>JAESUZ010000904.1:152500-752500 GCA_017311185.1 Proteles cristata cristata
TAAAGAATTGTAGAAAGGCTGATTTATAGAAGCAGAATGTTGGCTTCTTCATTGAGTCCGTCGGAACAGAGCCGCGAGTGTCACAAAAGGAAAGGCTTTGTCATTTTGCTCTGAAGATCATATTGCTAACATCTCTCCCAAACTCAGGTGCAGATTTCATTGACTTGTCTGTTCAGAACAGAGCCATGTTTGTATTGCTGAAATGTCAATTCCTAGACAGAGAGGATTCGAAATCCAGTAAAACCTTGGATTGCGAGTAACTTGTTCTGGGAGTGTTCCACAAGATGTGCAAACATTTCTAATAAATTTTAACTTGATGAACGAGTGACATCTTGCAGTATGAGTAGTACGTGATGCCGAATGTCACATGAGCACACCTGAGCCAATGGTCCTTGAAATTCGCGTTCATATACAAGTGCTGTGGATTACAAGCATGTTTCCAGAATGAATTATGCTCACAGATCAAGGTGTTAGCATATGTGGGATAACTTCTCCACATTGTTTCATAACTACCTGGTGAAGACCATTTGCTTTCCCCTGTACCTCTAAGACTCTTCCCCTCACATGTCTTTGAGAAATGCTCTGTTGCTTCTCTTTACTCATGATAACTTGAATTCCTTAGCATCCCTGGAAAACATTAGCTTTAAATAATACAATACTTGCTGTAGAGAAAGAATGACTAAAAAATTAAAAATATATGAGAGGAGCAACTTCCGGCAAGTCTCTCCATTCATTGTATCTACACACACACATACCTTTGCTTTCCCCAACCTAGAGTATATTAAGGACATCGCACTTAGAAGACTCTGGACTGAAGTCTAAGAAGGGTCCAGTTAATTAGTTCCCAGCTCCAAAGTGCCAGCAAGAACCAGTTGCACTGATATCTGGTAAGTGTGACACATAAGAAATCTTATAATTTCATGTGCATTGTAAACACCTGTGACATTTAAATGCTTCAGCAAATTTGTTCACAGATTATTTTATTTAAAAGAGTTAAAGTTGTTTGGCATTGTTAATATATAACAAAGAAATATAAATGCTCAAAGGAATTGGACTGTACGGCTCTTCACGTCCAGCTCAAAGGCAGAAATACTACTTAGGTCAGTGGACATTTACAGGAAGGTGTCTCCACCCCAAGTTGGCTGTAAACTGTTGGGATGTGTTAGTATTGTTGCAAATTTTCAGCAAAGTGGTTATGAAACTAACGTAGGCCTAAAACTGAAAGAAATTTGTGCCACAAGACACTCAGAATCCTGACAATTTGTACTGACACTATACTGATTTGAAGCCATTACATTTAGTTGCTCTCACTAGGGTATTCATGTAAGTAAGAGGCATTATTGCAAGCCAGTGTAATTGTAATTATACAACGTGTGTAAGCCAATAAGGGCATAATGTTTTTATTATGAACATACAAAACATGGTGATTGATATTTATATTTGGTTGTTCTCAAAACTCACCTTATATTTAATATTTTATTTAATTTGTCCAAACCTTGGTAACCTGGTAGGTTGAATATGGGTATTTCTACTTAATCCATAAAAAAAAAAAAAAAAAAAAAAACATATTGCCCCAGATGGTCCATACCAACTTTATTCAGAGAAGTGGATAATAGCAGAATTCATACTTAAACCATTAGATCTTCTAAATTTAATTTGGTATTTTCACTAGAAAAACTAGCTTACCTTTTTCAGCCATACCTAAAAGAGAGCAAGTCCTAGTTTCTTCCTGGCTATTCTCGGCCTTCAAGTAATCTTTAATATTCAACTAACATCACTGCACAGGCAAAGACAATATGCACAACCACATACACCTTTTCAAAATTCAGTCCTCATCGTGAGGAAAATTATTTCTTCATCTTTTGAACTTTTCTCTGTCACTTTTAAACTCTATGGCCACCATGAGTTCTATGGAAACATACAAACAAGGGAAACCAAACAGGAAACTCTCTATTTTTTTTTTTTTATTATTATCAGCAGGAAATTTAGTTCAGGAAGTACAATAAAACCTTGGCCATTCGGAATCTGTAGGGACTGAATCCTTCCAGAAAACCAAGCTTTGGAAATCCTTGAGGGCAAATTCCCTGAAGTTCTGGAACTGGGTTATTTAATTACTCCGAATTGAAACATTCTGAGAATGTACTAGGCACTCCCTGCATGTTAAACGGAGTTGGTTATTTCTTAATTAGTCAAAAGCATTTTAACGCAAATCATTTACTTTAATACTGCTTAAATGTCCTTAGATTCAACCAAAGAGTGTAGAATACTCCAGCAATTAATTAAATCACCACACTGTGTGTGTGTGTGTGTGTGTGTGTGTGTGTTACTTGTGTTTGCCTTTGGAAGATTTTCTGTCACCTTCTTTGCAATCAACTCTTTTTTTAATTCTTTAATAACCTCTCTCTAATTTTAATTTGCAAAATTGAGCATAGATAACCAAGCTTGTTAAAACTGTAGTAAAGTATAAACACGCAGAAGGTGAAAACCTGAGGAGTTCTTCTTTGGATATCTAGAACATGGCTTTGTCTCATGATCTCTAAACAAAACAAAACAAAAGTCAAGTGAATGCATTTTTACAGTCTGGATCTAATGAGTGTTCTTAACCATATAGACACCATAGAAGAGAGAATGGTTTGGACCAATTTAAGTATAATAGTGTAGTGGGCATGTATCTGAATTCAATGATAATTTAGATCCGTGGAGTTTTGAAGGATATATGCCCATACACAAATTTCTCTGGGAGTCAAACCTATCATAATGGGTCACTTTGAAACTACCAAGTTAAATTTCATCAATTAAGTCACTGAGTCAAAAAATATATAGTAAATGATAGCCATGTGCAGGCACTATCTCATGTTCAGTGTACGACAAATTAAGCCACACTGACACGCTTATCTCTTATCAAATTTTAATTAGTTAGCTGTTATTTACTTAGCTATTTATTCATGTCACTATTTATTAGCTAAGTGCTTTTTATCTCCAGAGATGATGTTAGGTCTTAAGGAATTAATAGTGAGCCCAAACAAACAAAATAGTGAACCCCAGCTCTCATGTTGCCAATGAACCCTTGGGGAGTCAGACAATCAAACAATCAACAAATATGTACATTCACACTGTGGCCAAGTCAATGGTGCAGAGAGCACAGGGACCCCGGAGAGGTAGGATGTCAGCAAGGCTTCTGCAAAGATGTGAGGTCTGAAGGAAGAGTGAATGAGTTAACCAGGTAAAGGAGAAGCGGTACCAGGTCAGTTGGGCCGCACACCAGGCTGACGGAGCAGTCCGTGAGAACAAAGGCTGGGGGTGTGGGCACATGGGAGGCACCTGCAGAAAGCCATGTTGCTGAATCTCTGGGACTAAACAAGAAACTGGAGCAATATGACAAAGGAAGCTGGCCACATGGTAGAGGGTCTCTAGAACCTTAACAGGTACACTTAGGGATTCTGTTTTTGACCTAAGAGAATGGGAACCTAGTGAGTAATAAGTTGTTTTCAAAGAACAATGCCAATGTGAATCGAATAGAATAGTTTCATGTAGAAATCTATATGGATGTCACATTTTATATGAAATGTGAAAGGATAGCAAAACTTCTTTTTTTTAAAATATAATTTATTGTCAAATTGGTTTCAGTACAACACCCAGTGCTCATCCCAACAAGTGCCCTCCCCAATGCCCATCACCCACTTTCCCCTCTCCCCCACCCCCCATCAACCCAAGTCTTAAATACTGTTATCAGTATTTAAGAGTCTCTTATGGTTTGCTTCCTTCCCTCTCTGTAACATTTTTTTCCTCTTTTCCTTCCCCCATGATCTTCTGTTAAGTTTCTCAAGATCTACATATGAGTGAAAACATATGATATCTGTCTCTCTCTGCCTAACTCACTTGACTTAGCATGATACCCTCCACTTCCATCCGCATTGCTACAAATGGCCAGATCTCATTCTTCCTCATTGCCAAGTAGTATTCCACTGTATAGATAAACTATATCTTCCTGATCCATTCATCAGTTGATGGATATTTAGGCTCTTTCCATCATTTGGCTATTGTTGAAAGTGCTGCTGTGAACATTGGGGTACATGTGCCCCTATAGCCAAACTTCCCTCAATGCCCTCCACGGCCCTGTAGCCATGCCTCTATGCTGCATGGATATACCCTGACATGAACTCTTATGGCTACTTCAATAAAAACCATGCAACTCCATTGCTGTTGCGTGTTTTCTGTGTTGTTTCCTACCCAAGACAGCAAGGAGGGATCTCCAAACAGCAGTCAGTATCAGCTCAAAGAGGCCTCCCCCAGATCAAAGCAGGAAGATACCTACGATGTTCTACTCCAATTAGAGGACAAAAATGCCAGAAGAGCTTTCCACATTGAAGAAAGAAATGAAGGTCTCCACAAAGGAGGATTCCAGAAGAAAGTGGGACTGATGGATTATCAGGTGAGTTAAATACTTGGAAAACATTACAGATGAGCATAATCAGTTCAATAGACTTGTTTTTAATAGGCACGTCAGAGTCCTCGGGGGAAAAAATTGCAGTAGGTACATAGAGAACTAAACAAAATTTGAAAAATGAGGTGTTGATTAGCTTCAGGAGAAATAAAGAATTGTATGAAAGGGAAAACATAATCTTAGAAAGCTTCTTGGTTCAGTGAAGGCCACTTCATATAAATATGTATAATCAGATAAAAGGAGAGCAGGCAAGTGGGGAGATTGTGGGTATAAGATTATTAAACCTTTGCTTTTATCTTCATAAATAGCGCTTGTGTATTCAGAAGCTTATATATAAAATGCTGATAAAATTCATTACAAGAATATTATTTAAGAATAGGGATTTAAAGGGTGCCTGGGTGGCTCAATCGGTTGAGCATCTGACTTCGGCTCAGGTCATGATCTCACACTTCGTGGGTCCAAACCCCATGTCCAGCTCTGTGCTGACAGCGCAGAGCCTGGAGCCTGCTTTGGACTCTGCATCTCCCTTTCTCTCTCTGCACCTTCCCTACTCATGCTTTGTCTCTCTCTGTCTCTCAAAAATAAATAAGCATTAAAAAAATATTTTAAAAAAGAATAGGGATTTAATGTCCAGAAAAGAGTAAAAAAGCTCAAAATGATAACCTCAAAGAAATGGGGCAATTATACTCAGAAGAGAGAACAAGGGAACTACTGTTTTTGTTTACAAACTTATGGGACACTCAGATGTATACACTAAAATAAACTTTAAAACAATTATATACTATATTTCTCATATTATCTGAATGTATCTGATCCTTGTGAGCCAAAATTTAGGCTACCATTCAGATAGAATTTAGAACAAGTTAATAGAAGTCAATGTGGGAAGAATTTATTAACATTTACTGATATTTTCAAAGATCTTTTCTTTCTGAATTAAAAAAACCTTTTTCTTTTTCTTCTTCTTTCTCTTTTTTTTCCTAGATCAGGTATTGCTAATACCACTCTCACAGACATTTTTGAGGTGTGAACTTAAATGGAAAATATTTATCTTGAAATTCTGCCAAGAGATAACAAGTATGGAAAGGAATAACATGGGCCCCACTATTCTTAAACTGATACACAAAGGTAAAATGGGGCTAGTTGAGTTCAGCTTTATGATTCAACCTAAAATAGTCACATACTACCAACTCCCTTTTTGCTTAGGAAATACATATTTTTTAGGACCTGAATGACTTGACCTCCCTCACACTTCAGAAACTATTAACAGGGGTACCTAGGTGGCTCAGTAGGTTAAGCGGCCGACTTCAGCTCAGGTCATGATCGCCGTTCATGAGTTTGAGCCCATCCCCCACCCCTCAGGCTCCGTACTGACCACTCAGAGCCTGGAACCTACTTCAGATTTTGTGTTTCCGTCCCTTCTCTGCCCCTCTCCTGCTCATGCTCATGCTCATGCTCATGCTCCGTCTCTCTCTCAATGTCAAAAAAAAAAAAAAAAAAATTAAGAAAGAAACAAAATCCTGGCTTATAGATGTTTAAAGATCAGAAGATAAATGGAAAATACCAGAGAAATACTACTAATTGCTCCTAATTTATTTTAAAAGGTCCATGAGTGCAAGAGGCTGTTTGAAAGGCTCTTTAATTTAAGATCCTGGTTCAAATTCATGCATACTCTGGAGCCAGGGACTGTATTCAAATCCTCATGACATGTGGCTCCATGATAAAACTGGCTTTCAAGAGAAGCAGAGTGCAGCAAAATATACAATAAGCAATCACTTTTTAAAATACATTTTTAAAACGTTTATTTGTTTATTTTGTTGGGGGGAAGGACAGAGAGAGAGAGAGAGAGAGAATTCCAAGCATGCTCCATGCTGTCAGCACAGAGCCTGATGTGGGGCTCCATCCCATAATCCTGAGATCATAACCTGAGTCAATACCAAAAGTCCAATGCTTAACCAACTGAGGCACCCAGGTGCCCCAATAAGCAGTCACTTTAAGTACATTTTTTTCTGATAATTTTTGTTAAAAAATCCATTCTCTTAACCAAGATATTTGGGAAATGCTGATAATTTAAAAAAAGTAAGAAATTCCAAACATAAATTGTACTAAATACTATCAGCAACAAATTATGCACCTAATTTTCTTGTATTCCCTGTGTAAGGCCATGCATTGGCACTAGTCAAAAATATTGTATAAGGTGGGGGGTGCCTGGGTAGCTCAGTCGGTTAAATGTCCGACTTCAACTCAGGTCATGATCTCACAGTTCATGGGTTCGAACCCTACATCAGGTTCCATGCTGACAGCTCAGAGCCTGAAGCCTGCTTCGGATTCTGTGTCTCCCTCTCTCTCTCTCTCTGCCCCTCCCCCACTCACACTCGCTTGCTTTCTCTAAAAAATAAATAAATATTAAATTTAAAAAATATACATATTACATAGGAAAAATATTCATACCCACACGACCATCTTCTCAGAGTTGGATTAGTAAAGATGAGTGACAGACTGGTGGAAACTCATTGTGTGAGTCAGCAATCTAGATGCAGATTGAACCACCCTGCCTGGTTCAAGCACAAAAAGGAATTATTGCACTTTGTTAAGTGCTTACAAAGTCTACTAGAAGCCAGGGAACCAGGTGTGGATAAGTGTACAGGAAAACGTCGGTTGGAAGTTTTGGTGACATGAGCCAATACAGATTATGATTAGTAAAACCTCGTCACATTCTGGAGCTTTTCCAGAGAAAGCACTGTTATTTCCTCCTTAGAGCCCCTATCACAGTTTACTCACAGATACTAAGTAGGACTGGATTCCAAAAACTTTACCACTGATGCCACCTAAAAATCAGACAACTATACCACTCAACTCATCAGAAGGTGAGTTCAATGTAACTAGCACTGCACTGTGCTTGTTTTTGAATTGAAGTCCCATGTGGATCACTGGATGGGTGGAGCCTTGAAGGAGGTGAGGAAATGAAACTCACTAGCACTGGAAAATGCTATGAGCCAGGAAAGTCTCCAGATTTGAAGAGAAAGATAAAAAGGTCCTGGGCAGCCAGAAAACACAACAGGTGTACCCCATTCAAATGTCAGAACAAACTGTGGCAATCAATGCCTAAGGAGTTACAAATAAATTGTATTACAAACAACTTCTTTTTTTTAAATATTTTTACTTATTTCTAGGAGAGAGAGAGAGACAGCGTGAGCAGGGGAGGTCAGAGAGAGAGGGAGTCACAGACTGAAACAGGCTCCAGGCTCTGAGCTGGCAGTCAGCACAGAGCCTGACACAGGGCTTGAACCCACGAACCGCGAGATCATGACCCAAGCGAAAGTTGGACGCTTAACCGACTAAGCCACCCAGGCGCCCCTATTACAAACAACTTCTATAGCATAAAGTTCAGGCCTCAATTTAAGTGTGACATGGTAAGGATAGTGAGATGGCCCAGGGCAATAGTATGTCACGAGGTACAGAACGAATTCTACAGTGAATGTTTTTCCAAAGAGTTACCATGGAATAATGATGGTGATGATAGCAACTCATGACTACTGAATGTTTTCTGTCCCTTGGGCACAGTGTTATGCGGGTTAAATAAATCAACAGCTCATTTATTGCATACAACAAACACATAAGGTTGATATATATAATTTTCCCATTTACTGATGAGGAAACTAGGGCTTAAATAAGTCAAAACATTTACCCAGAGGTGGGTGGAGCCAGAATCTGAACCCAGGCAATCTAAAGAGTCCTGGAATTCTGGAGTCAGAGAACCTGAGATTTCAGTCCCAGGTCTGTCACTAACACAGAATTTCATCCTTTGGGACTTAGTTTCTTTGTCAGTAAAACAGAAACTGGAACTTCTGCCTTATCTTTCTTCCATGGGTATTTTGGAGGTCAAAGACGCTGAAGTACTTCATAAACTGCAAGGTGCTATTAACACGTAAGGTGTTATTACAGCCAATAACTCGTAAATATTTTTCAAGATGTTGGGTACAGTTATTGATGTAATCTTGAGTCATAAGCATTTATCATGCTTGTCCTCAAACTTCAATATCCCCTCCTTCAGAGAAAAATTTCCCCTGGAGAACATCATCTTACCCAATCTCCATTGAATAATTTGGATGGAAAGGTCCTCCCCTTCAGCTCCAGGAACAAGTTCTGAATGGCTTCAGTCAAAATTCATATCTGATTCCACTGAGCTCAGAGATTAGCTCAGAGAGGAGCATGTTAGCCAATCGGAGCTCACATGACAATAAGAAATGTTTTCAGTTTCTGGGAATGAGAAGAGCCCTTCTCCTTTACAAAAGCTACCAGAAGAAATCTGTCCCTTTTTTATTTTTTTAGATAGCATAGAATGAATCTCTGGGGTCTGGAAGTTTCTGTTTTTATGAGAGGGGACCGGAGCTGGCAGGGAGCTACCTTGTAGATCCTGAGGAAAGGGCCAATCCAAGGACAGCAGAGCAGAGCTGGAGGAGATTTGAATCCCAGTGACATTGCCCAAGTCATGAATCCAGCCGCCCTGGAAGGCAGACCTCCACAATCACATGGACCAGTACATTTCTTTGTTGCTTTAACTAACTTGAATTAGATTCTATGTGGCTTACAACATGGCCCTGCATGGCTTTTTAAAATAATTTTTGTCCTATAAAAAATAACAATTATCCTTGAACTCCTTTTAACATTTTCCCATTTCAGAGATCCCAGACAGATTTCTAAACTACACAGTGGTAACAAAAACAAGAAATGTTCAGGGTTCTCACCAATTTGAGTGATTCCACATATATCAACAATGCATGTCCCACATTTTTCTACTAGATTCAAATCAAAGTAGTAGAGCTAGAAGGAATAAGCTAGCCCAAATCCCTCATTATATGAATGGAGAAGCTAAGATTCATAGTAAAGTGACTTGCCTAAACCCAGCTAATTATTTGCAAAGCTGGGGCTTTGGATCCAGGTATCCTGATCTTTTTTTTTTTTTTTCTTATTAATTCATAACAAAGAGAATGCCGGGTCCTCTTTCTATTGCCTACAGATCAGAGCCCATGCATAATCTTTTGAGTCCCTTCAATGTTAAGAAATCTCTATCCTTTGAAGATGGATTTGATTTTTGGAAATAATCAAAAGTCATTTAGAGCCAAGTGCAGTAAACAAGGTGGGTAATCAAACCAAGTAATTCAGGTTTTGGTCCAAGAAGGGTGTAACACTGAAGTAATGAGGCGATTTTTTTTTTTTCATGTAATTCATAAGCCAGCTTTGATGTCATTATATGAAAATTGAAATTCCTTTGACATTCATTTTGGAGTTATATTACTCACAATTTGATTCTGTCGTGTTCCCTGGATTTTAAAGGAGGCCCTGCTAGTATTTCTATATAATTAAAGTAACAGGAATGATATGAAAATTTTTCACTTCAGTAGACAGAACTGAGAGAGAAAATAAATAATGCAATGTAATTTAACATTAATTTATTGAGTGCTTATTATATACCGAGCGCTACTGCAGACCTTGATAAAAAGGAAAGAAATATGTTTACTCTTAGCTCCCAACTTTAATGATGAGAAATTGAGGCTCACAGAGATTAAGAGAACTTAGTAAAGATTCTTGATTCCCAGACTGGTGACCTTGGTAAAGAACCAACACGTATTAACATTCCACCCCTGATATAATTAAACGCAAAATAAAGGCAGTCTCTAGCCAAAATAGAGAGTGAATTGGCAGCAAGAACCAGCCATGCACTTAGAAGCATGACCCAGAATGTGTAAAGTTATAGTTCTTATTTGATTTCAGGGACTTAAATAGGAATGCTAATATAGAACCTGAAAGATTGGGAATGTGACATTAACTGAAAAACATGAAGCACAATAGAAATCAGAAAGGAACTGGCATCTTGGAAAGTTGAGTGGAAGATCAGTATTAGGACAATACGGCACCGAAGGGGAAGATTGTTCAAGAAGAGTACAAAAGACCCTTTTCCTGGAGAACAGTGTACTCCAAAAAGCAAAGAAAGGTTTCTCAATAGCTCATAATTCTGAGCTCTTGTTTATGATTCCACATTCACCACGCAATTCGGTCATTCATTTGGTTTCACGGATAGGTTTCCACTACAAAAGTCTCTGAGGGTGGTCTCTGAAGCAAGGGCACCTCGGCTTCTTGTGCAATCTCTCTGGATCCTGTGAGAGTTCTGGTGCCTTAGGCACTAAGTCTGGTTTCCAAGGGAGCAGCCTTGCTGTCGATGGGGGACTTGGCATTCTGTCCCAACTTAATCAAACCTGTGGAGTTGTTGTTCATGTTCAGTTGAGGAGTAGAATTGGACATGTTCAGACCCAGGATCAGAAGTGAACACTCCAAAGCAGAACATATGTTGAAGCTTCCCCAGTCACTGTAGACAAAATTATCATCAACCAAAATCTTTGTGTATAGTGAGATCTTTGTGTATAGTGAGAACACAGCTTGTTTTCCCTGGATTTGGACATCTTGCAAGAAAGGTAGAAATGAGTAGCTCCAGGAAAGAGAGGGTAAGATATGACTGTTGTGTGTGTGTACGATGGAAATGTGCATGGTTACTGATATTAACAAGTGCACATCTGGCGGATGACAGGTGTTTGATGGTCAGATGGCTGTGTCTCCCCCCTAACTTGCCTTTCTTCCTTTCTCCCAGTATATGTCAGAATACTCTCAAACGTACCATGACCTGAAAAATCTCATGGACTATTAAATTAAATGATCTATACTTTTAATACATAGCCCACAGGAGAAAGGGATGAGTTTGAACATAAGTAACATTGATATTCAACAGTTATACACTGTTTAACTGTAGGTGTAGGGTAGTGAGACAAGGAGGTAGCTAGGTATTTTCCTACCACCCTTGGCCATCAGTATACTGTGAAAAATTCCCTACTGCGACTCTGATGTGCTCCTTTACCTACAAGAGAATCCTAGAATACAAGGCTCCCTATAGAAATAACAAACTATGGTCAATAGATAGTGTGGTCCTTACCATGTGGCACTCCATTTAAGTCAGGCAAGTTGGTTTTAAAATATGAACTGGACACTTATTAACTCTATAAATTTGGGGGCAACTTAGTCAACATGAACCTCAGTTGTCTCATCTGCTTAATAATACATATTGTGGGATTTTCTGAGTATTAGATGAGAATGTAGGCATAAGAACTAAAATAGTGCTACCTAATAACCTTTAAGGCAAAACATCATCCTTAAGCCCCAGTGATTACAAAAATACATATAGTATCAACAGAAATATTTGAAAGTTAAGATGGCAGAGAGTGGGAATAATACTGAGTTGCCAGTATAGTCATAATTCTTTACCCATTTACACATTGAACTATCAGTATCCAATTATTCCATCAGACAAGTTTTATTTCTCCTGTGTGTCACACTTAGAATAGCGAAACTTAAAATGTCTTGGTGACTTCCTTTTCTCCAGTATGGAAAAGGGGTGTTGGAATGCTGGGTGGAGTTACATAAAATCATCATCCACTGACTAAAAGAAAATTACTCTCCTATAATAACAACAACAACATAATGACACCTTGCAGGTACTTGAGCATCTTTTATGTCAGAGTTCTACCTTTGAGGTACATGTAGCACTAAAGTCATCGCCGTGACTTGGCAGTAGTTTAGAAAAAGGATTGAAGTCAAGTAAGATTGCCAGGCAAATTCAAATAAAGGATTAGCTGTTGAGACTACGTGCTTCCTATGGAGAAAACTTCTCTCTCAGGAAAATGGTTATAGGAGTTTTAAAGACACCTGGGAGTAAATCCAACCTCAGTTGTCTTTTAAAACATAATCTGAGAAAGCAAAATAATGAAATTTTTATTTGTCCTTAATGTAGCTTAGTTTACCTGCCAACAGAAATGGTTTTCAATGGCAATTTCTATCTTCTACAAAGTGTGCCCAAGAAAAGGAAGTGAGAATTTCTGGTTACATTTTATGAGGATATGCTGTGATATAAAATGGGAAGAGAGGAGTCTATAAATATTACTTTTTTGGATGTCCCTGTCGAGATCTCATTAGGAAAATCCAAACCACTCCAGATGCTTTAAACACAGAGAATTTAATACAGATCAGTGGTAATATAGGAGATTAAAACAAACAAACGAACATGTTTTGCAAAGGTCAAAGAGAAGATGGTGAAGTCACTGAGAGATTGGCCATGTTGGGAAGGCAATATCAGCTCTAGGACACCAAAGTTCAAAGACAAAGGGGAGTCCAGAATCAGGGGCTACCCAGCAGAGGCATGGAATTATGGCGAGTTACCCTGGAGGAGCTGGGCACCACAGGGAGACAGATGCCTGGGAGGAGAAGGAATCAGAGAAGAGAAGCATCCACCACCGGACACTCTGGCCAGAGGCTGGAGTCCTAAGAGTCTTGTTTTTTCCCTTCACCCACCCATCAATCCACAACCAGTACTTCTCATTTGTCAAATATGTCCAGTAATCAGAGGTCACTGATGAACAGGAAATGTTTCCTGCAATACACATAGCAGAAACAGAAAGGACAGATCAAATGGCAAACAAGTACCAAACTGAAGTTCCCTTATGAACACAGACATGAAAATCCTCAAAATAATAAAGTATAATTAATCTACCCATATATTTAAAACATAGTAAGTGGCTTGATTAAAGAGTGCTACAGTTAATTTACCATCACAAAACCAATTTAAAAAAAAAAGTGCAAAACCACAAATGAGAAAAAATCATCTGATAAAGCTCCTAACAAACTAATAGGAAGGAGTGTTCTTAATCCAAAAAAGAACACCAACTAAACACCTACAACAAGTGTAATAAATTATTAATGTTGTAATTTTTAAAGAATTCCTATTAAGTCAGGAGCACAGTAAAGATGCCCCTCCACTTCTCATTAACTCAGAATTATAATGGAGACTCTAATCACTTTTTTAAAAATAAAGAAGTATGCGATTATAAAAGGAAAAGAAAAGGTGTTATTATTTACAGATAACTTGATTATTTCTCTAGAAAGACCTAATCTGCAAATAAACTATTAGAACTAGTAAGAAAGGTTAGCACATTTGCAAAATGCAAGATAAATATCAAAATTTAATAGCATTCTTATGCATGAGAAATAACTAATTCATAAACAGAATTGCATAAGAAAATATTCATAATAGCCATTAAAACCTATGAAATACTTAGGAATAAGTTAACAAAACTATATAAGAATTGCATATAGGAAATTTTAAAAGTTGACATAAAATGAAACCTTAACAAATGTTTGCGTACATCATTTTTAAGTCAGGGAAAGCTTAATTAAAGTGTTAATTCCACCAAATGAAATGTGATTTCACAAAAAAGAAAAAAATCCCAATATGATTCTTCATGGGATTAACAAACGGATCCTAAAGTTTATTTGGAGCTATAAATGAACAAGAACACCCAGGATAATTTGAAAGAAGATTGGTGGAATTTTCCCTATAAAATACCCAAGCTTACTATGTTTTACTAGTTAAGACTGCATGGCATTGGCACCAGTGGGGCAGAATAGAAGGTCCTCAAATAAATACACATTATCATATATAATTGGGAATAAGTTACTAAATCAGAGGGAAAAAAGAATGGCCTAGTCAATAAATGTTGGGACAACTGGCTTTCCATATGGAAGGAAATATAATTATATCCCTACTTCACACCATGCATGAAATTAAACTCCAGATGGATTTAGAAGCAAACAATGAAAAACTAAAATTTAAATTACTGAAAGAAACTACAGAATAATATCTTAACTTTTTTACCACTTGAACATAAAAGACACGGCTGTTCATTTCATTTAGACTCATGCTCAAATGTTACCGCTTCCTTGGTCAAGTTTTTCATGAAGAGTCTTACACATGTTCCTGGGTCCTCTCTATTATCTGGTCTTAGCTCACTATCCTTTGTTTTATTTAGCAAACACTTATATAGTGTTTAGTATATGCTAGGCACTTTATATTCTGCGTAGACAGGCTTATTTAATTCCTCAAAACAACTACATCTATTCGGGGTTACTATCTATGCCATTATATAAGCGGGGAAAGTGAAAAACATGGGGGTTAGTAAGTGGCAGAATCTGGGTGCAAAGCCAGTAAGTGTAGCTCCAAAGACCATGCTCTTAACTAAGTTGCTCTGCTGTCTTTTGTATTGTTTTACTTTTCTCTGTAGTAGCTATCGTTACCTGATATACCATTTGCTATTAATCAGATTATAAGTTTATTGCCTGTCTTTCCTACTGCTTTTGTGACTACCATTTTCTCCAGTGCTTAGAAGAATACCTGGAATATAAGAGGTGTTCAAAAAATATTTTTGAGTATATAATGTATAAAAAAAGATTTCTCAAAAAATGTCATCAAAGCTAGAATTTGTAAAATATGATAAACCTGATGCCATCAAAATATAAAACTTTTGTGAAGAAAATATACCATAAATAAAGTTAAACAGTAAGCAATGGAATGAGAGAAGGAATGTAATACAAAGGATTAGAAATCAGGAAGTGTATGAAGCATTCCTATAAATCAATGAGAAGAAGACAAATACTTAACAGAAAAACAAGAGGAAAAAATATGAACAGGCAATTCACAAGAGAGGTAAAACAAACAGTCAATAAACATGAAAACTTGCTCAAACTCACTAAGAATGAAGGAATTGCAAATAAAGACAACAACCAGACAACACTGCCTATATTAGGATACTAAAAATTAAAATGACTCAGGTTGTCAGATATTGGTTAGGATGTGTGAAAATGAGACATTGCAAAATGGCTGATAGAAGTATAATGCTGCAAACATATTGATGAATAACTGATTAATATCTAGTAAAGTTAAAGATGTATATGCCTATAACCCTAAATTTCTACTTCTTGGTATCCACTTTCTACTACAAATGTATAAAGACACATATGTAATTAAAATTTAGTGAATGTTATTTGTAGAGTTAAAATTTGAAAAAAAAAACTAAAGATGGGTCAATAAATGAGGAAGGAAGGATAGAAGGAAGGAAGGAAGGAAGGAAGGAAGGAAGGAAGGAAGGGAGAAAAGTAAGTAAAGACATGGTCAGTCAATAGAATACTACACAACAATCATAATGAACAAGTGAGCCTATGAATGAGTAAGCTCCTAACTGGTGTTCCCATAGATGACAGCTATAAACTCTGAACAAAACACGAGAACAACGACCTGAGTGCTCTGGAGATTTAGCTAAAGCAGGAGAATTTGGAGGCGAGTCAAAACTTGGAGAAAATGACTAACATAGAATGGGTTCTTCCTTGTCTTTTGGGGGGGCTCTATCCTGAAATCAGCCCATCATGGTGGTAACCCACAGTGGCATGGAAGCTAAAATGTTGGATGAAGCAAGCATGAAATGATCCAGTTAAAACCAGAATTTCCAGAGAGCAGGAAGAGCCCCAGAAATGAAAATGTCAGTAAAGGGGTTCCCCTGATTGGATAGAAGTTCAGCCCATTTCTGGCTGACCCCTGGACTAAACAGGCACAGGCAAAATGAAAGCCCAAGAAACTAACCAAGTGCATTGTCTCCAAAAACAGCAGCATCAATACTTCTTTTGGAGCAATACAACAGAACCCAGAGTACGTAATCATTGTGAACAACGTAATATTTTCAATATCCTGGATAATATTTCAAATTATGCACAAAAAAGCCAAGAAAATGTGAATTATTCTCAAGGAAAAAGACAGTCACCAGATGCAATACCAAGATGACCCAAAACTGAAGTTGTCAAAGACTTCAGTGCAGTGACTGTAATGATGATCAGTAACGTAAAGAAAACCTACAATGGGTAAACACATAGGAATTCTCAGCAGAGGAATAGAATATTTGGAAAAAGTATCAAAATATAATATCTAAAGTTAAAAAGTATTGAATGGGCATGATAGGAAAATGGTGGTGACAGAAGAAGATGCCAGTCAACTTGAAATAGAGCAACAGAAAGCATAAGATCTCAAGAAGACAAAGAAAAGTTATTGAGTAAAATGAACAGCCTCAGGGACCTGTGAGGCAATTGCAAGAAGTTTACTACATAAGTAAATAGAGTCACAGTAGGGAAGGAGAGAATGGAGCAGAAAAAAATAATTCGGCTTGTTTTTTTTTTAAAGTTAAACATATAGGGGTGCCTGGGTAGCTCAGACAGTTAAGCGTCTGGCTTTTGATTTTGGCTCAGGTCATCATCTCACAGTTCATGAGTTCAAGCTCCACTTCAGACTCCCTGCCGGTGGCATGGAGACTGCTTAAAATCATCTTTCTCAGGGCGCCTGGGTGACTCAGTCAGTTAAGCGTCCGACTTCAGCTCAGGTCATGATCTCTTGGTTCATGGGTTCGAGCCCCGCATCAGGCTCTATGCTGACCACTTGCTCAGAGCCTGGAGCGTGCTTTGGATTCTGTGTCTCCTCTCTCTGCCCATCCCCTGCTCATGCTCTACCTCACTCTCTCAAAAATAAATAAATGTTAAAAAAAAAATTATCCTTCTCTCCCTCTCTCTGCCCTTCCCCTGCTCATGCTCTCTCTCTTAAAAAAAAAAAAAGAAAAGAAAAGAAAACACTTGAAAAACTTAAACATATATTTACCATATGACCATTGGCATTTCCTTAAGTGAAAAAAAAAATTTTTTTTTAAATTTCTGAGAGAGAGAGAGAGAGAGAAAGAGAGACAGCAGGAGCAGGGGAGGGCGAGAAAGAGAGGGAGATACAGAATCTGAAGCAGGCTCCAAGCTCTGAGCTGTCAGCACAGAGCCTGATACGGGGCTCGAACCCACGAACCATAAGATCATGACCTGCGCCCAAATCGGACACTCAACAGACTGAGCCACCCAGGTGCCCCACTTTAAGTGAAAAAAAAAAAAAAAGAAGTCTGCACAATGGCATGCACAGGAATATTCACAGCAGCTTCACTCATGGTAACTAAAAACTGGGGGGAAAAAAAACTACCAAAACCCTAGATGTCCATTAACAGGTGAATGGATAAAGAAAACATAGTATGTCCATGTAATGCAATACTACTCATCAATAAAAAGGGAAGAAAAGCTACTGATAAACACAATATGAAGGAATCTCGATCAAATTTGCTGAGAGAGAGAAGCCAGTCACAGTGAAATCAAACAGTAGGATTTAATTTATATAAAACGCAAACGAAATCTGTAGCAACAAAATGCAAATTGGTGGTTGCGTTGGTCCAGGATCAAAGGAAAAGGGGAAACAGGGAATCATTTTGCTGTGATGGAAGGTTTTATATCTTGGGAGAATCATGGGTGTGCACAGCTTGTTGAATTGTACACTTTAAATGGATACAGCTTATTTACATGAATGTAACATAAATATACAAATAACATTGTGAGAAAAAGTAAAATGAATGAATGAGATATATACAAATTTAAATAGTCAGTGGATACTTAATATAGTAGTTAATATTAAATGAAAAAAGCAACTTAAAGAAATTGCTACATAGCAGAGTACCATACCATTGTTGAGATATACAAAACACCCCATTATATGTAATATATGGTTTGTATAGCTATAATGTATACTAATCCTGTTATATGTTATATGTAACCATAGTTGTGTTAATATATGGCTTACGGATGAATATTCACTCCACAAATGTTTGAACACCTACTCATTGTTGCCAGGAGTATATATAAATGGTCAGTCTCTGTCTCTGTCTCTGTCTCTGCCTCTAGGAATGGAGGGAGGAAAGAAACAAATGGGATGAGGAAAAGTGCCATGAGGGGCTTGACCTTTGTAGTAATATTTTTCCATTTTTATAATAATAATAATTCTTAACCCGAAGCACTTTACAAAGGGTAAATGTTTTTTCATTTTGGATGGTAAATAGATGGGTGTTATATTTGGTCCTTTGCTGTGCTCTATATTTTTAACATACAATCAAATGTGATGGAAATGCATTAAATCTAAGGAGCTGAGAAATTAAAGTATGGATCTAGACTTAGCACTGATTGATGGATAAACAAAACTAAATACACACCTCCATTACAACTTCATTATTTCCTTGACTTTTATAGAGATAGAGATGGGAAGGCCAAATAATCTGAGAAATATTAGGGAAAATGGGTCTCTCATTATTTGAAAAGGACATAAGCATCTGGGGAAAATCCAGAATAGATATCAAAATAATAAGAGGATATTTCTGTGTATTGGAATTTATAGAACTCTTCCTTTCCTTTTTATTAATTTGTTTATTTGGATTGTCTAACTTTTAAAATCATGTAAATATCTGTTACTTAAAAAAGAAAATATTTAATGCTGTGCCTGGGTGGCTCAATCGGTTAAGCGTCTGACTTGATTTTGGCGCAGGTCATGATCAGAGGGTTCCTAAGTTCGAGCCCCACGTTGGTCTCCATGCTGATGTTACAAAGCCTGCTTGAGATTCTCTCTCTCTCTCTCTCTCTCTCTGCCTCTCCCCTGCTCATTCTCTCTCTCTCTCAAAATAAATAAATGAAGTTTATAAAAGAAAAGATTTTAAAGATCTTGCTAGTAATATTGGTTAAGAATATTGTGATTAACTGCTGCCTGAAGAATCATAATATATTTATATGTTGTGTATACACAATCTTATCTATCTACTCAGATATAAAACTACAAAACTGTCATCAAACAATACAAGATAAACAATCATTGTAGGTCTGAAAGTGTATACCAATGTGAAGAGTTATTTATTATATGTATATCTATGCATGTATATGTCTATTCTTGTACCTATATTATTCAGATACTTAAATAACTAGCCAGAGAATTTTTGGCTCAAAAAGCTGTCAAGTCTTTACTATTTACATATTTCCAAATGGGCATTTTTGTACCCAAGTCTTTTTGTTGTGTATTATTTCATTTTGTGTGTATTATTTAGCTTAGACCACTTAAGGAAAATCACTAGGTCAAAAGGATGTTTTCTGTAAGTATATGGATCTATCTATCTATCTATCTATCTATCTATCTATCTATGTCTATCAATCTATCTATCATCTATCCATCTATCATTTTCTTGATCCTATTGCTAAATTGTCTTTCATGACTTGTATATGAACATGCCCGTCTCATGAAGGCTTGGACAATTGAGAATGTTTTCGATCTTTTTAAATTTGATAAGAGAAAAAGGTTTCTGAATGATTGGGGCTAAGTCTGTACTATAGTCATGGAAAAGCTCACACACAATCACTTCTAAGTTTTCTCTGGCTCAGAGCCAATGCCCCTTCAGACTCCTATCTTATCCATAGTTTCTATCTGAAATCAGGTTACAAAGGCCCTAAAGGGGAGCTTCAACGCCACTGAAGTTCAGCCTTTGGAGAGCTTGCCAATGCAGTGAGGGGCATTCTCCCTACAGGTCATTGGTGCCTTACATTGCCTGGAGGCCTGTCACCCTGTGAAGTCTGGGAAAGCTTAGGAACAGGTGGCCAGCACCCTCCTATTTATTGCTTCCAACGCCTACCTGGGTCATTGTTCAATGTTAGGTATAGGATCCTCCAAACCAGGGAGTCCGAATTATCGAAATTACCTTAGGACAGGCTAAGACACATAGTGCCTTTACAGTTTAATTCCTGTTCTCCCTTTGTACAAAGTGTTGTATTCTTTTTTCCTTGGTCTTTCTTACTTCTAGCCTCTTTTACTACTAAGACATACTGATACATCTTTTTGTAAGTGAAGTTCACTAAAACTCAGGACTCTTCCTAGAATTGGGAAAAATCTACTGATCAGTGTGAGAAAGGAGTCTTCACAGAAGAGTACGTATGGAATTGAATCTTCATCATTTAGTACTTATTATTGATGTGCAATTAACACAGAATAAAAGGTTTATTAGATTGTGTCTCCTATCTTTCTTGCCTTTTTAAAAACTGTTCTAATAGTGGCTTTTGACTGATACAAGGCAGTGTTCTTAATGGTTTTTGTTACCCTCAGAAAGTAATTTAGACATTTGGAAGGGCAGCTTGGGCTTGGGGTTGACATAATAATCAAGGGACATCTCTGATATTCATTGAGGCAAGTACCAATATCGTTTGGGGCAGCAATGAATAAGGACAGTCTCAAAAAAGTAATAATCTGTTTGCAACTAATTAGGCCTAAATTCTCACTCACCTTGATATACAGACACAGTATTACTTGCTTGTTCCAAATATACACTGAATTTTCCAATAATGAAAATTATTGGAAAGAAGGAAGATTGGACCTCATTTTATTCGGAATATTAGTAAGTTGTTCACCAATTCAGAAAACCCCAACACTCATGTCCACGTCAAAAGAACCCATAGATCTTTGTGTAGATATCAGCTTTTTTATGCTTTCTATCTTGACTGTGTCCTACTAGGAACATACTGAAATATGTGTGTAATTTTGTTATAAAATATTTATCTCTCATTTCTTTATTTTATTGATGTTAGAGTCTTACAGTGATTTTTAAAATTACATGTGTGAAGAGCAGTTCCCAGAGTCTATTTTATTTGAGGATAGCAAGACAGGGAACTCCAAACTCTGTTATAACAGAGCACCTCTGGGTGTGAAGGTTGGGAACCACTTGTTGAGAGGAGTATCCTCAGCCACATGACCAGCTCCCAAGACTATTGTGAATGCCAAGTGTGTACCTTAGCCTCCAACCTGGCTCATCAGCCAGTAAACTAAGGTAACGTTTGCTCATCATTTGGAAAGCAAACCAATGATTTGCCCAGAATCACAAAACCATCAACTGAAAAAAGGGTGCTCATAGCACATTCTCTGTCTTGGTCTCTCTGTCTCTGTCTCTGAAAAGGAAACAAAAAGAACAGATGAATAAAAGCTGCTCAATCTGAGAAAAGGTTCTCCTCATGGTTTTTCCGTACCTAGGATGTCACTATTGTCTTCCATGTTGGCTGGATTCCTACTTACTGTGTGTGATTGTGCTTAAGACGTGCTTGCCACAAAGCCCTTCTTGGGAAGCCAGAGCCACTTAAAAATCCCTGGTTCCTTTGAACTCCACTTCCCCTCTCCTTTCAAAGCTTCTCAGCTCACTTCTAAGATGTTCTAAAGCGAGAAATGTGCCTCCTGTCCCCTTGTAGTTTTAAATATGTCTACCAAGTGGTGTCATTTAAGAATTACCTGCTGAAGAAGAAATTGCAGTCCTAATATTTCCCCAATCAATTCCCTCCTTATAAACAGATTCCTAATTCCTATTCCCGAATGCATCTAGCAGTGTTTTGGATGTCCTAACTCTTAGGAGTACCGGGCAGCTTGGGAGAAGGCAGCTGGCTCTCCTGAGACTTGGGAGGAGCAGGAAAAGTGAATAATTGCTAGAGGGGAGCTGTGTGCGAGCTGAGCCAGAGCAGGAACACACAGGGGCCTTCAGTCTGAAATGGTGTTCCCATACTCAGACGTTTATGGTGTAACAGTAGGTTCTAATCAGTCTAGAAGAGTCCTGGGTTTGGTCTCTCATCTCAACATAATAATTATTTGCAAACACTTTCACCCCCAAAAGTGTCCAGGTGTGGGCGTGGCATGCTGTTCTCAGAGGAGGGCATCTAGACAGGTATCCTGCGGGAGTGAGGGTCAAGGTGCTCGGGAGAGGACAGGACAGATGTAAAGGGACTCCCGCCTATGGCTGCCACGTGACTGTTGATCCTCACATGGGGAGATCTTCGCATGTTTCAGGACAAGTCAAAAGTTGCATTTTCAAATGCAGGGAACAAACTGTATTTAAGAACTTCGGCTTAATTTTTGAAAAACACTGTGCAGGTCAGATTAAATCTGAAGCTGCTGGCTTACAAACTCTTATCTAAAAGGGACTAGCTAGATCAAGCCTTCTAGCCATGAAGGTGTCCTCCTTCCAAGTGCCCATTTTATTGGGGAAAAAAATAGAAGGAATTGGGGGATGCATGAGGGGGGCGTCTCATGTTGGCTTTCTCATGTATTAGCCCTGCAACCTTGGGAAAAACCTTCCTAAGCTTATGTTGTCTCTTCTATAAAATAAGAACTGCAATTCTCTAAATCTGTTGCTAGCCAGTGCTTTTGTCATTTCTGATGTCTTTGCCATCCATCTTCAGTATCCTAAAAGAGGGTAAGTTATTCATATTTTCCATTTCTTAAACATGATATTCACTCCCCTATCTCTCTCTTAGATATCTGGTGCCTAGTTAGATGTACTACTAAAATCACTGAGTACTGCTAAAATATCACTTCAAAACAGAATACACAGTCATATTAATTTTTGGCCCAAGCATTGAATACCTCTTCCTTTTAAAAAATTTTTTAATGTTTATTTATTTTTGAGAGAGAAGGAGAGGACAAGAGAGAGAGGGAGAATGAGAGGTGGAGGGGCAGAGAGAGAGAGAGGGAGACACAGAATCCCAAGCAGGCTCCAGGTTCTGGGCTGTCAGCACAGAACCTGATGTGGGACTTGAACCCACAAACCGTGAGATCCTGAGCTGAAGTTGGACACTTAACCAACTGAGTCACCCAGGAACCCTGATACCTCTCTCTTTTTATGTATTATTGTTGTTTTTTAAACTATGCGTAGGCAAAATTTTGAAAAAATAAAACAAGTTGGCTACTGAATTTGAGTTGGGTCTTGAGATTATGGGCATATTTTTACTCTGTGCATTGCTACAATATTAGAAAATATGAAAATGATCTTATAGATAAGTGAATAGAAAAGAGCCAGAAAGGATACACAGGAAACCGTGAGTGATGGTTACCTTTATTCAGGGAAATGAGATGGCAGAGGAAGGGTTGCATTTGACCACTTTCTTCTCTACCTACTTTTGTATTATTTGAAAATTTTATACAGAACATTTATTCATGCATTATTTATGTACTTAAAATGAATTAATTAAATTTTAAAATGAATTATTTACTTTGTATTTAGAAAGACTGAGTCTTCCTTGATTGTAGAATACTTTGTCAGTTTCATGACAAACAGAAGCCTTATGTATCTGCCCTAGTTTCTGTGATTTATTAAAGACAGGTCAGATAGAATATGGGATTGTCCACAGAAGCAACCAATGCTGGCGGCAAGGTTTGGGCGGAAATTCAGTTCTGCCTCAGAGGCACCTGGAGCATTTCTATTTGGCTTTAAATTTTTTCTTTTGTGAATGAATTTGCATTTGCACCTAAAAATCTTTGATTTCTCTCTGTCATGAAGCCCACAAATGTTTATTCTTCTTCAGATAGGAATTTGAGGGTAGAGAGAAACGTCGATTTCGTAACATCTTTGCGGAGAACATATCTGGTTAAACAGATTTTGATTTTTCTCCTTTTTGCGGGGAGGCAGGCTAGAGACACCACTTGGATTAGTCTTTGGATATTTTTCATAATTTTCCTCTTTTCAGGTAAACCGATACATGTCTCCATGTGAAGCACAACAAGAGGCTGACAGCTTTTGCCATTTGTTGCCCTTTGAGTCCAAAAGGAGCGTTGCAGGACTTGCCATCCCAAGAGCCAACAACATTGGTGCTGTTCTTGCACAAATCACCTCCCAAAAGCATCTATTCTTTCTCATTTTAAAAGTTACCCAAGCATCTTGTTTAATCTCCAAATGTCTTATCTTCAGAGTGGAAGCCAAAGACGTCATCCTTGGGCTATTTTTCCTTGAAGAATATCCAGTGGCCTTTTAGTTTGGGGCATTTGTCATTATCATGACCTAGTCATAATCATAAGTAAAAAGATTTGGAGAGAGGCAGAGATCGCTACATCTTTTCCTTTAAGATGAAAGAAAGAAAGAAAGAAAGAAAGAAAGAAAGAAAGAAAGAAAGAAAGAAAGAAAGAAAGAAAGAAAGAAAGAAAGAAAGAAAGAAAGAAAAAGAGAGAGAGAGAGAGAAAGAAAGAAGAAAGAGGGGCACCTGTGTGGCTCAGTCAGTTGAGGGTCTGGCTTCAGCTCAGGTCATGATCTCATGGTTCGTGGGTTTGAGCCCTGCATCAGGCTCTGTGCTGACAGCTCAGAGCCTGGAGCCTGTTTTGGATTCTGTGTCTCCCTCTCTGTCTGCCCCGCCTTTGCTAATGCTCTGTTTCTCTCTGTCTCAAAAATAAATAAACTATAAAAAATTTCTAAGGAAGGAAGGAAGGAAGGAAGGAAGAAGGAAGGAAGGAAGGAAGGAAGGAAGGAAGGAGGAAGGAAGGAAGGAAGGAGGGAGGGAGGGAGAGACAGAGAGACAGACAGAAAGAAAGAAAGAAAGAAAGAAAGAAAGAAAGAAAGAAAGAAAGAAAGAAAGAAAGAAAGAAAGAAAGAAAGAAAGAGAGAAGAAAGAAAGAAAGAAAGAAAGAAAGAAAGAAAGAAAGAAAGAAAGAAAGAGAGAAAGAGAGAAAGAGAGAAAGAAGTCAAGTTTGCATTTCACTAACTTCCATCCCAGACATTGGGATTTTTGTATCCAATCTTTAATGGGGCCAGTTACTCCAGTTACTCTTTTGTCTATAAATACAGTTTGGGCTTTGGCTCTTGCTTGAGTCAGATGATTAATATTAAATTATATATACATTAGAAGTAAATGTATTATTATACAGGAAAAATTATATACATACACACATTCATAACCGCTCATAGGAAGTTCACAGTGCGTCTCAATTGATTTCCCTTGGAAAACATCCATCATCCTTTCCCTTTATGCGATTGGCCTCTGCTAACCCAATCCCACCTGTGCCCACCCACGTGCCTGCCTGGTGAAGGGCTCTCCTGCCAACTTCCTGGGGCTACTTCTCTCCTTCCTCTCTTTGTTCCTTTCTTTTCTTCCTCGTTCCTCCTGCAGCTGCTCCTTCTCCACCCTTCTCTTCTTCTCCCCTGTCCTTTCATGAGCTGCTTCATTATCTGGTCCTGGGAGATTCTCTACCTGGTCTGTTAAAACTTGTTTTGGGTCCAAGACAGGTGAGTGCTCGCCTCCCCCTCCTTCGCCCTTTGTTGCTGTCTCCTGCCCCGGGGCAAATGCTTCTCTCCTTTCCAAAGGTTGCGCCATTGCTTTTTCCCCACAATGGCAACCTTTGTGTTGGGAATCCTAATACCAGAAACAGCTCAGCAGGCTTCATATCACACTAATTTTGCCTGAGTGCATTACAGAATTAGAATGAGCCTGCAGCCTTGCCCTGGGCCCTCCACACTCAAGGCTTTGCTCTGAAGCTAACATGCCCTGCTATCAGGATGGCTTTGCTCCGGTACAGGACACCAGAGGAATTGAGGAATCGGTATCCTTTCTTTCTGGAGCTCTGCAATCTCTGATTCCCATCTGAGCCCTTAGGGAGGACCACATTAGATGCAAACACAAATCAGAGTTTCTACTCCCTAATTTCAACGCAGGCTGGAGTCAGCTTCTGCCAGAACCAGTTGGTACATTTTCTGGAATTTTATGAGTCAGTTGACATCAGATTGGTAGCTTGAAGTTGGTCACAGAGGAAGTATTTACACCCCTGAAATCTGCAAGCATGGCTGATCGGGCTCCCCTGCCCGCCTTGAGATCCAGTTGTTAAACCTGTAGCAGCATTACCAAGGTCAGGGTCCTGAGAAAAACTTCAGTGGGAGACAAATGGTATGAAATGCAACAATTCAGTGTTAGGAGAATTCTTTGAATCTTAGGTCTAAGCATCTTGAAGTCCCCTTTTTTGGAAAGGATATTTCTTGGCTTCTCTTCAATATCTGGTCTCTTTCGCTTTTGACACTTAAGCAACAACAAGCATTCCCAGCAAAAATGCAATTACCAGCAATGAACGTGGCATGTCTCTTTTTTTTTTTTTTTTTTTGTTTCCAGAGTTTATTTCTTGTTTTGCTTTTTAGTCCTAGCCTTTCCATGACAGCCAGTGGCTGAGGTTAGCCGAGCTACTGTCTGGTATCAGGGAATGTGATTCCGTTGTCTGTAACTTGCTTATGACGTTGAGTCTGCAACTTCTTTCTGCCTTGTCACGTCTCCTTTCTGCCATTCCACATCAGTTGACTCTTTTCTCTCCCGGCCATTTTCCAAAATTCCCCCAGAGGCCTCTTCACTGCAATTTTGTTGTTAATGGAAGGCATTTTGTGAGGCTGGGGGTGGATGAGAAAGAATTCAAGGTGCCATGACACCAAGAGATAATGGCCCCAGAGAACCTTAATCAGCGGTACAATCAGAACTGGAATCCAGATTCCTGGACCTAGTCTCACCTATAGACAGGCTTGTTTATTTGGATGCTGAAGCGCTTGTAGTTTATTCTGCTTTAACTTTCTCGAACTTGGGCCAGAGGGTGATTCCAATTATATTCCGAAAGTTCAAGCAAAAGGGGGAAGCACAAATTTACTGGTTCACATCTGGAATTCATGTTATTGAGTAACATCCTCAGGAAATCTTTCTCTCCCCAGAATCTGTTTTTATTCCTCTATCCCAGCCTCCTGAAGCCAGCTCTCCCCGCTGTGTGATAGTAAACCCAGTAACACAGCAGTTTACCTTCGAGGATGTGAGAAAGCCCAATAGAAAGAAACAAAAGGCTCCAGAAAGTTCTAGGTGGTCCGGCACAGGCAAACTGCCTCACTCTTACAGCTGCAGGTTAGGGTTAACTCCGTCCCTGCCACAAAAGAAAATCTGGATGCTGTTATGGAAAACTGGAAAAGGAATGGTGGATGGGTCAAGACAATGGGTACCCAATAGTGCCCCTAAAAGAGAACTTTAAAAAGCGACACCTGCGTTTACACAGCTGCACCTGTGCATGGTGACGAAGCCAATACGAGAAATGTTAGCATGTCGTCCAGCTTCCTGGAGCTTGAGAAGCCAGAAGAGACATTTCAGAGGTGGGTCAAGGAGCACAATGAAAGCATGAGTACTGCTGGCAGACAGAAAGCTCATACTCTCTGGCTTTCTCAGTGGCAGAGAAACCAACAAGCAGTAGCTTTCTTAACTGTTGACATTTTGGCTGAAAAATACCCTCTTCCAAGTATTCTCTTTCTCTATCTCACTTCCTCATTTTTCACAAGAAAGGAATTTCTGTGGAAAGGAGACAAAGGCAGGTAACGCCTCTCACCTGCCAGGACAGTGAAACAGAGGACGGCATGGATCTTGGCCATTCCTAATTTCCATGATTTTTAAGAGCAAAGGCTGCAGACACAGAATGAGACTAGGAGGAACATTGTTTGGAACGCAAAAGTGAAATGTGTCCAAGTGTCCACCCGCCCCCCCACCAACCTGCCCCCATCGGGCACATTTTCTATACTCTGATCTCCCATTAGAGATTGGGCTTCCTGGCTCCTCTGTAATTTGTGCATCAAGGATGTATTGTGGCCCACCCTGAAGCACAGTGTTTTCACAGGACAAAATAATATACAAAATGTATGTTAAGGAAAATACGTTGTTAAATGATAGGATACTCTTAGATAATAGGATACCAAAGTGTGGCATATATATGTGGAGACGTAATGTCTTACTCCAGGTTCAAACAGCAGTATTTTCCCTAAAGTGACTCGAAAATATATTGAAGCAGAAAATCTGGGGATGGAGCCCAGTGCTGCGTTTTATCAAGACCTTCAGGTGCTGCAAGCTAAGCTTACAGAATTATCGGGTTTATTTTTTAATTTCACTAAGCCTCAGTTTGTCCTCTGTAATGTGTGCATAGCACCTACCTCGCCAGGCTTTCATGGGGACTAAATTTGACCACAATTATTATTGTTATTATTAATATGAATAATAAAATAAGAACATGTGTGAAAGTTCACATATGTATATGTATAAATATACATTCATAAATATGCATATATATATGGTAGTGTAAAATGAAATATCCTATTTTAATCAAGGAGGCAGGCACAGAAAACCAACATTGAATGACAGCATAAAATAATCTAATTCCCAATGAAATATGGCAATTGAGTGATTAGCTCAGTGCCTAACCCTTAGGCAATTGCTTAATAAATACTACCTACAACTCCTATTACTAAATTACTTTATCAAATTTATGTTTTAACAGACTTAGATAAAGTAAAATCCTATATTTCAGTCCCAGAGACCTTTCTCTCAGAGTACAACTGAGCTTGATGTAAGTATTACTCTGCTCAGAGGAATACAAGTATTTTACAAATACCTTTTCCCAAGCAGATATAATCATACTTCCATTCAATCTTAAGAGTTTTTTGACTCTATGAATTAGTTTCCAATACTGTATTATCTTCCAATATAATCCTATAAAATAGAAGGAACTCTTTTTGCTATGATTAACTTTCATTTCATTCCACAACCTAGTAAGGAAACATCTTTCCTTCTAAATTCTGGCTAAATTTATTTTGAGTTTTATAACTCCAGATAAAAGGACATGAGAAGGAAGGCTCCAGACTGGGGACAAGATCCACATTAGGTTCCTATTAACTACCTGGAAATTTATCTTCCAGAGACGCAGCCTCCTTCCGATGCCAACCACTCATGAGGGAATCCCTCTTTTTTTTCCTCAAGGAAGAGAGAGAATTCTTACTTGCACAATGATTTGTAGACTCCTGAAAAACTGAAGTGAAAACTGAAGAAAATTCAGCTCGAGTGACCTCAGCTCAAGGAACAATGAATTGGGGTTTATTTTTTCTACTCCTTTCATCTCAGTCAACTGTGTTTACTTGAAGCACAAAATCTCTAAGTCCCTGAAACAGATGATGTGGAGTGAAGGGCAATATACAAAAGAGGTTCAGAAAGCCTGGGGACCTCATGACCAACCCTACCCCCACCCCTCGCCATTCTTGTTCAGCTCTGCAAATCTCATTTTGAGGATCGCTGGTTGAGGCAGAAAAGATAACAGCATTCTGAACGCCAAAAGTATGGACTCAAAGTTCAGCTCTGCCATTTACTCGCTGGATTGCTTGTTTACGTATCTGAGGTTTAATTTCCAAGTCTATAAAACAGCATTAATAATGACACCTACGTCAGTTACTGTTCTAACAATTATAGGAGGTAATTAATTTATGCCACATGGTTAGCACATAGTATGAGTTCAAGAAACATGTGTCTCTTTTCAAGGGGTCTCAGGAATACGTCTTTAAGCTATCTGCAGAGATACATTTACACACACACACGCAAATCATCTTTCAGTGATTTTGTCAAGTCACAATGAAAATTGATATTCATAATACACCACTGCTTATTTAAGGTTAGCATGTGGATCCCTGTACCTGTGAGCACAAGTGGGTCTTTTCTGTACAACCAGCTTACAATCTTTCATGAAGCAGGGACTCTTTGCTGCTGTGTCAGAAATACCCAACACAATCTCCATTACATTGTTGTGTACATCAAAGGTGTTCCATCAATCAATATGTATGTATTAATTCATTTGTTGCAATAAATAGTTCCAAATCACCACAGTGGTTGCCTCTCCTCCACTCTGACTAAATGAAAACAAAGGGATCAAATAATCCTGCCCTGAGCTATAGCGTCATAAGAATTTAAAAGACTTTACTGTGCTTTTTAGTTTTGAGAACATTTATAAAAATAAAAAAGGATTAATAATACCTTGAGTTTCATATAGTTCTTAACAGTTTTCAATTGCTTTTCACAAAATATATATTATATTCACCATCTGAAGGGTTAGTTATCTGAGAACTTGATGAAATTCTAATAATAAAGTTGGGGGCTATCCATTTAGCACAATCTATAATAATACAAGCACTGCCCAGTAACAGGAAAACACACCTTATCATATTCCAAGCAAAGTAAGCAAAGGGAAACATATTTTTAAAACTGTAGTTGTGCTACCTTTTTTATTTTGGGAGGTTATAATAAAAAAGTGAACAAATATTACAAATTATCTACAGTAGCAACTTCATTCTGATTCTTTGCAACCTTGGCTCTTTATACATTCCATGATGGTTGTGCTCTATCTTTAGCAAAGAAATATCCAAAACCTCATTCACCATCTCAATTCAGACCTCTGCGATTGTTCCGCCTGCCTGGGTCAGAAGCTGATATATATAAACAGTCTTTCTGTGCTTGAACTTGAAAGAAAAATCAGTCATCTGTACATGATCTGTGTTAGAGCAAAATGTAATTTTTCCCTCTGACAATGTGTTTATGGTTGTTAAGTTATCTTGATTGCCAAGAGAAATCTGTTCTGTGTGGCAGGCTTTTCTGCCTTAAAATGTCAGATACCTCACCCCCGCCCCCACCCCCACCCCAGCTCTATCCAGCCATCCTTTCAACTAATTCACAAATTGACTTGACTCTCAGCTAGGTTAAAAAAATAATTTCCTGAAAATTAAAAGTCTGGCACGACACTGCACTAAAAGTCCATTTATCTTGTCTATTTTTATAAAGCGTTGCTGCAGCTTCTGGCAAAATGCCCACCTCCAGTTACAAAGGTCTCCAAGGACACTGGGCAAGACAGACTTTTCTCCCAAGATGGTGAAAATGATCCTGAGCTTCCTAACACATGATTTAAATCCCGTGATTAAGACTCATAACATTATCTTATGTATTGTTTTTTTTTTAAGTTTGAAGCAAGTGAAAATACTATGAAGCTGGGGTGACTGCCACCACCGCATGTCTTTGAACTCTACCTCTTCATCAACTGCATCAATCAGAGCTAACTGAAAGCTTGGGATTTCTCTGTTATTATGAAAGATAATGGCCAGAGATTATCTAGATGGGACAGCGCAATGATTCACTCTTGTTTAATCAACTACAACCTGTGTTAAGCTCCATTCTCATCTCAATATAAACCAGACTAATCTTTCCACTTTCCTGCAGGAAACTGCAATGGCACTTGTTTATTCGGCTCCCCTGGTCTTGAGTAAATCCTTCCCTTCTCTCCCCTCCTCCCCGCACCAATCAGTTGGGGAGAAAGTTTCCAGCACTTCCAATCTAAGACTGATTGGGCTTTCCTGTTGATGTCAAGTTGAAGCATTCCATTGAGAAAGCAACCTCAAGATTGTTGACTTTTCTTGTGGCTCAGAGCGAACCGAATGATTATACCAAGCGTACCCCCTCTTTCATTCTAGGAAAGCGAAATCTTCTGGGTGGAATGTTGGCTTGGAATCTTTTTCTGAAGAACTGAACCGTTGTGTTGAAGAAACTGCAGGCATGCTTCCCCAAAATGACATGAGGTTTCCCCTTTTTTTGACCACAGTTCTCCTTACTAGATCCTTCTTTTAGCAGGGGATATGCTAATGCAAAGCCATTTTGTCAGTTCAGTGACATTCAAATCAATAGTCATTTTGCCTCAGTGATTTACCCTCAATGTGCTCCTCATAAACCTGAATGTGATTTCATCAGTGAATTCCTGACATTAAAACTATTGATACCAAATTCCAATATGATTATAGAATTAGGCTGGGGTTTTTTCCCCCTTTATTGCATTTGGAATATTGAAAGGTTTTTTTCTCTTTATTAAATTAAGTGGTTTAGAAGAGTTTGAAAGTCTTCTGAGGCATGACTAAAGACACCATTCCATCTGTTTTGTTTTTCTTATTCATGACATAGATGATTTTATTTTAAACAGTGCATGCATTTTACTTCACTTCTTCTCCATGTCTGTCAGAGCACATCATCTGTGATGTGTGGATAGTTAACCGTAGCACTTTGCAAGAAGATTTAGGCAGAAAGTGAAAACAGCTTTGCAAAAAATGTCAGCTAAAAGTGGAAGCTGAATACTTACAGGGCTGCTGTATGTTCCTTCTGTACTGAGCAACGTTCTAAGGACAACCTGTGGGTACCAAAAAAGGTTATTGAACATTGTTCTCATCCACTGAGTGAATGTTGACCCCCCTTCTCCTGGACAGGTGTCGAATGTCCTCACGGCTGCATCCTGTGTCTCCTGTTCTGTGGCTGAGATGAATGCCAGGGCTGGAGTAGCCATGTAAATGGAGTCCTTCTCTCCGCATGTCGATGGTCTCCCCTCATTAGAATTGAGTTGTGTCGGTGCAGAAGCTTCTATCACTGATCACCTTGGTCTGCCCTATTCTTCGTGCTTCTCAAACTGGGTATTCACACACCTTCCGCCCCTCCATCCCCACAGAGAGTAAGTTGAGTGCTGGCGTCAGTTGGATCAATGAGTTGTTTCTTCTTAGAACATCAGTTTTGCTGGATGGTAAGAAATTAAGAATACGTCTCACATGAAATCGAGCATTAAGAACACCATAGAATGAAATATAAATTTCCCCAATTTTCAATAACACGTTTTTTAAAGTTTATTTATTTTGAGAGCGACAGGCATGGTGTGAGCGGGGAGGGGCAGAGAAAGAGTAGGAGAGAGAATCCCAAGCAGGTTCAGCTCTGCCAGCTCAGAACCCAATGTGGGGCTCGAACTCACAGACTGTGAGATCATGACCTGAGCTGTAACCACAAGTCAGATGCTTAACTGACTGAGCTACCCAGGTACCGTGATAACAGAGATAAGAAAATCTCTCTGGTTGTTGGCTCCTTGGATAGACTATGCCTTTGGAGCCTATATGGACTTTCCTCTGCCCTGGAACAATAGAGGGATTCATGAAGTTCTGCTGAATGTTCTAATCCTCTTTCAGAACAGCATCCACTGGAGACGCCTGGGTGGCTTAGTCGGATAAGTGACCGACTTTCGCTTAGATCATGACCTCACGGTTCATGGGTTTGAGCCTCACGTCAGGCTCTGTACTGACTGCCAGCTCGGAGCCTGGAGCCTATTTCGGAGTCTGTGTGTGTCTCTCTCTCTGACCCTCCCCTGTTCACGCTCTCTCTCTGTCTCTCCTAGAAATAAATAAAAATATTAAAAAAAAAAAAACAGCATCCACTGTTATATTTTAGACTCCCAGGTACTAACAAGACTATGATCAGCATCACCAAGATGCCACATGGCTGAAATCCATATTCGATGATTTTAGTCAAAATCTCCAGTACCTTCTAGCCTTTATGTTTCTTTCATGCATTCCTTAAACCTCCATCCTAATAAAAAGTGATCTTGTGGGACAGTTTCAAACCATTATGGGTTCAAGTTCACATGAGCTGTAGCTACACATTATAATATTTACTCAATACTCATAGAACACAAACTATACCTCCTAGAAATTTATAATTTATGATAGTTTATGATGCTGTGACTAGTAAGATTCACTACTTCAAACATTTTGAAGAAGGTGATTACAGAATAAGAGTTTGGGCATTTTTCTTTGTGTTTGGTTTTGGTTTTGGGGTGTTTTTTTTTTATGTTTGGGAGGGTTTTTTGTTTTTTGTTTTTTGGTTTTTTTGGTTTGGCTTGGTTTGGATTTTGCTTTTCCGTACTAGGAATATTGAAGATATTTTTCTTTATTAAATTTAGTGCCCTAGAAGAGTTTGAAACTCTTCTAAGCCATGACCAAAGACATGACTCCGTCTGTTTTGTTCATGTGAGGTATAAAGACAGGTGACAAAATTTACTCTGTACACATAAAACACAAATTATGCATGCTGGAGATAGTCTGGGGTCAGTTTTATGATGTGGCGCCCAGGAAGGGTTTCTAACCTCAAACATTCTGCAAAAACTTCCCAGATGCCGATTATGTCATGATTAAATACTGCAATATATGCTTTAAGATAGCTCCTATCCATACCCTCACAATGTAATTGTGCTGTTTCCATTTCTGCTTCCAAAGGGCGATGCTCATGGGAATTAAAAGCTCCACTGCTCTTAGGAGCCTGGAAAAATGCACAAATGAACAAAATTGCTAGGTAAGATATTACGTGCTAAGGTAGTTATGTTTTGATCAACCATAATATCTCCCTAGCTACGTACACTTTCTGCAGGCCAAATCAAATACACACAGTAGCCAAATTTGCCCTCTAGGCCTCCGGCACCTGGAATGCCTTCTTCTGTTTTTCTTGAGATGGTTTCCTCGTCTTCTAATGTTTTATCCCCCAAAATCACAACCTCCATGAATAGCTACCAGATCACTTCCACCAGTGCCTAGCACAGCATCCATGGTAGACTCCCACCCAGGACAGTGTAGATGGTAACTGGCAGGAGAATTGGCTTACCTAATAGGAGATGCAACCAGTCAGGACAAGCCATGCGAAGTCGTCTGTATAAATCGGGTACCTGGTGTAACCACACTGACACCTGAATCACAATTGCAATTACCAGAAGCCTTTTGGCTCAGGTATGTTCTCTAATAATTCTTGCAGATATGCTTCATCTTAGGTCACAGGGACAATAATAAGCATCATTGAGAATGAGAACCCACACTGTGGATGTGAACCACAACCAGTTTGCTAAATAATTCCCAGAAGCATAGTCATCAGTATCTACCAAACAAGTCACTGATGTAAAGCAGGCGTAGCCTCCAAATATCTACTTGTCATTTCTCTTTCCCAGAGAATTACTTAAGCCTTTACTGGGTATGGTGAAAGGAAATGATGTGCTCTTAGCCCTACTTACATTGTCTTCTTTTTCGTGGCCCTTTGGTGTTTCTCATGCCCTCTACTATCTGCCTTGGGATTCTGGAATTTGAGATTTGCATGTAATTCTTTGCCTCCCTGCTAATTAGGTATTTAAAGTTCTCATCTTGGGGTGCCTGGATGGCTCAGTTCATTAAGTGTCCGACTCTTGATTTTGGCTCAGGTCATGACCTTACGGTTTGTGAGTTCAACCCCCACACTGGGCTCTACGCTGATAGTGTGGAGTCTGCTTGGCATTCTCTCCCTCTCTCTCTCTCCTCCTCCATTTCTTTCTCTCCCTCTCTCTTAAAATATTAAATTAAATTACATTAAAATACATTAAATTACATTACCTTACATTAAATTAAATTAAATTAATTAAATTAAATTAAAACTCACATCTTAAGGACATCCCATAGCAGGTACCCTGGCAAGGTAGGCAAAAGCCTACTAACCAAGCAGGCACAGTGCTGCAAGCATTAAGGTTTGCTTAGAAAAACCCTGGCTGGCCTCACTTGGTCTGGAGTTCTCGTACAGTATGCAAACCGCCCGACCCTACGTGCCAGCCCTGCACATTGGATTTCACTTTACTCATTTCACAGTTCCTTTTGAACTTCATATGTGTTTTTCTTCTGTGTGCTTTCTTTTTTTTTCTTTTTTTTAGATGTAATACTTGATTGAGATCATATCACAGTATGTCTGGAGGGAATTTATGGTCTAATGAGAAAATTAGACTTGTCCATTAACAATAGATGAAAGTAAGGGTCTGTTAGGACAAGCATGAGGGGCTCAAGGTAGAGGAAGGCAATTTCATGGTGCAGAGATGACCCAAGCTTTACTTTCAATTTGTGACCAGCGGTGTGATTGGTGGTCACCTTGAGCATTTGTCCAATCCCAGAATTAGTCTGGAAGTTCCTTAGTGGCAGAAACAAAGGCCCTTTCCTCTGCTCTTGCCTGGGCCCGGCAGAAACCTCGGCATACGGGAGGCATGGAGGCGTCATCAGCCTGTAGTCTTTCCCCACAACTAAAATATTCATGGAGACTTTATGTCTCTCTTGCATTCTGCGTTCTCATATATGCTTCTGTGACACCTTCTATTTGAAAGAACTTACATCTATGTAAAAATCTAGAAAGCTAGCCTATGGTTTCCCCCTTAAAATAGGAAAACATAATATGTTCCCCCTCTAAAGGGAAAGTTTCATCAATTCACCATTGGAAATCTTGAAAACTACGCGGAAATCGTTATGCATCTCATCTATTCCATCGTTTGTACGTTCTCTTCCTTCCAGGTTGAATTTTCGACCTACTCTTCTGCCTTAGACTACTCTACACAGTATCACATCTCATTAAGAAGATGGAAGACTTTTGCCAACACGGCATTTTCATCTGTTCCCAACATGAGTAGGTCATGTACACCACTGTTGCATCAAAGTCTTTCAAAGTAATAAATTAATTGAATTACTGCTTTGTGGTGAATGAAGAACAGCAGAAGCCTCGCTACTGCGGCCATTCCTTTCAAGTGAATACTTAAATTCCCTGGGCACGGAAAGGAATTCCCTATAAACTAGACAAATGATCCATCTCTCTGTGATACATCTATTTTTATTATACCTGCAGGAAGACATTGATGTACCCGTTCTTTTTACCTTAAAGCAGAGACATTAATGAACAAGATGAAGTTATAGCTCTCAAAACGGGGTGATTTCTTACCTGAATGACTGTCAGGCTGTACACCAAGTCCAGGAAACGAGGAGAAGGAAACAAAGAGAGAAGTGCCATAGACATATTCCAGAAAGCTCTCCTGAAAGCCCTGCTTTTTCGTTTTGTTCGGTTTTGTTCCTGGAAATCTTCTTCCCTGAACTCTATGGATTTTGGTGTAATGCACTAAAAAATTGCTAATGGTTCTTTTCCTCCTTAAAAGAAAAGTTAAAAGCTATCCTGGATTTTGAACTGAGGTTATAACCAGGCTCTGTATTGTAATTTCAGCAGGATTTTGAAACTACAAAAACATATATATATTGGAGAAATCATTAAATAACATGAAATAGTAAACAGTTGGGTAAGAACACCAGTGTGGCATCGACAAGTATATGTCTAGCCTAACCAGGCTGATATCCTTGTGGGAGTTCTGGTCGACCAAAGGAAGCCAGAGATACAATCAATCTTAAGTTTTAGCAGGGTCTTTGATTTTCCCCCACCCAACACACACATCAATTAAGTGGAAAAACAAGGTCTGAACTACTCAGTTATGAGGTGAATGGAAAAGCAGCTGGAACGTCAGACCCAGAGAGAGGTTATCAATGGATCAGTGTCAACCTAGGGACATACAACAAATGGTGCTATGGTCCTCCACGGTCAGCTCAGAACCTGTGGTCATTTAACATTTCTATCAGTGACCTGAAGGACACGACAGAGAGAAGGTTCTTGTTAAACTCTGGAGGGGGGAAGGTGGAAGGCCAGATTCCTGGAAAGGGGGCAGTGAAATCCAAGACAACAGAACAGATTGTCAAAACAATCAGCCACAGCTAAAATAAAGTCTAATGGAGAGAGCTGTGGGTCACTGAGGGACACATTTTGCTAATAAAGACAAGGAAAAGTTAGGTCCATGGAAGTCTGGTGGTGAAAGAGTTACTTGGAATTTTTGTCACATTTTGTGTCCTTTGGTCACAGCATTCTTCCTTCATCCCTTCTCAAAATTTTTATTGGTGAATCCAGCGAGTTTCTGCCTCTTAAATCTCTGGGAAGAGGAGGCAGACGAGTATGGGGCGGGGGGGGGCAGAGGAACTAATATCAGGCCGCTTTTTATTTTTAAAACTGTATTGCTATTAAGTATCTAATAACAAGGAGTCTCATCTCACAAAATGAAGATTCATCTTACTCTGAAAGCCTGATATGTGTACGGGCAGGATTCCGGGAACATTTATTTGCTGGGCTCTACCCACACATGTGCACACGCACAACACTTCCCCTCACACCTGTGCACGTATGTACACGCTCATGCTCCCTTCGCTTAGCTTACAAAGCCCCTCCTCCACCCCCACCCTCAACCCTCAACCGGGACCTTGTGCCTCAAGGAGGCCATGATAAATCATCCCTCTCCCTAACTACAGTGAGGAATGAAACAAGGAAGAAATAGTCCTGACACAATTAGAAGAAGAAGAAGAAGAAGAAGAAGAAGAAGAAGAAGAAGAAGAAGAAGAAGAAGAAGAAGAAGCAAGTATAATATGAAGATGCAAAAACTGGAAGCCCTAAGACTAGATCTTCCCTCCAGGACCAAACTGTTTGGGAAAATCAGAGGCAAATTGATCTTGAAACCATGAAAATGAGTCAAAAAATGGAAAAGTAAAAGCTTCTGAGGTTAATCAACCTAAAATAGAGCCTCGAGGAAGATTTAACCTTAAAATCTAAGGAAACTGTAATGCAATTATCTGTTCTTTAAGCACACTGAAAATGTAGACAGGGGAGAGGAGTGCGCCTCAATTCTAAAACGAAAGAGTAAAGTTAAGTTTAAATAACAGTGTCCAAAATATAGATATATATACATTCTAGGGTGAGGCAGGTAGGGTACTTGCCTTGGGCACAAAAGGGAAGGGAGATCCAAACCTCGGTAAATAAGATAGATAGTATTTTCATACAATATCTTAAAAAATTATCATCAATGCCGGAAGTCCATAATAAATGAAATATCAAAATTTTAACTAAAGAAAGAATCAGCATTACTAACTTCTTCCTTCTGCCTCAAACTCCAAAATGGCTAGGCAATAATAATTGGTGTCCACCTGCTTATGCTATTACCTACAAGTTATAAAAGCAATCTGGCTTTGGAAGGCTTGGTAAACAGTATGAATTTCCATCCAAGTAGTTGGATGTTGTAAATAGAGGCAGATTCTAAAGAGGCAGATCTATTTATTTTTTACTTTTTTTTTTTAATGCTTATTTATTTTTGAGAGAGAGAGAGAGGAGACAGCGCTAGCAGGGGAGGGACAGAGAAGGAGGCAGACACAGAAAGAGAGAGACACCGAATCTGAAGCAGGTTCCAGGCTCTTAGCTGTCATCATAGAGCTCTTGGTGAGGCTCAAACTCACAAACCTTGAGATCATGACATGAGCCGAAGTTGGATGTTTAACTGCCTGAGCCACCCAGGTGCCCCTAAAGAGGCAGATTTATTAAAGCAGAGGGACATTATCAGTTTCCTGGATGGGCTTTGCTTTTATCTCTTCTAGGAAATTTAGCAAAATGCCGGACCTAACAAGTAGAATATTCTTAAACCAAGGATGACAAATCATGGATTATCATATGATCTCCTAATTTGCTGCTGAACAAAAAGAAAAAAAAGGAGAGAGAGAGAGAGAGAAATGCTATCTCTATTCCCAAATGGCTCTTTATACCCTAGTCATTTTTTTTTTCAATTTTTCTTTTAATTTAATGTTAAATTCCCTCTGTTTTATCTGGATTATTTAATCTTGTAAATGTCAACTTCTTCACATTACTGCCAGGAAGGACAGGTGAATTTCTTTACAGTTCCAGTTTGATTATTCCTTCCTGTAACGCTATAAATAAGTGAGTATTTCCCTGGAATCGCTCTTGTCAAAAGTAGTAAGTAAAATAAGATCTCAGATGAATATGAAAATCGAGTCTTCCATAAAATGTGATACTGTGCTGTATCTGTCTCTTAGACCTCTGATAATTCATAAAACATCAAATGATCTGCCTTAGATGTGAAACCTCAAGTGATTCGGGCATGTAAACTTGCTTAACTGCCATAAATTGAAGGATTTTAATGGGGTTTTCACAAGTGTTAATAAATTTCAGTTTCAACCCACTGTATTTCTCTCTGCCTCCTTTTCTTCCTCCCTCCCTCCCTCCCTCCCTCTCTCTCTCCCCTTTCTTCCCCTCCCCCCTCCCTCTCTCTCCCTTGCTCCTCTCCCACTCTCTCCCTCTCTCCACTTTTCTCTCTTTCTCTTAATTTAGGGATTAGCCTTCACATTAAGCACATTTTCTCATGATGAGGGAATCATTTATACTTGCTTGATTCAAACATTCGTTAGCAGCGGAATAATTAGACATCATGTTTCTTGCATCCCCTTTTTTGATTATTAAGTAACGCCAGGTGGCAATAAAAGCAGAGTGCAAAGGTAACCCAAAGATGGGAATAGGTGGAATATATTTCAGTGTGCATGAAAGTAAATGCTTTGTCAAACATGCTTCATAGAATTTTCATGACTAGGGAAGGTGTTCAACTGTTCGTGGCCAAGGAAAATATTGAATATACAATTAGGGGAAACAGCTAAAGCACGGTTTTTCCATTACACAAATTTATTTATGTGTCCATGTACACATTTACACCAGAGAAGTTTTTGCACGGGTAAATATCTGTCTGTTTGTGCCTACCTGCTACAGAAATAGAGTGGCCAAGGAAGAGCACAATTAATTACGAAGACATTTTGCTTACTCACGATGTCAAATCAAACCATTCGGGCATTGGGGTTTTATTTATTTGAGTTTTGCAGGGTGAATGTGCTAAATCATCAGGACTGACCAGAAGAACCACTTAGATTTTCAGGATAATATACAACCACCATTTCTCACGGATGCCTGAAATAAAATCTAAACTCAAGTCTGAATGCATTATCTTTTCCAGAATTTTAATTTAGACAGAATCCAAGACGTATTGATTGAAATAGGGAGTGGGCAGAAGGAATGACCAGACAAAGTGTCTGTAATTCTCATTTTTATCCTATCATCTAGGTTTCAAGTTCCAAAGAATTGAATTGAAATCCTTCCCTCCTCTTGTGGTATAGAAAATTACCTTCCCCATTCTCAGAAGAACTCCCAGATGACAATAAAGTACATATCTCTTAGTAACAAAAAATCCAAAGGCTTTATAGGACAAGGGCTTGGGGGCGGGGGGACTCAAGTACAGAGTAAAAGGGTAGGAAGCTAACAAGATCATAATTAGGGAATGATGTGATATGTCTGCCTCAGAACTTAATGCTCTCTTGGGTCGCATTAATGGTGGTCTAGTTTCTAGATAAGGGAGGTGATAGTTTTTATCTATGCTGCTACTCTCTAACCACTCCTGATAAATTTGCCTCATTCAGTCCACAGTGATGAACTAAAAAATAAGTCATGGGAGCATTAGCAACCATGTTATATCAGACTCTATGTTAAGACTGAAGAAGAGACATGTTTACAGCATTAAAATTCTTGTAAGAGTACCATGGAAAAGAGAGAACAGATTTGTTCTTTTTGACTCCAGGAGTGATCAGCTGAATTCTGTCACTAAATTAACTTTTAGTGTTCTTTCCATGTCTGGGATCCTGAGACTATTTCTGGGATTCTGGGACGTTAACTGATGAGGTCTTTTGCTTTCAAACCAGGTGATAATTAAGCCTCTCTAGGTATATGAGAATCTTCTTTACTTTAAAAGGTCTCCATAGAACAACATTTACCTATATACATTGATTACTTATTTATTTAAAAGTCTCTATCCTTTACTGAGTCGGAAAAAAGCTATGGGCTACTCTTCAGGGAAAATCAGAATACACTGACATTCAGAATTTAAACTTTAGGTAAGGGACACCATTAAAGAAAAAAAAAGTGTTCATACATAGATAGAGCTAAGAACTTTTTAGAAAATGTAGGAAAAATATAGGACAAATAATTTTAAGAAAACTGGTTGCAGTAGCCTTAAGAAACTGGACTCTCCAAAGAGAAAATGATGAGAAGGAAGTCAAGAAAAACAGCCTTTGTGGAAATTATATTTGCTGCACAAATTCAACACTTTGGTATGCACATAGTCACACACATAAAGTGAGAGGCACAAGAAACCTGGGTTGGCTAAACAAAATAGTCTAAAAAATAAGTGGGCATCTTGAAAGATCTTGAAGAATCCTCATCTTTGCAATGTATTGATTAAAAAGAAAATATAAGTTTTAAAAACCAGAAATAGAGATCTTAAAACATAGTGGAAATAGAGTTAATAAGAAGGAAAGTCCATCCTTATGTGAGAATGGACACCTTTAATGAGCGACACTAAGTACAATAACACAAAAAAATTCAATAAAATGGCTATGGAATTAGCAGATTTTGCACCTCGGCTGGGGTTTTGCACGAATTGCTAAGTCACGGCACCACATTAGGGTCAAAGGCTATCTTTGGGGGCTCCTGGGTGGCTCAGTTGGTTGAGCATCCAACTTCAGCTCAGGTCATAATCTCACGGTTTGTAAGTTCGATTCCCGCATCGGGCTCTGTGCTGACAAACAGCTCAAAGCCTGAAGCCTGCTTCAGATTCTCTATCTCCCCCTCTCACCCTGCTAATGTTCTGTCTCTCAAATAACAAAATACGTTTTTAAAAAAATTTTTTAAAAAGCCATCTTTGGAAGCATCAGCTCTCACCTTGGATGGCCTCAATGTTATTTCAAGGGATAATTATTCATATACGTCTTAAGATTATATATAGAACAGCTCAATAGTCTTTCATATAAATCCATGCTTATGCACTATTTGTATATGTTATATATAATCTTATATAAATGCACGCATATAATTACATAAATATATATGTACTATAAATGTATGTCTGTGTATATATCATATTTATAATTCTTTATATCATACATAAATGTACAGGGGCATCAGGTTATGATCTCACAGTTCATGAGTTAGAGCCCTGCCTCGAGTTCTGTGCCGACCACTCAGAGCCTGGAACTTGCTGCAGATTCTGTGTCTCCCTCTATCTCTGTCCCTCCCTTGCTTGTACTCTGTCTCTCTCTCATTCTCTCTCAAAATCAGGAGAAACTTAACAGAGGACCATGGGGGAGAAGAAGGGGAAAAATAGTGGGGGAGAGGGAGGGAGGCAAACCATGAGAGATTCTTGAGTACTGAGAACAAAATGAAAGCTGATGGGGGATAGGGGAGAGGGGAAGGGGGGTGATGGGCATGAAAGAGGGCACTTGTTGGCATGAGCACTGGGTGTTATATGGAAACCAACTTGACAATAAACTATGAAAGAAAACAAAGAAAGATAAAAAGTAAAAATAAATAAGCATTAAACAATGTATACCAAAAGTAAATATACATATATATTTTTTAGTTTGTATAGATGTTATTGAATCATACAATATAAATTCATAGCTTTTTGCTCTATTTTATGACTCTGCCCATAATAACATATGAATACAATCACACCGAAGAGTCTTTACCATTTTTTTTTCAGAAAAAGTTTCTTTGTTTTTAAACATATTGGAAATCACACTCTCTGAAGTTTCCTCTCCTTCCTATAGAGGCCATTTCTAAGCTCTCGAAAATACACTAGAAGCAACCTTCTTGATACATGGTAAGTTCCCAGTAAATGTTAGTTAGAATTTCTTATCATTTACTTGAATGTTCTTTTTTCTCTCTTGCTGCCACTCCCTGACTTCTCAGGCTATTGATAATGCCACAAAGAGTGAGAAGCATTTCACCGTTTGATGAGGCAGATTCAAACCCAACCTTTACCTTTTAGTGATAAAAAAAAAAAAAGAAAGAAAATTACCAATAGTAGGTAGGCCATACCTGAGAAGGAACTCTCACACTTCGATCTATGAAGACTTTTTTTTTTTAATGTTTTATTTATTTCTAGGAGAGAGAGAGAGACAGCGTGAGCAGGGGAGGGTCAGAGAGAGAGCGAGTCACAGACTGAAACAGGCTCCAGGCTCCGAGCTGGCAGTCAGCACAGAGCCCGACATGGGGCTCGAACCCACGAACCGCGAGATCATGACCTAAGCGAAAGTCGGATGCTTAACCGACTAAGCCACCCAGGCTCCCCTCTGTGAAGACATTTTAAAGCCTCCTTTATTTCTTGGCTGAATATGTATGGAAACTGTCTGTTTAACTAATTATGATGGAAGAGAACTTGACTTCTAGGTTTTTATCTTAATATATCCATGCCTAGGACCGAATGAATGATATTTGTTTATTGAGGACTTATAATTAGGGTTCATTTTGAGTTGAGGCCACCCATTAAAAAAAAAAAAACTGGCAAATGAGGATGCTTTCCCAAAGGGACCATAAGACCATCTTACAGAACATCTTTTTCTCTCAATTTTAATTCTTGATTTATGTGTCTGTGCGTGTTTTTCTAGAAATAATATATTTTTATAACAGAGATTTTTCAGATCATATAGGAAAACACATCTTTTGTGACACTATTTTTTAATGCCTAGAGCATTCTTATGTACATAGAATTAGATGAGAAATTTATCCCACAGCCACTGAGCTGTATGTAGTGTTCCAGTCATTACTTTTGATAAAAATCCTTTTCTCTTATATGAAACAGCTATACATGTGATTAAAAAAATATATATCATATATAATCATTTTATTTTAAATATGATGTATAATGCCTTTCTCCAAATGTTTAATGTCCATTAAAATTCCCCTACCTATATAGTATTACAGACATAGAATGACTCTGGAAAAGTAAATCCTTTTGAAACTAATATGTGTAACTGAATGATACGGTTCATTGAAAGGTCAAGGAGCCCAACTTATTTTATGTTGACTGAACATAAGTTGGCAATGCAGACGACTTCGACAAAAATATACACGTGGTCTATTTTAAAATAATTGCTAGTACAGCAGCCTGTGTCATATAATTATTACATGGATCTGGGTACGTAGTAAGGTAAATTGTGCACTCAAAAAAAGTCCTTGTAGTAAATATAACCAGAATATAGATGATAATTTTGCCCCAGAGTTCAAAGGTTATTTATAAAGACATGATATTTTCATTGCTAATTTTAAAAAGTAGATCTAAAATCTTTACTTTTAAATGTAATCTGTTAATATAGAAGGAGTTATCTGTGGTTTGACCAGCACTTCTGAGGGTATTAGATCAAACTCAGTTCCTACCTGAACCAGTAATACATGGTAATTGTAATTATGTATTGTAATAATGGTAATATGGTAAAAATACACCATACAGCCATATTTAATTTGTCACATTACCTCTTTAGAGGATACAGCATCAGTGGGCTTATTTGAAAAGCAAAATGTATTAAGGCAATATCCACATTTAAAATAATGTCAAAAAACTAGGCATCAAAAGATATGATATCAAAAGATATTTGATTTGATATTCATCAGATCAAATAGATCTGAATCAAAAGATATGAATTTGAATCCAAGTTCCACTTCTCAACTAGACGTGGTGAAAGATTTCATCTTACACTCAGTTGTATTTTTGAAACTCAACAACTCGAATTTTTCTGAAGAACTTTCTGTTCAGAGGCTAAATGTGAAAAATAATACTCATATTAAAAATAATGAAAAATAAATGAGATATATTTGAAAATACTTAGGATAATATTTTTGAAACTGTCCACCACTTAATAATTGCCCTTCCTTCCACTGACTTGTAAAATGATGACTTTACTGCAATGAGTCTGAATTATTTTATCTGGAAAATAAAGCAACTGGACTCCATGATGTCTAATAGTCTATGATGCTCTTGGGAGATAAAATTCTCCAAACAGAAAGAAGATAAATATGCACCGAATTTCTGTATAGCCAATTGAATGAGTATCTGTTCATTTTTAACATTGGAAGATGGTGACCTTCTTCTAATCTCTGTTCATCTGGAATCCTATTTATCTTCACCCTTTTAAGATTAATTTACAATCAAGACCAGATGGCTCGAGGCCACCCATTTTCATATCCTGAGCTGATTATCTATCAAAATTTTCAACACAAATATCTTGCTTCAGTTTGCAGAAGCTATGATTATGCAAATGAAATATAAAGAACATACAAAAAATATGTATGAGTTTAAGATATAAAGACTGAGTATTGATATTTAGCTATCACCTCATATAACAAGAGGCTGTACGGTATAATGGCAACGCATTAGGCTAATGCTAGTTTTGTCACTTAATCTCTTTGACCTTGGTCAAATCCCTTACCTCTCAGAGTCTTCATTTCCTCATCTCGAAAATGGAGATCTTGGATTAAATGAGTTCCAGGGACTCATTCAGCCACAATGCTTATGAACATGAATATGCAGATCATAAAATCACTTCACATATGGAGAAAACTGCTTTATAATTTTCAGCTAAGGATCTATCCAGTTGTATGAAGTGGCAAAAGATATAACATCTACTTTCAAAGAAACTGAATTTTGTAGTTATATTCAAACCATGGGTTCTGGTCAGGAGTTCCATAAAGTAAATTCCTAGAACCTAATGTCTGGTCTCTCCCTGCCAGACTTGGTAATAAGTTCTTATCTTTTGTCCCTTCTTCCTCTTTCACATTTCAAGAATATGTGATAAAAGTTTAGCTTGCAATTAAGAGTAGTATTTGTGCCGGAAAACACTCCTTGATCTAAAGATGACATCGACTGAGCAGGAGCTAGCACTGGTGAGATCTTTCTTGTCTCAGGCATAATTTGCAATACACGGCATTTAGTATGACATATTGTTATTGCAAACTAATTATTAAACATTATTAATCATTACAACCACTCTATAGGGAAACTATTTACTAACCCCGCATTATCACAGGAGAGGAAATTACTACTGGAAGTTCATAACTTGCACAAGGCCACACGGCTAGTAAGTGTTAGAAACACATTATGAATATCACACCACATTCTGTCTCAGAAGGGAAGTTACTAGAAACCTCGTAAATTAAATTGGTGCTGCAAAAATAAGAGTCATGGGCATTTTCTTCATCACATGGCATTAAATGAAATGCTTTCAATTCCAAGCCAAATTAAAAAGATTACAGAACATATTTTTAAAGCACATTTTTCTAAATTATGATTTATACATAACTGTGGATCATTATATATCCACTACAGATCATGTTTTCTAAGAATATTTAGTGATAGAAATTGGCATTAAAGACAAAACATTAGTGCACTATGGGCTAATAGATACAGCATGCATAGAAGAACACTGGAAAAGTGCGCCCAGAAAGGCACGAAATTATTCAGTGAACAAATATCAAATGCCTGTTTTGTTCCAGACACTACACTAGGTACTGAAAATATAGGGTGAAAGACAGACGTTGTTCCTACCCGCAAGGTATTTACAGTATGCTAATTAGTCTGTCAATCTCTGAGTAATGGGATTATAAATGATTTTCTTTTGTCTTTTTCTCATTTTCTAAATAATCAATAATATAAACGTAATATCATAATCGGGAAAAATATTATAAAATAATCTTTTGTCTTTTACAGTTTTGCATAGGACAACTATTAATTTCTTCCTACCTTCTCTGGGCTATGCTACATGTAGCAGAACCTATGTGCTTTTTCTTTTTTTAATTATTTTAGAAAGCATCTGTATTGCAATATTATATAGATATGTAGCTATTCCCTTGTGAACAAAAATTACAGCAAACATATTAAAATGACTTACATTAAAATATGTTTAAAGAAATGTTTCTAAAAAGAAAAATCCTTATTTTTATGCACCTTATGTTCTATAGCTAAATAAACTTTACATCCACTAACTTCTCAACCTCATTATTTACCCCCAATTTTAACCTTCCATGTCCCTATTTCTCATCATTGTTATAATGGAAATTCACTTCATAGAGCTAGTCATCCTCAAATATATTCTCAATTTTGTCTCAAAATATTTAGTTATTCATTCAATCCATCAATTTATTTGTATCCTACTGAGCCATAATCTATAGATACGGTCATTCTTAACATAATGTATTTTAAAAATTTGACTCTTCTTGTAGATCATGAGCTTCCTAATGTCAGGGTCAAGTCATTTTATTTTTATATAATTGCTTCTCGAGAAACATGCTTTATTTTGTTTCTAAAAGCTCAATTTAAAAATCATATATGAACCACTTATGTTTGAATCGGCAATTTCTTGATGACACCTGTCAGTATGAAAATTAGCTGAAGGGCTCCTGGCTGGCTCAGTCAGTGGAGTATGTGACTCTTGATCTCAGGATCATGAAGTCGAGCCCCACATTGTGTGTAGAGGTTAATTATTAAAAAAAAAAAAAGAATTAGCTGATATTCCCAACACCAGAAATACAATGACATTAATGGGATTTTCTTCCTCCAACTATAAACAAATATGTAAACGTAAATTTCTAATATTTTGTTATAAAGAAAAATATTTAAATAAATTGATAGAGTAAATACCTTAATAAATGACCTCTTCAGGTAGGATTAAAATTTATATGGTAATTGCTTTAAAAATTAAATGTACTTGCAAGTCATTCTTTAACTACTTTTTCTTATTTTAAACCAAACAAATGCAAATACCTGTTGTTAAATGGCAAATAGTACTATATGGATTATGGTAATAAACAACGGTCTTTAGCTCAACTCTCAAATCTTTTTGAACAAAGACAGCAAATTCAACTCTCCTAGATAATTTTATTTCTTATACTGTTTTCATATTTCATTTTTAAGCATTTATTTATTTGTTTTTGAGAGAGAGTAAGAGCACATGCATAGGAGTAGGGAAGGGGCAGAGAGAGAGGAAAAAGAGAATCCCAAGCAGGTTTGGCGCTGTCAGAACAGAGCTGGATGTGGGCCTTGATCTCATGAACTGTGAGATCATGACCTGAGCTGAAATCCAGAGTCAACTGCCTAACGAAAGGAGTCATACAGGTACCCCACTACTATCATATTTCTTAAAAATTCATTTCTATTGTCATTCTTTGGTTAGTCAATTTTAGATATCATCCATCGACTTCTTATACTAGAAAATGCAGAGTCAACATTCAGCACCGCTATGTCTTCTAACCATCTTCCTCATATTTTATGTCACGGCATTTTTGTTAAATCAAAATTATATTAATATTTTTACCACTATGTAAATACCTGTTCATTGTTGAGCCAGATAGTAAAACAGGATTATATTTTCTTTTTATTCTTCTAGGAACTAATAATGAACTGGAATTTAAATAAAAATTGAGAGGAAAAAAAAGAAAGTATGTTTTTTAACTCTAAAATTCTAAGAGGAAAATATAGATGTAAATCTTCATGAATTCGGATTAGGCAATGCTTTCTTAACTATAACACCAAAAGCATGAACAAAAAAAGGAAAAATAGAGCAATTGAACATCAAAACTACAAACTTTTGTGCTTCAAAGGGCACTATCAAGAAAGTGATGACAGTCCAAAGAATGGAAGAGTGTATCTGCAAATTTTATTTCTGATAAATGAATTGCTCAGAATATATAGAAAAACCTTACAACTCAACAACAAGACAAATAACCCAATTTTCTAAATGAGTAAATGATTCAAACAGACATTTCTCCAAAGAATATATATGAGTGGCCAAAAAAGTGCACAAACCATGACCAACAGCTCAACATTATTAATCGTTAGAGAAATACAAACCAACCCCACAATGAAAAAGTGCTTCACACCCATTGAAATGGTTTTAATTTCTTTAAAATGGACAGTAACAACTGCACATCTACATTAAAAAGAACACTGTTGAGATTATTACAAAAATCGAGTACTGGGGCGCCTGGGTGGCTTAGTCGGTTAAGCGACCGACTTTCGCTTAGGTCATGATCTTGCGGTTCGTGGGTTCGAGCCTCACGTCGGGCTCTGTGCTGACTGCCAGCTCAGAGCCTTGAGCCTGTTTCAGTCTGTGATTCTCTCTCTCTCTGACCCTCCTCTGCTCTCGCTCTCTCTCTCTCTCTCCTAGAAATAAATAAAAATATTTTAAAAAATCAAGTACTGGCTAGGTTGTGGAGAAATTGGACTCCTCACACATTACTGGTGGAAATATAAAATGGTACAGCCACTTTAGCAAACAATTTGTCAGTTGTCCACAGCATTAAATATAGAGTTATCATGTGCCCCCAACAATTCTACTCCTACATATATAGCCAAAAGGATAAAAAACATATGATGCATAAAAAACCGCATGTGGATGGCAATGAGAAACAATGAAATCTGGCCATGTGTAGCAACATGGATGGAACTTCAGGGTGTTCTGCTGAACAAAATAAGTCAGGCAAAGACGGACAGATACCATATGTGTGCACAAATAGGAAGATTAGGAGGAACTTAATGGAGGACCATGGGGGAGAAGAAGGGGGGAAATAGTTGGGGAGAGGGAGGGAGGCAAACCGTGAGAGACTCTTGGAATGCTGAGAACAAACTGAGGGCTGATGGGGACGGGGGAAAGGGGAAGGGGGCGATGGGCATGGAGGAGGGCACTTGTGGGGATGAGCACTGGGTGTTATATGGAAACCAACTTGACAGTAAACTATTTTTAAAAATTGCATGTGGATACTCATAGTAACATTATTCATAACTCAAAGTGTAAAAACACCCAAATGTCTATCATTGATGAATAGATGAGTACATGTGCTTGATCTATACAATGGAGTATTATTCGGCAACAAAAAAGAATGAAGTGCTACACCCGCTGCAACATGAATGAACCTCAAGAACAAGGCGCTAAAGGAAGGCAGCCAGACATAGAAGGCTTTTATGCCCCCACATTGGAAGATTCCACGTAGATGCAATGTCCAGAGCAGGTAAATCCGTGAGGACAGTTGTCAGATTATCAGTTGTCAGAGAGGAAAGTGGGTGAGGGGTGACCAGCTAATGGTTATAAGGTTTCTTTTTTTCAAGTGATGAGAACATTCTGCAATTAAATAACGCCAACGGTTGTGCAAGTCTGTGAATATACTAAACAGTAAACACGTAAGAGTACATTTAAAAGCAACAACCAAAAAATTGTGTCCTTAAAAACATAGTTTAAAATATATATATATATATATATATATATATATATATATATATATATATATATATTACTAATTTTTCCCAAATTTTATCATTGGATTTTAAAACCTCTCTTAGTATTATTTCCCACATGGTCAAATACATCTAGGATCACACAGGTTTTGTTTTGTTCCGTTTTCTGGAGCTCTCCTTCCTGGAATTCTCTGATACCTGTCTCCAATTTAGAATGATTCTTTTCAAGGTTTATGCAGAATTATTCATCTGCATTTCACTGAGCATCTCTTCTGTGTTTAGTCATATTGTTACATTCCTCTTTCTTGATATACAGCAAAAACATATAAACATCCGTGTGTGTGTGTGTGTGTGTGTGTGTGTGTGTGTGTGTGTGTGTTTCCTTTTGATTCTTGCACTGCCTCTGATACCTTCTTTGGTCCTTTTGTCTGTTGTGATATCTGCCTTTTCTGTCAGAGGTTTCTCTCAAGTAGCAGTTGGGACCCTGGAAAGTTGAGTAGAAACTCTGAGAATGTAAGGGCTTTGAAGTACAAGGGTCCTGGTTGTTTCATTATGAGATCTATTTATTTTTTCTTCTAGAGCAAGTGCAGCTTCTTTAGAGACACGTGCCTGGTCTCTTAAGACCGAGTGGCAGGGAAAGGGTATGGTCTGTCTCATGTGTTTTTCAGAACATTGTGCTGTGAGAATCTCTAAGAAGTAAAGCAATCCTGTTTATGTTTATGGTCGGGTAAGTGTAGGAGATACAGCCTATCACATTCCTGTTCCTGGAGAATAACTGCATGTCTATAAATACATTGATACAGTCACTTAATTTAATGTATTCAAAAGTTATTTAACCAAAGTACACTTTATCCTTTCTTTTTATTCCTTTGACTTGTGGAAAGGAAAGAGATTGTATAGCTTGCAGATATTAAACCCAATATATTAAAAATATTACAACTTCTACATGTCGATAGGAAAATTATTAAAGGGATAGTAAATTATTTTTGTACTAAGTATATTTTACACTGATAACATTCCTTAATTTGGACTAGCCATATTCCATTGTGCTCACTAGCTCTATGCATCTAATGGTTACCATATTGGATAAAAAATATCTAAATCAGAGATCTGGGCCTTATGGCTTAATACATTGCAAAGTGCTAGTTGTTTATTCGGGTGGATTAAATTTGCTCAGAGCCAATCCCTTTCCCTCACAGATATAAAACAAACCAGAGAAGTGAGTTCATTTGCCATTCAGGGTATAGATGATTACAGATCTATACCTAAAACCTGAGTACATGATAATACTTTCTCAGGACATCATATATTTTTGGCTGCATTTTTGGCCCAAACTTTTTTCTTTTCTACTTTAACTAGCCTATTTCCCTTTTATTCCTCTCTGGGTGTATAGAACAACTGCCCTAAGTCTTTCCTCTAAAAGCAACTCACATAGGGGGCTGCCTGGGTCGCCCCTATGTGAATTTTTTCCTCTATGAGTTTTTTCCTCTAAAAACCAACTCACATAGGTGGCTCAGTTGGTTAAGCCTCCAACTTTGGCTCAGGTCATGATCTCACACAACTGTGCATTCGATCCCTGCATGCAGCACTGGACTGATAGTTCAGAGCCTGGAGCCTGCTTTGGATTCTGTGTCACTCTCTCTCTGCCCCTTCCCTACTCATGCTCTGTCTCTCAAAAATAAATAAAAGTTGAAAAAATTTTAATAAAAATAAAAGCAACTCACATATGTACAGATGCTCAGTCTGGCTAATTTTATCTCACTTCTCTCCAATAAAACCACTGTAATTTTAGAACAATGTATTACCTTTGAACATTTAAACATCTCTGTGGCTCTTTGCCAGCCATGGTATGGCTTATTTAAAGTAAAACTTTTTTTAAAAAATTAAATACTTACCACATATCAGATTTCTTTAATAGCAGTACTACTAAGATGGAGCAAAGGGAAACTCCTCTGCTTTCCCTTTGTTTTAATATTACATTAGCATTTAAAATATTAATAATTTACAGGGCGCCTGGGTGGCTCACTCAGTTAAGCATCTGATCCTTGGTTTCAACTCAGGTCGTGATCCAAGGGTTTGTGCGTTCAAGCCCTGCATGGAGCTCTGAGCTAGAGGTAAAGAGCTTCCTTGGGATTCTCTTTCTCTGCCCCTACCTGACTTGCACTGTCTCTCTCTCAAATAAATAAACTTTTAAAAAAACATGAAAAGGTTGATAATTTCATATACGAATCCAGATATAAAAGGGAATATGTATAATTCCATTGACATAAGTTTCAAGAACACACAGAGCCATCTGATGGCAATAAAAGGATGGAGGCTACTCCAGGGGTTGGGAGAGGTATACTAATCTGGAAAGGGCATAAGGAATCTTCTGGATTGCTGGGCATGATAGACACTCAACAGGAATGGTGATTACATGGGTACATACATTTATTGTACATATGTTACACCTCAATTTCAAAAATGGAGGGGCATCTAGTTCGCTCACCAGGGACGCCTGGGTGACTCAGTCACTTAAGCATCAGACTCTTGATCATGGCTCAAGTCCTGATCTCATGGTTCTGTGGGACCAAGCCCCACGTGAGGCTCGGTGCTGACACACAGAGCCTGCTTGGACTCTGTCTCTATCTCTCCCTGTTCCTCCTCTGCTCATGCACATTCACCCTCTCTGTCTCTCAAAATAAATAAACTAAAAAATCACAATAATCAAAAACGGAGAAAAACAGTTGCTTCTTTTTATTGAATCTCAGGTTTATTTTAATTTCCAACCAAGATGTAGGCAAAGCTTTACATGTGAGAGTGGTAACAAGTAAGTGAAGTAACAAGAGTTTAGAGTTCAAAGACACAAACATAGAGCAGAAGCATAAAGATAGACTCTGGGTCGTTCACATACTAATGTCAATTACTCTGCAAAAGAAGTAATACACAATAATCAGATCTTCTATATGCTAACATATGCAATCATCTAGTTTGGGAGATTTTTAACATCAGATTTTACATCTGCTTGTGCCCCAGGACATTCAGACAGTCACTGATGCCAGTGAACTTAATGTGTGAAGGATATAGGCAAATCGCAGTTTTTCTGGTTCGTTTATTTTGTTTAAATTGTGTTAAGTACTTAAATAATTAGTATAAAACATGCTCAGAGCCAAACAAAAGTAAAAGTATCACATAAGGAAAGAGAAAAAAAATGTGTTTGCCTTTATTCTTAAACCAGCGGTGTACTGCATGGAATTCAGCATGATTGACCATTGTAATTGCTTGTTCTGCAATGAGCAAGAACCACACTCCCATTCCTCTGCCACCACAAATGCTAAGCAGTCACTGGCATGTCTCTTGTGGTATATTTGTGGGGTTATAACATGTCACTTCCACTAAAACTGTAATCATTAATTGCTTAAGAGTTCATTCGGTTTAAAATATTTTCCATCAAAATTCAGTCTCCAATAAATACTCGGAGTAAAATGAAACGTAGTGAGGGTTTTTTAAAGTGTGATATTTTAAAAAGGCCACCTTTAACTGTTTCATACCTTTACTTAGAAATTGTGCTTATTTCACAAAAACAGACACATGACCAATGGAACAGAATTGAGAACTCAGAAGTGGACCCAAAAGTATACAGCCAACTAATCTTTGACAAAGCAGGAAAGAATATCCGATGGAAAAAGACAGCCTTTTTAACAGATGGTGTTGGGAGAACTGGACAGCAACATCCTTACCATGCACAAAATAAAACATGGCCAAACAGAAAAATCACAGAACTGCAGAGCATGTGACCATTGTAACCTGCAATGAGCAAGAGGCTAAGCAGTCACTGGCATGTCTCATTTGTGGGGAAACTAAAACTGATTGCCATTCGGAAAGTCTCCAATAAATACTCCAAGTGGAAAAAAGACTTAGAAATTGTGCTTATTTCAATGTTTTTTTATTTATTTGGGAGGGGGTGGTGGTGAGGGGAAGGGCAGAGAGAGAGGGAGAGACAGAATCCCAAGCAGGCTCCACACAGTCAGCACAGAGGCAGATGCGGGGCTCCATTCCATGAACCGTGAGATCATGACCTGAGCCGAAATCAAGAGCCAGACACTTAACCAACTGAGCCACCCAGGTGCCCCAAATTGTGCTTATTTCAAATGCACCCTTCACACACTGGATTGTTTTCCATTTATGAGCACAAAATGATTTCTGATCCCATGCCATTTTATTCTTGTTGGTTTACAGGACTTCAAATAATTTCTACAAAAGACATTAAGACAGAAAGACCTCACAGTCTTTGGCAGCTAATCCAGAAGCTTCCTTAAGATAAATCTGTAGGGGTTGGATTCTAGTAGGAAATTGCTTTTAAGCAATAATTTTCTTTCCAATGATGTTTCAATTAAGTAGAGTCAACCAATGCTCAAGTTATACACACAGCAAAAAAGGACAACATTTTAGATACACTTTCACTCTTTACATCCAAGCTTTAAATACTTTTTAAAAGCATTTCTTTTCTTAACATCAGGTATTAAACTATTACCCTCTGATACAAGCAAAGAAATAATTGAGAAAAGCTAGTTTTCCTTTCCCTCAGCAATAGATCTACAAATATTCAGAAACTGTTTATAAAAATGGTGTATTTGCTTTCTTAAGCTTTATTTACAGATTTTGCCAGATGAGCACTGTACCCATGAACTATAATTATGCATTTCCAGCTGTTACCAGAAATTTTGGTATGTACAGCTTTGGAAGCCTAGAGCATGTTTAAGAATCAGCTACTGGTAAGCCTAAAATAATATCAACTATTAAAAATCAGTAAACCCACTGAGAAACAGTCTTCTGATACATGAAGACCATAGAATTACAGGGGTGAATGTGCCTGTAATAAGCCCTCCTGTTTTTTTCTCCACTTCAGGCTTGAGTCAACTATACTTAAATGACCCTAAATAAAGGAGACATTCTGCATTTTAAAGGCCAACCACTACAGTAATTCAACAACCCCTCTAGGAACATATTATGATGTTTTACCACCCTTCTTTTCAGAATACTTTTCCTTATTTGTAATCAAAAGCCCTCTGGTTGCAGTTGAAACCTGAGCTAGGTCTAGTTGAGCGAGAGATTTTTTAACTTTTTGAGGAAATGGAATATTTTCTGGCCTTGTTTTTCATGGCTTGGAACTCCAGCCTCTAAAACAGAGAAACCATTAGAGGGGCAGAAGGCACATTCCTGGTCTCTCCACCCTCCACCACACTGCCATCCTCTTTCCCTGAAACACACAAACAAGCATGGCTACCTTCTTCCTCAGTCTTTTTCTGGGCATGACTACATGGTTTTATTCCCCAAATATAGTAAAATGGTATCTCACTGATTCTTGGTTTGGGAAACAAAGGCTAAGACAAATTGGACCAAAAGTGTTGATGATGTTGATTCTGACATTCAATCTCAGTGATGATCAGCTGGTGAAGGGTCAGTTTCCGGTGCCAAGTGAGGCACCCAGCGGTAAGGACGGAGCCCCCAAAAGCACTGAGGCAGAGGCAAGTCCCCCAAGGTGGCCAGAGCGCAGAAAGAAGAAAGCCACGGCCAAAGTGAATCTAGCCCTGTACCTACACACCGTCTCTTAAATATTGTCTCTGGCATCAGGTCAGGGTTGGGGCTTAAACAAAGGGAAGAGTAAGTTTGTTGGAATGAATGCCATCACTATCGTATGAAAAGGGTGGGGAGGGCCAGTCTGGAACACAAGCCAGATCTGAAAGATTGTCTCTATTTACAAAGTAACAAAAACACTAAATATCCAATGGGATTTCTGTACCAAATATGGCGACTCCGTGGAATATCCTGTAATCACTCAAAGTTATGACTGTGAATGTATGGTAGCATGAAAACATGCTATGATATTAAGTGTATTTGTTTGCTAGAGCTTCTATCACAAGATAACATAGATTGGGGGGAGGTGGGAGGTTTAAGAGTCAACACTTATTTTCTTACAGTTCTGGTAGCTAGATGTCTAAGATTGAGGTGTCAGCAAGATTGGTGTCTCCTGGGGTCTCTGTGTGATTGTGTGGATGGCTACCTTGCTGTATCATCACGTGGTCTTCTTTCTGTACACATGCATCCCAGGTGTCTCTTTGTAGGTACAAAGTCCCTCTTCCTATAAGGACACCAGCCAGATTGGATTAAACCCACCCTAACAGCCTCATTTTAAATTAATTATCCCTTTAAAGGGCTTAACTCCAAATATACTCACTTCCTGAGGCACCAGGGATTAGGGCTTCAGCATAAAAATTTTGAGGAGACACAGTTCAATTCACAGCGTAAGCAAAAAATAAAAAACACAAAGGAGTTTGTTAAAAACAGGTAAAAATGATGTGGACTTAAGCATCCATCAGGTATAAAGTTTCTTGCATAGTAACTTCTTGAAATTTCTTAAGAACACCGACCACCACTTAAAAAGAAGAAAACGAAGACTCAGAGAATTTAAATGATTTGCCAAGGACCTTCAGTTATCAGATGTAGAAACTGGAATTTAAAGCCAGGTATGTATAATTTGAAAATTCACATTTTTTTCCATGTTGCTAGATTGACTGTCATGTTGATGTTTTTAAGTTTTCTGGTTTTTAAACATATATATCATTGTAGAGTTATCTTAATATGGACAAAAGAGAGAAATAAACAGATGCAGTTGAGAATTAAATATATGCCAGTCCACTGCTAGGTGTCGTGGGCTCACAGTAGTTGGATAAAAAGGATAAGACACAGTCTTTGCTCTTAATGAGAAGGGAAATTTGCATAGGCAAAAGCATGAACAGTTAAGAAAAGTTATGATAACCACATGAGGGTTCTGAGAACATAGAAGTTAATTTGCTTATTCATATTATACTTACAACTCAATTTTTGTAAAGCCATCCAAAATTTCTCTATATTTTGCATTATTGCATTCATTAATGCAATTATAGTTCTTTTGCATCTATAATATTTCAGACACGGGTATTTAGCCATGAGTAAGACATATATGCTTGCTTGTGGCTTCCAAACTAGAGAGTGTTTTCAAAAGTGTAGTCCTCAGCGTAGTCTATAATGCTTAGAAATGACCTACAATGCTTGTTTTAAATCACAGATTTCTGGGCCTTATTTCAGACCTATTGAACCTGATTATCTTGAAGGCTAGGCTTGGAAATCTCTACTTGTAAGAGCTCACATCTAAGGCTTGTGATCCCCAGGCCTCCAAAGAGACTCAATTAATATCACGCGTCCTATAATGGCTTTCTGCTGCTGTGTGCCAAATTGGCCCCATCAAATTTGCAGCTTAAGACAACAACAATTTTCTGTGGGTCAGGAATCTGGGAGCAGCTCTTTTGGATGCTTCTTCCTTGAGGTCATTCATAAGGTCACTGGGTTGTGGTCTCGGCCATGGGCTCAGCAGAAAGAGGAGCAGCTTCTAAGTGCGTTCATGTGGTTTTTTGGAGGGTTCAGTGCCACACGAGTTGTGGGGCTGAGGACCGCAGTTCCTTCCTGGCTGCTGGCCAGAGCCTTCAAGAGCCCTTAGTCTCTTGCCAGCAAGTACACTCTGTAAGGTAGCTGTCACCGTGGCACTCTGACCAGCAAGAGGGCAAGCAAGATACCAACCAGAGTCTTTGTGTACCAACACTTTGTCACATAACATTCATTGAAAGCAAACCAGTAGGTCACGCTCGAGCAGCCAGACTTCACAAGGGCAAGAATACCAGAATGTGGGGAGATCGAGAACCTTCTTGGAGGGTCCCCATCTCAAGTCCCTTACTCAGATATGGAGGGTCACCGAAGAACATCTAAGCTCAAACATGAAGGACGAGGAGCTGGACAAACAAGGAGAAGAGAAGAGGCAAAGGACGATTCCAGAAGATGAGGAAAGCACTATAAAAGGGGAGAGTTCAGCACATTCAGGGAAACCTATCTGTCTTCTAGGCCTCTCAGTGGTACCCACCAGCATCTTGTGCATGCTTAGTTCTGGGGACTCAAGAATAAAATTTCAAGGTCAAGATCTTTGGGGAATGTTTTTCAGTACAGAAGTTCCCAAATCTACCAAAATCTTTCTTGAAACCAAAATCTGCTCCATTTTTGTTATTCATTTAAAAATAAACAACTAAAAGTCAATCAAGAAAATAACAAATGTATTTGTAGAAAGAGCAGAGTTGTTTTCTTTTAGTCTCTGTTTTGTCGTGACAGAAGCCTTTCATTCACGATGAGCCTTGCCTTCTTTCCCCCTTTTTAGCCTTTAACTCTCTGTCATGCAACCATGACCCAGGTGCAGACCACAAACTAAACTAAATTAAACTAAACAAACTAAACCAAACTACACTAAACTACAATACAATACAATACTATACAATACAAGTTACTGGGTATTTGGAATCTTTATTGCTGGCTAAAGATCTCTGTTACTAAAATTTCTCTCTACAGACATATAAAGAATTCTTGCTTTTCTCTTATTCTAATCTGATTGGCAGTGTGGATTGGAATAAATACATTTAGATTTTTCAGACTGTATCATGTAACCCAAATTCAAAGTGAGGAATTGTGGTGTCCTAGAAAAGTCTCTGACCTCAGCATCTCAGAGACGAGAGTTTTCCTGGACTTGGCTCAGTCACTCCTCCCTTGATGGGTAAGCACGGGTAATTCAGTGTACTTTTCCAGGCCCTGTTTTCCAATCTAGTAAATACAGAGAATGAGAGAGACCCAGCAGTTCTCAAACTTTGGTCCCTGGACCAGTATGGTAACATCACCGAGGAACTTATTAGACACTGAAGTTTGGAATCCTTCTCAGGACGTATTGCATTGGAAACTGTTGGGGACACAGGACTCAGTTATTTTAACAGGTGATCCCAGTTCTTTCTGATACATGCTTAAATCTGAGAATCACTGAGCAAGATAATCTCAGATCTTCTCCAACCGAAAATCTATAGGATTCAGAAACATCTAAGGGGTAGCAAAAAATAATAGAAATGGTAACGTTCTCCCATAAAAAAAGTAATTAAAATTATTTTGAAACTATCTAAATAAAATAAAAGCTATCACAGATTGTCTTAATATATAATCTACTGGAGAAATCCGTGCCGATTCTTTTTATTTAAGCTCTTATCCTGTATACACAAGTATAGCCAGTTCTAGGAAGATTCAGCACTTTGACCCAAGGTCACAAAGCAAATGAACGGCCAAATCAGAACTCATATCCAGGAATTCTGACTTCTGGTTTAATGCGCTTTCCTCTCTACAGGCTATTACTACCCCTATTCCAATATATTTGGATTTGGTTACATTTTGCCTACGTATGTCCCCTTAGAAGCAGAAGCCAACCATTATCTCTATAGACATTTTGACTCTAATATCAGTGGTCATTTTAAAAGACAGATCAGGGGTGCGTGGGTGGCTCAGTCAGTTGAGCATCTGACTTTGACTTAGGTCTTGATCTTGCAGTCATGGGTTTGAGCCCCATGTAGGGCCCTGTGCTGATAGCTCAGAGCCTGGAGCCTGTTTCAGATTCTGTGTCTCCCACTCTCTCTCTCTCTCTCTCTCTCTGCTCCTCCCCTGCTCCTCCCCTCTCTCTGTCTCTCCCTCTCAAAAAAATAAACATTAAAAAAAAATAAAATAAAGGATAGATTACTATAAACACAACTATGAGTATCTCAAGAAAATGAGATATGTGAGTTCTTCTCACTTATTTTCTTGGACTCTCCTCAGCATGGTAAGTAATTTCATTTTGGCTGAATGCCCACAACTAAAGTTTCCTAAAGTTTTCATTCAAATTTTCGTCTATAAAATTGATAGTGCCATTAACGTAAGAAGACACAGGCCTCAAGTGTTCAGTAATTACTATTAGATCTTTGATGGTACTTGAAAAACATCTTCCTCTTGAAAGATATAACAGGTAGTAAAGGCTAATGGTCTAATTTACTTCTAACTTTTATCAATGAACAGTGATAATATTATTAGAAGTGTAATAAACAGAAATCTATTTTGCAAGGCTGAGGAAATCTCAGGCCAAAATAGATTTTCTAACCTCTTCCATAAATTGAAAAGGATATTAATTAGATGCTCATGGCCACTTGTCCTCATTTGAGATCCTATAACTTTGTCATAAGGCTCAAGCTGTTAACCTCAGTGCCCTGCCAAATTCCTGCTTCGGTAATTCAATTCTCTCCACCTAAACCTCCTTATAATTTAAAGTAAGTAAATGATTCTCCACTTCCTCTTCTAAATTAATTTTATAGTCTTGTACTTCATTCCATCAGCTCTTTCCTTCTCTCTCTCTCTCTTTCTTTTTCTCTCTCTGAGTTCATGATTGCTGCTTTGTACCAACTCCCTTAAGCTGAAATTAGGGGGGGAAATATGTAAATGGAAATGCGTACAGCCTATCAGAGCCTTGGGTATATAAAATCCTTTATCATTGGTAGGAAAGAAATACTTGATGGTTAATGTCATCAGTTTATTTTAAAACTTTCCTTTAAAATTTATGTCCAGTGGCCCATCTTTTATCTTTTTCCATTTTGAAATGTGGCTATTACTTCTCATCAGAGTCGTCTTGCCTCTCTCTTCCTGAGTCACTGGTGAGAAATTGATTTAGGAACCTGCTGGGGAGTGCGTCCTATGAAGGTATTGCTGGTCGTGATGTTACCATGCCACCAAGTGAGCCACACCCCTTCAGCATCCTCTGCAGAGAAGGACAGAGGCAAATCAGGTCACTCAGTTCTGGTCTTGGCTCTTGGTTCTACCAGTAACTGGCGTGGGTCCCGGCCTAAACCACTGAAATGCCCTGTGCTCTGATTTCTTCATCTGTAAAAAGACAACAATGGCTACAAAAGGTTATAGGATCTCCTTTTAGGTCTGACATCTCATGAACTTACCCATTTAGCCCAGAAGCAGTATTGGAATCCACGAGCTTCTTCAGGAGACATCATGGGCTTCATTGAAGAAACAAGGGCTTATAAAACAGTGTAACTGTCAGAGTCCAAGGTCCTGTCCCCAACTGAAACATCACAGTTTTTCTTACCTCCCCACCTTCACCTTTGTTTTATATACCAAGATTCCAGATAAGATTTATTTGGAGGGAGATGGGGAGAGTTCTAATGTTAACAATTCTTGTTGAAAACCTTGTGCTATAGAATAGAATAAAATGGAGTAGAATGGTATAGTGTATATCTATGCATATACATGCATGTATGTGTATATATATGTACATATATATATATATATATATATATATACATACACACATACATATATACGTATATGTATTTTTAAATAGGCTCCACACTGAGCATGGAGCCCAACGCAGACTTGAACTCACTAGCCTGAGATCAAGATCTGAGCTGAGACAAAGAGTCAGATGCTTAACTGACTGAGCCACCCAGGTGCCCCTAGAAGAGTATATTTTAATATATATAGCCTAGGAATCATTCATATCATGACTGTTTAGCTCAAGGGCTTCCTTATCTTTACCATAAACAGTTTAAAACCATCATATATTCTCGATCAGGGGTTGGCAACATTTTCCTGCAAAGGGTCAGATGGTAAACAATTCTTAGCTGTGCAGGTGTATGGCCTCAGACTTTTTCACAGCCAGTTGTTGCATGAAGGCAGTGTAGACAACACCTAAAAGGTTGGGCGTGGTAGGAAGGACTTGACCCAGTTTGTTGATCCCTGATAGAGATGAAAGAATCCACCTTTTTAAACGTGAAGGTATGTTTTCCTGTTAAAGTACTTAGAACTGTAATAAAGATTTTAGAATTTTTCAAAAATGACTGTAGACAAGATTGCTGTATTAAAATTATATTATTTTATTTTCTTCTTAAAAGCCAATAAGTAAATAAAACAATTCTTTTATCCTCTGTGTTCATTCTTACTTCATTTCCCATAAAACACATTTTTTAAAAAAAACTCTGGAATGGAGTAGACGACAGTTGATTTTTGTGTGTGGGGGGGTGTATTTAATGTATGGTTGCTTCACCTTTCAATAATAACCTGCCATTAGGGGTACCTGGGTAGTTTATTAGGTTAAACGCCTGACTTCTGCTCTCAGGCCATGATCTCACAGTTTGTGAGGTCAAGACCAGTTATGGGCTCTGTGCTGACAGCTCAGAGCCTGAAGCCTGCTCCAAATTCTTTGTCTCCCTCTCTCTCTCTGTTCCTTCCCCACCCCTCCGAAAAAGAAATAATTTGTAAATTAAAAAAATTAATAATAACCTGCCATTATAAATTTCATATTAAAGTATTATATCAAAAGATCCACTCTACAAGCATTTGCCACCATGGCACTGTACTTCAGAAATAATTTGATTCATGTTTAAACACATCCCTTGATGATATTTTATTTTCTGTATTTTCTTTAGTCTCTAGGAAAATCTACAGCTTCCTATAGGATACAATTGTATTTTAACTTCTGAGAAGATGCAAAGACAACACTTGTATTTGCCATAGAGTATATTATTTGTGTTGATCCACTTTTTAGCAACTAGTTCAAGTTGTTCCAACCTATTTATCTTTCAGTCTATTTTGATGATTATGTGGGATCATGTGTCCTACATGAGTTGGTATCAAAAAAGGCCTGTCCAAAAGATACAACTTCCCGACAGAATACTCATGGCACTGAAAAAATACACTGGAGAGCACAGGGTGGGCATTGAATGAGCACACACTGATTTAACAGAAGATACACTTCCCAAAAGCAATAAAAAATTAAACTTGATTAGGACAGAGCTCAAACAAAGGCCAAATAACTTCATCTTAAAATTATGTATTATTATTAAGCTTATATCATTCAATTTAAGATATAAGTATATAAGGGGCGCCTGGGTGGCTTAGTCGGTTAAGGGTCCGACTTTCGCTTTGGTCATGATCTCGCGGTTCGTGGGTTCGAAACTCACGTGGGGCTCTGTGCTGACTGCCAGCTCAGAGCCTGGAGCCTGTTTCAGTCTGTGACTCCCTCTCTCTCTGACCCTCCCCTGCTCAAGCTGTCTCTCTCTCTCTCTCTCTCCTAGAAATAAATAAAAACATAAAAAAAAGATATAAATATATAAGAAATAAGATAAAGACAAAGATGTAAGTAAACCAAATGTCAACATGGCATCAATTCCACAACCAGAGTTCATTGACTCTGAAATGTAAGGGAGCATTCGAGTTCCATTTAAGTGTTAACCTATAAAGACAGCTAATTTCACTTCTCAGTCTAAACCTTAAACGAAGGGCTTTGTGACTACCAGTGAGTTACATTGAAACTACAGCTCTACCTCACACATGATTATATTACTTATTTGGAAACTGAAGCAGAGCTCAGATTTTGACCCTCCCTTTTGACCAGATGTGCTTTCAAGACTGATTTAAACCATCTACAAAATGGCTTCCACCAATTCCAATGGAGCCTGTGTCTGCTGGCCACTCCTCCTCTAAAGGGACGGTCTGTCTTTCCCTTACTGTTTAGTCTGGCCTGGCCTCGTGGCTTGCCTTCATCAGTACAATGAGGAGGAAGTCACACAGTGCCAGACCCAGCCCGGCCTGTAGGAGGCCTAACATCTCCTATTTTTACTATCACCTCTGAGCCACTATGCAAAGGGGTGCCGTCTGACCTTGCCAGAGAAGAAGAGGTCCCCCACCTGAGCCCCGTCCAGTTCAGTGAGGCTGCCTTGAACTTTCCAGCCTCATATGTGCTCCCAGCTCAATGCAGCCACACCAGGGACCTCAGCTAATGACGAGCCGCAGCAGAGCTCCCTGATGGAGTCCGGTCAACACAGAGAATTGTGGAGAATAACAAAAAAGAAATCAGTAAGTTGTGGCATGGTCTGTTGCACTGTAATGGACAAGAGAAAAACAACACTGCCCTATTTCAACTTTGCAGCTTACATTTTGGTGGCTATTTCTATATTATTCCTAAAACCGGTCCTTTGTATGACCTCAAATGCATTTTGTTAAAGCATCATTTATTCATCTGTCTCATGACTGATTTCTCAATTCACACACACACACACACACACACACACGTAATGTTTAGAATTGGCCAGGAGCCATAGGTACGCTCCAACACAGCTTTTATTTTCTTATTTGCTCTCTTTCACCGCGTCAGGTTAGTGTCAAAGTGAACTTCTCCTTTGATTCTTTTCAAATTATTTATAGCATGTGCCAGTGAGTTCTGCTATTGCTCCAGCAAATCTTTCCCCCTAAGCAATTAGCAGCAACGTGTATTCCCCAGAAAAACCAAACAAAAAACAGAGCTGCCGTGTTGGTGTGTATGTGTGCACAACCCAGTGTAAATGTGTGTGCTTTTTAACCTTCCCTCTACTATAATTAAACTTGCCCGTGCTTGTTGTAATCTTGTGATTTGGAAGGCTTAAAATAAAATTTAGCTGGCTCAATCCCCAGAATGTCTAAACTTTTCCCAGCTCCAAGAATGACTTTTACACCCTCTGTACACATCTGTCCCCCATACTCTTGCAGTTAGCTCCCCCCACCCACCCCCTCCCTCCCATTAATCCCTTAGGTATCTTCTTGCCAAAGATGTTCTGCTGTTTGATAGAACACTAATCTCTGAGAATCTCAAAGTATCAGCTTACCTGTGAACGCCCAGAAACTGTCTCCATTCTTAGCCTCATCCCCTTTTATGTTTTCTTCATCTTTGAACAAATGCATTGCTTTCTGTCTGAGAATGAGGCTTACATTCTGTTGTGGTTAAGAGCGATACTGACCTGAAGGCACACTGTTCCCTCTTTGAAAGAAGCAAGATCAACATTCAGCATCACTCAGTGACAAATATCAATGGGTAGAATAACAGGTCACCCGTGGGCAGGAAACTCGGGTAAGCTCAGAGGAATCCTTTGTGAAATTAACCTGGAGGCTTCTGCCAAATGAAAATAAGTCTCGGAGAAAGAAAGAAAAGGCAGAAGTGGGCAGGTAAGATGTAACAGGGGGAAAAGTTCTCTTTCCATATTAATCTCCTGTCACGGCTCGACACATTCGTAGCAGGAGAGAAGCAAGGATAGAAAAGGAAAATCTTGGGACTTTCAAACTGACAGTCTTGGGACTCCAATTCAGGGCAATTTATTACCAAGGAAAAGGCTAAACTGGGAAAATGAAAACCTCAGCCGCCCAGGGAATGAAGGGTCTGAAGCTACAAGACTCCTTCACTGGGAAAGTGCTGTGGATATAACAGAATCCCACACTATCCAGCAGAGGGACCTTCCTTGGCCCTAATGTACTGCAACCTCAATTTTCAATTCTCGGGAGCAGCGAGCAAGGTTCTCATGCTCCAACTGAAATGACAATCGTATGACGCCTTGTCTTTTGCTGAAATGGCTTTTTTTTTTTTTTCATGTTTCCCTAACCCTATGTATAACTCAGGGCCCCTGTGATGTGGGGATCAAAGGTGACATGAGCGTGGCCATCTTCCCTGTTCACCCAACCACAGCAATGCCCAGAGCTCCTTCCACATCTGTGCTGCTTAGCTCAGCTGAAAGCCCCAGGGTTTATTTACTTCAATCTGGGACTGAGATCGTATTTGGAATGTTTGCTAATGCATTTCAGAAAACCCCATGACCTGACAACAGTGTTCAACAGCATTTGGTGTTTGATGGCCAGAAAGCTGGCCATCCATCCAGCATGTGTACACTCCGAGTTCTGCCGGCTTCTGGGGAGCTGGGGAGAAAATAAAGTACAGTGTATCTGAACATTCAGAGTCCAAATATACTAATGGTTTAATAAAGTACAGTGTATCTGAACTTTCAGAGTTCGAATATATTAGAGGCTTACGCACGTGTGTAAGCAACTTCACAGAATGACAACCTCCCTTGAAGTCCCAAGATGCCACCCATTTTGTAAAGGTGCCAGTGATCCGTCGGGGATGTGACACTAGGTGACCGTAAACCCCGTGCGTCTCGCGGAACCAGAAAAGCCTGGGAAGAAGAAAAAGAGAGAGGGTCACACTAACAGAGGGTGGAAAGTGGAACTATTTTTGAAATGAAATTAGAACAAGTTTAAGATGTACCCCAAGATTCACGGGCTCTCTCTCTCTCCCCTCCCCTCTCTCGGTCCCCCGGTGATTGTGGCATTGTGGCGGGACCACACCCGGAACTCGGCATCGCGTCTTGGGTACCTGAGTACCCACAGACTTGGACCGAGTTCAAAGGAGATGATTAAAGGAATGGGGTAGGGGGGAAGTTGGAGGTGATTGACTGATGAGGAAAGATGAAAAGAGTCAAATCAAGGAATCTGACTGAGCAATAGCTGAGGGGCAAAATGATAAAAGCTACAAATACCTGTAATGTGCGCACGCTAAATAAGGAAAACATTCCTTGATATACATTAACAGGGGAAAGCTGTGGCTGTGAATTTGAAAACTCCTCTGAGAGAAAGTGTTCAATTTAGCCAACTGATCACTAAGTCAGGGAAATGGAGGCTGACTCAGGAGGGACATTTTACAAGCAGGACGGGTATGTTTCCAGAAGGCATCTAATGACTGCCTCGGCACTTGGAAGGCACCGTGGCCGGGACAACCCATCAGAACAAAATTCCAATCATCAAGACTAGGTAAATTACAAATTACATTAATTACATTAATTTGTTCCAGCCTCAAAGAGGTAAGCGGTGAGTCTGGGGGAAGGGCAGGTAAAACCTTCAGAAATCACGGGCTCAAAAAGGTAGGTTCCATGTCAAACAATTTGCTACAAATTATATAACAGGGAAATTAAATGCACAGCATCTTAGTGAATTTAATGAGGCTAGCAACAACCGCAAAGACTTCTAATGAAAAGTGAAAATAATTGAAAAAAGGCATTTCTTGTAAAGGCAGGCTCCAGTAACGAGAACCAAGGCTGCTTTGAAGCTTTCAAACAATTCATTCTGATGACCTAAAAGGATCCCTTTTGCTCGAGGAAGTCATTTTTTTACTTGTCCTCCTAAAATTCCTAGTATGACCTTGCTGATAAAAGTGTGCTAGTTTTCCAAAGGAAATCTCCCTTATTTAGCATCTTAGAACAAAGGTTACAGAAACCTTAGTTAAAATTTGCATAATCATCCACCAACTAACTGGCAACATTAAAACCTTCTCTTAATTTAATTGTTGGATCCAACTGCTCTTTGAGATGGTTTCTTCCCCTGTTTTTAGGAAAGGCTGAGTTCGAAAAGAATTTTATTATCTTGTGAACTAAAATAAACTATCGCAGGGCGTAAAGCCCAGTGCTTACCTATATACTTAGAATGTATTCTCTCTAATTGTGTAAGATTACAGACAAATTAGAGCGGTTTTTCTTTTTTTGGACACACCATTGATTTGTTAGTTTTTCTCCTGCTCGAGCCACATTTTTCTGATAAGCGGAACAATTCTTCCCGTGATAAGTTCTGCCCTTTGACCCCAGTTAACTGTGCACACCCCAATTTGCTCAGTGGTAAATTTTACAAGAGTGCTCTACCAGAATTAATAATCATGAGCCAGCCTTAATTTGAAATTGCAAAGCCCCATGCTGCAATAAACACCCCCAAGATTTCTTCCAGAAGCATTTAATAATCTGTTTAAGTGTGCTGGCAGACACAGGTATGGTTAATTTGCTGTCTGGCCATTCCCTCTTGGTACCTAGCCCTTCCTCCTCAATAACTGGGATACAAACAAACAAACAAACAAAAATGCCCGGACATCAATGCATTCGTCTGTTGCATGTGCAAATGTTTTTTCTTTAATTCTCTAATTATTACTTTGGACATTTTCCTCTCCTTCTTCTTTACCTTGCCCTAAAGAAACCTACAAACCCTGCGGAGCTGAGCACACTTAACCGTAGCGCCTAGCACAAAGTATAAAAACGCAGAGAAGAGTGACACACCATCCCCCGATTCACTGTCATATAACTCGAAGTGGAGGGACAGCCCAGAGATCAGGAAAGAGGCCACAGGATCTGAAAGCCAAGTGGGATCAGAGATATTGGAGAAAGTTTTCCAAGATCAAGTTCCCGAAATGGCCATCATTCATCCCATGGTGAGAAAGAGAGAGCGCACGTGCACCCCCCGGGGCCTGCTAAAGGGTCTAGAGTTACACAGAAACATCTCCTTCTACTTTTTTGTGCTTCTCCAGGGGATATATTTTTATACAGCAGTCTTTTCTGATTATATAAAAACCCAGTAACTTATCAATATATTAATTACCATCTGTGACTTGCCTAGAAGTAGCAAGGATTATTTTTTTCTTTTTAATTTCAAAGTTATATGCTGAACACCTTAACTTGTTTTTATTACCTTTAATTAGCTTAATAATCTTCACATTTCCTTGTTGAATAACTGCTAACCTAATGTGTTGCCATAATGCATTTTTAAATTACTGCCTTAAAAAATTCAGTGCTGATTTCCAGTTTCCGCTCAGTATATTAATTACCTATAAATATGTGTGAGATTTCCTTCAGCAGATTTTCACAATCTCCTTATTATCCCTGTATAGATACTTTAAAGTGCTACAGTAATTCAAAGTTCAACATCCCTGTAATTTACTCAGCCTTATAATTGATATTTATAAGCTCAGCAAACCTGGAAGGGAAAAGAAATATTAGCCAGCCCAACTCAAGTTCAGAGACCTTTAATTTGGTTGTAAGTGTCGAGATCTTGTTTTTAGAGACAAACAGGCCCGCCCACCTCTGTGCTCAGATATTTGCCTCTTGGGACACAGTTTCTCCTTTTGAGCGAGAGATGATTTCCCTCGAGCTCACTCATTCCTATAACAAGCTGGAGTTGAAAAGAAGAGTGAACAAACCAGTTCCTGAGCTAGGGATGGACAATTGCTGGACTTGTTAGAGCATAAATAGGAAAGAATGAAAAACAGAATACCTAAATTCTAGCTTTGCCACTGGCGTACTAAGTGATGGGGAACTTACTGTCCAGTTACTGTCGCTGAACCTTAATTTTCTCATCCATGCAATGGAACTAACATTTGCCTGAGAGAAAGCCCAGCACTGTGCTAAGGACTAAGACGCTATTGATATAAGGCATGGGAAGCAGCAACCTGCGGGGAAATTGCAGTTATCATTATGAATGCTACTAATCCGTGAGGGTCAATGGAGAGGACTCACCAATGGTTCTCAAAGTGTGCACCGCAGTTCGGGAGCCGTGGCATTAGCTGCGGCATTGTTAGGGTGACCCTGACCTCTGAGCTTTCACAAGTCTTATGGGCAGTTCTGACGCATACTACATAGAAAGCCAGGGCCAGCACCAGGACCAGTATCTGTGAGCTATCAAAGTAGTTTGGGGTTTGAGCCTCCATGGAGAGTCATCGAGGGGAAGCAGAAGAAAATGGGAAATCTCTGTTCTCCTTTATCTTCCATGGGCAATAGTAGTGGGTAGTGGTTAAAAGTTTGTTATTTTACAATCAGACTGTCTTGGGTCAAATCCTAACTCTACTAGTTGGATGGTTTTTGGCAAGCTACCCGAACTCTAAGTCTCTGGAGCTCACCTGGGATGTTGTGAAATTAAAGCGCTAATTCCTATGAAACTGGAACATAGCAGGCGCTCACAACCTGTTAACTATGATTATTTTCTAGGCTTTCCTTTCTGGCTAGCCCACAGTAGTGTATTTGACCCCACTGGTTTCCTGTGTAAATGAGAAAACAGAAAATTGTGCCCACTGGGTGTGTGTGTGTGTGTGTGTGTGTGTGTGTGTGTATACTTCTTCCATGCAGACCCAGGCAAAACCCAAAGGCATATTCATAGGATAATCTGAAATAGTCTTCCCAGCGTACAGGTGCCCCAAACCCCACCTCCCTTTCACTTGTTACTCTGGGCCACAGACTTCTGACTCCCCATAGTGCCTTTCTGTAGGTCCAAAACTATTTATCCATCCACCCACCTCCAAGGAAGGAAAGACAGTGTTGAAAGAAGGAAAAGAAAGTCAGCCTAGCCGATTACTTTTAGGAACACGTACAGTCCATCTCGAACAGACGGCAGAGCATTCCTTATGTAGAAAAGAATCTCTAAGAATTCACCATTTAATGGAGAGCAGGTAGTCATCAATTTCATAAAACCACACGACGCATATTCATTAATCTATTTGTGAGGCGCTCACAAGTTTCCAGGTGCAATGCTCATTACTGGCATTAAATACACTGCAATTGCTGGCAGCAGACAGTGAAATAATACAAATAAATCCAAGTGCATGGGGAAAAAAAAGCCTTGGGAAATCTCTGAGACACTACAATTAAGGTGAGATACACAGCAGCTCTTCTGAAGGCAAAGAATAAGGGGAATCAAGGGCTTTCAGTATGGCTTCGTGAAGGATTATTCAAAGATCTAAGGGCAAAAAGAGAAGCCCTGCAGGGGAAATGGAAAATACAGGTTGGAAGCAAAAAGACGAGAGAAAAGATAAGGCCAGAAAAAGAATGTCAGGATGGCAGAGACTCCGTCAATAGCGTTCTCTCCCAGCTGAAAGAGGGAGATGAGGTGGGAGAATTGTCCCTTAAGTAACACAGCTAGCTCTCGACTGACTAACCAGTTCTGTTCCTAAGTTCATTTGTAAGTCAGTGGGTTGAAACTCAGAAAACATCTTCCCATGGAAACATTATTCATGGTGGTTTGGCATTCTGGACAGCCCGCAATAGGGTATTTAGCCCACAGTGAAACTGAATATAGAACCTAATCCTTAAAAATATGATTTCAACTGTGTCTAAGCAGCATTTTTAATATTGTGCCTTTGGAAAAACAGAGTTCAAGTTCATGAGGGGGATGCAGCAAATAGGCCCTGAACCTTGGCCAGCAGCTCAGCCCGTGTCCCTTCTGCCTAGAATATTCTTCTTCCAGTTGACCTTGTGACTATACAGAGAGCACATTCTCAGGGAGGTCATTCTGCTCATCTCATTTAAAACTTCGACACCTTCCCGCAAGCACTCAGTAATTCTCCTCTCTGTTTTCTTTTTCTCCTCAGCTTACCATCTGACATAGTATATATATTTACCTATTTATTTACCTATTGATGGCCTCTCCTGGGAGAATGTAAACTCAGTGAGGGCAGGAATTCTTGCTTATTTGCTCAGCAATGTGTCAGCAGTGCCTGGATCTACATCTGATATACAGCAGGCAACCAACACATAGATCTTGGACTTAACTATTTACTGGTTTATCTATTGATTAACTCTAGGTTGGAAAGTTGGAACAGGGGCCAGGCAGATTCTCCTGGATTTATGGTAATGCACACAAGAAATTAAACCTTTAAATCAGTCTTTCCCCAAATGCTCTGAACTGAGGAGAGAGACAAATGTGTGTGTGCTGGGGAAGCAGGGTTGGAAGAAGGACAGAGGTTGAAAAGGAGAAAAGTTTGTAATTGCCCACTCTGCATGAACGATTCTTGGCCCAGGAGCAAAAAATCTCCCCGAGGTTCTTGACTTCTCTCCTTTACCCACTCACCTATATGACCTTGGACAAAACGCTGACCCTCTAGAACTATGATTTCTCACTGTTTGAAACAGAGACAAGGCTTTGTGTATCCTGCAGGGCTGTTGGTGAAGATCAATGGAGTAATATACCTGAAAGTGCTTGCGAACGATAAAATATATCCCAAAATAAGAAAATAATGGTGACAAAAGGGTGATTTATAAAGTAAAAAAAGGGGGGGGGGATTAAATCTACAATGATCTTCTGTGGGATGCTGGGGTGTATTTTTTTTAATATAACTATCACTCTTAGCTCGATAATCTACATATGTAGGAAAAGAGAAAACAATGTACAATTGACATTCTTTTTTAAAAAAATGTCTCATTTTTGATAGAGTGCAAGCAGGGGAAGGGCAGAGAGAGTGGGACAGAGGATATGAAGCCGGCTCTGCGTTGACAGCAGTGAGCCCGATGTAGGGCTTAAACTCATGAACCGCGAGATCATGTCCTGAGTGGAAGTTGGACACCCAACCGACTGAGCTACCCAGGCGCCCCACATTCTTGATAAAAGAGACAAAAGAATTTAGAAAAATACTCAATGACAGTGTGATGTGAAGAAAAAATTTCAATTGCACAATTATATCTTAGCTCAAATACAACTTTCTCAGAGAAGACTTCCCAGACATGGCCCTACCTGTTACCCCCCTCTCCATCAAAAATTTAATCTCTTCTGGCTCATACCACCCATTTTCTTTTTTTTAATAGCCTCTATTACAGTAGATAATTATATGGGTAAAACATATAATTTATTTGTTTACTGGTGAGTTCTCCCCACCACCCCTCTCCTACAAATTCTACCGCCACAGGACCATTTTTGTCTGGTTTAGTAATGAATACCCAGAAGTTAGCACAGTATCTTGTCACACAGCAAGCACTCAAAAAATATTGGTTGTGTGATCAATTAATAATAATTGATAAAGAAATAAACAATGAGTGAATGAAGACAAATGCGTACACACATGCACATGTTCAGGCGTGAGGGTTAAGGGTCTGAAGAGGCAAAGTGGGTGGACCTGGTCGTTCCTTCCATGCATGGCCTAATCATGAAATATGACAGTGTTGCATTCTGTTTTAGGAAAGAGGGCTTTCCTGGTAAAATAGTTAACTAGTGCCTGATGAGAAGAGCTGAAATGATCCTCGGGTGCCTGATTTCGCTCCCACTTTTTATTCAAGCTTTGTCATTGGCTCAGGCACAATCAAGTCCTGCTTAACCGGCTGAACCTGTCAGGCAAAACCCTATTTAATTGGAGCTGAGAACCCTGGCACACCATTCACAGGTCTGTCTTCAGACGGATTGATCCAACAAAGCCCAAACAAGGGTGTCACCCTTCTCCTCTCTGGACTGGTCCTCAGAGGGGACAGAACATCTGTGGGGAATTAAAAATGTTAGAGCAAAGGCCAACCAGAGCCTTCTTCCTACAAGTTCCTAAGACACAGACCTGAATGACCATCAGACACTGACGAAAATAAGGGCCGAGGAAAGGACATTGAGTATGAGCTCCAAAAGAACAGATTCTACCTTCCTTCACAAAATGACGTACTGGAAAGGGATCGGGCTTGGGAGTCAAGCACCCAATTGCTTTTGGGCTCATTTACTTACTGCATGATTTATAATTTTCTGTTTCCTCATTGTACAATGCGGATAAAAACGCTCCTCAATGTTGTAAGAGTTGGAAGTATATATATGTAACACAGACATATGGTAAGAATTTTAAAATCATGGTTATTATTATTTCCTGGATTATATGGTTATCTCATAAGTCTTGCCATATAAATCATTTGCACAGAGATATATGCCTCGTAGCTCCATGGTTGTCAGCTTTGGCTGCCCAAGGTGGATAACCTGGAAAACTTTAAAAAAAAAAAAAAAAAAAGGCTTGTGCCTGAGTATTTCTTCACCAATGCTGAAGAAATCGGTGTCAGTTGTACCCTGGACTTGTAGGTTTTAATCACCGATAGCCCCAGGTGATTCTCCTGGGCCACTGCTTTGACTGCAAACCTCCCCACCCCAAAACTAGCACCAAAATAAACCTCTCTCTCTACCCATGAAGCAATAACACCAAAAGTTCTTTCTAACCGAAAGTAAGTGCTGTGTTTACAATGAGTTTAAGCGGAAAAAACTCTTGGAGAAAGTGACTACCTTAAGTTGATATTAGGATATGAGTGTTTCTGGAGCAAGGCTCAAGAGGAGAACCTGTATCATGGGGCATCAGGAGGGAAAAGTGGTGGAGAGAAGGGTGGTTGGGGACAGCAAGTGCATGTCAAACCTCCTTCCAATTTCCCACCATCTCTTTTTCCCAGAGCTATTGGCAAACTCAGAACTTAACTTCCTAGTCAGGTGCCATAGGGAACTATGTTTTCTCTTCGTCTCTTCTTGAAATTCTTAGTGGTTGTCTTTTATCTTTGAGTTTATGTGCCTGTTCTTTTATTGCAAGATCTGTATGATTTGTAGGGGAATAGAGTTGAGAATAAAGAAATGAACAAAATATTTCACTGATTTCCTGAAGGCTTGCCTTGCATTTTTCCATAGAAATGAAAAGCTCCGACTAGACACCAGTAACTCAGACTGACTCTCAGAGTGGTAAGAGTCACGAAAAGCAAAAGTACTCATTCCTGAGCACTTGCTCTGTGCCAGATACTATTGCTAATAATTTGCACGTGCTCTCTCATTTAGTGCTCACAATAACCTTATGACTTGGATCATTTCCATTCTACAGATGAGGAAATTGAGGTATGAAATAACTTTCCCAAGTTCCAATAGCTAGAAAACATAAGTTAGGAGGAGGTTGCCAGAAAAAAAAAATATGACACCCAGTTAAATCAGAATTTCAGGTAAACAATGACCAATTTTTTAGTTTAATTATGTACCAAATATTACATGGGATATACTTATAGTATATATATATATGTGTGTATATATGTATGTATGTATGTGTGTGTGTACCATATATATAGGTACCATATATATATATATATATACCACATATATATATATGGTCCCATGTAATATTTGGGACATAATTATACTAAAAAGTTAGTCATTGTTTATCTGAAATTCTGATTTAACTGAGTGCCTTGTACTTTTATTTTACTGAATCTGGCATTTCTAGTTAGGAGTCAAAGCCAAACCATCTCACTCTGGAGCATGTGCTCTTAGCGTCACGATCTGCTGTCTCTGCCTTCAGGAATGATGGCCAATTCCATGGTTCTGGACATTTGGGGACAGGAGTCAAAGCAGAAGATTTGGCTGCCACATCCCTGGCCTGTGCTGGCTGCCAGACTCTCTCCCCGTGGGACCACGTGGTCTCTGCAGGCTCAGCTCTGCTCCCAGTTTCTGTCTTAAAGCAACAATTTTGGCCCTGCGGGAACCACTCTCTTTGAGCCCATTATGTCATCTTGCAGTCAACTCAGCCATGACACAGCGTCCCAGACCCGACCGGTGCCCCTCATTTTCCCCCTCATCACCATCCTATCTCAATAGTTGGGCTTCTGCCTAGACTCCTATTCTCAGTGACTGCTTAGGGAAAATAATTTAGGGCAGCCTGCGCCTTCCAAGGCTGAGTGACTCCTACTCATTAGAACAACCCCTGTCTTTTCAGCTTGAATTTTTGTCTCTGGTTGATTGCTTCTGAAGCCTCTGTCCCCAAGATACCAGACTTGGCCTGCTGGACAGGCCTGCTCTGTGTAAGCCTGCTCTTATTATTTTCCTGCCAGCAACTAGCCTATGCCAGTGGATGGCTCTAGCTCTAGATCTTCATCTTTCCCAGCTGCCTTGTCCAGCTGCAGGCAGCCAGTCCGTCAGGCCTGGCTGGATCCCAAGATAGGACAGCATGAGCAGTCTCTTCCTCCTGGCACCTTCCTCACACCATGCTTTATCCTCTCTTAGTGATCTCGATTCACTATTCTTCAGACTTGGACCTCTGTCTGACGGTTTTGAGTGCTTGGGGGATGGGGAGGAGGGGGGCATCCATAGGAGCAATGGGAATAAGAGGCACTAAAAGCTTTGTTTATCTCCAAAGTGAAAGAACTCAATGGTACCCAACAGACCCTGAAGCAAGTATTAGAGAGGAAAAGTATTCAAATTCAAGAACTACAGGAAACTTGGATTGATTTTTTTTTAATAACAAATCATGCCAGACAATCTAATTAGCATTTTGATGGTGTTATGACATGACTAGTTAATGTAGCAGTTGGTGGTAATATCCTGGATCTATCTTTTAATGAATCATTTGATAGCATCTCATGAAATTTTTACTCACTGTTATCACTGGGTACTTTGTCACAATTTGCTCAATGCCTCTTAGTAAACATACAGACAAACAAGTTTCCTGCCCAAGGGAGCTTACAATCAACAGGAAAAGTCCAGCAGAGAAGGGGTTCCCACAGGAAGGGAAATAAAACTTCTTACTACCGACACAGCCTGCTCTAAATTACCAAGTGCACTGCCATGTTATCAGTCATCTTCCCAAACACTTATTAAATGCTAATCCACACATGGTGATATGTAAGGATCTAGCTCAAGGGAGTGAAATAGGCCTGGTCCATGCCCTGCAGGACCTGACAATCCAGAGAGGCATCGTTATAAATCAGAGAGAAAAGATGGTGCCTCACTGCTATTCTCCACTCCTGCCCGGTAGCGCAATGAATTGTGTTGTTTTCGCCTGGGAAACACTGTCCTTCTATTTGCCCGGCTCGTTTTCTTCCCCATGCTTGGTAACGCAGGACTTGATTGCTTCAGCTTCTGGATAATTCTTCCCCTAAAATAAATTAGATTTACCTTTCAGTTGTTTGTCAAAACCCAAGTCCCTTTATATATGACTTATGCCTCTTTTTAAGAGCTTTATTTGGATTCCAACTTAATTTTTAACACATGTTCAAGGGTACACCACTCATCTTTCAAGAGCAAATTTCAAAAGAAACTTTATAGTCAAGTATCCCCTTTCTGATGGTGCATTAAGCCTTAATGTAATTTACCTGTGTCTCTGTGTACGTATGTACATAAACCTGTGTGTGAGCACCTCCATCCATAGTTGCATATATGTATGAAAAATAACAATCAGAATGTGTTGGATGCTCCCTAAGTTTTATATACTTTGCTGACATTCTCATCTTCTCATGTAATCTCACAAGACCTTATGAAAAGGTAAGACTGTTGCCTACATTTCATAGACCAGAGAACAAGAGTAGAGGGTAGTCACAGTAAACCCTCAAAATGAAATTTGAGCCAATTGTCCAATTTCAGACCGAGGCTCCTAGGGACACCTATATTGAAACCCCAACAGAATCTAGTTAAATCACTTTTGCCAACCACAGCTGTCCCATCCACATGCCCTTGCTCTATGCAGAAAGGACAGCTGCTCAAAAGCTCCTCTGCTGGGTTTTGCCTTCACTGCCATCTCTTAGCACCTTTGTGCTAGGACTGGCGACTTTCACCTTGAGAATACCCCTTCTCCTTTACCTTGGATCCCTGGCACTAGCCAACAGCAATACATTTCCAAAGAACTCTCAAACACAACACAATTTACTCTTCTGTGCTAGTGAAGATTTATGAGGGTTCGAAGTGTGTACCGGCAGGCAATTACAGCCACTTGAAAATGCCTTCGCAGAAGGCTGAAATCTGATAAGGAAGCAGAGTGAGATTCTCAGAGGGAGCCAGCCTCCCATTCTGTTTTTCCAATGTTCAAATCACCTCAATTTGGGAACACAATATTTTTTAACTTGCAAAGTTCAGCTTTTGTGCTGCAATATATGATACAGTTAAATATTTTTCCAGGAGCTCGGCATGGGCCCTTAAGCACATCGGATTGGACAGAGCAGGGCCAATGTCTTCCTGCCATCCAGCCCACCGAAAACCTTCCCATTACTGCCAAGCCATGGCTCTAAGTGAAGGAGTTAGAAGCAAATAAGTCATCGTGTTTTGCTATCTGACACCACAACCCTTGCCACAAGTTGATTAGACCAAGATTGTCACCTGACCCAAAGCAGCTCTTTATAGGCTGCCTAGTGATCCATGAAATACCTGCACATGAGAATTCCACCCAGTAGGGTGCTTCATGCTGGGTAACTATTAATGAACCTGACCACTTCTCTCTCTCTCTCTCAATCTCTCTCTCTGTTTTTCTCTCTCTCTCTCTCTCTCTCACACACAGAATTTGAATGTGAGAAACAGTAGGAAACAGAAGTATAATATAAAAGCAGGAGGTAAAAGTCAGGAAAAAAGAGCAGAGCTGAATCCATTTGTTGGTAGAAGTAAGAGCCATAAAGCTGCCACCATAATGGCTGCTCTTGGGAGTGAAGCCTCAGTTGTTTGTTGCTGAGGTTGCACCAGAGAACCAGTTGTAGGGTAACCATGCACCACTCTCCTGTCAGGGCCAGCTTCATGGGTGTGGGACTCGTGCAGGCTAATATACTTGGCAGAGAACGACCCAGCATACGGTGTAATGCCATTGCCACCATCTTGAAATTCTTCATGGACATTGAACAAGGAGCCTTGTGTTTGCATTTTGCCCCCGGCTCAACAAATTATGCAGCCACTCCTGTTTCCTATTGTTTTTTTAAATCAGAGCCTTTTGGCAGATGAAATTATTTTGTGCTTCTCCAAATGGAATATCCAAAATTTGTGAGTCCTGAAGCTTATATGGTCACCAGAGCCCTCTTTAAGAAAAAGGATTCAAACTTATGAACATAACAGTAGGTTCGAAGTGCTATTTATCTGAATTAAAGATATAAATCACAACCAATACTACAAACATTGGAAAAGCCAGAAACAACTGTCTGATATACCTCTATAACATGCTTCCTACATCAAGGGTGCTTTCTTTGGTTGCTTTTTATATGCCAATAATTTTGTAATAGTGTTTTTTTATAGAGGGAATAAAAAGATAAATCAGTCTTTCCTCTAGCATGGCTAATAAAAATTAAATTGAGAGACTAGAGAGTTTTAATTCAACTTCACAACTTGATATTGGTAATAACATGTGAAGTTTTAGAATTGTTGTCAGATTTGGGGAGAACAGTCTCATGTATATGGGAGTTATAAGACTTGAGCATACTTCAGGATTCTCTGGTTTAGGACGTGGCCTTAAACACTCTGGATAACTACCCCCATATAACTATCCACACTGGATTCATACTAATGAAGGTGAGGAATTACAAGACCATGAGAATACATTGCTAGGGCCCCTCATGCAAGGGAAGAACACAAGTGCTTAAGCTGCTTGAGCCTTGGAAACCTTAGAAAATGCCTGTTACTGGTGGTCTCTTTGTTCCTCGGCAACTTAAAAGAGCCCAGAAGACACCCATGAGATGAGAACCTGCTGACTTCTTAGAAGAATATTCAGAAACATCTCAGGCTGATTTTACATGGTTCCCTGGCTTCCAGGAGTGGTCAACAGAGAAAGCACTCAGGAGGGAGTCATTACGACCTCTTGGTCTAGACATTTCTTTCCATTTACCAGCAGAACCTTCTGTACCAGTTTTCTTTGGTATATTTGTTTGCTTTTTCTTTCTTATTTCAATTCATTTTCTTTAAAAAAAACTTTTTTTTAATAGTTTTTGTTTATTTCTAGAAGAGAGAGAGAGACAGTGTGAGCAGGGGAGGATCAGAGAGAGAGGGAGATACAGACTCTGAAATTGGCTCCAGGCTCTGAGCTGGCAGTCAGCACAGAGCCCGACACGGGGCTCGAACCCACGAACCGCGAGATCATGACCTAAGCGAAAGTCGGACGCTTAACCGACTAAGCCACCCAGGCGCCCTTAAAAAACTCTTTTTTAATGTTTTATTTATTTTTGAGAGAGAGAGAGACAGAGAGAGACAGAGAGACAGAGTGTGAGCAAGGGAGGGTCAGAGAGAGAGACACACACAGAATCTGAAACAGGCTCCAGGCTCTGAGCTAGCTGTCAGCACAGAGCCTGATGTGGGGCTCGAACTCACGAACTGTGACATCATGACCTTAGCCGAAGTCGGATGCTTAACTGACTGAGCCGCCCAGGCATCCCTTCAGTTCATTTTCGACCCTTCCAGTAACCAAACCACTCTCAATACACACACACACACACACACACACACACACACACACACACACACACACGAATTATACTTCTTGGTTGTACAAAATGCTGGAATTTCCTGCCCTTCAGTTTTTACTGAGTGAAGACATTTCTCTCTTTCCTTATACCCATTTAAGTGTCTGGAGGCCAACACCTTTTGTTTGCCATGATAGTGTTGTTTACATTTAACAGCTTAAGCTATTATTTTTTAATACACAGGACACCAGCATTGTGTTCTAGTCCAGAGCATTGACGAAGGGACATTTATCCACCTCCAAACTCTACCTCACCTTTCTACTCATAGAACCTGGTGTAGATGTCGTTGTTTTTAAGACTATAGGTCTTATAAGCAGGAGTACATAGCAACCCTCTTTCAATTTCATCTACATCATGGTTCAATGAGCCCGTATAGTGAAAGTATTTAGTACAATGTACTGTTCAAAGTAGGAATTCAATAAATGCTTATACTTTTCCTTGTTCCTCTGGTTCAAAGGTACAAAATATATGAGAGATTGACATTTTAAATGTCTACTGAAGTTCCTTTTCTTGGAGGAAAATGTGACCCAACTTTCACCTGTAAGACTGATGAAGTTCAAAACTACTCATTGTCTCATTTTCGTTTTTTCTCTACGTTATTCCAAAGCATAATTCTTAATTCCAAAATGTGCAGAGTAGCTTTAAATTAAGTTAATTGCTGGAATCGGTCGAAATATTTCACTATCTCATCCCACTGTATTATGGCACGCTGGTTTTAAAGCAGTTAATAGTTCTAGAAAATAATGTATTAGCAGTTGAAAATATGAATCAATGATATTACTTTAATACTATTTCAGAAGCAACCAGAATAGGGGAATTAATAGCATCCTATTATTTTATTATTGTATAAGAATTTATAGCTGTGCTGACACCACCTCAAGACAAATTCTCCCTTTTATTGGACTTTATTAGACGATGGAAGGCAGGGCCTTCTCCAGTATCCCTGGGAAATCCCACAATGACCCAAGCAAGGTCACTTTCCTTAACCCTCACCCAGGAGTAGATCACTCTCTTGCCTCTCCAAGTTCACACAAAGTTCATGCATAAAAATACCTGCCTAAACCAGAGGTCAGCCAATCAACAAGGTGGCATTTGAACACTTAAAATCCAACTGGTATCTGATAGGGAATATATTATGGGTTTTCTGTTAGCAACCAGCATTGACAGGCGTGATATATCTTTAGATTTATACTTTTGAACATTGACCAAGGCTGCTTTTCTCTGGCTGTACTGAACCTGAATTTGTTGATCTATCAGCCAATGGAATGTGGGAAGAAGACTTGAGTGGATTATACATTGAACAAAAAATTCCATCCAATGCCTGTTCCTCAGCAAGAGAATTTGTGGACATTTGGGGTCTCCTTAGATTGGAAAGCTCACCCCAATTGCCTTATCCTGTGAGGTAAAGTGTAGATTGGGATTTGTTATTGCCTTTTGGACCTATAGTACCTGCTTGTGGTCCAAGCAGTTGATCTCAGAAATGGATCTTCCCAGCCACCTACTCATTTAAGTGATTTTTACTGAACATCTAATATGTACTAACCATGGTTCTAGTTATCAGGAATATGACATGAACAAGGCATTATTCTCCTGGAGATTATTTTCCAGTCTCCCTTCCTAGCCCACTGATATAATTTACAAGACAGTGACCCTGTCATAATCAGAGGTAGAATGAGTCGTTAAAAAACAGTAACTTGCAGTGCCCCTTGTTTCTAACTTTAGAGGCGTCTTTTTTTCCTAAATTAAGTTTATAGACCCTTCATATTCCACAGTGTTCACAGTCCACCCCTCACCCCCAGAATATAGTGGTGCCACTTCAAAACCATTGTAATACTTTACATAGTTAATAAAGTTATATTCATAGAAGAGAATGAAATTGTCTATGTGTCAGTTGACTTGAATAAAACCCGAGAGCCAAAACACGAGATGCAGAAACTGCTGTGGTCAGCTCTACCAACACAGACTCTTTCTTTCTACTTTTTCTTTCTATTCTTGGTTTTGATAGCTCTTGGGAAAATAAATACTCATGAATTTTCCAAAGAAACAAGACAAGCAAATATAGGATAACACACTGAAGCTAAAAGAGATCTGTGAGGCTTCAGTCCAAAACTTTCAACTTACAAAGGAGAAAATGTCTTTTTCACACAATTTCTGCTCCTAAGACAGCCTCCCTCCCCATTTTCACCTAGTGAGGCCATACTTACCTTTGGCATTATCTCCTCCAACTCTAAGATTAATTCCAGGGCTCTTTGCTATGTTCCCATCGGCCTTGTGTGTATCGCCACCAAAACACAGACAATACTGAGCTGGAATGATTTGTTCAGATATCTCTTCTTCCTAAGTACACTGAAGCCATTCAATGGCAGAAACCATAGCTCTTGCTCATCTCTATGTTCCGGGGTACAGCAGCGACTTGATCCATGGTAGGCACCTATGGGGCCTATAGACTGATGTGAATTACTCAGGTTTACATGAGCCCTTAGCAGATCTAGGGCTAAGACACAGTTCTCCTAATCTATGTCTTGGGTTCTTTCTACAACACCACACGAAGGAGGATGTGAGAGGAGCAATGATCATACATTGAAAAGGGAAGTTTTGAACAGGGCTCTTTAGGCCAAATCAATGAAAAGCAATAGGTTCTTTTGCCTCAACTTCTACAACACCCACACAATCCCATGACTAGTCCTCAGCTGCTTAACGTGAGTAGCTTCAGCTCCAATAGAAGAAAAACAATGAAAATCAATACGTGTTGGGTACCTGCTATGTGTCAGGAACTTATCATATACTATCTCATTTAAAGTCAAGTTTCTGAGGTACCTGGGTGGCTCAGTCGGTTAAGCGTCCAACTTCAGCTCAAGTCATAATCTCACGATCCATGAGTTCAAGCCCCATGTTGGGCTCTATGTTGACAGCTCAGAGCCTGCTTCAGATTCTGTATCTCTCTCTCTCTCTGTCTCTCCCATGCTCACGCTCTGTCTCTGTCTCTGTCTCTCTCAAAAATAACTAAAGATTTAGGGGCACCTAGGTAGCTCAGTTGGTGAAGCATCTGACTTCAGCTTAGGTCATTTGAGTTCGAGTCCCACATCAAGCTCTGTGCTGACAGCTCAGAGCCTGGAGCCTGCTTCATATTCTGTGTTTCCCTCTCTCTCTGTCCCTCCCCCACTCACACTCTGTCTCTGTCTCTCTCTCAAAAATAAACATTACAAATTTTTAAAAATAAGTAAATAAATATTTTAATTTTTTAACTAAAATAAAGCAGAATTTCTATGGAATTTTATATTTGAATTTGCTTGTCTTTCGTCTTTCCTGGTGAAATTCTTTTTCAATAGTTACAAAGGGGGAAAAAGAAAGTATACCAAAAAGGTGAAGAAGTCCCAAGGTTTCCAGGTAGCCAGTAGAAGTGGTAATTATATAACCTGCTAGAGGATTGGGTCAAAGTTAGGATGGAACTGAAACAGATGAAAAGGAAAAAAACTCATGAAAATGTCAAGTACAGACCGATAGATGATGAGATACAGTTCATCAAACTTCACCTGGCTTATTGGGCCTTAAATAAATAACAGAAAGTCTCAAAGTGATGGGTGATAGTGTCAGTTCAGACAGAACATCTTACTCTCTTGATATTTCCCTCTTGTTTCTCAGTTCATGATTTCAAGATGGCACCAGCTGTCCCCACTTGTTCAAGGCAGAAAGAAAGTGTGAGGAGAAGTGCCAGCCACTTTCATGTCTTCTATCAGGAAGTACACATGCTAAGACCTCTCCCTTCATCAGATTCTTCTGATATGTCATTGGTCAGAACAGTGACACAATCACCCCTGATTATATGGGAAGATGTAGAGTGAGAAGGACATTGGAAATAGCTGTTGAGTTAGCCAATAAGCAGTCTGTACCTTAGGCCCATAGCAGTGAATTGAGGCTGGAGATACTTAAAAAGCCTGTAAGTTTCTGAAAGGGAGTATTTATGATTTCCTTCCCCTTTCTTTGTGCCCTCAGCACACAGCAGGACTTTAATAAATGATGTATCAGTGATTAGATAGATGAATAGAGCCGGGAACCAGAGAAAGTACAACATAGATGCTTGAGAGAAATTGAGCATGCAATAGGAATGAAACCAGGCTGAGGGCTGAAGCAGCAATGGGAGTTGATAGGAAAGTCAACAGCTCCTCTATCAAATCCCACCATGACACAATGTTGCTATGCCACCAATTTCCTGTGCCATCAGAGACCATCATTGGCCTACACCCAAAGCAACAAAGAGAAGACAGATATTAACATCTGAAAACACATGTTCTCTTTTTGGATTCCCCTCTCAGTAAAATTTGAATCATTCTTATTAGGTGAGCCGTTGAACCAGTTAGCAGTTTCCAGAAAGCCTGAAGACACTTTTTGTGCATGGTTTTTCCTTTCCTTCCCTCTCTCCAACCCAACACATACCAGTAATTATGCATATGCAATTAATTTTTTTTCATTCTAGTTCTTTTTATTCTGACTATATAGAAATGTGCTTAATTGGGCCTTTGTCATTCAGAGAGAGTGAACAGATGGAGGAAAGAAAATTATTAACTAAATTTTCCCACCTCATTGATTTGAGCCCATCACAATGAAGATTAGAAAACTTGAGATTCCTTATTATGCTTTAAAATCTAACCATGTAAGCCACCCAGCAGTTTTAAGAATTCTTAAAACAAAAGTATTTAATTGTCATTATAATCAGCATGACCCTCCTCCTCAGCTTGAGGATCAAACACACAATGCAATTTTTTGCTTTTTTCTGTCAAATTTACTTATTCAACCCCTACTTTTTCCACTCATTCCCCTTACATCCAGTACCTCTGCATGGGTCTCCACTCACTATTCAAGTAAGCAAGAATCAGAAGGTTACTTACTCAGTCCAATATGGAGTCCTACCTCTAAACATGTTCTAGAGAGGGGACTGGGTTTTCCCGTAAATCTACAAAGCATAGAGTCAACATTTTTTTAAAAGCAATTCATTTTACTTGTATTTTGCACCTTGATATCTCCTATTATATTCAATTTTTACTCCAAAACTATGCTGATTATTACTCACTACAATGATTTTACTGCACCACAATTTCACTTAGTGGGGAGGGACACAATTTTCAGCTCTTGGTGTCACATGGTGCTGTTACAGAGAGTAAACCCAATGGTGCAGTGATACCATCCACCACTCTCCAGACATCACGGACCATAGTGCTTCCCCATTCATGGACTCCCACAGTTAGAACTCTCGAGCACATTATCTCTGAAACATAAACATCATGCTGGGGTAGGGTGGGGGTGCAGGTTGGGGCACTGCAGTAAGAGCCTGGCTTTAGTCATGGGCTGGCCAAAACACTAGCAGTTCCCCAACCCCCTAGACTCAGGGGTTGATCTCAATAGCATCCTGTCATGGTCAGTTCCCTCTTGGGGGCCCATAGGAGCTTTTTCATGATGACTGTAAAACCTGAATAATATTAAATCCTCAATGAGTTCCAGTGTGCCTAATATTTACGTAGCTAGAAGGAGATGGATCAAAATCACAAAATGGCAGCCTGCAGACAGGAAGCAGGGAAGGCACATTTTATTTTGCAACTTCACTAGATTAAAATAATAGTAATGATATTTCACTCAACCAGGCTTCCTGCTCTTTTTTTGTTTTAAGATTTTATTCTTGAGTAATCTCTACACCCAACTTGGGGCTCACCACCTCGAGATCAATAACTGTATGTCCCACCAACTGAACCAGCCCGGTGCCCCTCCAGGCCTCCTGCTTCTCTATAGAAAGCTAAGGGCAAGGAGTAAGACTCCATTCAGTACGACTCTATTCAATAAGATAATTATTCATTAATCTTCAATAATTCACATTGGTCAAGTCACTTCAGCTTTTCATGACGTGCTTTCTCCACATCTCAGACAGAGGTCATGAGATCTTTGCTGCCTAACTTTAAGTTTATTATAAAAGTGATGAGCTATCAGAGGTCACAGTGATGAAAAAAGCCTTAAAAATTATCCTGGTACAAATATAATCATCAGTGTGAACTTACAGCTCTCTCTAAGGAAATTCATCTAGGAAAACATTGAAATGGATATGAAAGAGGCCTTGTTTCTAACTTACTTGGCTTAAATCTGGAAACCACCTCCCTAGCTGTGAGAATTCTAAGGATTTCATCATTATGACTTTTTTTTTCCCCAGAATCGAAACTGTCTTCCCTACTCACCCTTGAAAGCCACTTCAATAAAAGCTCTTCCTAGTGGGCACTCAGAGGAAGTCGTTTGTTTGATGTATATATTTAATTTTGTGTACATTTTTGCGCCTCATCTGCAAATCCCACTTTCTATATTTATCCTGAGGTCCTCTAAGGACCTGCTGATTCCTTCCAAACAAAAAGAATCCATGGACCCAAAGGGAGGTTTAAAAAAACAGGGATAAATAGCAAATAGAAATTAAGGTCAAGTACAAGGTTTAGTATCATCGTATTGCCTTTGAACCTGAACTTTATAGTCAAGGCAAAATACTGGACTGATTTTCTTTCCTCCTTGATGACTTCATTGCTGGATTGGATATATAACATCTTTGCTTTGAAAGAATGAATGCTTTAGAGCAAATTTTCTCTAAATCATTTTTCAAGATTTCCTGTTACTTCATCTAAAGCTGCTTTCCATTAATAATTCCTCAGTACAAAGCATCGAGACACAGAGACACCGTAATTAGGGGGATTTCAATTACCTATGTGAGGAGGCAGGTAATTGACAATCTAATTAGTCTCATTTCAATTACCATTTTTCTCTTCATTAGAGCAGTTAGTTAGAGAGTGGTGAAGGTTTGTAAAACATTCCAAGACCACAGAATTTTCAAGCTAGATTTACTAAAGATTAAGGCTGGACCTTTCCAAGACCAAAGGAGCATAAGCAATAGGAAGGCAGTGTCCAAACAACTGCTGTGTGCAAGAACCAGACAAGCATATTGGAAGTTCATCAAGCAAGAATGTGATTCAAAGCCCTGGGGTAGAAGCTGGCGGGTGATTCAGATAGGACTCATTCATTGTCCAAAAGAGAGTTATTTGAAACATGCGTTCTTTAGTGAATTAATAATCATTGTCATTTACAGAGTGCTTGCTCTGGGTCAAGCACACAGTACTCTCTCATTTTCATGCAAACATCAACTCTCTGAGGTTAATATCACTATTCCCATTTTGCAGATGAGGAAACTGGATGGGACAGATTATGCAATTTTCTGCATCCGGACAAATACACTGGCCCTAGATCTCACGCTCTCAAATTTTTCATTCATTTCCTGACCCGTGGAAGAAAACTCAGTTTTGGATTTCAACAGACCCTGGGGCATATCCCAACTCCTTCGCTTATCCGCCAACTGTCCTCCGTAAAACATTAAGCTCCCCTTCACTCTCTTGAATTAAAAAAAAAATGCAAGTGGGCGTATATGTATGTGTGTATATGTATATATATATATGTATGTATATATGTATATGTATGTGTGTATATGTATATACATGTGTGTATATGTATGTATATGTGTGTATATTCATACATGTATATGAACACATTTATATTCACATATACATATAGAAAATTAAAAGTGCCTAAAAGACCAAAAAAAAAAACCCCAAAACTTCCTACAGACTTTAGGTAATAATGATGTACCTCTGTAGATTTTTGGATTGAAACAAGTGTGTCACTCTGGGGCTGGATGTTAATGATGGGGCAAGTCATACATATGTGAGGACAGGGGCTATCTAGGAAACTATGCTTTTCACTTAATTTTGCTGTTGAAAATAAAACTTTTCTAAAAAAAAATAGCCTATTGGGAAAAAAAATAAAAGCTTCAAGGTTAATGGTGAGAAGGAACCTCTTAGAAGAAATTCCAACATTAACCTAAGCCTGTACCATCTCTTTTCTGAACATTACTCCTCAGATGGGTACCTCTTGCTTCTGCTCACCCAGTGCCCCCAGTGTCCCTTGTCCTGCCTGGCATGCTGGCTAGCTTCTCTGTGCCTCACAGCTCTTCTTCCTCTTCATATCAGGACATTCTTTCATCTTCTGAGACAACATAAAGCTTCATGTTATCATTTTAATTTTTTTTTTAATTTTTTTTTAATTTATTTTTAGGAGAGAGAGAGAGACAGCGTGAGCAGGGGAGGGTCAGAGAGAGAGGGAGTCACAGGCTGAAACAGGCTCCAGGCTCTGAGCTGGCAGTCAGCACAGAGCCCGACGCTGGGCTCGAACCCATGAACCGCAAGATCATGACCCAAGCGAAAGTCGGACGCTTAACCGACTAAGCCACCCAGGCGCCCCATCATTTTAATTTTAAAGAATAGTTGCCACTTAACGAAGCTGATCACTTTTTATGCAATGCATAGAGCTGTCAGGAACATACTAGTTTGTTTCTGGGAAGTACTAATCCAAAGGTCATCAGGGCTCTTGACCAAAGATTATAAAAAGACAGTCTTTAAAAAAGGGAAACCAAGTCACAAAGTTTCTGGGCCACTGCTGTGCGATAGAATCACAAGCCATACATGCACACCATGTACGTGAATTTATATTTTCCAAAAGCTGTAAGAAAAACTAAAGAGAAAAAGGTGAAATTAATTTAAAAACATTTTTATTCAACCCAGCATATTCAAAATATTATCATTTTAATATGTGATCAATATAAACACTCTTATTGAGGTACTTTCCATTCTTTATCTTTGGACCAAATCTTTGAATTTTGATGTGCTCTTTACAACTTCAGCATTTCTCAGTTTGGACTGGCTGTATTTCAACTGCTCATTGGCCAGCCAAGCCTGTCACCTACATATTGGAAAACACAGGGCTAGACTTCCCATATTTCCTTCTTCTTCGTCGTCTTCTTCTTCTTCTTCTTCTTCTTCTTCTTCTTCTTCTTCTTCTTCTTCTTCTTCCTGAGTAGACTCCAAGCCCAACATGGGGCTTGAACTCACCACACTGAGATCAAGAGTCTCATGCTCTACCAACTGAGCCAGCCAGACGGTACCCTCCCATGACATCTTGTTGATTCCCCAATTAGCCATGGCCAGCAGGGGGTTTATTCTCCATCTCCTGCACGGGGCAAGCTCTTCTGATACAGGGCAGAATTCCAGCTCCATCTTGAGTGCAGAGGAGGCACGCTTGAAATCAGGTGAACATCTATATACCAAGCTGGGTTGCTTTTACAATACTTTGTCATTCTGTGTTTCCCTTGATCATCACAGCCACCTCACATTTCATAATTCCCATTTTACCATTTAAGTTTCCACTGATTATTGATGGATTCACATGTTGTAGCTTTGTGACTTTGGAAAAATTACTAAACCTCTCTGAGACTCAGCGTTTTCGGTGTGTGTGCCTCTATAATAAAGATAAGAATCCCGGCACAGAGGCACACAGTGGTGGTTAGGGAGATTATATACAAACTACCACCGAATAAATGCTCCAGAAGGGTAGTAAATATCCAAATTGTGCAGAATCCAAGTCACATACTCTTAGCTCTAGATCATGCTATCTGCAGGAGCAGAAAGATCTGGAAGATTTCACAAAAAGACAAAGGAAACCCAGGATCTGGCAGAGTAACTTCTCATCCAGATGATTCTTTGATGCTGTAACCATTGTTTTCTAAAAATGCTCAACCTTCCTACCTAGTTTATGACCTCGCTTTCTAAATTCTCTGGCTTGGGAGGCTTGCATGATAAAACATGCTCATATTGGAGGACTCTTCTTTTGATATTACACTTGATTGATCTGATAGTTCAAGTCTGTAAGTGTTCAGTTCTCTTTCATCGACTCGACCACTAGGTACCTTTCACCAAAAACCTAGAGTCCTGAATTTCTTGACTCAGCATCTGCCCAATCCCCCTGAAACTGCCTCTAGCAATCAGACCTCGCTGGGGCATTGATCAGCTCAGAAGAAAGAGCTCAGAATCAGGGAAACACTGGATGGTGGCAAAATCGTTCTGTGGACTCGAAATAATACTTGCACACACACTATTACCTCAGGTGGGCACCTGCTTACTTTAACTAAACAGGGATCTTGTTCTAATGCAATAAAAATCCTGGCCCTAGGCTTGGCGTTCTTGGATTTCATCAGAAATTAAAAACAAAAACTGTACCCTGAGTATTTATCTGTGCACATAGTCTAAACACTTCAATTTTTGAATATTTCACCGTGTTTTTGTTACTTTCACAAGGAGAAAAAGAGGCTGGAGTGAAGTGGATTTTGAACTTTTTATTTGTAAATCCAAAATGCCCTCCTTTTTATCACAAAAGATTTAGCCTGGATGGCAGTGGAATGTGAGTTACTGGAGGGGTATCTGAGATTCTCGTCTCAGCATTTCAATACTGGGGGAGCTATAAGAAGAGGCGAGGGCATAATAAAGTCAAGTTTGAAAGTAGGCAAGATTAGGGTTAAGAAACATAGTACATAGAGGAAGTCAGAGATCTAGGTATTCAAGATGAAGTTTAATAATTAGCCTCTCAGATGCACTTCAATCAGTTTTGTCTTCTTTTTATGCTTTTGTAGGTGGTCTACATTTTTCTCAATAGACTCTACCTATAAGAAGCATAATCATTCTTTACCAGGTAGTTCTTTGAATGGCAGTGTGTGTCAGAGGTTGTTCACCTTACGTAGCATCCCTGAGGACCGATATTTCTATTAATGTATTTTCGAGGCCCTGAGGATTCTGAATAATAACCCCAGGGTTCAGATAACTGGAGATTTCTGAGCACCTTCTTAACTGAGAAAGAAGCTACTTGCTGTCTCCATGCAGAGGCTTGAAGTTGGCGAAGATCAAGCTGTGACCTTGGCTATAGATTTCCTGAACTTTCAAAGGATCAGCATGGATCTTCCACTACTGACCATGGCTCACACCAAGACCATCTACCGCTCAACTAGTATAGTTCCCCGTCTCAAGTACAGTCCTCAAACTCTTACCTAGTCGGTGTGAGGTTTTCAGTGTGCTCTTTAGAATATGCTGTGTATTATTTTAAAACTGTGATTGAGCGGGAGACTTTCTTCCCTTTAGAAATACTTCAAAAGGGGAAGAACAAAAAGAACAAATCCATCCCCAACAAAAAGACAATGTTCAGTTAACCTTTTTTCCTTCAAATGCCCATGGCTTCTTTAGTTCATCAACTGTCATAAATTTGCTCTCTCCAAGCACAAAAGCCTTCTTTGAGGTTCAGAGGTTGAGTTTTATCTGCCCCCAGGGATACAGGGTTGCTCTCCTCTGCATCGGAGAGCTCTGAGTACCGTTGTTGGCCTCTTTTGAGATGGGCTTGGTTTTCTAATGAATGACTTGTGAAATGAGTCCTGAGGCTCCCCAGGAGACAGACGAGGCTGCCTTGTCTTACCAAAGTCGACAGCATCTGTCTATTGCACATCAAAGCAAAACCAACACCTAAGCAAATCAATCCATCCCTAGAACTTCTGTAAAGCATTAACTCCCTAAAGCAAGGCAAAGAACAGGATGGTGGAGTGACTCACACTTTAGGTAAAGAAAAACAGTGCTCGGTTGGCATCCTGTTGAAATTATTTTCAGGTGGTGAATTCTTTCTATTGTTTGTTGTAACCAGACTATTATTAGCTAAGACCCGCTTTTGGTGAAGTTAAGGATTCAACATTTCAAACACATTTTGAGAATTAGAAAAATCAAGTAAAAAAAATTGTAGTTTTCTGTGAAGAATTCTGTACCTCTAGGTGTCCTTTTGCCAGAGGATTTATACGCTCTTGCATTTTTTTTCCCCTAAATTTGATTGTAACCCATTTATCAGACCATAGAAATACGGATAGGGAAAACCATATCAGCGATATGAACAGAAGAAAAACTATGATGGTTCTTGGGGTTCAAGTTCACTTTGCAGAGATTTCTGTAATTAAAAGTCATGGGGGAACCTGGGTGACCCAGTCAGTTAAGAGACCCACTTCAGCTCAGGCCACGATCTCACGTGTTCGTGAGTTCAAGCCCTGCATCGGGCTCTGTGCTGACAGCTCAAAGCCTAGAGCCTGCTTCAGATTCTGTGTCTACCCCTCTCTCTGCCCCTCCCCTGCTCATGCTCTTCCTCTCACTCTTTCTGTCTCTCAAAAATAAATAAACATTAAAAAAATTTTAAGGCATGAAAATTAGGAGCCCTGGATGGCTCAGTAAGTAGAGCATCCAACTCTTGATCTCAGGATTATAATTTCGAGCTCCACATTGGGGGTAGAGAGTACTTAAAAGTCATGGAAAATAGACAGAAAAACAGGCAAACCATGAAGAAAAGATAGGGGCTCCTCACCTGTCATTCCCAACTTGGGACTAGAGGATATTTGAAAATTGCAAAGTTAGGATGCTTTAAGCTGGGCCGCCATCTCCTACTGTGAGCTGTCATTAACAGACTAGATTCACTGAGCTCATCACTTAACCTGTGTTTAATGTTTCCCAATCAAATAGACTTGGGCTGTAGTCATAGCTGTCAACTGCAAAATAGATTAGATCGTTCTGTTTTGATAGCTGAAATAACAGGAACCAAACAGGACCAATCAATACAGTGATTTTGGTCATTTCATTAACCATGTGACTTCTCGATTGTTCAGCTATTGCCAATTATCACAGCTGAAAGAAGACTGAAATCCTCGGAGAATGGTTGCTTCCAAAATCTCATGCAGGGCAAGTTCAATTTTTCTGTACCTGCTTCTGGAAAACGCAAGGCATACAGCACCATTTGCCATTTCTGGGAACATAATGAAGGATGTCCTTTCATTAAGCTTTCTAACAAAACTTTTCAGAGCTGGCCCAGGGCTGTACCCAGTTTCTTCTTCATTATATAGAAATATTTCTATTAGTAGGACAAAGATGATTAAGTACCTTATGGTTTTCCCTATTTTTTGATAACAAGCATCCACGTTATTATTTTCCTGTTTTCCGTGTTTCTAGTATTTTACTTCAAGGCCCTTTTGTAAACTTTAGGTGTGGCTGGCTCTTCAGCTAGATTATAGGTGTTATGGGAGCTGGACCATTTCTCATTTGTCTCCTATTGATCATAGAACCTGACACAGCACCTTGAACTCAGAGGGCAGTCCAATTTTTGTTGGATGATTGGATGGATTTTCAACCTGGACTGATTTTCACCAGAGAATTCCAACTAATTTAAAAAGTAAGAATGATGGTGTTTGGCTAATTGAATAACTGTAGGATTATCTGGGATGAATAGCTCTCCCCAAATGAAATGACACCCGGGACCTCTCATTTCCCATCAGAATAGAGAGTAAGACGTTAACGTACTCCAAACCACCATGGCTTATTACATTTTATATATTCGGATAACTTGGGTACTTTTTCCCTCAGGGATTGGCTTCCTAAACTAGGATTTACTTTAAACAGGGATAAGAATAATTCTTAGAAGACCTACTCTGTCTCATCTTAAACAATGTAAAAATATTCAGGGGAGTACAGCAGTAACAAACCTCCATGATTATATTATGCACAATCAGTTGTATAAACGACAAGGATATCAGTGAAAAGAATACCATGTAAAGTCCTGTAAATGTACAGCTGCCTGTGTTGATTAGGAATTCACCAGCTCCATTTTCTTATAAACTTTCATCTATGATTCTGCCTTATAGCATTTGCATCTGATACGAGTGGTTAGAAATATTTGGAATCTTGACATTATAATATATGTAACATTTACCTATCAAGCTAGAACTTCAGCATATTAAGGACTCAGATAATTCCTGCAATTGAAAAGAACTGTCCCTGAGCCCATTCAACCTACAAACCTTTATTTTCTTGCATTTTTGTAAAAACAGCAGCTGTGAAGTCTCGTTCGAGATATATTCTGTATAATGCCTACTCCATACCAAGCCCCGTGCTCTGTGCTGGTGATGTGGGATTGCATAAAATAGACAAGGTTCCTATATGCATGGACCTTACATTCCAGCAGGGAGAGCCGGGCAATAAAAACACAAGAAGTCACTTTGTAAGGAGAATGGGACAGACTTTGGGATGGGCTGCCCTGCAACCCAACAAAAAGAAAGAAAGAAAAGAAAAAAGAAAAAAAAAAGGCATCCATAGCATGAAATATATTCAGCACTAAAAAGAAATGAGGGGTACCTGGGTGGCTAATTTGGTTAAGGATCTGACTCTTGATTTTGGCTCAGGTCATGATCACTCAGGTTTGTGAGTGTGAGCCCCACATCAGGTTCTACAAGCACAGAGTCTGCTTGGGATTCTCTGTCTTCCTCTCTCTCTGCCCCTGCCCGCTCACTCTCTCTATTCAAATAAATAAATATTAACAACAAAAGAAAGAAACGCGCTATCATGCCACAGTAGGATATATAGGAGCATTTAAAACATATTGCTCAGTAAAAGAAGTCAATGTTTAAAGGCAACATACTGTATAATTCCAGCTAGATTACATTCTCGAAAAGGTAAAACTATGGAGATGGTAACATGATTAGTCATTACCAGAAGCTTGGGGAAGAGAGAGAAGAATGAATAGGTCGGGCCCAGATGATCGTTAGGGTAGTGAACTATTCTGGAAGACACCGGAACGGTGTATCCACATCATTTTACATTTGTCAACAGAACTTCCTGTAGGACAAGGAGAAGGAACCCTAATATAAACTATGGAGTCTCCTTAATAACAAGCCATTGATATTGATTCATTGATGTTAACAGATATACCGCGTTAATGTAAGACATTAACAACCGCAGAAGCTGTGAGCATGGGAGAAAGGACGTGTATTGGGAACTCTCTGTACTCTTTCCTCAATTTTCTGTGAACTTAAAACTTCTCATCAAAAAATGCTCCTGCGGGTTCTCCTAGCTGGCTCCATTGGCTGAGCGTCCGACTTCAGCTCAAGTCATGATCTCACAGTTCATGACTTCACAGTTTGTTATCTCAGTTCCTGAGTTCGAGCCCCACATCTGTCTCATTGCTGTCAGTGCAGAACCTGCTTCGGATCCTCTGTCTCCCTCTCTCTCTGCCCCTCTCACACTCACACTCTCTCAAAATTTAAAAAAACATTTATTTAAAAATGCTCCTGGGGCACCTGGCTTGCTCAGTCAGTAAAGCATGCGACTCCTGATCTCAGAGTCGTGAGCTTCAAGCCCCATGTTGGGCACAGAGCTTACTTTCAATAATTAACTAATTAATATAAAAATAAAAAATGGGTGCCTGGCTGGCTTAGTCAGAAGAGCATGTGACTCTTGCTCTCAGGGCTGTGAGTTTGAGCCCCACGTGGGGTATAGAGATTACTTCAATAAATAAATATTTTTTAAAAAATGAAAAACACTCCCAATACATTTTTTTAAACAATGTATAACCGTGGCTGCAAAGCCCTGTGATTCTGCATGTCTATTCTATACAAAGAAGCTCAACAATGTCATGAACACTGTGTTCTAAGTTCAAGGTGAGTGTTTGAAGTTGAGTTTCCTGAAGCTTGACTGCCCCCTTCCAGAAGACCTTAGGCGAAATGGCTTTCCACTTCCTTCTACCTATCCAAATGCTTAAAGGCTGAGGTGAGTTCTAACTTCCTCCTGGGTTACATCATGTAAGGCTCTTATAGTCTTACATTGTAGCTGTTCTGTGTGTGACTCTGGTTTTTAAGACCAGCTTACCAACTCTTCTATGTCCCTGCTGCATCTTCTAGCAGGGTCAGCAAAGTGTTCTGTAAAGGACTAAATGCTATATGTTAGGTGGAGAGAGCTACATATGGTCTCAGTCACATCCTTTGTTTTCCCCCCTAACAACCCTTTAAAGATGTAAAAACTCATTCTCAGTCCAAAGATAGCATCTGGACTAGATGTGACCCATGAGCACAGTTTGCTGACCACTGTCTAGATTATTCTAGAACCATATCTGTGACCAGCAGTTTTCTAAGAATGAGCGTAATTAGACCAAGACTCGGGGCTCATGCACACTCACACAAGGTGATTGACACATGCAGATACACACGTTCACACACTCACACACCTGCCATGGAAGAATTTAATGAAGAAACAGATGGTACAGCCGTTCTCAGCCCTGGCGACACATCCAAATCATCTGAGAAGCTTCTTAAAAATATCCATGCTCAGGCCCCCCTACATACTAATTGAATCAGAATGTCTGGACGGGAGCCTGGGCATCTGTGTTTTTTAAAGCTCTCCAGGTGATTCTGTTTTGCAGCTTAGTTAAGAATGAATGTTTCAGGGCTACGGTTGTCAAACGTGAACTTGAATCAGAATCACCTGGGGCTTGTTAAAACTCAGCTTGATGCCCTGCCCCTACAGTTCCTGACTCGGTAGGTCTGGGGTGGGCCCTAGAGTTTGTATTTGCCAACAAGTTTCCAAGTGATGCTGACGCTGCTGGTCTGGGGATAATTCCAGAACCATTGTCACAGAGAAGGGAAAAGTGACCTGGGTAAGAGCTTTCCTCTGTTCTCTAGGAGGAACTTTTTGCCTTAGTTCTGTTGGTTGGTAAGTTAGTTGGTATTTTGTTTTGCTTCTTCTTTTTCCCTAACTTAGAAATTTCTGGGACTCCAGTAAAAAGAAGTCAAGAGAGCAACTGAAAGGCAGGGACCATGTGAAGGCCTAGAATAAATTCTGAACAAATATTTGTTTAATTTAGGACAAGGCAAGGGCTGACAGGAAAGGGGGAGGTAAATGGCTTTTGCTCTCTCTCTGTGGAGAAAGAAGAAATCCTGAGTAAATATCAAAGACATTTCAAAGCCTGCCGTTTTGAACATATTTCCCAATCACATTGAGAATGCCCATGTTGAAGGAAACCTACCAAAGCCAACAACAGCAGCTGAAAGATTTAGTTGATTATAGACTCCGGGCCCAATATTTTGAGGAGTCCATTCAAGAGAGAAGATACATCGATAGTCAAGAAAGTCAAAGCCATGAAAACTGGAGAAAATGCCTTCTCTGTTAAAAGTTCAGGTGTGAGCCAGGCGCCTGGGTGGCTTAGTCGGTTAAGCGTCCGACTTTCGCTTAGGTCATGATCTCGCGGTTCGTGGGTTCGAGCCCCGCGTCGGGCTCTGTGCTGACTGCCAGCTCAGAGCCTGGAGCCTGTTTCAGTCTGTGACTCCCTCTCTCTCTGACCCTCCCGTGCTCACGCTGTCTCTCTCTCTCTCCTAGACAAAAAAAAAAAAAGTTCAGGTGTGAGCATCTTACCTGTGCACATAGACTTTATTCAATAAGTAGAGAATCCCAGAGATGCTACATGGGTTTAGATACTCCTCTCCTCATCCTCTATAAGAGAAGCTGATAAAAGCCTGCTACTCAAAGCATGGGCCCCAGCCCAGCTGCATTGCCATCACCTAGAAGTTGGAAACAAGGCCTCCTCATGACTTCAGTGGGCCATCCATGTTTCTGTTTTCACGGGTCCCTCTCAATAAGAAAATTGAAAACTACATTTTTATGATTATGCTAATATAAAGACACATATCTTAATGTTATATCTAAAACCTTTTCCTTCAACCTAAAAGTTCAACTTTACTCCTTCAGATTTTAAAAGACATGAAAACATTGTCTGAGGACTCTTAGAGAATATCTAATGGCCAAGTTGACCCCGGTTGAGAAGCCCAGACCCTTTGGCTCCACCCCAGAGCTACCAAATCAGAATCCACATGTCAAAGTCTCCAAGTGACTTAAATGCACCATGGAGGTTGGAAATCACTGTATAGAAAGCTCTGACTTTCTCATACTTTCTGAATTCTGAAAATAAGCTACCGTATTCCCTGTGCTACACATCAGCGGTGCATCTCCAAAGTCCCCACTGGCCTTGGGGCTGTGCTGTCTAAAATCACCCAGAGCTCTACATCAGGGTGGACGCAGAGACTGTGAGGGGAATTATATCAGGGTTGTCTTCTTTTAAAATCACTATGTGGTTGAGAAGGTATGAGATTCTAGCAGACCCTCAGTATTCTAAGTGCCTAGAGTAGCTCTGAGAAACTAAGTGGAATCCTGATCACCATTTTCTGATAATGCTGGTAATTGTGGACATTATTGCTGGTAATGCTGGTAATTATAAGTGAGTGTGAGTAGAGGTGTCTCGTCCTCACAGACCATAGCATGGGCTGGAGTTATGTAATAGATCTAAACATTTTTCCAATAACATTTATGAATGCAATGAAAAAAATACGCATTTGTGTTGAAATATAGCTTCACATGGAAGAGAAGAAAAAATTGCAACTCTAAGTATGGAATTTATTACCAGTGTCTGACACCACTATTCTCAAGTTCCTTTATCTCAATGATTCTCAAACCCTCTCAGTAATCAAAATTAGTTTTTAAATATTGAGGCACCTGGGTGTCTCAGTTGGTTGAGCATCTGACTCCCGATTTGGGCTCAGGTCATGATCCCTGGGTCACGGGATTGAGCCCTGCTTTGGGCTCTGTGCTGAGCATGGAGCCTGCTTAAGATTCTCTCCTTCTCCCTCTGCCCTTCTACCCTGCTCATGTTCTCTCTCTTTCTCAAAATATAAAAAAGTAAACTTAAAAATTAAAAAGTAAGCAAAAATTAACTCAAAATAGGTCACAGACCTAAATGTGAAACACAAAACTGTAAAACTTGTAGCAAATAGAAAAGGAGTGAATCTAGGTGCCACAAAAGAGAAAATTGATAAATTGGACTTCACTAAAATTTAAAGCCTCTGCTCTGCAGGAGACATTTAAAAGAATGAAAAAGCAAGTCACAAACTAGGAGAAAACATTTGAAAAGCACTTATCTGATAAAGAACTGCTGTCTGAAATATACAAAGAAGCTCTGAAACTCAACAACAACCAGAAAATAAACAGCCTAATTTAAAAGTGAGCGAAAGATCTGAACAGACAGCTTACTGAGCAAGACATACAGATAGCAAATAAGCTTATGAGAAAGATACTCGATATCACACATCATTAAGAAAATGCAAATGAGGTGGTGCCTGGGTGGCTCAGTCATGGAGCATACAAGTCTGGATGTCAGCTCAGGTCATGATCTCACAGTCATGGGATCAAGTCCCACATTGAACTCTGCACTGAGTGTGGAGCCTGCTTGAGATTCTCTCTCTCTCTTTCTCTCTCTCTCCCCCTCTCTCCCCCTCTTTCCCCCTCTCTTTCTCCCTCCTCTTCTGCTCCAAACCCACTTGTGCATGCTCTCTCTCTTGCAAAACTAAAAAAAATTAAAAAGGAAATTGCAAATTAGAACAACAATGAGATACCACTACATAGTTAGTAGAATGACTGAGCTCCAAAGCCCTGGCCAGGCCACATGCTGAGTAGGGGGTGGGGCCACAGGAACTGTCATCCACTGGTGATGGAAATGAGAAACCACACATCCACACTGGAAAATAGTTTGGTGGTCTCTTATGAAGCTAAACACAGTCTTACTATGTAGTCCACTAATCGCGCCCCTAGGTGTTTATTCCAGTGAGTTGAAAACTTACGTCCACAGAGGAACTTGCACAAGGTTGTTCATAGCCGTTGTATTCACAATTGCTGGAAGTTGGAACCAATCAACTTAGATGTCCCAAAAAGGTCCATGGATAAATGGTGGTACGCCTATAAAATGCAATATTATTCAGCTCTAGAAAGAGATGAGTTGTCAGCACACAAAGACATGGAGGAATCTTAGACGAAGTGAACTAAACCAATCCGAAGACTACTTACTGTATGATTTCAACTACGTGACATTTCAGAAAAGGCAAAACTATGGAGACAGTAAAATATCAGTGGATTCCAGGGACTTATAGGGAAGGTGGGAAGGATGAACAGGTGGAGGCCAGGGAATTTTTAGAGCAATAAAACTATTCCGTATAATACCGTAGTGGTGTACGCATCCACCGTGGCAACAGACATTATTCATTTGTCAAAATCCTTTGAACTTTACAATGCAAAGAGTGAACCCTACTCTACTATGGACTTTAATTAATAACAATGTATTAGTATCCTTTCTTCAAATGTAACAAATATACCACACTAATGCTAACGACAGGGGAAGATGTTAACAAAAGGGCACCCTAAAACTAGGGGAAACTGAAGGAAGAGAGAGATGTGGGAACTCTATGCTCACTTTTTCTATAAAGCTCTAAAAAATAAAGTCGACTCATTAAAAAAACAAAACAGCCTTGCACTACATGACAGAACAGAAGGTACAGAATCTTCTCCAACTAGTTCCTCCCGGAAGCCATTACTCCATGCAGGCCGTTGGACGCATCAAACATTTTATAGAAAAACGAAGCGAAAATGACCTTAACCGAGTCCCAGATTTCATTCTTGACAATCCCTGGACCTGGCCCACATACACAACTGGTGTGTGAGAAAACCCATATGAATGAGGCAAGAGTAATCACAGCCACCACATACGAGGAAATAGATCAACTATTTTGTGTTATTTTATTTAATCTTCATAATAATCTGTGTCACGGATTATAATATAATCCTTTTATAGGAAAAAGAAATAAACAACCTCAGAGAGAGAATGTGACTTCCTCATAGTTACAGAGCAAATTCTTGAGAGTCACATTTCAAGCTGACCTACTGTATACCATACTTGTGCTCTTCCTATTATGCAAAGTTTTTTCTTGAAATTCTGTGGTAATTCCCTATAAGTTCTAACCCCAGAGTTTGTTGTGCATGTTATTTTACATTGGCACAATCTACTTAAAACATTCTTTCCAGCAAAATGGTAACATGTCTCCTCCAAAAATTTTGTGTTTGGTTGTTGAGTTGTGTGTGTGTTTGTGTGTGTGTGTGTGTGTGTTGTTTTTCTGTTTGGGGGATTTTTCTTTGCTTTTTTTTATTTCCTCCCAAAATTAACATTCTCATCCTAACTGACCTGTTTGTTGGTAACACATGTGAATGCTAACTTGTCAACTTTCAAACATGCTCCTGTTCCAAGCAGACATAACCTGTATCTTGTTATTTTTGGGCCACAGCAGGCCACAGCAGATGAAAACAAGCTCAAGCTCTCTGTTGCAGATCCAAAATGGTAGCATACTTTCAAAGAAAGAGGTGAATAAAGGAATCAGTGAGTATTACCCAGAAGACAAGCAAAAAAAAAAAAAAAAAATCAGGAATCAAGAGATCCACCCTCGCATGAGATGAACAACCCGGGAATATACAGAAATAGTGCAAGATAAAGACAGGACTCAAGCCAGCCTGGAGATGCACCGAGCTGGCGTGAGCTACTGAGTTTAGTGCCTCATCCCTGGTGCTTTAATACCTTTCTGGGGAAGAGCTAATTTACAGATTGAAATATATGAGACTCACCTGGCTGGCCTGAACACATGGAGAGGAGGCAAGTTCCTATGACATTCTTTTCTTATCCTAATAATTTTTATCCTAATAATGATAAGTTCTAAGATTTAACTAAATGCTAAGCACTATGCCAAAGAATAATCCATTATGTCATCCAGTGGTCATAGGAACCCAGTGAAGGCAGGAGCATTATCGTCCCTTTATAGATGGAAACAGTGTGTCTCCAAAAGCTTGAACAACTTCATAAGAGCATGAGCAGAGACTCAGATGCAAATCCTTTTCATTCCAAAATCGGACATCTCAGCCACCGTAACACGCTGCCTTGCTCACTAAATACAAGGTGGTGATGAGCTGTTACTGTCTTATAGTTTTTAACAATGTATTTCATTAATTTCAACAATATTAATAGGTATAGTTAAAATGGGGGCGGGATGGGGGTGGAGGAGACGAAGCTTTAAGCCTGTAGAAAGCATTACAGAATTACAACCAAGCTAGTCAAGCCTCTATATGATGCAACAGGGACCCTGTTTCGCCTGCCAGGCCCTTTGGTGGCACCAGAAACCTCATTTTGTTCCCCTTTTGTGCCTCCAGCATAAGCACCTTACAAAGAACCTAAGTGTTTAAAAGATGTTTGATAAAGGGATGGTGAAAGTATACTATTCCCACTGTAGTCAAGAGTGAACTCAAGGTCCAATATTCTTGTGCTCAAATCCTAGGCTTCTTATCACTCATTCAATGCATGACCTTGATCAAGTTACACAGTCTCAGTGAGCCTTAAATTCCTTGTATGTAAGCAACATGGGCCATCATAATACCGACCTCATACTAACAGAATGACTAAAATGATATTAGGTATGTAAAGCATTAAGTACAGTGCCTGCTGTATAGAAAGTAATAAATAGTAACTCCTTCTCTGTCTTCTTTTCTATATAATCTGTTGTTTGAAAGATTAAAACACACACACACACACACACACACACACACACACACACACACACACACACACACAACTAAACAAGCAAACATTCCCGTTAAATAGAGATCACATTACCTTCGACATTAAACCATGTACTCCTATGGTTGCTATGAACCTCTTTTACTTAAGGTCTTAATTTTAGAATACATTTGATGATTTTCTCAATGGATGTTAAATTACTGAAGAAACAAAGTAATCTTCTTTGCAACTTAGAATCCCTGTCTCACAAATCTGTTATCTGTTCCCCCTTTGAGTCATCAATCCTCAGGTCTTCAGGTTGTGGCCGTTTTATAAGTCACAACAAAACAGAGCTCTGATTTGTCTGTTACACTTCACAGATATGAGGGCACACAGATAAAATCTATTAAGCCAGCAGGGCACCCATTAATGTTCCAGTGGCAGTAATTAATTCCGGATGGAAAAATAACTACAAATATTCCCCCAAAACTGAACCAGATGTTTTGGCAACTGGTTGAAGGCACAAACCTGAAAAACTCCACATGCCACGGACAAAGGATCTTCAGAAGGGGACCTGATGCGAACCGTAGGTTGCACACTATCTCAGCCTGCCGGCAACACTAAATAACAGCAAAAACATAAAAAAAAAGGAGTCTCCCTCCTGTGTAACTACAGTCCCTTGCAGCATACATAGAAAGAATTGGAAAAACCATCAGTTTATTAAAAGCTCCTCTAATAATGAAGCAAAATGACTAACACATTTATATTTCCACGTGTGAGGCACCATCAAATTCACAGTGGACAACTTAGTCATGCCTCATATACCATCTTTCTAGGTAGCTTATGTGGGATACAGGTTCCTAATTAATAAGCAGTAAAGATATTAATTATCACCATATTCATTTAGTGTTCAATTAACAAATGAAAGCTTAAAATGTATTTCCACGGCTGGCCAAAGGTGACCCGGAGGACCCCTGAATAACCAGCATCCTTTTATTTTTTATTTCCATCTTTTATATTGTTGCTTTTCCTGCCCACCCTCCCCCCCCCAGCTTGCTTCTCTGAAGACGTCCACTGTGGCCCATTTCCCCTCGCAGCACATCATTTAAATATTTTGACAAAATGTTTTCCAGAAAGGCAGAGCTCACTCTAGTCATGGCATGTATATCTACCATGAAGCTGTCATGATACCCTGTCATGAAATGAGATGAGAAAAGTTATTTGATCCGTGGAGACTTAAATTAATAACGGTGGCGCTGGTTTTCATCAGCAGGGGCAGCAGAGGAGGGTGAGAGCCGCTGTGGATCAGCTGGACTTTTCTTCAGGGCTGCGTCCTGAACATCAGGAAAGCAGGAATAAGCAGCTTGCCAGCCACAGCGTCCATACAGGACTGGGGAGTACAGCAGAGTGACACTGGCTACCGCCTCCTTAGGCTGGTGAATTTCATTCTGTCAAGTCAATTGCTACCCTGGTACCTATCTTATTAGTGTTAATTTATCTCCAGTGCTAAGGAGGTTAACGACATGGTTATTTTCCCTGCTACTGAGCTTTACTGCATGTCTGCAGGATAATATTCCAAGTAACCTCGACTGAGGAAGGAATCAGAGAGAGCACCTACTTCAACAATAAATAACCTTTAAAAATAATGTGTCCTTCCAAGAGAGGAAATAAGCAATATAACGTTAATTGTAAGACTATGGAAGAAACATTTTTCATCCATCAAAAGAGACAGCATAATGGTTGTATTCCTTAAAACACAACATCACACAAAATTCCACATAAAATATCAAAGCTACACTTTCAAGCAGCTCCTATTCTTTCAAACTGAAATTCACTAAGGTAAGAGTTACAGACGGCTCCTGATTAGCCTTCATAGGTCTCCTTGCTTTATTTTCCTGTCAAACACTGCTTTACAGACCTGAGCCTTCCAGAATGCAGAAGCACAGGCAAGGGACACATTATATGACCTTCCTCAGTATCAAGAAGCCATATATTCTGTATCAAAGACTTTCCTCAAGTGGAGATCCACCAAATGACCTCGCCTCCCCTCCACCCACCCCGGACACCTTGCCCCAGCTCATGGGTAACTTCTTGATCTGACAATAGCTAACTTCCTAAAATTCATGTGCATAAGGATCGACAGAATCATAAAGACCGCTTAGAACGTTAAGGTAAAATTATCACCTGATATAACTAGAGAAGATAGGTCGGGGTTCTCCATGGCTTTGTGATTTGATGATTATCTTTGAAAATACTGTTCTTGAAATCTCTTAGGAGACAATCAGTTCATTATTATTCACATTTTTGTTTCCCTTGTGGAACCCTGACCCCTTAGCATTATATTAAATTCTACCCACAGAGGGGCACCTGGGTGGCTTAGTCGGTTAAGCGTCCGACTTTCGCTCAGGTCATGATCTCGCGGTTCGTGGGTTCGAGCCCCGCGTCGGGCTCTGTGCTGACTGCCAGCTCAGAGCCTGGAGCCTATTTCAGTCTGTGACTCCTTCTCTCTCGGTCCCTCCCCTGCTCACACTGTCGCTCTCTCTCTCTCCTAGAAATAAATTAAAAAATAATAATAAAATAAATAAATTCTACCCACAGAAAGAAAAAAATATATACACATATATATTCATTGTTCATGAACTTTTGCCAACCAACAATTTCCCTCATACTATACCAGCAAACAAGTCCAAGCACAAACTGCAATGAAATGTGAATATAAATGTTAAATGACCTCTCAGCCTTCTAATATTCTCTCACTTGAGGAACAGGGTTGAGATGGCTGAAGCAATTGCTAAAACATTTTCATGTAGCCCTCCTATGGAGAATAAACATGGAACTTCACCAACTCCAAGCCAAGCCATCGTGAGGTCAGATTCAACTCTAAGGTATCTGAAAAATCAGGTGGTTATTGGTTTTTGGTTTTGGGTTTTTTTTTTTCTTTTTCTTACATGTCTTCACTCTCTCTTGCCTTGCATTACCTGTGACCCTTCTCTTCCGGAGGTCTTTTCCCACAAAGAAACTAGTTCGATCACCTCATAAGAACTGCAATGTACAAGAGAAGTTACTAGAAAACAAGAGAGATGGGCTGAAATGCTGATGCTGGGAAGGCAGCTAGGTTTATTCACTAGCTAAGTGATTTGCTGTCTTTCACCATCTTAGCAGAATAGAGTTAAAACATTTATATACTTTATTTTTTTTTACAAATAGTTTATTGTCAAGTTGGTTTCCATATAACAACCAGTGCTCATCCCCACAAGTGCCCTCCTCCATGCCCATCTCACCCCTCCCCCCACACACCCATGAGTCCTCAGTTTGTTCTCACCATTCAAGAGTCTCTCATGGTTTGCCTCTCTCCCTTTATTAAAACTATGAAGTATCTCATGTCCTGGACCTCTGGGATTACTCTTAAATAATCAAAAATATAAATATTAGTTATATGAATCCCTGTAGTTGCACACAGACACACATATGTATATGTAATGTTTCCCCTGATTTTTTGACAGGCAACTCTTGAGTGATCTTTTCCTTCACTATCCCTTCTGCATAGACAATGGTGTCCATACACACCGAAATTAACAGAAGTTGTAACCAAAGGGGAAATGACTTGGCCAACATTTCTAAAGTATCTGCCAGGTGTTTTAAGCTCACGAGCTCTCATTACAACTGAAAGAGGATATGGGCTTCTCCCCAGTGAACACATGAGGAGAGTAAAACTTCGAGAAGCTGGATAACTGTAGGGATCGCCCAGCTGTTGGTGCAGATGGAAACGGCTGCGAAGTTTGTACACTTCCTAATGCATCTCTCCGCCTCTCGATTTTGTGCACCCTGTGTTGGTGTGCCCCACCCTGGGAAAACAACCAACATCCCTAGGCGGAACATTAGCCCAGACAGCAAGTATTTCATCCATTTTGACAATGGTCATTAACACCGAGCACCTAGAAGAATCTCTTTGGGTTGTGAATCACTGTGTTTTGAAAGCTATCCACATGTCCCTGGTAAGAATTAGAGACATAAAGATGAACTTAATCATTTCCGTTAGTACTATGGTTTGTATGGTATAATGTACTATCACATAAATATGTTATTGGTTGCAAAAGCACGGACTGCCACTTAAGTTAATTGAAGCTCTACTGATTTGGAAGGGTAACTGCTAAAGGAATCAAAAAGAGAGGCTATAGTATCAGGATCAGAAAACAGGATGGAGGAAATGGAGGGTAGGGATGGAAAATAGTCTGGGATGAGCATTGTCGCAACTGCCACTGCACAACATTGCTGCCACTGAATACAGACCCCAAGATGTCCACTATTTCTGCTGGGCTACACCATCTCTGTGGGAGATCTACCCACTCGACATTCAAAATCCTGGGTGAGGGGGTCAGACCAGCTGAGCCTACCTCACCTGCTCTTCCTCCATCTGGCCTCCAGGGGATGGGGAGAAATTGGGTACATTGTGTAGTAAAGTAGTGACCCAGCTTCCCAGCAAGGGCTATGCAGCAGAGACAGCAAAACAAATAAGAAGGTCCTTTTGTTGAGCAACTCTCCAGCAAAAAATTAAAAAAAAAAAAAAAAAAAAGGCAGGTATCCACTAGAAATACCCTTGACGTATTCTTCCAAATGGTTCTATTCACTGTAAATAATATTCACAGATATTTGTTTATTTGGCTGAGTAAGAAAATAGATGAGTTACACCATCTTTAATTCTTGAACTGGTGACCTGTCTTTGTTTTAAATACATCAATAGCCATTTTTAGATATTGGTTTTGGGTCAATAGTCCAACTCATGCTCAGTGCGCATGAGAAAGAATGTCTTAGAATTAAATTGATGCCTCTTTTTTATTATTGCAACTTGAAAGCATAAGCAACTGGGAAAGTCAACATCCCAGGTGGAGCTGTGACCTGACACAGCTGAGACCTGCTTTCAAGGACACACTCTCCAGCCTACCCTCTCTGGACTCGGCTCAGAGCCCATCTTTCTCATTGTTTTTAAATGTTTACTCACTTCAAAAAAATTTGTTAACATTTACTTATCTTTGAGAGAGAGAGCATGAGCAGGGGAGGGGCAGGGAGAGAGGGAGACACAGAATCTGAAGGCTCCAGTCTCTGAGCTGTCAGCACAGAGCCCGATGAGGGGCTAGAACTCATGGACCACGAGATCATGGCCTGAGCTGAAGTCAGACACTTAACCGACTGAGCCAGCCAGGCACCTCTCCTTTTTGAGAAACAGAGAGAGGTAGGGAAAAAGCAAGGGAGGAGCAGAGAGAGAGAGAGAGGGAGACATAGTATCTGAAGTAGGCTGAGCTGTCAGCACAGAGCCCAATGCCATGAACTGCGAGATCATGACCTGAGTTGAAGTCGGAGGTTGAACAGACTGAGCCACCCAGGCACCCTTTCCTCATCTGTGAACTAAGGTTAATGATATCCTGGCAGGATGTCTCTGAGAATCAAATGTGGTAATGCCTGGCAGATAGTAAGCACTCAATGTTTACTCAATCTAAATGTTTGTCTTTCTGCAGAATTGCATCCTGTGATTATAAGCTATTAATCATCACTATTTCCTCACTTAACTACCGTGTGCTTATAAAGGTGACTCTACATCCTCAGTATTTCCAAACCAGCAGCTCAGAATAGGGTTGTGTTTATTGCACTCTAAAACTTAAACCACAACTATAAATCACATTCATCTCAAACATATTCTCCTCCAACCTTAATGTCATTGAAATTCTCTCTCAATGGACTCACTTTGTCCGGAGAGCTCCATCAATGGCTAAGCCATCATGGTCACAGTGCCTGCTGTGTTTGAAGCTTTAAATAGGGTAATGGTTAGAAGGCAAGCACCAAAAGCATAAAACAAACTTCCTGCCCTCTTGGGAGCTTACAGTTTAGTTTAGCAAGGACCGAAGGCAGACACGCATGCATCCATACCAAAAGTAAGTTTGTTACGCATTTGAGTACACAGCCAACAAAACCATTTTCACTCAAGAATCGTGAGAATCTAGAATAAGCAGCAAAGAGGGAGGTGAGAATTCATGGAAAATGTTTGCTCTTGAAAAGGAAGTTAACAGAAGAATATATTTTAACTAGGAGAGGAGACAGAGACATTTAGCCGAGTAGTCCAGGTTAAGGTAAGGCAGGATGGGATAGGAATGTTTTAGTATGTGGTAGAGAAAACTTTTTCTTTTTTTCAATACCCAGAGCTTTCAGTGAACCAGAGAATTCCGCAGATTTCCCCCTTTTCTCCCTCTAGGGTGAATTTCCCAACTTCGTCTTCACTAGGCCTCCTCAAGATCAGTATTTATGTGTCATTTGGTCCTATCATACTTTTAGTAACCTCTCTCATTCTGAATGTACACATTGATCAAAACCATCAAACTATTTTCTTCTTTTTATATATATATATATATATATATTTTTTTTTTTTTTCTAGGAGAGAGAAAGAGAGACGGCGTGAGCAGGGGAGGGTCAGAGAGAGAGGGAGATACCGACTCTGAAATAGGCTCCAGGCTCTGAGCTGGCAGTCAGCATAGAGCCCGATGCGGGGCTCGAACCCACGAACCGCAAGATCATGACCTAAGTGAAAGTCAGACGCTTAACCGACTAAGCCACCCAGGCACCCCCATGAAACTATTTTCTAATCCTATTATTATACTTTATATAAATTATCTTACCCAGTTTCATGAAGGCATGTCTCACGTTTATCAGTTTTTTCAAAATCATTTTCCCCCAAATGGTTCTAGAATCACTGGAGACCTTCCCTGTATATTCCCCCAGGGTTTTTCTAAGTCGTTGAGTTTCCTCATCCACACAGAGCAGAGAAAGAATATGCCAAAGGGACACTTACATTTACAAAATAAAAGGTAGCTCAGGGACTTTAATTGGGAAGCCAAGAGGATTCCTAACAAAAAAAACATTTTGTGAGCCTCTGTTTGAAATGTTATTTTTATGATGCCAGCTATGGTAATTGTGCCGTCCCTGAAGTAATAGAAGTAGGTGGTTAATTTTCACTGTGATTCAGGCCATCATTGTTAGACTAGGTGTTCATTGTCCTGACCTCATCAGATGACTGCTGATTATTTTTCTCAGTAGAATCATAAATGTTTTTCCTCCTCTAGGCACATTTTATTTTTCTTTCTTGGAACATCTACTTACCTTTGGTCGCGTGGTACTTAAGTCCTGGTTATAGTCACATTGAATGGGCTGGGGATGCCTGTCTACATTCACTTGCTGAATGTTAATTCCAAACCTCTCAACACTTCAGTCTTTCCCTTCTAGATTCATTTTCACACTATTTACAACTTTCTTCTTTTAAAAATTTGGTTGTGTGGAGTAATTTTGCCAATTACACTGCTTGGATGAATGAAATCATGCAATGTCTATTCTAATGGATTTCATCAAGAACTTCTGGGCTTTTGCTACTATGGCAAAGGAGTATTTGACACCACAGACTTATTCTTGTGGTTGTAGAGATAATGTATATACTACCATTGTCAGAGATGCTCTTTGTTGAATTAGAATTCCATCAAGGTTTACTGAGTGAATCTGGGTGATTAATGCTTTGAGATGCAGACCGATGGTTTTGTTCAGTAACACTCTCATGTAATGAGCACTAAAGAACTGGAGTAAAAGACCTGTGTTCACAATTCAATATGCCCATGGCCACCCATATACACAGAACCATGGTGAGAGAAAGGAGCAGAATAGATGTCAGAGAGAGAAGAAAACAAACAACACAAGAAAATAAGTTGCTTTCGGTTTAAACACATCTCCAGAGAGTTCGGGGGTGTTCAAGTCTAGCCATCTGCTACAGATGGGTGGAAGGAGGAAAACTTTTCCACCTTACATTATTTTTTGGTTTTTTTTTGTTTTTTTTAGTCACCAAACGTACATTGAAGGTTTACTGTCATTCAGTCAAGCTACATGCTGGCCTTTCTAAATTGTAGAAGAAAAAGAGACAAAAGAGAAAGAAGAATTGAGCCTGGGGAAGATGGACAATGAGGTAAAATGCTTGCATATCAATACCTACGTCTTTAACATTTTGTTAAAATGACTCCTTGCATAGCCCGGATATATTACTTACCTATTGCCATGTAACCAATTACCCCAAAATGTAATAGTGTGAAACAGCAAACATTTATTTTATTTTATTTGTTTAATGTTTTATTTATTTTTGAGAGAGAGGTAGAGACAGCATGAGCAGGGGAGGGTCAGAGAGAGAGGGAGATACAGAACAGAATCTGAAGACAGGCTCCAGGCTCTGAGCTAGCTGTCAGCACAGAGCCTGATGAGGGGCTCGAACCCACGAACTGTGAGATCATAACCTGAGCTGAAGTCAGACACTTAGCCGACTGAGCCACCAGGTGCCCCAAAACAGCAAACATTTATTACCCCCTAACTCCTGCATGTCAGGAATTCAGGTGTGGTTGGTTCATCTAGGTGCTTCTGGCTCAAAATCTCTCATGAGGTTGCAAACCATTGTCTGTTGAATCACTCTTATCTAAGACTTGACTGGGGAGGAGTCTTCTACCACCCTATTCACATAGTTATTGACAGTCCTCGGTTCCTTGCTAATAGTTGGACTGAGGACCTCAGTTCCTTGGCCAGAGACCTACATCAGTTTCTTGTCCTATGGGTCTCTCCATGATCTGTATTATAGCATGGCAGCAGGCTTCCTTCAGAGAAACCCAGCAAGCAAGCAAAAACATTTAAGATGAAAGTTATGGTCTTTTTGGAACCTAATCTAGGAAATAAAACTGTCATAGTCTGTTTGTTAGATGCAAGTCAATAGGCCCAGCCCACACTCAAGGTGTAATAATTACACAAGGACATGAGTATCAGAAAGTGAGGCTCATCAGAGGAACTTAGAGGCCATCCCTACACCTACCTATAGGCTTCAGATGTTGAGACCATTTGCTTTACTCATGTCCTTTGAAATAAAGTTCCTAAAATGGTCAGTCTAGTTGAGGTGTCTGTATGTCCTGGTTTTCCCAAGACAGCCATGATTCAAGTCTATTGTCCTGCTATGATTATGAATCACTCACTTTCAAAATGCCCAAATGGGAGTGACAAGTTGCACCAGTGCTATTCAGTGAAACTTTGTGTTCTGATGGAATGTTCTATATCTGTTCTGCTTAATATGGTAGCTACTGGAAAGGCATGGCTCTTGAACACTTGAAATACAGTTAGTACAATTAAACAACTAAACCTTAGTGATTTATTCCATTTTAATTAATTTAAACTTAAATAGACACACGTAACTAGTGACTCCTGTATTGGACAGTGCACTATTCTTTGCTCAAGCCAAGGATAGCCTTCTTCAATGGGCTAGAGAATCTGAGATTGGAGGAAGTCTACTTTGATCCCCTTTTGCTCAATATGGTAGTCTGGAACACATCACTTTAATGCTCTAGACAGCAAATGATGAACTCTTATCTATAAAGTGAAGTCAAACTTTGCATAAGCTTTCACCTCCTGTCTTCATTTTCTCTGTTGCGATTTCTATTACTCTGATTAAACAGCTATCCTCTACCACTAACCCCTCTACAAACCTGCTCTTTCAAAGGTCACAGATGGCCTCCAATCCTAAACATCCCAAAGATTTTTTAAATATCATCTTTCTGGAGCACCTGGGTATGTCAATCAGTTGAGCACCCCATTCTTCATTTTGGCTCAGGTCATGATCTCAGGGTTGTGGGGTTGAGCCCCACAATGGGCTCTGCACTGAGCATGGAGCCTGCTTAAGATCTCTCTCTCTCTCTCTCTCTCTCTCTCTCTCTCTCTCTCTCCTTCTACCCCTCTCCCCCATTCACATGCTCTCTCTCTAAAATATAAATAAATAAATAAATAAATAAATAAATAAATAAATAAATTTTTATAACTTTTAAAAAAATATTATCTTTCTAAATTTCTTCTTTTCCTCCCTGGATTTATGATCATTCCTTATTCTTGAAACATTTTCTTGTAATATCTACTATACCCATGTCTTGACTTTCCTCCTACATCTCTGGCTGGTATTCCTCAGTCTTTTTTATTATCTCTTCCTTTTCTCCTTATCTTCTAAATTCAGCCGTTTGGGTGGATTAAGTAGATTCTAACTAAAGGATGTATCTCAAGGCAGTTCAATTCTTTCCATCTTTACTGCACTCAGTGTAGTGCAAGCTGCCATCATTTTTTCATCATCATAGTCTCATAAATGGTCTCATGGCTTCTGTTCTTTCTTTTGTCCCTTCATCAGACAGTGATCTTTGTAAAATGCAAGTAAAATCACTTCACTCCCCTTCTTAAAACCATTCAAAGGAGCCTACAAGCCCCATGTGATCTGGCTTCAGGCTTTCTAGAACTTTGTCTCATGCTTTCCTCCTGACTCCAGCCAAAGAGGACTCCTATGAGTTTCTCAGACACACCAAGCAGTTTTCTTGTCCCAGGTCCTTTGCCTGGTCTGTTTTCTCCGGTTGGACTATCCTTCTGTGACCTGGTTAACTCCTTTCTCTCTCCCTGTCAGGTTCAAGCCTTAATTTGTAAAAATATTTCTTGTAAGATCACCCCAAACAAATGTATTGCCCTTATTATTCTCTCAGAACATCCTGGTCTTTTCTTCAATAACATTTATTACAAATTAATAGCTTTATTCATTTCATGTGTGAACTTTTCCTCTAGACTATAAGCTCTTATTCATTGGATTTTGTCTGTTTTGCTCATTATCCCACAAAATATTGAGCACTGGGCCTGGCACATACTCAGTGCTCAGTAAATATAACTGAGTTCACGTGAATAAACTTTCTTCCATAATGTAGAATGCCATTTGGCTTTTGGCTCAGCAATTGCTAGAAATTCTTCTGAGGACAGCTAAAGGTTGAATGCCTTTTGATGTTCCCTCTGTATACTTTTCTAATCTATTCTTAACTTTTGGGAAGTTCTCATGATTGGAGAGTTGATGAGGGTTTTCTGGCATCTGAGAGGATAAAAAGACAGAGCAAAAGAATTCAACCTGAGTCATAGTCAGACTATGATCATCATTTTGTCCCTTTAAGACCATGGTCTTAGTTCCAAGAGAATCATCATACAGATGATAAAAATAATGTGCTAAGTACCTGCTGAGTTCTTAACTCAGACTTCAATTCATCTGCTTCTTATTACATCTCTGGCCATTCCATTCTAGGCTGGATTTCTGTCCTTGCTTTTGTTGACTTCCTGAATGTCTAGATTGATTCACTTAGATATAGACCTTACTCATTTATATTTCAGATGTGACCACTTTAAACCTAAAAAATATAAAGGATATACAACCTACTTTGGTCCCAGGGTCTTCCATATCTTCACCTCTTTCTCGACTCTTCCCTACCTTCTTCCCATCACACTCTCAGTGTGTTGACTTGGCGGACAGCCTTGACTTGTTCTGGTATGACCAAGCCATGCTTCCTATCACCTAATCTCAAAAGGTGACTTAAGCTTTGTCTACAGAACTTCCTCTCTCTTACATAAGGTTTTGGTTTCATTGGTCACAGAGAAAAACTGAAATTCTACTGTGAAATCTGTGAATTTTAACCCATCAATAATTAGGAGATTGGGAAGGAGACTATTATTTGTAGCAATAGTTTCTGCTATAGTTCATGTCACACAGACACCATGTTTCACTATCCAGAAAACCTCTGAGATCCTTCTCCTCTTAATCTTTCTGTCAGCAAAGGCTGACTCAAAGGACTCTAGAAAATTCCACTGGTTTATTGTTATAGTTTCTCATTGTTTTTACTATAAAGAGCAAGATCTTGTTTAAAGAATGTTTCCCAAACAAATCCTCCCTTCATTTTTTTGTATTCTACTACCATAAAACATATTTCTATAAAAACATATCCACATACATATTCATTAATATTCCATTAAGACAAATTTATCTAACCAGCATGCATTCTCTATTACTGGAAAGGGTTGATCTGTTCTACAATTCCCCTCACTGCTGAACCCTTTATCCCTTAGCTAATGTCACTGTATTGAGATATAGGATTATCAGCGTGTAACTTTGAACAACTTAGATAAGTTTGGTGAATCTCAGTTTCCACATCCATGAGATAGACATAAATGGTACTGGCAGCCTCTCTGGGTTATATAACAAGATGTGGATACCAAGAGAGATACTGGAAATTCTGCAAGCCTCTCTTATGTCTAGAGATACAGACCAGATCAATTTAGAGTAAACTTTCTTTATTCCAGGATAAGTCGTTTAAATGTCTGACCTTAAGTTGTATAAACATAGGATGAATAGATTCTCATTGTCTGGGATAAAAGGTGTAACAAAATCTTGCATGATGCAGGCAAGACTGACTTTCCTTGGGGGCGCCTGAATGGCTCATTTGGTTAAGCATCCAACTTTGGCTTAAGTCATGATTTCGTGGTTTGTGACTTTGAGCCCTGTGTCAGGCTCTGTGTTGACAGATCAGAGCCTGGAGCCTGCTTCAGATTCTGTGTATTCCTCTCTCTCTGCCCCTCCCCTGTTTGCTCTCTCTCTCTCTCAAAGAAATAAACATTAAAAAAAAAAAAAAGACTACCTTTCCTTGAGACCTGTGATATGAAAAGCTGGTCATTATGGAGGTACAGATCAATTTGCATAAAAATTCCAGGTCTTTGGGAGAGGAAAATCCAAGACCCACAAACCTTACTCACCGTAATACCACATCACAAAGACATTGTTGGATTGGATGCACTGAGGAAACACTCAGGAGTCAGCATCAGGGAACAGTGGAAATGTTAAGCCAGTATAACAGTAGGCTTTGGGTACAGTAGTAAAGCAGGGAAGTATGAATAAAGGAGCTTATTTATAAAAATAAATCTTCTAAGAAGTCTGTATAAGATGGGTGTAAGGGGACGTTTGAGATAACAACTTTAGGCTAAGAAATATCATAAACCACTCAGCTCTGAGCCGGCATGGTAAAAGCCATATCAAGGCCTTTGTAATGGTTTTCCAGCTCCCGTATAAGTACCAAAAAAAGTAGTAGAGAAAAACCCAGATATCACTAACCCTTGGGTCTTGCACATCACTTCTACTATAAAGTGGCTGCCATGTCCTATGTGTCCATGAAAAGAGATTCAACATTGGGATCTACAGATATCCATTCTAGCCAAGATTTTGGACTTCAGCCAGCTCCACAGCTTCCTCCCCAACATTGTACCTCAGAAACCACCATCCTTAGCCAAGCTGGCCACACTGCAGACACAGCCTATTGCTTCGGCATCCATTATTCAGTCCAGCCCAGCACTATGTCTCTGCCATGCAACAACATAACTTCTATCTTTTTGTTTCTCAATTTGTGTTTTGATTATTCCCTTTTCCTTACAAACCAACATCACCATCCAAAGTGCCTCTCTCTCAGTTTCCATATTCATGACCCTCTGTCATACTTACTCCCAAATTCCAATTTCTCAAACCAATTTTCTGTACTCAGCAAGGTATTCTGAAATTATCACGATAGTCTTATCATGATAACAACAGTAGTACCTGACACCTATCACAGCTCCATAAATATTTTTTGAATTAACTACTTTCCTTGATGAACCTATTACAAAATAAATTATTTGTATCCATTTAAGAATATTCAGCCTTGCTGTGATATTAATCACCTTCTTCACCAAATATTTGCTGCCTTCATCCCTCTCTCTTTCTAGCTAAATCTCATATTTCTACTATTAGTATCGATATTAATGATTGCTATATGCTATTTGTTTGTTGATTTATGTATATGCCACCCTGGTTATTTATTCTACCAAAGAACTTAAGATAATTATAATAACACCCAAAACACAACATGACATAAATTTAAAATAAGTGAAAAAGGGGTGCCTGGGTGGCTCAGTCAGTTTGGCATCTGACTCTTAATATCGGCTCAGATCATGATCTCACATCACAGTTTGTGGGATTGAGCCCCACGTTGGGCACTGTGATGACAGTGCAGAGCCTGCTTTGGATCCTCTCTCTGCCCTTCCGCTGCTCACCTTTGTTCTCTCTATCTCTCTCAAAAAATAAATAAATAAACTTAAAAAATAAAACTATAATGAGTGGGGGGAAAAGTCAGAAAAACAAGGGTACAGAAAAAATATGGGTCTGGAATAAAGGAAATGCAAAGCTTCATACCCTAAGAACCCATACAGCTGCTCTGGGTAGATTACAGATTTGACTTGCAATTTCCTAGGTACCAGCCCCAAAAGGTAAATGCAACCATTTTAACAATTCATAGTATTTTAAGAAAAAAAAAAGAAGCCACTCTGAAAAAACAATTATTTGAAATGCTAAGATCAGATGGGAATGTCTCTCATTGGAGCTATGAAGAGTCTTGCGTCATGGAGTGAACCACACCCACAAAGCGCCCTTACAGAGAGTGTGTAGAAGTTTTATAGAAGTGTATGAACAGTGTTCTCCACAGAAAGCCCATGACATCTTTCCCAAGGACAATGAAGTGTAAACACCCTGATGGGTCCCCAGCAAGAATGATATGGTGCAGACAACCAGACTTTTAGTGATCTGACTTAATCCAGATGTCAATAAGAACAGATGTATTGCATAACTTCTAAGAAATTTCCCCTGGAGATTGATTCTCTCAGCTGAGTTGGGTTTGGGTTTAAAATTGGGTTCCAACCACTACCAGTAGAAAAACCAGCCATTTGCCAGGCACTGTATACATCATCTGGGATCCTCAGATCAACCCACATGATGGGTATTTCCATACATATTGTGATAATGAGGGAGCTGAGGATCTGAGAAGTTAAAGAACCACTCAAAGGCCAGAAGAGTTAGAAAATAAGGTGATGGGGATTTGAAACACAAGGCCTAATTCCAAACACATACCCTTTTATTTAATTATGAAAATCCTTAAACATTTAGAAAGACAAGGAAATCAAAATAACAAACAACCAGATAACCACCATCCAGATTTGACAGATGTTAACATTTTCTCCTGTTTTAGCCAGTAGATCAAGTTGCTTCCTCTTAGTGTGTCTTTGGTGGTTAAGAGTTGGAAATAGACTAACAAAATTGTAAAGTGGCCTTTTTCCAACCATAACCAAAAGAGGAATTTTCCAGCTGCCTCTGTTACATATCTCTAATTGCCCCAGATGGCATGGGCTGCATTATGTAAAACACATTGTGCCTTCCCAACCCCTATACCCCATTCCTTGACATGCATGCAGGTACAATTGCAAATAAAACTTTAATGTTTCTCTAGAGAAGAAAAGGATCGGCTGTTGGTTCATCTGCCAACTTCTGATGCAGATAAAGGCCATGTGCTCCACCTTCACCCCCAAAGCATCCTTTGTAACTCAAAACACAATGCATGATTGACCCATTTTTTTTTCCTTTAACTTGACTCAAAGTGAAAAAGACATGTTGTTAGAATATTCTTTTCCGAGGTGCCATTTTCTAGGGAAGTGAATGTTTTCATATAAGTTCAATGGTGAAAATTTTAATTTAGAAGTTAAAGTGGATTCCAGGTATAATAATCAGGGGTATGTATTGATTTGAAATACCTTTTTCATCTTCTTTCATGCTGTATTTAGTGTAGATTCTGGGCAGCCATGCAAAGTGAAAGAATTTTTCTAAACCAAAAATGGCCTAGATTTCAGAAATTAGAATTTAAAACAATGCTCTTAACTTACTCTTTAATTAACACCACTAGGAGAGGCTGAGGATCCAGGGAAGAACATTGGCAGATACTGATAGATAGGAAGGTAGGTAGCTTGGTAGGTAGGTAGGTAGGTAGATAGATAGATAGATAGATAGATTCTCTTCAAGTAACTGATATGAAACTGGACAAGGTGACCTAGTTGTTATTACATTTAAATTTTAAAAATGATACAGCTTAATTCTCATAACTTTCATTGTGACTATTATGTCTAAATCACCATAAATTAAAGAACTTGTGGTAGATACAATTAACATTGTGTGGGCAGTCCTGAGATCCAAATGCCTCACTATTGGAATCCAGAAACTAACAAGAAATATCAACAACAGTCCTCAAAGAAGTCAATGTGCTTATTAATGTCATAGGCTCCAACTTGTCTCCACAATTATTTGAAGTCCTTTGCCTACTTCAGCCACACTTTAAAGATTTGCATTCAATTCAATTTTTTTAATGTATTTTTAAAGCTTTCCCACAGTTTGCTTGTATGACCTTAAACAATTTTCTTTTAGACCCTTTTTCCTTCCCAGGCAAGCAATAAATGCTTCAACTTAGCACCTAGAAATGACATATACTGGCAGCTAGACATGGCGTGCCTGTGTCTACTGAACTGGAGCTGGAAAAAAAAATGATATGGGTCCCTTGGACAGAAAAAGTCCACATTTTGTGTGTGTGTGTGATTGTGTGTTTCCTGAAAATGTCAATTTGGAATTATAAATATTTGCAGTTAGGAAGCCTTAGTGAGCTTAATGATTTTCCTTCATTTCTTAGAATTGTACACGGAGGCCAGAAAGTTTAAGTGGTTTGTCCCAAATCACATGATGTGTCTGTTGCAGTCAGCGCATGAAACAATCTTTGGATTCCACTCATTACTTTACAAAGCCTGTGCTGGGTATTTCCATTTCCTGGGCATATTTCATTCTGTTTTCTCCTCCTCCTTCTCCTCCGTCCCCCTCCCCCCTTTCCTCCTCCCCCTTCCTTTTTTTTTTTTTTTAATTTACTTTTCTACTTTACTCTATGTATGAAGACAAAGATGTGGTTCTGGTTTAACTCAGATCGCAATGGCTTTTTTGTAGCTGTTCAAAAAGAATAAATCTTCTATTTGTTTCTACTGTCAGGTTTATCTCTTCAGCTCTCACAGAAGCAGCCACTGGCCTCCTCTTTGCTTTGACCCAATAAATAGATGGCTAAGCCAGGCCAAATATTTTTAATACCTCCCCCACCCCACCTCCCCCAAAATAAAAGAGTATACACAGACACACACGCGCACAAACGTAAACACCCACGCTGGGGCGACAAAGCCAATCACAGGAAACAATGCAGTGAAACAGGCAAAGAATCTTCTGACAAGGCCAGTAAGAGGCTTATTTCATCCCTAATTTCACACTCCTGAACTCTGGTTGATCCTGGCCTCAAGTCCTCCTGTTACCATTTCTTAGTGCCCTCGCTCCAACTGGACATTGGATATGGAGCATGAATCTGTCCATTAAGGGCACCGTGCCTGTAATCAAATACTAAGACAATATTATCTCAGAGTGTACATAGGGTATCACTTTCTTGCTCTTCTCAAATATTCATAGCTAAATGATTTATGGGCACACAAATGGATATAATGTCCCATAATATATAACAGGACTGATACTTAATGTGTTTCTTTTTTACTTTGTTTGAATAAAATTCCCCAAAATACTTTCAGCAAATGATCATTAATTATGTGCATTGTCAAATGCTCTCAGGTTCTAATAAGCAGGCCTCAGAATTTACGGTCCCCGGCTCTTTGCTGGTGCTCATAAATCCAATGCGAGTGACGGTACTCAATAAAATGGCCCCATCACCGGAACAGAAACCTCAAATGGTTCACTTTTGGATATACCACAGATTTCTTTTTTCTGTTCCAGTGCCTATAACACAAGCAGAAAATACCCTTTCCGGATGTTATTCTAAGAAACCTCCTAGATTATCGGAAGTTGTTTTTTTAATGGGACTCTATGACCCACAGGGGCTAAGTTTGGCCTTCAGCCTGTAGATTTTATCAACTGCATCTTTTGGACAGATGGGTTACCTGGGACAGAGATGAAAACCACAGAGGCTTCTCAGGGAAGATTTATCAGCAAATATATTTTTCCCCCCAAATAAAGATTTTAAAGGAAAAATGTTAAAATAGAGTTGTGACATCATAGTCAATTTACTTCCTCTTCAATGTCTGTGCAAATCCATTATGCACTTGGGATGTCAGAGGGGTCTACAAATTACCAAGTTGTTTGAAGTTTGCTGCTTTCTGAAGTGGCTTTGGCCATTTATTTTCATAGAAATGTTATTTCTTCAACTTACAAGGTATGCAATAGCAAGGTCTTTGGAGACAGCTGTCTGAATACAAAATGATTATCCATGTTTCTAAAGAAAGATGACTTGTTCTTTAGATGAACTCCTCCAAGGGGCATTTAGCATTTTAAGAATATGAAAAGACCAAACCTCAACTTTTAAAGTCTGTAAGAAGTGTCCATCCAAAAGGGGAGAAGAAAGGACAGAAGGATATGCTGCTTTGATCTGAGATAAGGGAGGAAAATGTACTCTTGACTTATTTTGTCTGAAGATCTCCAAATACTTTATTTAGATCAATGTAAGAAGGTACCTTGTTATTTGAATACCAGACTGGGGACTGAAGAAATACCTGGGCCTCCAATATAAGTTAGAATTAATGATTGAGTAGAATCAACTAGATATTAGGCTAGGTGATTAATCATATCAAGATTTATCGTTCTTTCTGGGAGATCTATCCTGTAGAGGTTTAGCGTATCCGACTAAGTACAGGAAAATTCACATACCACCCTGCTTTTTATATGCCAGGAAACTGCATTATGGGATATAGCAAATGAGCATTGCCACTGGAGAGTTCATCTGGAAGATACACTTCTAATCAGCCTCCAACCTAAACCAGCACAAGAAGCAACAACACAATAAAACAGGAAAACACAAGAAAAGCAGAAAAATCAAGGAAAAGGAAAAGAAATACCACCCATCCAAGAAGTTTAAAGAAAATGCATGGAATAAAGAGTAAGAGAAATGAATTTAAGACCCCCCTCCAACTCCAAACATAAGAATTTGCAGGGGAAACTGCACCCAAGGGTGCAGAACATAGGTTTCTCGATCTCTGGCAAGTACTTTCTGCATTACAAGAGACTAAACCTTTGTAGAGCTGGATTGTACTGCAAACCACAAATCATCTTGGCCCATACATTCAAGACTACCCAGCTTTGGCTAGGACACAGCCTTCCAACTTCTCTTTCTTGAATAGTAGACCTTTCCTGATTTCATTCCAGTGTTGCTTAATGTACTGATATCAACTTCATCCTAAGAGAGATTCCTATCCCTGAAACTGCAGGAGCTCATCTAACCGACTGGGTCTTCAAAGTCATGGCAAACCTCCTGCCCTTTGTGACAAAGAAGCGACACTCTTCCCACCTGGGGAAAAGTGGTCTGCTCTGGTTGTCAGGACAGACAAATCTCTCTTGCAGCAGGTAGGGCTGTGTTGCCATAGCCTCCCTCTCATCTTCAGGTCATCGTCTATCATTATCTGCTACACCCTTTGTTTTTTCTTACTAGACATCAAAATAAAGAATGTTCCTGTTTCCTTGAAAAACCATCTATTGTTCAGCTTTCTCTGTGTCCATTCAAGACAAGCTCTTAGATCTTTTAAAGAACCTACTTTTAGAGTCTAGTGCTGCTAATCTGTCTGCATCATCATCTCCCAATCATGCTTGGCTTTAGAGAATCCACATTGAATTTATTTGGTACAGTCAGTCTTGCGGCACTGTGTCCATTGTTTCTCAGAAAGCATTTTGTTTCCAAAATCTTTGATGGGAGAAGTTATTTATTTGGGTTTGAGGTTGTACTTTTAGAATGGGAAGAGAGGTTACACGGGTCAGATATCCCCATTAAGGAAGGAACTGTAACATTAAACAAGAGCACCAGAGTAGGATTTATTATTTTCCAAGTGATTCACCCTTCAGGAAGGAAATATTTGCCTCTGCTTAGCTGAAAGGAATTGTTTCATCATGATCACTATTGAAACTAAGGTAAAGAAGCAAGATTAAAACTAGACAGCTCTGAATTCAGATATTCCAAATAGGATTTTCTTTTGATTCATACATTAATGATCAAGAGGTGTATCGAGGTACGGAGTGGGTTGGAAAGGCCGTAATAATTTCTGTAGGATACCAGAAAGTCATTGATATTGAAGGCAAACAAGGTGCTTTGAAGTCAGGGTTTTATCTCCTCTATCTATGACGCAGAGAACCCCTTTTTGGTGTAAATTGTTCAAATCGTGTTATCGGCCTGTAAAGCTGGAAATTGTTAATTTGTTTAGAAGGATAAGATCAGAATGGTAATTCAGCTCCTATCGTGTCTACCCCTAAAGTAGGGACTCGCGAACAAAAGCATCTCAATATTTTGGCAAATGTTCACATCTGGCAATTTCATTAACCCACAAGGTTTTCATCTGGGAATAGATCCAGATGTTTCAGGAGAATTTGTATTGGATCTGAAAGAATCTGGATCCTTTTGGCAAAGTGCTGCTTTGTAGACTGATATCAGGTCCGTTAGCTCCATCTACATGAAAGGGTCCAGATTTTGTTTGTATGTGATTTAAACCCATTGGAAAGGCAAAATGTTTTTTGCAATATGTGTGCCCCGTTCTGATGCTTCTGACATTTTCTTGGCTTCTATAGACCACCCATAAAAGAAAAGAGAAAGAGGCCATCCCTAGAGTTTAATGCAGAGTATAAACTTTTACTACTTTACTAGATAGGTCCTCACAAAAATTGAATATTCTCCACTGAACTAAGCTAAAAGAACTTAGGATCTATCATATCTCTCCTCTCACCTTTGGAGCAGATTATATTTATAACTCTAACCAGTAAAACCTTTTAAAACCTAGAGAAGCAGATTCTGAAATTATCATCATTGTCCAATCTAGTTCTTACAGACCCTCAATGAGAAGGACATTCTCTCTGCTGTGCTTTCTGGGGTATTCCAGGAAACAAGAGGAGTATTTATATTGCTCACTTTCCATGTTTCCTGACCTTTAAGCCTGTCTGATCCCACAGCTCAAGACATATGGCTATAATAGCAGCTACCGGGTTATTCTAATCCCATTGGCTCACCTAACCCCCTTACTACTTTAGATGGTTGAGGCTCTGGAGTCAAACCAGACTCCCATTTGCAAGCCATGTGACTGTGGGCAAATCATGCAGTCAGTGATTCCATTTCTTCATCAGTAAATGGTGGTTATAGTTGCATATACATGTACTATTAAACATGTAATAGGGATCAAATGAGATCATTTATCTAAAGTGCTTACTATGATAAGTGATCAGAATGTGTTAGCTTTAATTATGTGTGTGTTTAAGGCTACCATCACTAATTATATCTCCGTGTCTCCCTTTACCACCCAGTTTCAGATGCCTCTCACTCAGATCTTAGATCCTTGACCACAAAATAGAGTTTCTCTATAAAACCCATTTTGGGGCACCTGGATGACTCAGTCAACTGAGTGTCCAACTCTTTTTTTTTTTTATTTTTTTTTAATGTTTTTTATTTATTTCTAGGAGAGAGAGAGAGAGAGAGACAGCGTGAGCAGGAGAGGTTCAGAGAGAGAAGGAGTCACAGGCTCTGAAACAGGCTCCAGGCTCTGAGCTGGCAGTCAGCGCAGAGCCCGGTGTGGGGCTCGAACCCACGAACCGCGAGATCATGACCTAAGCAAAAGTCGGACGCTTAACCGACTAAGCCACCCAGGAGCCCCTTGAGTGTCCAACTCTTGAACTCAGCCCAGGTCTTGATCTCAGGATTGTGAGTTCAAGCCCTACATTGGGCTCCATGCTGCGTGTGGAGCCTACTTAAAACAAAACAAACAAACAAACAAAAAACATTTCAGAGCAAGTAATAGTACCAGAGCTCGGTCACAGTAAACTTGACATGACTCTGTACCCAACCCCTTGTGGCTAACTCTTTACATTCTATGTCTCCCTAGTTCTCAGAACAACTCTATGATATATAAAGAACCAATATAATCATCTCTATATTGCCAGCGTGGCAACTGAAGCTCTCAAAAAATCAATAATTTATCCAATGCCACATAAAACAATGGAGTCTTCCATTCTGAGTTCATATCTCTAAGACCAAGGCTTCTTCCATCCCTTTCCACAACCTTGCAATCATATCTGAAACTTCTGGTCTTCATGGTAACGTAGAGCCCTGACAAACCTGACCGAAGGAGGTCATAGAGGGGCATGAGGAGGAGAAGAAGGTGAATCCCTCATACTTTCAGAGGAGACTTGGTGTCTCTTATGTCTTCCTTTCTTTGCCACAAAGTAAAATATGTCCTAGTTTTACCTCAGCACATGCTGAAAGTTCCCCATTTCGTGGACTGTCCTCATTTGGGATATATAGCCCCATAGCAGTAATTCCCCAAGTTCAAGTGTGCATGAGAATCACTGTCATTCAACTCAACGGGGCAAGGACCGGGGTCCAGATATCTGAGTATTCAATTGACACTCCTGGACATGTTGATGCATGTACTCTCCTCCTCTCACTGGAACAGAGCTTGAGCCCTATGACCGTATAAGTTCTCTATTATTAGTTTCCTTTGGTGATAGATACACTGTAATTCTCTTCTGCTGATTCTGTACCCACTCGCAATATTATTTTTTCACATTGAATTTGCTGATCATGTAATATGTGTAGGCATTGAGCATGTATATTACGTAGATCACTCTCCTGCAATATAGCAAGTCTGACATCGTCATAAAAAAAATTAGAGTGGTCTCACAGGATTTAAGTAGCCACCAGCTATTTCTTAAGGTGATTTTAAAACAGATGCATTATCTATAGGGAATATTGGATGAGTCCTAAATTATTGCTATTGGTAATGGATAGTTTTACCTTATTATTTCTAAGATAAATGGTTCTGATAATATAGACAGTCAACAAAATATGTTCCTTTACAGTACTATAGAATTAAAAGGAAAACTAATTCAGTTTACATCCAGAACCTTTAGTGTTCCAAATGTGTCTGGTCACAGCCTTCACCACTGTGTCCATCTCTGTAGAGCTGACTCTTATGACCCTTCCTTTGAGTTTTCCCAAGTGATCCACAGACTCAGAGGTTTGTGCAATCTGAAGGCTAATCTAAAATACAAGTCCCTGAGGGTGTCTGGGTGGCTCAGTCAGCTAAGTGTCGCACTCTACATTTTGGCTGAGGTCATGATCTCACAGTTTGTGAGATCCAGACCCATGTAGGGCTCTGTGCTGAGAGCTCTGAGCCTGCTTGGGATTGTCTCTCGTTCCCTTCCTCTCCCCCATGTGTGTGCATGCTCTCTATTTCAAAATAAAAAAATGAAGTTTAAAAAAATAATAAAATAAAATACAAGGCCCTGCAGGTCTGTGTGGATACCTATCGTGGATCTCTGTGTTTGTGTTTGTTAATATATTATAAAGGGAGGGAAATAAAACACAAAATGTATTCACAAAAATACCTGAAAAAGCTTTATGAGACTATTTTTGATGAAAAATATAGATGGAATGCCTACATAATATAGCACATAGTAATATATATATGTGTGTGTGTGTGCGTGACACATATACATATACATTCGTGTGTGTGTGTATATATATGTGTGTGTGTATGTATGTGAGTATGTGCGTGTGTGTGTGTGTGTGTGTGTGTGTGTGTGTGTGTATGTGCAGTGATATGCAAGCAAATGTTTAAGTAGTTCTTTGAGGGGAAAAGCAGTGGTTTGTAACATTTGCCAATTTCCATGGTGTAAATGCTCCCAGAATGGCTGAATGAAAACTGCCAACCATGACTGAAGACAGACAATCTGTTTCCCTGAGCTGTGGGGTTCCAACCATACCACTGCTATTTACCTTTCTCCATTTCTCCCTGTCAAAGAAGAGGATTTAACTAGCTGACCTCATTTCAACATTGAACCTTATACTTTCTCTGTTTACATATACATGCTATAATTAATTGCCATGGCTTAAGTAGGAAAGTAGGTGGTCCACCTTGCTTTTAATCCTACCGAAAGTAAAAAAGTTTGTCACAGCAGAGATTTAAAAGCCACCACACAAATTTAGGGCTTTGAAATCCACTGAAATCCACTGCTTCTCCCAGCATTTCTAATCCCATGGGTTGGCAGAAAGAGATTTTTACCTGGTCTATTTATCACTGCAATCATTTCTTAATATACGATCTACACATTTTCATGTGTGTCTTTTCCTTCAGAATGATTTCCTTTGTTTCGGAGGTGAAATACAGAATGTTATTCCATGCCCCACCAGAAAGAAAAGAGGGGAACAAGTTAATTGTATCTGAACTGAAGTGTAACTATGGCCCTATTAAAGAGGTATAGTGATAGGCTATTGATCGCAGCGCACAGGAAAAGCTTGTCATGTAAAGTCAAGAGGTTAATGTAATTACAAGAACGGGCAGCAGAATCAGCTGTAGCCCAGAAGTGGCGAATAACTAAAAGCTGCTTTAGAGACACATAATGTTGTCAAAGCATAAATAATTCATCCTAGCATTCGAGAAGAAATTACTCCTCTGTTTCAGCATATTATCCCACCATTAAAATCTTGCCTTCTAAAGACTTTTGATGTAGTCGTATTTTCAGTTCTAAGTCACAGTGAGACATGCCACCTTCATTAAGCTTCGTCGCGTGTAGTTTTCAAAGTATTAGAGAGGATGTGGAATAGATCCACAATTTGTTTAATAAACCACAGCACTGTTCAGTTCAGAGGGAAGAGCCTGGGAGGGTTTAGGCTCCATCTAGTAGCTAAGTGGAGATGATGAAGCAACATGGGGGAATTTCCTAACTCTTGAGTGTGGCCAAGTTCCATTTATTCCACTTCCTCGCTGGCACCAAGCCCTGCCTGATCCAATCCCAGAAATGTTTCTCTAGAGCCAAAGAAGTGGAATAAGCATGAGAAATTGTGGCTGATCCCACACCTTCCTTGTATATATCATCAACATCAACTGCTCATGAGCTTTGATCAAAAGACTCTGACAGTGGGATTTGGAATGCAAGCTGCTCTATTTGTTGTTACTGTTCCTTTCAGTCTGTGCATTTAGAAACAGCGTGTTATACTTCCATGGCAAATGGATAGCTCCTGGCCCCTCAGAATCAAGAGTCACCAACTATCTCTATAGTGATTACAACGATCATTTCTCCATATGTCCTAGGGTGTAAAAGGCAGTACATAAAATGATACAAGAATGAATATAAACATGAAACCATAGAACAAAAAATGACTTTAGAGGAACAAATGTAGCTTCGACCTCAAATCTATGCTGTAGCCTTCCCTGGCCTGCCCTATGCCCCAGGAGGGTGAACCTGGATCCTCCATCCTCTGTCTTGCTTCTTTTTTTGGGGATCAGCCAATGAGACACCCCAGAAGACCATCAGAGAGCAGGAGGGAGGAGGTGGGAACAGTTCTTATCTGTTTTCTCCCTGCTGGAGTTCAGGGTGGAGTGGCCATGACCTCTATAGGTTCTGTTGAATGATGCTACTTGAACATTCCTCGTCTCACTCAAGCTTGACAGTACTTTTGCCGTCCCTTGCCCCCTAGACTTATAATATCTTGCCACCATTGCAGGTCTCTGAGTGTTTGAGCATCATTGGTTGGCTCTCTACCAAGAGTCCCTTTGTTGAGAGCCTGCAAAACTCCCAGCTCAGAGTGCTGAGCATTTTCCCCAAGAATTCTGACTGATATATACAACAAGGCAAGGAGCCTGAGGACTGCTTCTCCTTAGTATATTCCCTGGAAGAAATTCCTCCTCTTCAGCTCTTAAGGCCTCATAACACTTGCTAAAACCATTATGAGAAAGCCTTAGACAAAGTCATGTCAAAACTAGAGTCTATAACACTCAAGGTCACATACTCAGAGGGGTTGTGTCTTTCTAATATTCTAGGTCATACCACCAACTGATTGGTTATTCTCTAACCACTCATGGGGGGGGCCTGATGTCAGATCAGCACCCCCCCCCAACCATGTTAGAACTGGACTATGCCTCTGTTTCAATGCCAACCTCCCCACCAAGGGAATCAACTGCACATCCTTTCCCTGGGTGAGCCCCATTAGTGAGAGGCAACTCATTGTATATTTTGATGGATTGTGGATGGCTCATTCTATACATTGAGTATCAATTATTTCAGTCATTAACAAGTTCTTCTGCTTATTTTTAAAGTTTACCCATTTTGAGAGAGAGAACGAGCGAGCACAATACAGAGGCAAAGTGAGAGTGAGAAAGAGAGAATCCCAAGCAGGCTCCAACCTGTCAGTACAGAGTCCAACACGGGGCTGGGACTCATGAATTGTGAGATTATGACCTGAGCCAAAACCAAGAGTCAGATACTCACCCGACTGAGCCACTCTGGTACCCCTCATAATCTTAGTTTAAAAGTAGAAGAATCTAGGGCAACTCTTGGTTTTGGCTCACGTGATGATCTTATAGCTTTGTGAGCTGGAGTCCTACCTCGGGCTCGGCGCTGAAAGTGTGGAACCTGCTTGCGATTCTCTCTCTCTCCCTCTCTCTCTGACCCTCCCCGACTCACACTGTCTCTGTCTCTCTCAAAATAAACAAACTTAACAAATGTTGAAACTAAAATTATGTTCGCCTAGATTTCTCCTGGTTTAAATTTGCAATAAAATAACATAATGCTCATTACAAGGAAGACATATGAAGTATTTATTCAAAAGGTCTGAGGCACTCCCACGTGTGATGCCCTGAGCAGTACATGCTGCGGCCGTGACCCCAGCGTTCACTTCCAACTCTGCCTGGCTACTCTCCACAGAACTAGTAAATATTTGTACTTAGGATCGGCAGCTAGAAGTCGTCTTTTATTTCAAGTTTTTGTCACCTCCGTGGAAAATCCATTAGCCTATGAGATCATTTTCACTTCTAAAATATATCCTAAATCTCTCTGGCCCAAACTGCCTGGTAAGCAACCTGCTTACCAATAATCACCTTTGTTCACAGAGCAACTGGTATGATGTCCCTAAAATGTAGATCGGATTATAAATAAATAAATAAATAAATAAATAAATAAATAAATAAATAAATAAGATCAGATTACATCAGCCTTCCCCATTAAAATTTCCAGTGGCTCTCTTGATCTACAAGGCCCCTACGTTTGTAAACTTGCAGTTCCTTGACCTTGTTCTCCTCACTCATGATACTACACCAGCCTCACTGGCCTTCTTTCTAAGCCCCAAGCATGTCTTCTTCCCCACTCCGGTCTTCTTGTTCTTTCACCAGAGACAATCAGCCTCCAATCTTTACTTGGCTGACTGTCTTAATATTCAAATCTCAACTCAAGTGCCATCTCTCGGTGAGACCTTTGTTAACACACTCTCTAGTGCCCTGTCCTCAAGCTGTGTCCCATCACATCTTGATGAATGGTTTTCCCCTAATGCTTATTACTATCTGAAATATAGCATTTGTTTATTTACTTGTACTATCTGTCTTCACATTTAGAATATAGCTTCATGGATCAGAAATCTTGTGTCTACTATTCACTCCTTTCTGTCCAGTCCTAGAAGAACCCTGACACAGAGGAAGGACTCAGAAGCATTTGTTCAATTCGATGTGCCTGTCCACTGCCACAGAGTGAGGCAAAGTGGGGTGGCGTCACGCTTATTGGTTTTCACCAAATATTATCAATGAGCTTCACCTTAGGCTCAAATTATTTTGCCTGCCTCCTGGTAGACATCAGTTAAGCCTTAACTGGCTCTGTTCAGTGATTGAAAATGCTAGAACATGTGCAATGCAGTATGGTTCTTATTTTCAATGAATGCCTCACAAGCGATTTCTAAAACTTTGATTCTTATATATAATAGTAACCTACTTGTCAAGTAAAAAACACTGGATTTAAAAATGCAAAAATGTGGCAAAGTGAAAGAGAGATGACAAGAACAAAAAGACCTGAAATCCGAGTACTTTCCGGGATGAGCAAATCCTCTGCACACCAGATCACCAAAGAGGAGCTGTAAAGGATGCCTCTCTCTGAGAATTTCAAAACCAAAAGGTTACTGCATAAGATCAGGGATTTTTTTTAATCTTGCTGTCTGCCCATACAATCTCTAACTTAGCAGCCAATGGGGAAAGTCTGAAGGAGCATGTCCCTGAATCAGAGCCCCTATGGCATTGTTTATTAGACCTTGAGTAGGTTATGAAACCTGGGTCAGGCTCATTGTCCTCATCTGAAAATGAGGAGGTGCTAATACTTGTCTGCTACAGGACAAGCAAAACCAGGGCATATGAAGTGCTTTGTGACACACTAATCATTACTGCGATGAGAGAGACTTAAAGATGAGAGACCAGTGGTAGAAATGTACACTGAGCATTCCAAGGATATACAAAAGATATACCCCAAGTGCTAAACATTCAGAGAGAAACAGGAAAGAGTGCACACCTTTGAGGAGGGGTAAAACCTGGAAGTGCTTGGGGCGCCTGGGTGGCTTAGTCGGTTAAGCGTCTGACTTTGGCTCAGGTCATGATCTCACGGTTCATGGGTTCAAGCCCTGCATCGGGCTCTGTGCTGACTGCCAGCTCAGAGCCTGGAGCCTGTTTCAGTCTGTGACTCCCTCTCTCTCCGACCCTCCCCTGCTCATGTTGTCTCTCTGTCTCCTAGAAATAAAATTTTAAAAAACAACAAAAAACATTTAAAAAAAAAAAAGACCTGAAAGTGCTTGGTCTAGAAGTTTCTCATAGAGAAGATGAGACTCAAACAAAGACCTGAAGAAGGAGAGAGCTGCCATTTTGAGGACAGGAATAGGAAAGGAAGATTTGAAAGAAGTGCCCAGAACTGCCCAGAGGTCAGGGATCTGAAAAACCAAAGCAGAAGCAGGTGTATGGAAATGCACTGCGGGTTTGTCTGATGGGAAGACAAAAGGCTGAGTGTAACAGGAGATGAGATGAATTAACCTAGAGAGGAACTGAATGGTAGGAGGGCTTAAAACTCCAGATGGAAGGGCTGTGACCAGGTCTGGAGACAGGCAAGGGTTTGATCAAAAGAATACCCAGGACCACTGAGAACTCTAACACCCTTCTTCTGCCACAAGAGAAGAAGTGTGCCTGGATGAAGGGGACAAGAAAGCCCCACTACACTTTGTCATGTCAGGCTGCGTCTGCAGAACTGGGTTTTGTCTCAAGTGCCACATTGTTCAAAGGACATGTCTTGGAAGCACCCAGAGGAGGGTGACCAGAGTGGAGAAGCTAATGGAATGCATACCAGGCAAAACAGGGAGAATTGAAGGGTCTGGTTATACACAACCCAGAAAAGTCAAGAAATGTGATAGAACCATCTTTTCTGTGTAGGTTGTTCTCAGGTGACTTTAAGACATTACAGAAAATCCAGGACCTAGGAGATCCCTCATGACTGAGGAATCAGAGAGGAGTATGGAGAAGCCCACTTACCTGGAGACCAGAAGACCTGGATTTAGTTAGAACTTTACTCCTGACTTGTGCAGACATTACTTACCTTCCGCATCTTCAGTTAGTTCATATATTAAAAAAAATCTGGTTCTACTAGAAAATCTCCAAAATATTCACATAACTAGAGGCAGAGGCACAAGAAAATACCTAGTTAACTCAGCCTTGTACTTACCAAGTTAACTGTAAATATTAATTTCCCTGTTCCTCATTTGGATGAACCTAAAAGGATACAAACCAGAGTAAGCAGTTGATTTTTTTGAAATTTTGAAAATTGGCCAAAGGAATACATACTTGGGAGTGTATCAGAATCCCATTGCCTGAGAGGTCATACCAGAGTCAAAGATGAAAATAAGGCACCACAGGTGTGTCTTAGCGAGAGTGTAACTGGAAGCCAGGTAGGAAGAAGACACTCACCAACTGTGTTTAACAGAATCTTTGTGTTACAGACAGAATGTCTGTCCCCCCACAAATTCAAATGTTGAAGCCCTAACCCTTCATGTGATGGTATTTGCAGAAGAGGCCTCTGGGCGGTGATTAGGTTTTGATGAGGTCACGAGGGTAGAATTAGTGTCTTTAAAGGAAGAGGAAGAAGGGCCAGTGCTCTCCTTCTGCCTCTCTGCCATGTGAGGACATAATGAGGGTTGGTCATCTGTAAACCAAGAAGAGGACCCTCGCCCAAAACCCAACCATGTTGGCACCCCCCAATCTCAGACTTGCGGACTCCAGGATTGTGAGAAATAAATGTTGTTTGAGCTCCCCAGTCTATATATTGTTACAGAAGCCAGAGCTGACTAAGACATTTAGTGTGACTGGATGCTAATGTTATTACTTCTAGGGGAAAGAAAGAAAGGAAAGAAGAAAGAAAGAAAGAAAGAAAGAAAGAAAGAAAGAAAGAAAGAAAGAAAGGAAGGAAGGAAGAAGGAAGGAAGGAAGGAAGGAAGGAAGGAAGGAAGGAAGGAAGGAAGGAAGGAAGGAAGAAAGAAAGAAAGAAAGAAAGAAAGAAAGAAAGAAAGAAAGAAAGAAAGAAAGAAAGAGAAAGAAAGAGAGAGAGAAAGAGAGAGAAAGAAAGAAAGAAAGAAAGAGAGAGAGAAAGAGAGAAAGAAAGAAAGAGAGAGAGAGAGAGAAATAGAGAGGAAGGAAGGAAGGAAGGAAGGAAGGAAGGAAGGAAATAAGGAAGGAAGGAAGGAAAGAAGGAGCTTTATGCTAAAATAAATTCAGTAAGTGGTAGGTTAACAAAAGTTTTCTTTATAGTACTTTTCAGCACCTTTAAAATGTTCAAGGGTCTTATGACTCAGTAAGGACATTGTACAGAGCAGTTTCTTTCTTTCTTTCTTTCTTTCTTTCTTTCTTTCTTTCTTTCTTTCTTTCTTTCTTTCCTTCCTTCCTTCCTTCCTTCCTTCATCCCATTCCTTCTTTCCTTCCCTTCCTTCCTTCTTCCTTCCTTCCTTCCTTCCTTCCTTCCTTCCTTCCTTCCTTTCCTTTCTTTCTTTCTTTCTTTCTTTCTTTCTTTCTTTCTTTCTTTTTTTCTTTCTTTCTTTCTTCTTTTAACCACAAAAATGACCTTCCTCTTCACAACACCCACTACCTTCCCCTGCAAGCATTTTAGCGAAGGGAAGAGTGTTTATCAAACACTACTTTACTCTAAAGACCTCTGTCCCTGGGTTGGGTGGTCCCAGTAGAGATGGTAAGAATGGTGAACTCACCCCATGGGACCAGAGCAGAGAATCCCTAAATCAATCATTAAACACAAATGAAGGCCCTGCTATGTGTCCATTGTGGTAGCAGTTACAGAGGCTAAAAACTCTTGTCACTATTCTCAGTTTTCAAGACACTAAGAAAATAAAAACTTGCTCACTTAAAAAGATGAAAAACTGTGTGAGACTCTTATTTACTAAGTATCAGAAAGAACAGACCAGTGTGGACTGGGAGCATTGGAGGAGCATGGAAAGGTGAGGGTAACCTCAGCAGTGAGGGCAGGGGAGGAGAGTGTAGTGGTGGGCTCTTGAATGATGAGCAGGACCAGACTAGTTTATGGAAAGAGTCAGACATTTTAGCAGAAAGAGTAACGTGATCAAAGGGACAGACAAACACCAGGGATACTGTGGGGCATTGAAGAGATGGGTCTGAGGCTGAAAGATCTGGAACAGTGGCAAATAATGCTGGGAAACTGGAGGGGCAGGAAGTGGAGCTTATTGAAAAGAGACTCAAATACCAAATGTGGGACGTTCCAGCCCCACCATACAAGCAATGGTAAGATGCTAAAATTTTCGCACAAGCATGTGACATGATGAGAACTTTCATGTCACCTTCAGCTGCAAAGAAACAGACTGAGGCTGTCAATGACTCACTGGCCCCCCATTTAAAGGCAAAGAATTCTTATTTCTGAAGCAAAGTGTTCACTCAGTTCCAGAAGGAATCCAGGGTGAAGGGGGAGTTTCTGTTTCCTCTCTTCTTCTGGCAAATACACGATCCCTCTGGTGGAGGAAAGGGTTGGGTGGGCTATTTTTAGCCACCTGCCAGTGGACCCTAGCGATAGAAGACATAGATGTATTCTAATAAAAGATTCAGCTAGCCTCCTAGGCGGCTCTGCACACTGTTTAAGTAAACATTCTAAAAATAATACAATAAACTTATATAACCAGGAGAGACAAGCTGTGGGTTGCAAAGTGATTTAAAGTGCTTCCTCCTTCAGTTTGGAGATTTCTTTGAATTTCAGCCAAGAGAAAGCCACTATGGTGTCTAAAGGAAGGAGCCTCAGACGAAGTTCAGAGAGCCCTTCTTCCTCATTCTTTTTTGGTGAACTGGATTGCAACACTCAGAGCCTTCCCTTGCCCGGCAGGAGCCTCCCCTTCGTGAAGAGCGGAGCAGGGTGGCCAGGGACCCTCTTCATTCATGTCATCCATGTCACTGCTCTGCCTGAGCCCTAGGAGAATTCCAGTGGGTAACTGGAATGGGGATGGAAATGGAACAGAGAAAGAAAGGTGTGGAGTGACTAGTCCTACATTGTCCTTTTCATCCAGCCCTATTCCAGTTGGCCTCCCCCATCTGATCATGGATGCCATAGGGCCATGAAGCCAGTAGCCATATTCCAAGGAGTGCTCTCTGCCACAGAGGCTTTCCCAGGTGATGGGGTGAGGGAAAGAGAGTGTCTAGGGAACCAAAGCCTTCCTCAGGAGACTAGATCCCTGAGAACTAGTTACTAGTTCTACCATATTTGCAAGAGTTACTTCGGGAATCTAAGTCTTTTCTATGAACATCCCTAGATATTATATATCGCTTCCACTTAAGACACCATGCATCCATATTGGAAAGGTGTCTTCTTTCCAAATTGATTCATGAAGGCCTGGGCTCCTTTTATACTTTAGGTCACCTAAGACATAGAGGCTGATTCCCCTGGCACGGCTGGTTAGAAATAAAAGAAAAACAACAAACAAAAGACTGACGGGGCTAGAAGAGTGAAATATCAGACATTTCAAAATTCTTTTTCGGGCTGTACTGCTGACCTCCTAGCAACTGGAGGTTTCCAGTTGCCTCTGAGTGCCAGGTAAAAACCACCACTTCCTGCCGGGCCTCGGACTGCTCCTTCTTACGCTTACAGCCAGCAACCCACCCACAAAAGACGCCATTTTGGCAAGTGGCTGTTCTCAGCGTTGTGAATGTATGCCGTTGGATGGAACCTTCAGCAAAAGGAAGTCCACATAGAACAGACAGGGAGCTGAATATTCAGGTCTCACTTCCCCACCTTTTGAAACAGAACTGCCTTCAGCTCCCCTCTTTTGAAGGAAAACCCTGAAAGTCAAGCGCTTCACTTTTTCTGGGTTGTGCTTGCTCTCAATACTGCATCTCATCCAGCGCTGCCCTGGTAGAAAGCATGGGGCGACATTTCCAGCCCCATCACTGGTCCGGACTCTCTATCACAGCAAAGCCTGATGCTCCCGTGAACGCTCATTTATGAAAAAAAATACGGTCAAGCGGGTCTGCGATGGGCTGTCCCTAGGGAACTTTTGTGTCATTGCCTTGAGGAGAAAGAAATTCACCTTGAGCGAAAACAGAATGACATTCTCTACATGCTGTTATGTGCCTGATTGAATGCAGCGAAAAATAAATCCAGGCTGCCCACATCTACCTGCTGATGATTATATTGGAGCAAGGAGGCAGGCAAGATGATGTTGTATCCTTAGGACACATAGCATTCATCTTTCTAAGATGATGAATCAGGAGACACGGGATTCACTGTTAGAAACAAGAATCTACAAACCAGGGAAGAAAACCAGCAGCTCATTATCATTTCAAAACCACAAACTGAGCAGTGGCTGGAGTGGGGGAAGGCAGGAAGCCAGGGAGGCAGCTCAAGGACTGTGCCCTCCTCCCTGTAAGGGCTTGACTGAGTGAAATAAATCAGCCCCATTGAAGACACACAGCAGCTCCCACAGGCAAGGGAGTGGGGAGTGTATTTGCTCAGCCTGAAGTTTCAGAAGCATCTCCGAGGCTAGTCAACTGTGAAAGAGCTCAGATGAGAGAGAATCAGGATTGGAGTGGCTGCCAGGAATTGTGATGAGCCCTCCTCTCCATGAGCTCACGGGCAAGGTGCCTCTGCATGTGGAGTAACGCACGCAGGGCCACAGGTTCTGAGCCCTAAGTCCTGGCACCCCACAGTCCTCTCCGACCATGGCTGGACTCTGACCTAGCTCAAAGTGGATTTGCCCGGGCAGATGATTGGAGAGGCAGCAGGAGTCTGCTACCTTATGGGAGAACCTATGTATTAGAGCATAGAGAGCGAGGAGCTGACGCTAAATGAGGAGGAAAGTGGGGAGTGGAAGCTGGCACAAAGCTACCAGCCATGCAGGACAGATATGAGTGATCACGTGATCTACATCCACACACAGACTCTTGCTATTAATAATTACACAACCCCGGGGGTCTCAGTGGGTTAAGAGTCCAACTTCAGCTCGGGTCATTATCTTACTTTCAAGCCCCACGTCTGGCTCTGTGCTGACAGCTGGGAGCCTGGAACCTGTTTTGGATTCTGTGTCTCTCTGTGCCTCCCCTGCTCTCTCACACACACACACACACACACACACACACACACACTCTCTCTCTCTCTCTCTCTCTCTCTCAAAAATAAACTCTAAAAACATATGAAAAAATAATTATACAACCAGAGTAAAAGTAAAACTGCTCCAGCAAACTGGATAGCTTGTATGATTTTGGTCCTTTCTTTTTAATTCTATTTTTAAATTTTATTTTAAATCCAGTGTAGTTAACATACAGGTGTATGTTTGCTCCAGGTGTGCAATATAGTGATTCAACACTTCTGTATGTTACTCAGTGCTCATCAGAATAAGTGTACTCTTAATTACTTATTTCACCCGTCCCCACACCCCCCTCCCTCTGGTAACCATCAGTTAAGAGTCTCTGTAGTTAAGAGTCTATTTTTTGGTTTGTCTCTATGCTTTTCTTTGTTCATTTGTTTTATTTCTTCAATTCCACATATGAGTGAAATGATATGGCATTTGTCATTCTCTGACTTAATTTACTTAGAATTATACTCTCTAGCTCCCCCCATGCTATTACAAGTGACAAGATTTCATTCCTTTTCAGGGCCAGATAATATTCGATCACACACACGAACACACTTCTTTATCATTCATCTCTCAGTGGACAGTTGGTTGCTTCCAAATTTTGGCTGTTGTAAATAATGTTGCAAGAAACATAGGAGTGCATATATCTTTTTGAATTAGTGTTTTTAGATTCTTTGGATACATACCAAATAGTGAAATTACTGGAGCATGTGGTAGTTCTATTTTTAAATTTTTCAGGAACCTCCACACTGTTTTTCCATAGTGGCTACACCAGTTTGTATTCCCACCAACAGTTACTTTTGCCTCGAAATCTTATAAACACTTGTTGTTTCCTGTGTTTTTATTATTTTACTCATTCTGACAGGTGTGAACTAATATCTCATTGTGGTTTTTATTTGCATTTTCCTGATGATTAGTGATGTTGGGCATCTTTTCATGTGTCTGTGGGCCATCTGTAGGTCTTTGGAGAAATGTCTATGTCTTCTGCACATTTTTAATCTCATTATTTGTTTTTTTTGGTGTTGAGTTGTATAAGTTTTTTTTTTTTTAATTTGAGAGAGAGAGAGAGAGTTGGGGAGAGGGGCAGAGGGAGAGTGAGGAGAGAGAATCCTAAGCAGGCTCCATGCTCAGCATTGAGTCCAATGCAGGGCTCAATCCTGTGACCCAAGGATCATGACCTGAGCTGAAATCAAAAGTTGGACACTCAACCAACTGAGCCACTAAGTGCTCGTATAAAGTTCTTTATATATTTTAAATACTAACCCTTTATCAGATATATCATTTGCAAATATCGTCTCCCATTCAATAAAATTCTCTTTCCATTTTGTTTTTGTTTGCTTTGCATGCAGAACCTTTTTATTTTGAGTGTAATCTCAATAGTTTGTTTTTTCTTTTGTTTCCTTTGGCTCAGGAGACATCTAGAAAAGTGTTGCTATGACCAATGTCAGAGAAATTACTGCCTGCACTCTTCTAGGATTTTTATGGTTTCAGTTTCATATTTATGTCTTTAATCCACTTTGAGTTTATTTTTCTGTGTGGTGTAAGAAAATGGTCCAGTTTTATTCTTCTGCACAGAGTTGCCTGGTTTTCCCAATGCCATTTGTTGAAGAGACTTTTTCCCATTGCATAGTCTTGGTTCTTTGTCAAAGATTAATTGACCATATAATCATGGGTTTACTTCTGGGCTCTATATTCTGTTCTGTTGATGTATGTGTCTGTTTTTGTGCCAGGACCACACTGTTTTGATTACTACAGCTTTGTAACATAACTTGAAATCTGGGATTGTGATACCTTCAGTTTTGTTTTTCTTTTTCAAGATTGCTCTGGCTATTCGGGATCTTTTATGGTTTCATACAGATTTTAAGGTTGTTTCTTTTTATTATAGTTCTGTAAAATATGTTATTGGTACTTTGAGAGGAATTGAATTAAATCTGTAGATTGCTTTGAGTAGCATGGGCATATTAACAATATTCCTTCTTCTAATCCATGAGCATGGATTCTCTTTCTATTTGTTTGTGTCATCTAATTTTATAGTTTTCAGACTTAAGATCTTTCACATCTTTGGTTAAGTTTAGTCCTAGGCATTTTATTAGTTTTGGTGCAATTCTAAATGGACTGGTTTACTTAATTTCTCTTCCTTCACTATTAGCTTCACTATTAGCATTCACTAATAGCTTCACTATTAGCTTCACTATTAGCATGCAGAAGCACTATTGATTGTGTATTCTGTGATGTTAACTGAATTCATTTGTCAGTGATAGTAGCTTTTTGGTGGAGTCTTTAGGATTTTCTGTATACGGTACCATGTCATCTGCAAATAGTGAAAGTTTTACTTTCTCCTTACCAGTTGGGATGCCTTTTTTTTTTTTCTTTTTCTTGTATGGCTGCTATGGCTAGGAGTTTACTAGTATGTTGAATAAAAGTCGTTAGAATGGGGCATTCCTGTCTTGCTCATGACATTAAGAGAAAGGCTCTCGGTTTTTACCGTTGAGGATGATGTTAGCTGTAGGTTTTTCATAAATGGGCTTTATTATATTAAGGTATCTTCTCTCTAAACCTACTTTGTTGAGAGTTTTTTTATCATGAATGGATGTTGTACTTTGTCAAATGCTTCTTCTGCATTTATTGAAATGATCGTATAGTTTTTTATCTTTCTTTTGTTGATGTGATGTATCACAGAGAGTTATTTGTTAATATTGAATCATTCTTGAATCCCTGAAATACATTCCACTTGATTGTGGTGAATGATTTGTTTAATGTATTGTTGGATTCAGTTTGTTAGCCCTTTATTGAGGAGTTTTGCATCTATGTCCATCAGAGATATTGGCCTGTAGTTGTCTCTCTCTCTCTCTCTCTTTTGTAATGCCTACATCTTGTTTTTGTATAAAGATAATTCTGGCCTCATAGAATGAATTTGGAAGCTTTCCTTCCTGTTTTATTGTTTTTTGGGGTGGGGGGAAATAGTTTGAGAAGAATAGGTATTAACTTTTCTTTAAATGTTAGATAGAATTCACCTATGAATCCATCTAGTCTTGGACTTCTGTTTGCTCAGAGTTTTTTTATTTTTATTTTTACTTTCGTTACTGATTCAATTTCATTGCTTCTAATCAGTCTTTTTAAATTTTCAATTTCTTCCTGATTCAGTTTTGGGAAGTTATATGTTTCTAGGAATTTATCCATTGATTCAATTTGTTGACATAATTTTTCATAGTATTTTCTTACAATCCTTTGTATTTCTGTGGTATCAGTTGTTATTTCTCCTCTTTCATTTCTGACTTTGTTTATTTAAGTCCTCCTTCTCACTCATTCTGTCTCTCTCTTATTTTTTATGAGTCTGGCTAAAGGCTTATCAATTTTGTCAATCTTTTCAAAGAACCAGCTCCTGGTTTCATTGATCTATTGGGTTTTTTAGTTGTTTGTTTCTATTTTATTTATTTCTGCTCTAAATATTATTATTTCCTTCCTTCTATCTGATTTGGGTTTAATTTGTTTTTCTAGATCCTTTACATGGAAAGTTAGGTTATTTATTTGAGATTTTTCTTGCTTCTTTATGTAGGCTGATATTGCCACAAACTTTCCTCTTAGAACAACTCTTGCTACATCCTAAAGATTTTGGACCATTGTGTTATCATTTTTATTTGTTTCCATGTATTTTTTTTTTTAATTTCCTCTTGGATTTCTTGGTGGATCCATTCCATGCAATTTAGTAGCATGTTATTTAACCTCCATGTATTTGTGCTTTTTTTTCAGATTTTTTTTTTTTTGTGGTTGATTTTTAGTTTCATAGAATTCTGGTCAGAAAAGATATATGGTATGACTTCAAACTTTTTGAATTTAGTGGGCCTTGTTTTGTGGCCTAATATGTGATCTATTCTGGAGAATGTTTCATGTGCACATGAAAAAAATATGCATTCTGATGTTTTAGGATGGAACATTCTGATTGTATCTGTTAGAGTTATCTGGTGCAATGTATCACTCAAAATAACTTTCCTTATTGATTTCCCATTTGGATGATTTATCCAGTGATGTAAGTGGGGTATTCAAGTCTCCTACTATTATTGTGCTACTATTGATTGCGTCCTTCATGTTTGTTATTAGCTGCTTTATGTATTTTGATGCATCCAATGTGGATTGGGAACACAAATATCTATCATTGTTATACCTTCTTGTTGGATTGTCACCTTTACTATTGTATAGTGTTCTTCTTTGTCTCTTGTTGTAGTCTTGTTTTATTCAGTCTAGTTTTTTCTGATATAAGTATTGTTGCCTTGGTTGTCTTTTGACATCTATTTGGATGATAACTGTTTCTCCATCCTCTCACTTTCAATCTACAGCTCTCTTTAGGTCTCAGATGAGTTTCTTGTAGGCAACATATAGATGGGTCTTGTCTTTTATCCACTCTGTCACCCTATGTCTTTTGATTGCAACATTCAGTCTATTTACATTCAAAGTAGGTATATATTATTGCCATTTTGTTACTTGTTTCATGGTTGGTTTTGTAGTATTTCTCTGATCCTTTCTTCTCTTGGTCTCTTTCATGGATTGTTTGGGTTTCTTAGTGAATATATTTAGATTGCTTACTTTTTATCTCACCTCTGTTCTGAATGATACCTTTGCTAAATATTCTTTGCTGCAGGTTTGTTTTTTTTTTTTCCTTTCAGTACTTTGAATATATTATGCCCCTTCCTTCTAGCCTGCAAAGATTGTGCTGATAAATCAGTTGATTGCCTCTGGGGTTTTTCTTGTATGTACTGGGTCTTTTCTCTTGTTGCTATTAAAATTCTCTCATCATCACTACTTTTTGCCATTTTAATTACTATATGTCTTGGTGTGGATCTCCTTGGGTTGATTTTTGGGAGGTTCTCTGTGCCTCCTGTTTGTAGATCTCTGTTCCTTCTCCAGATTTGGGAAGTTTTCAGCTATTATTTCTTCAAATAAATGTTGTACCTCCTTTTCTCTCTCTTCCCCTTCTGGGATCCCTGTTATGTGAAGCTTACTATGTTTGGTAGTGTCACTCAGTTCTCTAAGTCTATTTTTCATTTTGTATTATTTTTTTCGCTCACCTGTTTGGCTTGGTTGCTTTCCATTACTCTGTCCTCCAGGTTGATGATCTGTTCTTCTACTTCCTCTAGTCTACTATTCACTTAATCTAGTGTATTTTTAATTTCATTGATTAAGTTCTTCATCACTGACTATGTTTTTTTAATGTTTTCTATCTTTTTGGAAAGGGTCTCACCGAAGTCCTCCACCCTGTTCTCAAGTCTTGTGAGTATCTTTATAATCATTATTTTAAATTCTCTATCCAGCGTATTACTTATCTCCGTTTCACTTAGGACTTTTGCTATGATTTTGTCCTGTTCTTTCATTTGGGATATATTCCTCCACCTCCTCAGTTTGTCTAACACTCCATGTCTGTTTCTATTAGGAAAGTCAGTTGTGTCTCCTACTCTTACAAGTAGTGGCCTTATGAAGAAGAGGTCCTGTAATGACCTACAGTGCAGTTCCTCTGTTCACCAGACCCTGGCACTTCGGGGATGTCTTCTGTGTGAGTTGTGTGTGGCCTACTGTTGCTGCTGAGCCAGTTTTTCCTTGAGTCCAGTCTGCAAAGTTTCTCTCTGCCTGTTGTGGACAGTGTATGCTCTCTGTGTTTTTAGTGGGCCAGTCTGGGGCCACCTTGGGCTTGAATTGAGCCAGGCCAGGCATTTGCCAGAGATGAAGTATCACCAAACTGCAGGGCGTGTCCCTGAGAAGGTTTTGTTAATGGGCGGGGCCTGCAGCCTGGCCAGCTGTCTACCCCCGGCCCACTGCTGAGGTTGCAGTCAAACTGGTGCGTGTGGTTATCTTCCTCTCTCCCCAGGACAGGAGTCACTTTGGAGTGGTGCTGCCCTTGTCAAGTCTGCTTGCACGCAGCCAGATCTGCGGCGCTGCTTTGGATGGGTCCTGCCAACGGCTGTTGGAGGGGCCAGGCCCAACGGAGGACATAAGGGTGAGGTGTGTGATTCCAGTGAGTTCCATGGTGGTTCGGTGCAGGAGGGGGCCTTCAGCTGTTGGGACCAAGACAGGTTGGGTTGGAGGGGAAGGATCTGCAGAAGGTGCAAGGGTGGGGCTTGCAGCATTAGGAGGGTTTATCAGAATCTACTGTGGGAGGGGACCTGGAAGAGGGCCTGGATGGAGGGGGTGTGTATGAAGGGGAACTCCGGAGGTGGGGCATATTGTTAGGAAGTTAGGTAGGGAGTGTGGGCACTGCCCTGGTTCTATGTGTTGAGGCTGGGAGGGTGGAGGAGGAAAATGCCAGCTACCTTGTTTCTGGAGAAGTCTCCCAAGGATCCCTGCCCCTCCAGTACCTGCTCTGAGATTAGTAAACCAGTCTTCCTCCCCTATGCCCCCGGGGGTTTTGCCAACTGCTGCTGTTACACTTTATCTCTGAGGGGATGTTTGTTGTGCTGTCTGTTCAAGTGGGGGGGGGGGGAGGGGGCTCATCTCAGTTTCCTCCTGCTGTTCCTGCTCTCTCAGAGCCAAGGTGACTAAATTTTAAAGTTCCAGATTTGAAGTCTTACTTGTTGTAAGAACTCACAAGATTTAGTCTCTCTGGCTTTCAAAACCACATATTATGGGGACGTGTGTTTCCTGTGTAGATTCCCTGGTGTCTGGCCTGTTTCTCTCCCTTCTGTCCCTGTGGATCCCTCCCTCCAGCAGCCAGATCCAAGGAGTTTGGTTTCCTACTGCATCTCTGCCCTTCCTACCCTCGTCCATGTGGCCTCTCTTCTAGATTTAGTTGTGGACAGTCTGCTCTGCCAGTCTTTGGGTCATTTTCTGCATTATTTCCACTGATGGGAACATGGTCTAGTTGTACCCATGAGACAAGGTACACTCAGAGTCATTCCTATTCCGCCATCTTGCCCAAAAGTCTGTCCCTCCTTCTTTCTTGGCTTATAATTGGAACCATTATGGAAGCATGAAAAATGCAATCATGAACCAAACACAGTAGTGATCACTGCCTGGAGGCCTCATGATCAAATTATTTCACAAGTGTATATAAAAATATAAACTCTGAGAAGTTACATGGAGGAAAACGATGCAGGGCAGTATGAGAGAGAATCAGAGGGTGAATCTGCTTTAGACATGGTATTCGAGAAAAGACTCACAAGAAGGTAGTGCCTATATCCTGTATCCTGAATGACAATGAGGAGGCACCCCTGTGAGAGTGGGGAGAGAGCATTCCAGGAAGAGGGGAACTGTAGGTGCCATGCTCTTGACCCAGGCAAGACCGTGGCACATTTGAGGACCCTGAGGGAAAGTGGAAGAGGAGAGAGGCAGAAGGCAAAAGATTGCCCCAAAGTCAGTTTCCATCATTGGGTAGTGGTCATACCATAGAGGACCTTGATAAGCATTTCATGTATCTGTATGTATGTATGTACGTATACAGTGTGTGGCTACTGTGTGCTCTTCTAGGCACCATATGTTTGAACTTAATAGAAATGTAATGAAAAGCCATTATAGAGTTTGAAGCTTGGAAGAAGAGTGATTTATTTACATTTGAAAAGTATCTATTACCATTTGAAAAGTAGAAAATCAGAGGAGGGGGAGAAAGGGTTGAAAGGAGCAATTAGAAACTCTTGCTGTAATTCAGGAAGGAGTGGATGGTGAGTTGGATGACAGCCATCCTATCCTGATGGGACTGGAGAGGAGTGACTGGAGTAAGGATGTACTTGGAGCCTGTGCTGAGAGCACTTGGTAATACTGAGTGTGGAGAGGAAAAAGGGAGGGATCAAGAATAATTCTACTCTGAGACCTGGATAAATAAAGACTGGGAAAGGACCAGGCTTGAAAAGACAATTAAAAGTGCTCTGTGGATATGTAAATTTTGAGTTATTTTTTCAGATAATGAAGTGGAGAGCTCAAGTAGGGAGATGTGTGTATGAATCTGAAGCCCAAGAAAAGACATACATAATTGGGGGTAGCTGGAATATGTGTGATGTTTAAAGACGAGGATAGATGCAATCATATGGAAAACATGTTGAAAGAGGAAAGGGCAATCTATGTTAAAAACATTCATTTTCCTTCACTGACCCTAAAACTTATTTTAAAAATAACAACAAGTTTGATCTTTGGCAAAAAGAAGGCATCTCATCATTAGCCACTTGACTTTTTATTACCTGCCTTTCCAAGTATTTTGGTTATGATAGTCTTATTTGTGCTTCATGAATGTTCTTTATACATTGAGGACATAGACTTTTACTACTTATGTTGAAGTAGTTCCAGTCTGTCATTTATCTTTTAAATTTCTATACAAGATTGAGTTTGTTTTCATCCTTTTCTCAGTAGTATGATTTTGTGTGTTTGTTTATTGGCTTTGGCAAAGAAATTTAGACTTTTTCTTCACGATTTTGCCCTTGGCTTAATATTTAGGAAGTTCTTGCCCATTACCAAGTCTTTAGACCAAAAATATAGAAACTTAGAAGTTTATTACAGGATATTTATAACTAATTTAAAAAGAAAACTAGAAATGGGGCTCCTGGGTGGCTCAGTTGGTTAAGCATTCTACTTCGGCTCAGGTCATGATCTCACAGTTCGTGGGTTCGAGCCCGTATCGGGCTCTGTGCTCACAGCTAGCTCAGAGCCTAGAGCCTGCTTCAGATTCTGTATCTCCCTCTCTCTCTGACCCTCCCCTGCTCATGCTGTCTCTCTCTCTCTCTCAGAAATAATTTTTAAAAATACTAGAAATATCCTAAGAATATATTAAAAATTTATTTATGAAATATGTAACTTTATAAAGCAAAATGTTTCAGGCATTAAAAATAACGTATGTTTATTTACTGACATTGAACCATCTCCAGTATGTATTTGAGAAAATTTAGAAAAAAGAGAGAGTATAGAACATATCACTTTAGGATGATTCCCTTTTTGGAAAACTTCTATTATTAGCAGCAACTTCTGTTTCTGTCTATTGATTTCTGTAATACAATAGTGATCAAGGGGCACCAGGTGGCTCAATCAGTTAAGCATCCAACTTGGGCTCAGGTCATGATCTCAAGGTTCTGAGTTCAAGCCCTGAGTCAGGCTCCATGTTGACAACTCAAAGCCTGGAGCCTGCTTCAGATTCTGTGTCTCCCTCTCTCTCTACCCCTCCTGCTTGCACTCTCTCTCTCTCTCTCTTTTTCTCAAAAATAAATAAGCATTAAAAATAAGAAAGTAATCATTTTACTTATATATATAACTTATCTCCCAATTCATTCTTGAGATTGCATACTCTCTTCATATGCTCCGAACTCAAAACAAAATTATTTTTATAGCCATTAATAAGAGGTCATTTCTGATTTAAAAAAAAAGTGTACTTTTAATAATGATGCTTATCATTTATTTAGCACATAATATGCACCAGAGGCTGCACACACACACACACACACACACACACACGCACACGCACACACACATCGATTTAAAAGGGCAGAGAATTGGCAACAAATACTTCAACAAACACAAAATGAAGTTATCATTGGATCCCACCTAATTACAAGTTAGAAATTTGGATGCTGACTGCCTTTCATAAAACTCTTCCAGTTTGTTTCCTTCAGGCCATCAGGCTGGGAATTTTCCTCCCTTTTATGGCCAGGGGCAAGCATGTCAAATAACGCATCCAAAGCTGATATAGACAGTTTCCCACCTGTCTTTTTTTTTTTTTACTCAGTCCACACACCTCCAGATACCCAGAGCTAGCAAGCTGCCCTAAGCCTTAGATTCTGTTGTCCTACCTTCTCTCCCTCTCCCAGACTCCTTTCCAACAAATCCCCTCCAGCTGGCAGTCTCATTTCTTTAGCACAGCTGGGTTTATCTAGGAATTCTGGGGAGGCAATCTGATTCGGTTTCTTCTGAAGAAGTAATAGCTGACATACGTTTGATCTTCCAGGAGCCATTTGCATCCAAAATACAATTAAGATACATAAAAGGAGGGAACTTTGTAGCATAATGACTCTTTTTGGTGAAATGTTATGGCCAATTGAAGTGGGGGGTGGGAAACCCAGCAAATATCTCTGGACTGTCCTGATCTGGCTGAGGGTCTGGCTGGAGGTGAGGTCAAGAACCCAAATGTACTGGGAAAGGGTTTGGGGGGTGGACAGAAGAAGGGTCACATTCTTTATGATGCTCTTGATTTTTCCAATGTCTTCCTTGTCTGTATTTTGAGATCCATAGCTCCTCTAAAACCTCCACATTTGATCTTGTCCTGTTTTGTCTTGTTTCTGGTGTGTTTGTTTGTTTCTGTAGACCTTTTCCCGCACTTTGGTGGCAGTGACATCTCTAGCAACAGAAAGGAAACAAGAGTTTTGAGCTCCTTGTGCCTGATGATACCCCTCATGGGGAAGGTCAGGGAGAGGTACCTTGCAAGAAAACCCCAAGCCATTTCACCCATTTTTTACTCTACATCCAACTTCACATTTCCTGTCTCCAAAGAGTCTCACCATATCCTAAGTTGGCCAGGCCTTGAGAAAACTGAGAAACCACACTGTCTTGGTCCAAAGAAATAGAGACATGGGGCTTACATTTTTCTCTTCCATTAACATTCAAGTATTTTAATGAACACCAGATTTTACTATTTGTTCCTCAGGGAGGATGTTTGAGTTTTCTGTGGCTCATTTTATTTTTAATATTTAAAAATCTTTTCCCTCAATGGGACATAACCATAATTGCATTTGTAAGAAGTAGGCTCTCTTTGGTTAGTGGAACTGTTTCATGAATGTGGTGACAAAAATTAACTTCATGTTCCTTTTGTAAGATGCTTTTCTCTCCATCTTTTAAAAAAAAATCAAGACCTGGAAGTTTTCAAGCCAACCCAGATCCTGTCGTGTGTGAATACCAATGCGTAATGACTGATAAGAAGCCTTGTAAGCAGGTAGCTACAAAGAAAAGCTCATGTGCAAAAGGTATTTAAATTGTTCCATCTAACCACAAAGAAGAACAAATCATCCCCAAAGTATAAAGTGGTTTAAAGACAGGGAATTGAGAACTAAATTTGCAGCTGACATCGTGACAGTCTCATGACCTAGTTTCAAGCACAAACAAAGCTATACAAGAGTGACGAAGGAGAGGCAGATGGAAAGAGCGAGAGAAAAGGAAGAAAAAGAGAAAGAGGGTGATGCGCGGCAGTGAGGGAAAGAAAGGCCATCAAAAATCAATTAAGAATAAAAAAAAAACCCAATTAGGTATAAAATTCTATAAGAGAATATAGCAGATAGACTGACAACCTTATGGCTGTTCTTTGGCAGGCAATTGGTACATGAGATACGTCTTATACATTTAAAGAGTTCTAATAAATATCTATGAATATAAATTTTACATTTTTCAATACACAAGTGACCAATGCTCTATCAGAACAACAGTCCAGTGAAAACTGAGTGAAGGGGAAGAAAATTTTATGCTGATTTTCCCAACATCTTAGATGGTGAACACCGGGCACTCCAAATATCGGAAGTTTTTCACACGTCTATGTTCCACAAGGCGACATCTGTTCTCATTAGAGATTCAGAGAGGCATCTCTGATTTCTTAGAATAACCCTGACTAGGACCAGATTATAGGAAAGAAAAGAGAGGCCCCCAGGAGCAACCTCAACACAAGGGTGGGAGGGAATATCTCCGCCAGATACAACACAAAGGCCTGAGGAACGTAGGTGGAAAACAAAGAAATGGTGGTGGTACAGTGGGCAGGTGGTCTGAGAGCCCAGCCTGACACAGCCACCCGGGCAGCTATTCACCCATAAACAGCAGAGATGGGTCTCCCAAACTTCCCATATAACAATGGCAGCAGCAACACTATGAGGGAATAAGTCTTGCCTCAATGAAACAAACTCATAGCATCATCCATGTTTGGTTGCAGGCAGCTGGTGAAGCCTGCAGCGGCAGCCATGCCCAGGGTTGACCTACGGCCTCTATGGACAAACTTAGGAAACCTCAGAAATACTAAGGGAACGAGACACTTAAATACACTGTATCTCCTGACCTCAATCAGGTGAGGTTTTACAGCCAATGAAAATTGGATATTAAAGTCAATGTAATGCTCTCATAATCCCAAATAGAGAAGGGTGGGTAAACTGGTTCCATTTGTATTTTGTTTTCCTGTTGCCTATTATCCAAATCCACTCAACAAAGGAAATTCTGAAGACTGAACTCCTCCGAGCGGCTATTTTGAATGTCCGAAATTCCTTTTGTTAATAGTCTCCAGTTTATGCCCTAGAGATAGGAGGTTATGTTTTTCTTTTAAAGATAAACTAGGATTTAAGATTGAAAAAAATATATGTATCATCCGGACGAAGTGTTACCTGGTACACTCATTACTCAATGCTCATTCTGCCGGTTACGCGTTTCCTATAACTTTAGCAAGGCTGGGCATAGCAGGGAGCTTTCATGTTTCACAGTTTTGTGAATACTTCCAGTGGATTTCATTGTGGTGACTCAGCCCTGCCTTTTCCACATTCGGGCTTTGATAAGCACTATCTCAGTGGGGTTGTCCCTTGCTTAATTTCAAATTCCATTTAATGCCCTCCCAAGATGTTTTCAAAAAGCAATAAAATGAGGTTTCATTTAAATGTAACTTGAGATTTTTCAATGTTTCAGATAAAATTTGCCATAACATCAGTGAAGCACTGGCTGAGATAAATGTTCTGTCTGGGGTGTGACACATTTTTCTGTAAAAAAACAGATTAGTAAATATTTTGGGCTTTGTATGCCATATGGTCTCTACTCAACTCTGCCTTCGTGCTATGAATTATGCAATGCTAATATATAAACAAGTAGGTGTGGCTATGTTCCAATAAAACTTTATTTATACAAACAGGCAACCAGCCCACAGGTCATAGTTTGTTGTCTCCTCCTTAGGTCCTTATAGACTTCCACAGATATCTTTGTTTTGTTATGTCGTTTTCGTAACAATGGTGCCTGTTTTTAGAAGTTACCCAAGAAAAGAGGAGAAACAACAGATTCCAGAAAATGAGAGCACAGCCTTTAGAACTGAAATGCCCAGCTCTGTACAAGTGCATTAGATTGATAAACAAACAACAAATGAAGCTACTTTACTAATTAGATACTTCTCCATGTTCAAAAAGACACAAAAGGGAAAACTCTTGGTGTTAAGAATTTAAAATAAAGATCTCGTAAATTTGTAGCCTAATTATAATTCCGTTTTTTAAGTTTATATATTTTTTTAAATTTTTCTTGGTGTTTTATTTTTGAGAGAGAGAGACACACACAGACTGTGAATGGAGCAGGGGCAGAGTGAGGGAGAGAAATTTGAAGCAGGTTCCAGGCTCTAAGCTGCTAGCACAAATCTCAGATGCAAGGCTTGAACTCAGCTGAAGTCAGATGCGTAACCAACCGAGCCACCAGGTGCCCCTATTTTTATTTATTTTTGAGAAAGATAAAGAAAGCAAATGGGAGAGGGGTAGAGAGAGAAGCAGACAGAATCCCAAGCAGGAGCCACACTGTCAGCACAGAGCCCGATGGTGGGCTCGAACTCATGAGATCATGACCTGAGCCAAAATCAAGAGTCAGATGCTTAACCAACTGAGCCACCGAGGCTCCCCTGTAGCCTAACTATAAAAGTACATCTATACACACAGAGAAAGGGTGATGCTACACAGAAATGATAAAGGAATTACCTTACTATGTAGACAGATAAATATTTGAAATGCATAGTTCAGAAAGTCTCATTTCACCATGTAAACAACAAGACTGTCTCTGGATTGCTTTTTAAGCCCATAGATTCTCAGGAATGATAGGCATGAATGGCTAAAGTCAAAGACAGAAGGAAAATAAAAGGAATTTGCCTCACTTTGCTCTGGTGTCTATCCATGGCAACCATGCCCAATGTTATAAAAGGCAGGGAGAGACACCTATTAAAGGAAGCCACTGGTTTTTCATTAGCAAATGACATTTCTAAGGATAATATGTTGATGCAAACTTTCAACTTTCCTCGGGAAATATTTTTTATAGGGCCACATTTTAGTAAAACCTCTTTTTAAAAGAATAAAACAATGCATTTAAAACAATGCAAAGGGGGAAATGTGGCTTCTCTGCGGTTTTTATCATAATATAAACATAAATTCCTCATGTAATTCTCTGTTCTGCAGATCAGAAAACTAGTTTTATTCAAACTTGAAAAATAAAACAATAAATTCCTAGTAGCTTATCTGATAGGCATTCAGTAGTTTCTGTGGCTTTATGCAGCTAGGAGAAATCCTTTTGCATTGGTTTCTTTTGTAAAATTTATGCTTGAGTTTTAAACAAAAAGTGGTTTGTGTTAGATATTCTTCTCTGCCCATCTTCTTACCACTTTTTTAAAACTTGAAATTTTAGGGACGCCTGGGTGGTGCAGTCGGTTAAGCATCTGACTTTGGTTCGGGTCATGATCTCACGGTTTGTGAGTTCAAGCCCCGCCTCAGGCGCTGCACTGACGGTGCAGAGCTTGCTTGGGTTTCTGTCTCTTCTTTCTGCCCCTCCCCAGCTTGGATTCTCTCTCTCTCTCTCCCCCCCTCTCTCTAAATAAATAAATAAACTTAAAATTTTTTTAATAAAATGAATTAATTTTTAATCAACATGCAGTAAAATTGACTTGGATGTAGAGTTCTACGAATTTTAACACATCTACAGATTTTTGTAAACACGACACAATCAAGATACTGAAGAGTTCCAGCAAGCCCCAAATCCCCTCATACTGTCCCTGAATGGTCACTTCTTTCTCCACTTCTGCTCCCTGGTGACCTCTGTCACAACAGTTTTGTTTTTTGGGGACTTTTTATATAACACGAATCATGTAATATGTAATCTTTTGCATTCGCCTTCTTTGATGTAGCATAATGCTGTTGAGATCCATTCAAGCTGTCTTGTGCGGCAATAGTTCGTTCCTTTTTATTGCCAACTAGTTTTCCATTATTTTGATGTACCATGAATCATTTATTCATTCACTGAAAGACAATTGGGTTTTTCGCAGGGTTTGGTGATGATGAATAGAGCTCTGTCAACATTCATATGCAGGTTCTTGGGTGAACATAAGTTCTAACTTCACTTAGGTAAATACCTAAGAATGGGGTACTGATTGATATGGTAAGTTTATCTTTAACTTTATTAAAAAGAAATAAAGTCATCTTTATTTGTAAAAATTATGCTTGAGCTTTAAACCAAGAGTGGTTTGTGTTAGATATACTTTCCTGCCCATCTTGTTACTGCTTTTTTTAAAAAAAGTGCCTTTAAATAAAAAAAAAAGAGCCACTCTTCAAGGTGGCTGTACCATTTTGCATTCTCACCAGCGGTGTGAGTTCCTATTGTTCATCATCTTCACGAGCATCTGATATTTTTAGTATTTTTGTTTATTTGTTCTTAGTCATTCTAATCGGTATGTAACAGTGTCTCATCATCCTCCTCTAACAAAAACTGCTGTCCCTTTTTGGGTTTCTATTTTATACTCTTACTACAAACTATGCCTTCTGACTCTCTTTTGTCCTAGTGCTAAAGATTCTATGCTTTAAGGAACATTACACTCATTCCTTTAGCATCTTTCTTTCCTTTTCCCCGTTCTTAGTGGTTCCAAGGTAATTATAGATGCAATTCCTATTTCAGAAAACGTAGTGAGTAAGTGGTTAATAGACAGTGAATCACCTACTTGGGAGCAACACCCTATTTGCCAGGGATTGGCCGTGTTGATTCAGGTGTGTGTATGGTATTTTTTAAGAAGCAGAACTGGATTGTCACAGTAAGGTAATTCACCTCCTACAAATTATAGTCTAGACCCAGGCTTGCCATCTAAAGGAGCTTCCTAACAAATGCAATGTATCTCCATGTGTGTTGACAATTACACTATGATAGGGTTACAAAAATAGCAAAACTCTAGAAGGCCAAACTTGCCTTTGCATATCTGATTTTGGAACTGAGTCCTTGTAGGCTAACAATCAGTGGAAACAGCAAGAGCGTGTAATTGGGGCTTTCAGTGCAAGGATTCATTCTGAAAACTGCCAAGGTAGAGAGGGTGGAGGGGACAAGGGTTAAGAGAGGGATGGTGCCGAGGGGTGAGCCGGGGAGTAACTAAACCTGGTTCTGGATGCAGTTTCCTGGTTACACGTGCTTTTAAAGTGGCCTTGGAATAGCCTAAAAATGTACCAACAGCAATGGAGAAGAGGTGAGCCTTGCAGAAGTGTGGTGGTGAGGACACGCATGGGGTGTTGTAGAGAAAAGTGTGTGTGCTGCACTCACTGGAGGTTGTCAAGACTGCACATAATACATAATTAAAAATTAGTTTTAGGGAAGGATAACTTGAGAGCTAGGATAACTCAGCATAAAACAGAAAAAAAGGAGACTCGTTGGGAGACTCTTAAAATAACCTTGGTTCCAAATTCTTTTTTTTTTTTTTAATATTTTTATTTATTTCTGAGAGAGAGAGACAGCATGAGCAGGGAGGGTCAGAGAGGGAGACACAGACTCTGAAACAGGCTCCAGGCTCTGAGCCGGCAGTCAGCACAGAGCCCGACGCGGGGCTCAAACCCACGAACCGCGAGATCATGACTTAAGTGAAAGTCGGACGCTCAACCGACTAAGCCACCCAGGCGCCCCCCAAATTCTTAATGTGGACTCTGCTTTTTCTCTCCTCTCCAGTCAGTGTCAAATTCCTCTCTAGTCTCTTCTTTTATATCCACATCAATCCCACCTCGCCTATCACCATGATGCTTCAATCTTGGGCTACTAATGGTTCCATATTTCCTCTGACATTCTCTCCTGGAGAATGTTTGGAACAGTTATCTCATATAGGCAGCATCCATATGGATTACATTTAGATGGCGAAGGGGCAGTGGTTTGAAAAGTTTTTCTCAATATCTTCAGTGTAAACTTTTTGTTTTAGACTTTGTTTTTCCAATAAAAGAGAGATTCAAGTTCAGTGTGGTGTGTGTCAGCAAAGCCCTTCAACCAGTCCCGCCTCCTGGGGCAGCAGGCGGCTGATGCCACCTTGATTCCCTGCAGGTTCCCCAGGATCCTTGGAATAGACTACACACCTTTCTCAGGGCTACTTTTTCTTGATGAATTTCAAGAGAGAAAGCTGGACTAGACTCTGGACATTCCCAGGATCAGGACCCCAAGAGCTGTATAAACAAAGCCCGTGAAAACGACTAGACTCAAAAACCCTGGTACATTTCAAAATTTAGCACAGGGCCTTGTACATAGTCGTTACTTAATGTGTACTTCCTAAATTGAATTGGATCTCACCATTTTATTTGATGTAACACTTTTGTCTGCACCATCTCTTCCTTGTGATAAGAGTAATTAAAGAGTAATTTGAAAGAGAAAAATACCTACCGACTTCATGTAAAAATTTAAAATGACTATAAAACTCTTGGCTTGTGGAGACACAATTGTCATGGGCCCATGACGCACTGAATGTTATGTGTATATTATTTCCGGGTGTTACGTTTGTTGATATACAATGAAATGTATTTTTATTTAAAGTTCAGAGGGAAGTTTTCCATTAGAAAGTCATTTGATTGGCTGCCACTGTCAGTTATTCATTCACTCTTATTTTCTACCTCTAAGTATCTAGAGGCAATATATAAGAAAGAAGCACTTGGGAACGAGTACCGAATCAGCCTATCTTCATTAGACCATCCTTAGTTACATACCCAGAGTCAACAATTTATCAGAAAAAACTACTGGAAAGGTAATGTTAGTGCTACTCTGTAACTATCACTTGGCAGTAAGCAGTCACCTTCATGCGTTCAATGAATCCTTCAATCCATGACTCACTCATTCTACATTTTCTGAATGAATCTGCCCATCTAACTGATTGAAAACCAAGAAATATAAATCAATGTATTAACATCTGATAAGAAATGTGTTGACATAGTCTTTAGAAAATATCTGGAAGTAAAAGTAATCTCACTTTGGAGGTAGGGTGGCAGGCTTGGCTTTCCTTTGCTTTCTTTCTTTTTTAAATAAAATCAGGTAAGATGAGTGAGCTAGATAGTACAGTAAGGAGTATATTACATACATCCGCAATTCTTTTCTCTATCTGGAGCAGATATCACATGCTGTGCATCCACACAAGATAAACTAACCACTACCAGGCTGCCCTGAACACCCCACACTGCTCATGAGATCTACTTTTCCTACTTACGAGGGAGTGTGTTTTTAATTGGCCACATTTTGAATTTTTTCTGCAGGATGCGTTCTATCATTTTCAGTGTTATGACTACACATTTTTTAAAAAGCTACTTTTGGGGCACCTGGGTCGCTCAGTCGGTCAAGCGTCCAACTTTGTCTCAGGTCATGATCTCGCAGTCTGTGAGCTCGAGCCCACCTCAAGCTCTGTGCTGACAGCTCAGAGCCTGGAACCTGCCTTGGATTCCAAGTCTCCCTCTCTCTCTGCCCCAAACCCACTCATGTGCTCTCGCTCACACACTCTCTCTCTCTCAAAAATAAATAAACATCAAAAGAAATTTTTTGAAGCATCCTTTTAGGAAAGTCACAGCATTTGTCTTACATGTCCACTGTCGGAATCTGACTTTGAAATTTCGGGAGAGTTGCAAAGAACTATTCCCCAATGCATTCCCAATTTCTTTTATCCCGTTTATGTCATATAACTGTAGACCTGAATACAATCTATCAAAATGATGACCAAATATAACCCTGGGAAAATCCAGGGTAAGTATACTTCCACAAATATTTAGAGGATTTATGTCTCAGGCTTTGCACACCGACATCTCCCCTTTTCATTTGTGCCAAGTTGTAGTATGCCTGTATTATTGGATTCTAAAAAGAAGAATTAAACAGACAAGGATTCTGAGCGACTTTAGGCAAATACTTCCTGAATCCCAGTTTCTATTTCTATAAATGTTGAGGTGGGAGGGAGTTAGTTCTGTGAAGGAGACTGCAAGGCTCTTTCTGCTGGCTGTCTTCTGAAAAGACCACTCTCTTCCTGTTGTCAACTGATCGGTGATTATTACCGGTTAATTGGTAATAATTACTGATTGGTAATTAATTACCTGTAATTATTTACATGCACAGCAAACAAGCCAAGGCAGCTACACGCACAGCTTCATGGCAGCATTCCTATGCTTATGCGCCAGCTCCTGGTGTCTCCGCATCATTTCCAAACCTAGTTTGTCAACCATCAGAGGGATCCCTAGACAAAATCCTGTGCTTAGCTCTTTCAGATGGTTGAATTCATCCTTTTACTTCCCCCTCTGCCTCCATTTCATTACCTTGAAAATAGCCAGGTGGCCTACCCTAAATCACCGAGGGTTCATTCGTCACTGTTTATTTGTAAGCGTCAGTCCTCTCTGCTCCCAACATCTGCTTCTTGTATTCAATGTTTAGCATCTATCACTGCTCATCGTTACCTCTGATGAAGCTGGTTGGTCACTGGGGCAAAGTTTCAAGCCAAACCTTAAGTCAGTTTTCTTCACATTGGCACATCGTACAAGTATTTGTTGAATAATGACTGGATTTGGTTAGGGAGAAACCATAGGCTCAGGTTAAGTCTATGCTTTCTACTAAATTGAGTGTAAATTTTATCTGCTTAATGTTATTCACTACGGTTACATTAGCATAATAGTTGTAAAGAAAGATAATACAATATTACAGAGTTCTCTTTCTATCGGCCGCAGCGAGTGACTACTGAATCGTCAGGCCCCTTTTACCTTGACATCTGCAACAGGCCTTCCTAAAGCTGGGAGAAAACCGAGAAATCAACCCTCAAAAGTTTTCTATCCTGGGACAAGACACACATCCCACCCCTCTCCAAAGAATTCTTGCATGGCCAGCGAGGGATCTTGGCTGCATACTGGGTGGAGGAGTGCTTTGTCCAGGTTCCCAAGAATAGGTTAGGGAAAGTGTCCTCCAAGAGGCACATGGAAAGATGATTCTCAAGAAACCTTGTTTCTGCCCATCACAAATGCGGCTCAAAGCAGGAAAAGGATTTTGTTCTCTACTCCCAAGAAACATGGAGCTGGAGCCCTCCCAAAAGGAGAGAGTGGGAGAGAGAATGAATACTACATGTTACTCTGAAACTGCTATTTTTTTAAAATTGGTGACTGAATATCTGCTCTCCACCCGCTCCTCCCAGAATTGTAAAGCCTTTTCCCAAAAAATTGAAGAAGGTTTTATTTGCTCTATGCTTTGAGTTATTAGAAATCTTAACTCCAAACGATCAGGTCTGAACTAGCAGCCCGTAGTGATTCCTCACTTCCTTCCAGATAGGCCCAGCCACAACCTGGGAATTCAAACACAAGTGGAAGTGGGCTCCATTTGTCTCCACATCGGTAAACTTGTCTTTATAATGAAAGACAAGACTTGTTTTTCTAGACCTCTAAGGAAAACATATCTGTTTTGTGTACTGCTGAAAAGCGATCCATGGACAGTGTCACTAAATGAAGGCAGAAGGCTTTCATGTCACAAAGAGAGACCTAATGAATATCAAGGCCCCTGGCCATTGATGAGAGTTGCCTGATTGTACCAAACGCTCTCAGCTGCTGCCTTCAAAAGAGTAACTTTTTTTTTTTCTTTAAATCTACCAGTGATTTTCCCTTTTCAACCGGTCTCGGAACTTGTTTCAACTTTGCCAGCCACAATCCTGGGGATTGATACCAAATCAAGACAGGCTGATTGACGCTGATTTGGAGTTTTATACAAAGCAGGAAGAGTGCATAAGCTTTCCATATGATTTTTTACAGAGAAACATCTGACCCGGGATATGTTAATGCATAAGTGAAGTCTTGAGATGTATTTATTTATTTATATGTTTGTCAGCCCTTTGAAAAGAAAGAAAGAGGAGGGTGAAGCCGATTGCCCCTGCAATGTGAATTTCACAAAGACTCTAAAATGGAGCAAAACATGTTGTGTCCAAAAGCTAAAATGTTTCTGTTGCTAAACTGTCTTCATTGGCTGGAATAAGGGAAAATAATGTAATTAGGAAAAGGAACTAAGAAATTGCATTAATTTCAGGACTAAACTATGAAAATGAAGGTTGAAAAAAAACGTACAGCAGCCAGATGCATTTTTTCTCTTCATGAAATACGTCATTTTCTTGTTGGGACATTTTGGGGAGCTGCAGAAGCTAAGCGGGAGGAACCCATCTTGGTAGAAGTGGGAGCCTCGGTCACATAGCCATGGTGAGCTTCGTCTTTTGCCCCACTGCTCTACATTCTCTGCTTTGAAATTCAACTATTCTGTCTTTTACCTCTTATTAGAGGCATGAGACACTGACACCAGATCTCTGAACTAAAGACAGCAATCATGTGTCCGTCCCATCCTGTGAAATAAGCTGTTTCAGTTGGCCAGTACGGCGTAATGGTTAGCGTATAGGCCTCAGAAGCACAAAGCCCTAATATTTTTTTAAACGTTTATTCATTTTTGAGAGATAGAGTGCAAGCGGGGGAGAGGCAGAGAGAGAGGGACACACAGAATCAGAAGCAGGCTCCAGGCTCTGAGCTGTCGGCACAGAGCCTGAGGCAGGGCTTGAATTCACAAATCATGAGATCGTGACCTGAGCCCAAGTCAGCCACGTATCCGACTGAGCCACCCAGGTGCCCCCATAAAACCCTAATGTAAATTCTGGCTCAGGCACCACTTTCTGGTTGAACTCAAGGGGCATGTTTTCAGCTACAAAATGGACTCTCATCTCAGGAAGCCAGCGGCAGTACTAACCAAAGCTCCGCCTGGTCACTTGTGAGCTATTGCAAGGCATCTGGCACATGTGATGGGCTCTGAATTTGGCAGCCACGGTGGAGTGTGTATTGTTTCATGTCATTTCTGAGAGGAGGATTCAGAGACTCTACTAATCCTTTCTTTTGCATACTAGTCTATAGATTAGTGCTTCTCTTCTAGCCATTGTTTGGAAGCAAACAGAGAAAGCTTGCTCCGTGAGTCATGAAAAAACCAAAACCCATGATAGGAGGTGCCTTGGAGAGGCAACGCGAATATAGTAAAGATAGTAATGACTGCAGTAGGAATAATCAAAATGAGAATAATGGAGTTTTTCCTTTGTCGCCACTTAAAATAATGGAAAAAACAGAAGCGGATTTCTCACGAAGACCAAAATACTCAATTTCTAAGCCCTCACCTCCTAGACGCTTCTGAAGTCAACATTTATTTTCAGGCCTAAATGTGCATTATTTTCTCAAGGAAGGCCCTCAAAGTTGTATCGCCTGCAGGCGGCACACCTCCCAGCTCCACCCCGCTAATGTCTCTGAATTTTCCTCATGTAATTCTTGCTCCTCCTCCATACTGAGCTTTTGGGTTAAATTCTGAATGTGAAATTTGGAATCTGATGTGCAAAACAAACAAAAGGAAAGTGATCGTCTGACTAACTGGCAAAATCCTCACACTTAAAACACACGGAGCACTGACATATGTTCACTCAGCAGTATAACAATGCACCACATTTGGGTGTTTCTTGCTCAATTATAAAACAACATTTTAAATCATCTGAGCTGACAAACAGCATACGTACCAAAGGGTACAGAGATTATAAGTGAATAGTTGGGTGGAATCTTAGAAATCAGAGACGCCTTTGCGAAAATCCCCCATGTCGAAACATACAACATTACCGACTTCCTAGAAAGCTCTTTTGTGCTCTGTCATTTGTCTTATTTTTTCAATTTTTTTATGTGAAAACTTCAAACCTTCAAAAAAAAATGAAATAGCACAAAACACCCAAGCACATCATTTAACTAGACTCATTTACCCATTTGAGAATTATCATAAAACCTGACTCCTAAAAATCAATGTATTCCCTAATGGCAGGCCATTCCCCGAATAGCCACAATACTATTATCACAATAAAGGACATTCCAATTCAGTGACATCACCTATTGTCAAGTCCATATGCAAATGTGTTCCCCAAATTTTCTTTAGAGTTTTCTTCCCGTCCAAGATTCAATCTGTGTTTCTGTGTTACTTCTATTCATCATGTTGTCTTTAGTCTTCTTTATTCTGTAACAGTCTCGGCACCATTTTTGCCTTCAGTATATCGAAAACACAAACAATATGTCTTACAGAATGTTCCAGAGCCGGGTTTTGAAACTGGGTCTTCTGACTGTGTTTCTTTGTTTTTTGTGCTTGTTTGTTTTTACTCCTGAGGGCGGTAGTCAAATGTCATGGGCTAGACCAACGACATTATTTACGGGACCTGTGCAAAATGAAAATGTAGGGCTCTTGTTCAAAAAGCAGGAGGGAAAATGCTGTTTAAGAGAGGAAAAGAATTAAGTTTTTACCTTTAACATGATTTTATTCCTATGAAACATAATGAAGTAGTAGTAATACCTGAATAACGGTATCAATTTACAAAATGAAAAAAAATTGGTATCATATTTTATATAATAAAAAATAATCCTAATAAAGTCCAAACTTTATGAAATGCTACCATGATATCTGGCTTGATCATAAAAATTTTTCTGGCTGTCTTCATTGATTCATTTTATTAGATCAATCATATTTATACTTTTAGCAAATTCATTTTCAGTCAGTATAATTGAAAGTAATCAGTCTCGCCCAATGAAAGATAACAAATGATTTTTGATCATTTTTAACCCTGAGAAGGATCTTACGGCGATATAAGTGTTACTATAACTATTAAGGGCATCATTTTACAGACTGTGACAATATTGGCAGAAATTTTTGATAAGTTATTTCCAAGTACAAATTTTTATACAGTTAGAGCTAATGATTCTTGGGAAACAACTTTTCTAAAAAGATTTAACTCTTCATACAAATCGGTTTTATGTAAGTTTGAATTTAATTGTAAGTGTCAATTTATACAAGGCATCTTGTTTCCTCCGACATTTTACGTAATGTGCAGAGATCATATGAGAAACCAAAAGTGGCTCCATGGTTTGTATGTAATTCAAATGCCGACTTATGCATTATATCACTGTATCTTCAATTACAAGGAAACATTAATCTGGAAATTGTATTCTTTGGTTAATCCAAAACTTCATAGGAAAATAGTATTCTTTTTTATCGAATGTGATAATTTTTAAACCTAATTTCAGTTCCTAAGCCTGTGGCTATTTGCTTTGCACTGGTGCAGCGGTTTTTCAAACCCACAGATTCTAAACTGTTTTAAGAATAACTCCTTGATATGGTTTATTGCAGTGGCCATGCATATGTTATTATTTTGTCTTAATTTACTGAAAAAGTATACTGAATGCATGCCGGTAGTCCAGTGCTGGTTATAAATCATCAAGATGCCTGTTTACCCATTCCGTCGCTTCCTTGGGGACTGCAGTGGCCTCACGGCCCCGGCCATGCGCGTGTGCCCTGGGCGGCCAAGCCAACCTCTTGGCATGCATGCTGCGGCCGCCCTTCCATACCCAACAACCTGAGCCCATACATGCCCCCAACATTTGTCTAATTGTCCCATTCACTTACAAAACATAAATCCAAAGGTAAAGTTATTACGAATTTCAAGACAAGAATAGCAAAGTATTAAACCAAACTCAAGCCTGTCCTGATATTAAGACCATGTGGCTGCACCGGTCACACACCCATGAAGCTGGCTGGCCCGAGGAACTGGCGAGGAGATCACCCCTAGAAGGTCGGGAGCAAATGAGTATGTGTCCACACGTTATTTCCACAATGGGGTGCGTGGCAAGCCGGAACATCAAAGACCAACAGGAAGATGCCTGCTTCCAAGAAGGTCCTACAAATGGCCTCCACAGGGCAAAAGTCCTTACGCTGGGTGTTCATCAGAATGACCTGAAGGGTGACTCAGATCCCAGTGTTCCTGACTGAGTAGGTCTGGAAGAACCAATGAATTCGCATTTCTAACAAGTTCTTAGGTGCCGCTGGTGTCGCTGATGCAGCAAGCACACTCTGAGGACCCTGCCATGGGCACAACAGGACCAGTGTGCGTGGTGTTCCGTTTTGGTCAGGAGAATGTGAAAATCCATATTTTATGTGAAATAGTCCAATTTTTATTTATTTATTTTTTAAATATTTTTATTTATTTCTAGGAGAGAGAGACAGCGTGAGCAGGGGAGGGTCAGAGAGAGAGGGAGACACAGACTCTGAAACAGGCTCCAGGCTCTGAGCCGGCAGTCAGCACAGAGCCCGACGCGGGGCTCGAACCCACGAACCGCGAGATCATGACCCAAGTGAAAGTTGGACGCTTAACCGACTAAGCCACCCAGGCGCCCCATGAAATAGTCCAATTTTTTAAAAAGTATTTCTTGTAAGGTTTTAAACACCGAGCAAAACATTTATAGGTTGAAGGTGACCTGACTGTTCTTTGTTTATAACTCTCCCACTAAGAAATTTTGCTAAATTAGATGGAAGTAGCACTCAAAACCTTAATGTTTAAAAGTCTGGTAGGAAATTGAGGCACTTGGGTGGCTCAGTTGGTTAAGCATCCAACTTCGGCTCCGTCATGATCTTGCAGTTTGTGAGTTCGAGCCCCATGTCAGGCTCTGTGCTGACAGCTCAGAGCTTGGAGCCTGGTTCCGATTCTGTGTCTCCCACTCTCTCTGTCCCTTCCCTGCTCTCCCTCTCTCTCTCTCTCTCTAAAATAAATAAACATAGAAAAGAAAAAGTCTGGTAGGAAATTAGGTCAGGGATAGAATTTTTAAAAAGTCAGAACTAGTGGAAGTAGAACAGTTTTAGATAAAACTGCCATTCTGCCATTATTTTCCCTCAGATTCTAGAAAAAAAAAACAAAAAAGATGATGAGTAAATGTGTGGATACCTCCAGACATGCATTATCAAATTAAAAGGAAAACATACCTCAGATATTAGGTAATGAGTTTCCCACTCTGGGCAGGAGTTACAAGGCAAAATAAAGATCTATGATCTTTGTCTCATTTTTGTCTGAAATGTGAAGGACCTGACATTAAGTCGTCTCTCCCCCACACCTTTACCATCATTTCCTTCTAACCCTCAAACTTCCCTTGATCAAAAATACTGTACATTTGGCTTCACAAATCCAATATTCAACAGTTATAATTAGGGAGAAAAGAATGAAGACATCTTTTCCTAAAAGTGAAAAACTACAGCTGAATTCATTTTACTTAGCAGCAATTAAAACACATTTATGAATTTATAAATATTTTGTAGCCTGATTCTGTAAGTGTTTCTAATTTGAGCAATGACAGGTGTTTGTTGTTCAAAATAAATAGTGATCCTGGGGTCTTTCACTTAGGATGCAAAATAGGCCACTGTAGGGGCACCCGGGTGGCTCAGCCGGTTAAGCCTCTGACTTCAGCTCAGGTCATGATCTCAAAGCTTGTGGATTCGAGCCCCGCATCGGACTCTGTGCTGATAGCTCAGAGCCTGGAGTCTGCTTCAGATTCTGTGTCTTCCTCTCTCTCTCTCTGTGCCCCTCCCCGACTCGCACTCTGTCTCTCTGGCTCTCAAAAACAGATAAACATTTAAAAAAATTTTTTTAATAGCCCACTGTAGAAGAAGCAAATGGAATGCCAAGTTTTCTAGAAACAAGGTGTGGTGTGCCCTGCTTAATCAACTTAGTTGACATGTATCAGACTAACATGTGAAAGGCCTACTATGTGCCACATGCTATGTCTCCTACTTGCATCTAATCTTCAGAACAATTCTGAGATGTAAGACTTAATAGCCCCATGTTAAGGAAGAGAAAGCTGAGCTCAGAAAGGACAAATGACTTAGCCAAGGTCATATAATCAAGAAGTGGCAGAGATGGAATTCAAACACAAAGCCTGAATCTTACCCAGAGAGGTGCTCGCTGATGATGATTCTCATCTTCGTCAACCCCAGCTCAGCTGAATACCTACAGAGGTCACCACCAGAGATGAATGCCAGTCTTACATGCAGCTTAGGGGAGAGGAGACGATGAGCTACAAGTGAATGGTGTCCAAATGCCTTGTTGCATGTATTTTCAGGGGTCAATTGAATATTTACATCCTAGGGTGCCAGGGTGGCTCAGTCAGTTAAGCACCTGACTTCAGCTCAGGTCATGATCTCATGGTTCATGAGTTCAAGACCCATGTTGGGCTCTGTGCTGACAGCTCAAAGCCTGGAGTCTGTTTGGGATCCTGTGTCTCCCTCTCCTTGCCCCTACCCTGTTTTCTCTCTATCTCTCTCTCAAAAATAAAAAACAAAAGAAAGGAAGGAAGGAAGGAAGGAAGGAAGGAAGGAAGGAAGGAAGGAAGGAAGAAAAGGAAGGAAGGAAGAAAGGAAGGAAAGAAGGAAGGAAAGGAAGGAAGGAAGGAAGGAAGGAAGGGAAGGAAGGAAGGAAGGAAAGGAAAAGGAAGGAAGGAAGGAAGAAGGAAGGAAGAGAGAGAAGAAAAGAGAAACAAAGAAAGAAAGAAACAAGGAAGGAAGGAAGAAAAAAGGAAGGAAGGAAGGAAGGAAGGAAGGAAGGAAAGGAAAGAAGGAAGGAAGGAAGGAAGGAAGGAAAGGAAAGAAGGAAGGAAGGAAGGAAGGAAGGAAGGAAGGAAGGAAGGAAGGGAGAGAGAGAGAGAGAAAGAAAGAAACAAAGAAAGAAAGAAGGAAGGAAGGAAGGAAAGAAAGAAAGAAAGAAAGAAAGAAAGAAAGAAAGAAAGAACGAAGGAAAGAAGGAAAGAAAGAAATTGGGACACTACTTAATTTAAGCACACCCACTCCAAAATATCTTACCTGCCCAAGAGCCACATCTGAAGCCTTGACAGGACAAATTTAGTCTTAGAGGTCACTAACCCCTCCTCCTATTTCAACAATCACTTCAGAAGTTTGTTTGTTTATTTTTCCCAGGAACCTTTCTGGAACATCCCATACGCATTTGTCTAGCATTCTGCGTATCAGATTATACATCATATTAAAGTAAACTGTATCATACCGTATTATGATGTGTGTTATATTTATTTGACTTTTGCCCCACTAGACTGTGTGCTCTTTGAGGGCAGATCGTCCTTCTATCCTACCCACCTTCGGGTGTATCTACAAGTGCTGGCTTTTGCCCTAATCTGCTGTCATAGACTCTTACTTCTGCAAAACACTCCCTGGGTTGCATGCAAAGCACCTCTGTGAATCGCTACCAACATCGTGCTTTCTGGAAAGCACCATGGCCCTACTAATGTCTGTGGGCCACCGGGCCCTCCCTCTGGGTACCACGACCTCTGTCCACCACAGTCACCACCTGCCAGGCACCTGCTGGAATCATCTAAGTAGCAAAACGGAGCAGTTGTCTGCGAACAAATGGAAACCTTCCTCTCTCTGTCCGCATTTTGCCTTGTTCTAAAATTTTCCAAAGTGGCAGTGGAGTCGGAATGGTGGGAAAATGGTAGTGGTTGGCCTTAGGTAAAGGCAGTACAAGGATGCATTGCCTGTGGAGAATTCAAAATAAAGCTATCTAAAAGGTCAATCTGCATTTTACTATCGCTGTGTACTGGCAGTTCTTTTTTTTTTAAGATTTTATTTTTTTAATTTATTTCTGAGAGAGAGAGAGAAAAAGAGAGAGAGAGAGAGAGCAGTGGAGGAGTGGTAGAGAGAGAGGGAGAGAGAATCCCAAGCCGGCTCCATGCTGTCAGTGCAAACCCTGAGGCAGGGCTCAGTTTCACAACCATGAGATCATGACCTGAGCCTAAATTGAGATTGGGCCATAATAGCAATAATAACATAGGCTTAAAAATTACCAAGTTTTGTTACTTATCTTTTAACAGACATGACCTTCTACATGAAAGCTAATTCAGAAAACTCCCAATTACACAGACACACTCAAAATACACACACTCAACTGTACATTTGAAGAGCTAAGAATCATTTGAAATTGGTCCAGTTCACTTTGGGGGCAATTGGTGTCCTCGATTTCCTAAATAATACATATTTCTACATTTAAACAGTAGGTTCAAATTAATGACCACATGGTGCTTGGGAAGACGAAGAGATAAGACATGAGTTGCTTCAACTCTGTCATTCTATCTGATCCCTTAGATTTTTTTGTGTGTTTGATACTGAAAAACAATGAAATATAGTGCAAGTAGCAAGCTTTTGCTTGGTGGGTACACATTTTAGTTCATATATTAGATAATTTATGAAGTTTTAATATTATCGTTAAGGTGAAGTTTCTTTTTCAGTTGTTTTTCAATTAAAGAATAAATCAAGAAAATAGTTTATTATTACATGATTCTTACAGAAAATATTTTTTTTGAGCTGGGGAGAATTAATAAGTGATCTGCTCCAGGTATCAAATATGTTGGGAATGCCATAAAAACTTGTGCTGCTCAGACCATGATATCTTACAAAGAATGATCTTTCAGATATTACTGAAAATGAGAAATCCATGTTATAGAATAGAGAGAGAGAGAGCAGGTTACTGAACATACATATTACTGAAACATATCATACAAGATGTATGATATTACTAAAATCTAGACCAGATACAACAAAGTCTGAACTGGAGACAGAGGTCAAAGCCTTTGTTTCTAGGTCAAGTTTGTCCTGCTCCTGGTCTTCCATTCCCAGGGTTTGTTGGGCTTTTCTTGCAAAGTCTCCTGAGGAACTTGACACACTGGTTCTCCCAGGTGCTCACATATGTGGACACAGGCCATTCTTTCAGCTGAGCCTCAGACTGGGACCCCTCCATCTTTGTAACCAGGTGATATAAGTATAGAGCCCAGACATAGCAGGTGTACGGTAAATGTTAAATGGATAAATGAAAGAATGAAGTGCATGAAATTCAACCACATCAACACGATCCCACTGAATCGGAACTATTTTTCTCTTCGCTGGATGGAGAAAGGGAAGGGAGGATGGGTGGGTGTCAGGGAGCTAATTAAAGGTTGAAGGCTAATGCCAGGTACTGGGGCAGTTTAGCTTACATCCAGCCTGGCCAGGTTGGAGCCTAAGTGGGGTCATGTTTCAAGAGCTGTTCTGCCAAGTACTGGAGTTGAGCAACCAACAAGGAGAGTCCCTTTACTGTTGCTTTTCTGTTTCCATAGCACCTTGGGTTTCATGCTTTGCAACCATTAATTATTTATTCCACAAGGCACTCCAGAGAGATTATAAACTAGAAAACATGCAGAGGAAGATCAAGTGCCATGCCAGGCCTATGGAACACTTCAGTGAGAGGCCTATGGAACTGCCTCATGATTTCCACTCCTGTGCTCAGGTCTCCAGGTCCCTTCCACCAGCCTTTTCAACTAGAGGTGAAAAAGTGCAGTCTGGTCTCCAGAAGTCATTCAAAAAGTTGAATCCACTCACTTGTGCCTCATCATAATCAAAGACTTTCAGCAAAATGACTTTAGCTTTTGAAACTAATTTATTTTTATTTATTTTTTAATTTCATTTTTAGAGAGACCGTGTGCAAGCAGAGGAAAGAGGCAGAGGGAGAAAGAAAGAATCTCAAGTGGACTACATGCTCAGCCCAGAGCCAGATGTGGGGCTCAATCCCATGACCCTAGGATCATGACCTGAGATGAAATCAAGAGTTAGAGGATCAACCAACAATTTGGGGAACCACCCAGGCACCCCAAACCTAACTTAAAAGGAGACCAATTAAGAGGAAAAAGAAGGAATTATATATAAAATATCGAGCTTTGACTCAATTTTCCCTTCGTTACCAAGTAGTGATCAGGAGTGAAGCAAGGTTTTATTGACCCCACTATTTTGAGCCCTAAGGATATGTGATATTTTGATCAACAGGACAGGCAGTACTCAGCAAACTAGAATTTCAGCAGGACCTCCAAAGTTTTATGTACCTCCAAGAGTGGATGTTCTCTCTTTTGGACTGTGTCACCACCCTGCTTAGAGTGTTTCCTGTAACCCCTCACAGCACCCTAAGCAGGACTCAGGGAGGCCCATGAAGCAACATGTGCTCCTAGCAAGATGGCCTCTCCTTCAAACACACCAAGAGCAATTCTAAGAAAGGGCTACAAGCAGAGTTTATTAATCACCTTCACAGAAAAAGCGAGCGCAGCTAATCCAATCATGCTTCAAATTTCTGCTTACCTCGGCCACTTCCAGAAGTATAGGACTTCCGGATTCCCATCATTACTTGGGTTTTTATGCCTCTGTAGCTTCAAAATCTCCTAATCTGACCCAGTCTCTCGTCATTTCTCTGCCTCTCAAACCCTTCCACCCTTACATCTGGAATTTAGAGTCTATTATGAGCTAAAATACCCTTAATCACATTTCCTCCAAGGGTGGGGGTTCTATTTCCTTCTTTTCTCTGAGTAGAATCGGGCCATTGTCTGACAGCACTACTGTCATCAACATCCCTCACCACCAACAAAAATGTTTTTCTATGGGTCCCTAGACAGAGGTCTAGGGCCTGGACATGCAGTGTTTATCTTTCTTGCTCCTCTTATCTTTCCATATAATTTCTCATCCCTTCTTCTTCATACACACACTCTTTTGAGCCACATCTATCAGGTAGCATCATCAACTATTCCTCCTTGTCTTACTCATCTAACAGATATTCAATTAGGCCTCCATGTATATTGAAAATATTAGCACCCAGCTCACTGCCTTTCTTGCATAATTAATCCTGCCAATGTCATCACTCTTGGCAGCTTCAACATCTAACAAGATAATCCATTCATCATTCTAGCTTTTCAGTTTCACCAGTTTTTTCCTTCAGTTCACCTTAGCCGCCAACTCTCATGATCTTAACAACCTAGATCTCATAATCTCCATATCCATAATTGTATCACCCCCACGATCTTGATTTTAAGCACTGTACTCTCTGACCCTCAGCTCTGTCTTTCTAATTCACATATCCTAACACCTTCCCATTCCAACAATTCTTTGATTTTCATTTAGACTTCCAGCCTACTGACTTTAACACACCTATCAGTCCCAATGGACTTACATTCTTTTTACTCAATTAGATTCTGTGGATGACACAGATTCTGTGGATCACAATCAGAGAGAGGTTGGGGATTTCTGTCTCAGAGTCTCTAATGAAACTGATGCCAGCCAAGACCATGGTCATCTGAAGGCTTGACTGGGGCTATAGGATCTGCTTCTAAGTTGGCTCAGTCACATGGCTACTGGTAAGAGTCTTCAGTTCCTCACCATGTGGACCTCTTCAGAAGACTGTTTGTCTTCACCGAGGGCTGACTTTGCCCAAAAGAAAGAATCCAATGGTGAGAAGAAGAGGAAGCCACAATACCTTTTATGACCTAGTCTTAGAAGACAAACACCACTTCTACCATATTTTGTTAGAAAACAAATCATTAAGTCCATTGTATACTGAAAAGGAGGAAAATTATACTCCACCTTTTAGAGGGAGAAGTATCACAGAGTTTACATACATATTTTAGACTAATTATACCATTTACAGATGAGGAAATTGATATGCATTCAGCACAAATAACTTACCTGCAATCACAGTCTCAAACACGAAAAGATCCTATTTCTCACTCATGTAAAGTCTTGAGCAGTAATTTCTTCTGAGAGGTAGCTCCAGGTCCTTCCATGTTATGGGTCCACATCCTCAACACATATTGAACACAATATTCAACATATTCCATTAGCTACCCCTCAGGCACATGGCCTCAACTACCTGCAAGGAGCTTGTGAAATCTCAACTAGCTTATATTCAGGAAGAAGAAGAAATAGATTTGGTAAGAAATAAGAAGTCTCTGCCACACAAAAATCCCATGCTCATACTTATACATACTGCGATGTGACAATGTGCATATATACGTGTTAGTAGGGATGGAATGGCAGGTGAAGGAGCAGGTAGGATCATGAGCTGCCTTCACAAATAGAAACTGTGTGTCTTTTTAGGATAAAGTGGCAAAACTGTATTGCATATCTTCAAATTGTTTCCATTTTTTAAAATTGTTTGTTCAATTGTTTGTTGACTGAAACCACCAGTGGATCCACATATCCATTTCATTAGATGTCTAAAAATAAGCTTTCTGGGGCGCCTGGGTGGCTTAGTCGGTTGAGCGTCCGACTTTCGCTTAGGGCATGATCTTGTGGTTCGAGGGTTCGAGCCCCGCGTCGGGCTCTGTGCTGACTGCCAGCTCAGAACCTGGAGCCTGTTTCAGTCTGTGACTACCTCTCTCTCTGACCCTCCCTTGCTCACACTGTCTCTCTCTCTCCTAGAAATAAATAAAAATATTTTAAAAAAAATAAAAATAAATAAAAATAAGCTTTCTAGTCTGTTCTATATATAAACATGTAGTTTCAGGCCAAACATGTTCTTTTCATCTTCACAATATGGATAGGACTTATTCGGGGCTCTATTTTAGAATTATCTAGAAAACGGATCCAATCTCCCCCTTCATCTATGGAACACAATGTTCAAGGCAAAGAATACAGTTCGATCTGTATCAACTATCCTGCTTGTTTGGGCATTGAGTGCCCCTGAAGTTCTCTCCTACCCGTGTATTTTTTAGATTGCCCAGGGGTAGTAACATCTCATGTATGCTCAATAGTAAGTGTGCTCCTGATCCACCGCTCCAGCATCTTATCAAGGCAGCTGGTCTCTGACTGTAAGCAAGAGGCCCCAAGAGAAATATTGCTTCACCACACTCACAGGTCTCCACTGATGGCTTCTCTAAACACTGGGAATACCAAAGTTACACTATGGTCTATGACACTGTTTGGACCCCTGAGACTCAGAAATATTTCATGAACACATGTCCTTTACTGTCTGGCTCTATCACCTGTGGTAGGTGATAATATTGTTCGAGAAATATTCACTCACTTCCCCCTCCCTCATGACAGGAGAATATGTCCCTACCCATTGATGTTTGTCTTAGCCATGTGACTTGCTTTGACCTCATGGTGGATGGAATGTACTTCCCTACCTCTTTATCTTGAGCTCAGTCATGTAACTTGTTTTTGTTAATAGGATGTTAGTGTGAATGACATACACGGAAGCTTGAGATGTGAGTGACATTTTAGAGTGGCACGTATGCAGATTTTGTGTGGCAATAGCCAATTTATAACTTCTTCTGTGATCTAAAAGTTAGTCTCTCAGGAGTACTGGGGGATGGCTAGACACAAATCCATCCATTCCAATGTTTTTCCACATACTCTGTCCCCTTCTGACACTCCAGGACCAAACTAATCAAAATGAAAGAAGGACCTAAATCCAGTTTGGGACTCAAGTCAGGTATCTTGGTACCTTTGACTAACACTTACCTGTCCATGTTCATTGTGAATCAGCTTGTAAAATTTCTCTAAAATAACATTTGGAATAAAATTTCAGAAGAACTTTTCAATACCACCTTAAAAAAACAGGCTTCCCATTTCCTACAGAGAGTTTACTAGAGTTTTCTGTTTAATTAGGCTCTCATGAATCATAGGTTTTTCATATATGTGACTTCACCCTGCAGGGTTAGTGTTATCTTTGCTGGCAAATCTTTTACAAAGAAGGCATTTGATTCAGACATACACATTTAATTTAGATGAATTTTAATGGCCACAGTGCTTGATTCTGATGAAAATGTTTACTAGCAGCATCTCTGCTTTGGAACCATTTGTTTCTATTATTTTGACAGAAACAAAATTTGGTTGGTTGCTGTTTGGGATGTGAAGTGGTTTTGTAAGCATTTCAGCTTGATGCCCAGGCAGGCAGTCACAATAATTCTTCTCCAAATAAATGGGAACCACTGTTTTTCTATTCATTCCTTCAAGAAGAAAAGTTTAAACAGTGAAAGGATTTGCAAAACACTGCATTACAAAAACCCTAAAGTGAATCTCAACAAAAGTTAGCACATCGTAAATATTTTGCAAAGGATGGAGCAATCCTTTCCTTCAATGAATAGTTGTCTGCACAGTAAAGAAATGAAAAACCAAAAGAGGAAAGTGTGTTGTTGCTTTTATAGTTGGGAACAGCAAATATTATTGAAGTCAGAAGGACTTAACTGTGTGCCTTATGAGTTATACATAAGGTGGAAGAGGGGGGTAAATTTCATGTCAACATATTAAGTGACATAGAAGTGACTTCTGTAATTAAATCATTTTTTTAATCATCAAAATTGAAAATAAGAGAAAACAACTTCTGAAGAAGTCCAGGGTCAATCAGCTAAATAAACTAAAGTCATTCAGTCAACTAGCATTGATTGGATTTTAGCAAGATGAAATTGACTTTGCTCCAACTCCACCCACTTCACAAACTAATTAAAAAAAGCACATCAGCACCATCTTCAATCAGCTAAGCAAGATAAGTGGGCTTCAAAGCAATCAACCACAAAACTGTCGAGAATAGCAATAGATCCTCAAAGAACCTCCAGAGCTTTCTGAAAGTTACTTGCTTCAATCAGAAGAACAAAAACTCACACACATGTGCTTGTGACTTGGGGAGAACCCTTTCAGATAAGGTGGCTGGCATATAAAAAAGAAAATCACACACCAGCAGGGCATATGTTACCATCCAAGATCTCCATTGACTTCAGCCCACCTAAATTTCCATCAAGCAAGAGTAATAACAATGCTTGGATCAGAAGGTCTTGCAGGGTCATTGGACAAATCATTTAAAATGTCTAGAAATGTACAAGCTCCTATAGCCCTTAAATGGAATAGAAGATTATTAGATTACCTTTTGCAAGGAACACTGACTCTGGATCAGTAAAAGACCTTACATTGCGAGTATTCCATTCTCTCTCCCATCCAAAACGCCGCAGAATATTTTGTTCATTTTAGAATAGAGGAAAGAATAAAAGAAGCACTTTGAGTTCACTTAATGGCACAAGAAATGTTTTTCTTCTTTTGACGTGTTTCCATTCTCAAAGTACTGGAAATCTAATTTCTTAATAAAAGATACCTAACTAGTCAAAGCTGTGTTCTATTGAAAATCCTAGGTAAAAGATTCAGGAAAAATCTGAAAATATAAATTTCTTTGCTTTAACTCTGATGAGAAAGAAGAAGAAGGGAAAAGGAAGGAGGGAGAAAAAAGTAAAGACAAGACACAGAATGACAAAAGAGCCTGTCCACGTCTAGTACAGTGTTAAGTTGTCTGGTCAACCTTGTTGATTGATAGTGGTAATCATTTATTTTCTCTCTCTGTCTTGCTCTCTCTCTTTCTATTGTCAGTGTTGTTTTTGTTTGTTTGTTTGTTTTGTTTTGTTTTTATGGTCCAAATCTCTATTCAGTATTTTTATTCCTTTATATGTGTGAAAATATTTTTAAATCTTTCCCCAAAATAAATTTTTATGAAATACATGGATTCAGTGTTTGCAGGACTGCATGTGGGATAATTAGGACAGCTAAGGCAACGGGAGCCACTCAGGGTGCATTAGAACATGAATCATACACCAGATAGCATGAAAATACTTAAATATCATAACACTGCTACAGCAGTACCAGGGCATACCTGCTAAATTTCAGCGCTGCCTTTCTTTTCTGTGACTGTAAATAAACACTCTTGCATTCAAAAGCTCATACCTAGGAACCAAGAAATTTAAAGCATAACTGCATTTTTTTGAGCTAAAAGATAGTGGAGATTAGGAAGCCTAAGTCCTGGTTTTAGAACAGAGTCATGACTGACACATTCCCACTTACAAAGCTCTTTGTAGCGGAGTTTAGGCTAGATCTAGTATCTTCTAAACTGTATGGTATTATTTTCCAACAACATCAAGCAGAGAGTACCTATTACACTAAGTAGATTTCCTATCACGTTGGTGTATAGCTGAGGGAAAATCAATTTTAGGTCATCGACCAGAGAGTTAAAAGTCTTACTTAAGATGTGAAATGTTACTCGTTCTCATGAAAACACAAATTTCCCTTACATCCCACTCCTCAGTCAAGACTGTTGGACAGATAACAATAATGATGGGCAACTTATACCAAAAGGGCTCAGAAAGAAGGGGAAAGCAATACTTTCACGGGTCTGCTTTGTGGAAATGTTACAGGAAGTTAACCAGTGAACCGCATTCCTCTCCAGCTCTATTTATCCTTCAGGGAGCACAATGGTATTTTAGGAAGAGCGTCATCTTTGGAGGCAGATGGATTTCATCTCTTTCTAGCCAACTCCTGGATAGTAGCCCCCTCTACATTTCCTGAGTGTGTCCCAGCATCCTGCTTCCCATGTAGTCCAGAACAAATCTTCCAGGTTCCCTTTGGTTCCTCTCCTGTGCTGCCTAAATATTCATGATAGCACACCTCTTCTGGGCAGCTGTTTTTCACTACAAGCCCCTGCTGCCTCCTTCCTGGTCTTACTATGAACTTACGGCTCAACCCAATTCCCCACATCACCATTGGGAAAGGATTAGGGAAGATGTGGTTTACTCCAATTTAATTAAAGTTTAGGGTTACAAGGAGTAACTCACAACTGCAACTCTCTTCCGTTTCCAAATTCCTCATTAGATCTCCTTAATTAGGTCAACACTCTATCTGGAACCTATTTCTTTGTGCAGCGACCCAATCATTCTCACCACTCAAATACTCAAAACACTCCCATTGCTCAGCTTTGCCACCATCTAAGGCCCTAAAGAAGAAAATGTCCAGGGGCGCCTGGGTGGCTTAGTCGGTGAAGCGTCCGACTTTCGCTTAGGTCATGATCTCGCGGTTCGTGGGTTCGAGCCCTGCGTCGGGCTCTGTGCTGACTGCCAGCTCAGAGCCTGGAGCCTGTTTCAGTCTGTCACTCCTCTCTCTGACCCTCCCCTGCTCACACTGTCTCTCTCTCTCTCCTAGAAATAAATAAAACATAAAAAAAGAATTTTTAAAAAATTAAAAAAAAAAAAAAAGAAGAAGAAGAAGAAGAAAATGTCCTCTCTTCTAGTCCAAGGGGGAGCTTCTGTCCAGCTCTAAAACGTCCTCCTTTCAGGATGATTGACAGTGATCAACCTTCCATCCAGGGCAAAATTGTCACATGTTGCATGTGGCCTGGTGTCATAGTTCAGACATGACATTCACAAGAGTCAAAAGGATATTCCCCAAAGTCTGGCATATTCAATTTCAACACCACATGTAGGATAAGAGTCACTTAGTCCAAGTTGCTAAGATCAGTTCATTTTTTTTCCTTCCCCAAAGTATGTCTTCCAGATTAAAATATGAAAACATGGCAATTTGTACATCATTTCTGTCATGGTCTAGTCTCACATTCTGATTTCCTGTGAGCAAGTTTCAGTGGTATGAGTGTGTGTGTGTGTGTGTGTGTGTGTGTGTGTGTGTGTGTATGGATCTAATAAAAAGTGAAACAGATGGAAGGGATCCAAAGACAAATCACAGCCTGACCCTAAAAATAAGAAACTTCTTAGGAACCTGTAAGTGATAGGGTTTCAGCTTGATAAAGATTATTTTTGCCTCTAATCCTCATGGAGATACATAGCAGTATTTGTGGCTATTGTTAATCATAATAGGATAAGTAGGATACAATTCTAGTTTGAAATATCCAAACAAAGTAAATGGAGACCAGATAGTAAATCTTAAGTGATAGTCTTAGGAAAAAAATAAAGCAAAATATGGCTAAGCTTATAGGACATGAAGCTAAAGAGCTACCATTTCTTAAGTGCCTATTACCACACATCTGGCTTTTTGCCAATGATTTACTTTCACACAGAAACCTTAAATGTTGGAGCATTCCTACTTTACATATGAGGAAAACACGCAGTTTTCCTAAGGAGACCCAGGCAGTAAATAGTGGAACTAGAATTCATGTCTATTTGATACAAAACTCAGTGATCTTTCCAATATCCCTCAACACACTCTTCCATTTCCCTGATACCCGGGCAGACAATACATGGTGATAAAGATGGTGTTACTAAAGATGAGAAAAGTGAAGAATAAAGAAGTCAAGGAGTTTTAATAGTTTTTTGATGATTCACGTATTTAGTATAAGGATATGTCCTAAGGGGAATGACCGAGTATTTCTTCTTTCCTTGAATTTCAATGCAGTAAGAACAAATCACAAGGTTTTACTTACTCATCCATTTAAGGAATTCAGCCAGCATTGGTTGGGAACCTGTGATGTGGCAGACATGCCTATATGCATGAAGATATAGACAAGGAACAGTAAAGATTTTTTTCTAATATTTCTAAGATTCTGTTGATCTTATAGTCTAATAGGGAACTGACAAGAAAATCAATAAGCAATCTGCATCGCTAAAAGCACTCTAGACAAGGTAGGCACAGAGTGATAGGAGAAGTGACTTAGTGATTCAGACTAAGAGGATAAAGAAGAACTCCATGAGGCGCTGACTAAGGATCCTGAAAAACGAGTAGGCATTAACTAGGTCAACATGGTATATAAGAAGAGGAAAGAGCATAAGTAAGGCATTGAGGAGTGGAAAGGCTCAGTGTATTTGGAAAATTGTAAATAGGTCTCTTTGAAACTTGGATAAGTGACACTTGTACTCTAAGGTTTAGACTCTTCACATGCGCATTAGAAATCATCAAAGTATCTTCTTTGTGCAAGTGGATGGCTTGTTTGAACAAAGTAGATTCACACTTAGCAGAGTTCTTGGTCCTTGGCAAAGGCTTCATTAATGTTAACGTTTGTTATGGAGAACTTTGCAGCCAATGGTGGATATGATTTTGGTTAATCGTCACAGGAATCATCTGGGTCAAACTGATGTAAACAATGGAGATTTCTGGGCTTCTGCAATGAAAAGTGTAGAAGTAGGCCAAGCTTCAGGCATAGTTCAGTCAGAGGCACAGCTAGTGGAAAGCTGGAAAATGTTTACCAACCAGCTCTGGGGGGAAAGGAAAGATGGGGGGCAGGGGGAGAAAGAGGAGGAAAGAGAGAAGGAGAAAAAGAAACAGCAGCCCTGACTTTTAGTGTTTGCCCATGTCTATGGTGTAAACACTACCACAGTGGCCAACTGTAAGCTCTAGGTCCAACGTGAGGCTTGAACTCATACTCTACTGACTGAGCCAGCCAGGCACCTCACAGCTCTTGAGAGCTGGTTGGTACAAACAGGCTCCAGCACACCCTTGGATACAGCTCTGTTTCTTTGAGATCCTCTTCATCGATGTGTATATCATCTTCATCCCAAGGCTGACTTTTATCATGATCCCAAAATGGCTGCCAGAGCAAAAGGTACCCTTTTTTGTTCATGTGGCAAAGGGTAGATGTGGGGGCGGTGGAGGTCAAGAAAGATGGCTTCCCACACTGCAGGTAAGAAGTCTCAGGTTTCACTCTCAATGGACCTCCTCTGAAGGAGCCATTGGTTCAGAGGTTTACTCTGGTACAGACCCACGAGTATAACTACAGCTGGGAATGGGTCAGTCCCACCCAAATGACATCAAGAAAGAACTGGATCCTTGACTGATATCTGTTAGGTGCTATCAGGAAGAGAAGCCAGGAGGAGTGAATGCCATGTGAGCTACCAGCAAAAGCCCAGGCAGGACACAGCCTGGGACATTTATACCTCATTATGAGGATGTTGCCCCTGGGGAGGCAAATCATTGGAAAATTAGTCTTTTAACATCAGATGCCAATCCTTACTTAACAAGCTAGCTCTGCTTTCACTATCATGGCAGATTACATCAGAGAAAATTGTGCAGCATGTTAGCTTAAGTTTTAACTTCATGTGTTTTATAAACAGTCAGGACCTAACTTATAAAGAGACAATTTACAAGGATCTTCTCATTTTGCAAATGAGAATTTGTTTTGATTCTCTAAGTTCCTGGCCATTTTGAGGAGGGAAAAAAAAAAAAAGATGAACTCAATTAAACCTTGACTGAATGGTAAATGAGGTGGTGATTCTATTATGTCATCCACAAGATAATGCATAAGCAAGAGCGACCTCTGGGGCGATTAGCCTCCTGAGAGATTCTAGTATTTCAATAAGTCACAGAAATAAATTCTGAGCAATTTAAAGAATAAGGTCTCTATTAATTGTAATGTTCTTTGGCCCAGATTAAAAAAAAAAATGTTGTGCATGTGTGTCTTCTTGCCTTTTTCTATCAAGTATTTCTTGAACTTCTTTGCAACTTTTCAGCCCTGTGCATTTGCCTCTGGCTGATTTTAAATTATGCTAATTGGAAGAGGGAAAAATGCTGGTAATGGAATAAAATGGAATGCTATTTCTTATAGCATCTGGTGCAATTCGAGCCATTTAAAAGTGCATCTTATGGAATAGAGCTCTGAATAAGCAATGCCAGTCTGATTACAAACAACATGGGTCTCATTAGAATCCGTCAATCTGATTGCTAGGTAATGATACATTGCAGATTACTAGGCCATAATTGCCTCTTACATATTATGTGTATAATATATAGTTTTTCTGGTGTATGTTTAAGCCACTTTCTCTCATGGCTATCTTTTCCAGCTCTACACAAAGCAATGACTATGTTCTACTAAGTTGATTTTAACTGGGTCCTTAGGTCCTAATTCTATTTTCTTCTAAGTATGCATCAAGTTTTCTACAACAGCACTGTAAACAAAGAATTATCTTCAGGGCGATTGCCAGAAACAAGATATGTCAGGGGTCTATTACCCATTCAACTGGGAGCAGTCAATGGCTCAAGGCACTTCCTCCAAAGGGAAGGGAAAAATAACTGAGGCCAAAGCCCACGGTATAGCTACAGTCTTAATTAGGTTGTTGATTTAAGTGTGTCGTGCAGTTTTGCTTTGTCAAAATCTATTTGGGTCTTTACTGTGACAAGAAGGATTCAGACATCTTAGCACTGGTCATGACTTTGGCTCACATGGTTCAGTCTGTGACTTAAAATTTTCTCTCTGGGCTCTGAAATCAGGACTTGATATTCATACTTCCGAGTAGCATAATCTCTCCCACCTCACGTGCTTTATCCCCAAACAATATCGCAGCCACAAGCCACTCTGGAGAAAAGGCAAATCTCCATATAGTGGTTTTCCAGACGGGTATGTTCTAGTTTGATTTTTTTAAAAAAAATTTAATGTTTTATTTATTTCTGAGAGAGAGAGAGACAGCATGAGCAGGGGAGGGTCAGAGAGAGAGGGAGACACAGAATCTGAAACAGTCTCCAGGCTCCAAGCTGACAGTCAGCACAGAGCCTGACGCGGGGCTGGAACCCACGAACCGTGAGATCATGACCTGAGCTGAAGTCAGAGGCTTAACCGACTGAGCCACCCAGGTGCCCCTGTTCTAGTTTGATATTGATGCTACACGCCATTGTTAGAATGTATGTGTGCCAGTACGTTCTTTTAAGAAAAAAATACGTGTTTATTTATTTTGAGAGAGAGAGGGAGAAACACAATACAAGCAGACGAGGAGCAGAGAGATGGGGGAAGAGAATCCCAAGCAGGCTCGATGCTGTTAGCACAGAGCCTGACGCAGGGCTCCAACTCACAAACCATAAAATCATGACCTGAGCTGAACCCGAGAGTACAGTACAAAAAAGTACTTGGAGTATGCGTTGGGTGGTGCAGGTAGAATGCATTGGGGGTTGGGGATTAGGAAACTTGAGCTAAAGTGTGTCCTATAGGGAGTCGTCTTTTTTCCTGTCTCTCCTACAGTTTCCTCATATGAAATCCCAGAGGATGGACAAAGAACTTTCGTTCCATGGAGATGTGAAAAGTATTTTCAAAAGTATTTGGAGAATAGTAGGTTAAATTGGCAAAACTGGTTTCTTTACAGCAGGACTTCTCAAAGCCTTTAATGGACCAATGTGCTTTATGAATCTCCAAAAGAAGGTAATAGAATGCCTCAAGGTTTTCCCATCTTAATTGGTTGTAGAACCCTTCTTCCAACCGGTACTATCCACTGAATAATACTCATCAACATCCTATCCATCTAATGTTTGATCCAAATATGCATTTTCTATCGTGGTCCATTGAGACAGTACCACTCATTCACACGGCTTAACTGGTGTGTGTAGACATCCACATTTGCAGCTTCTGCTTTTTACAGAATGGATGACACGGACTTCTTACAAGACCCAGACAACTTAGGGAATTCTTACTCTCATTTCAATGGTGAGTAAGCTTAGTTTAGGGGAGATGAAGTGATTTGCTCAAGGTCACCATAGGTAGAGAGTAGCCAAGGCAGAGTTCACATTAAATCTGTGTATTTTTTCTATTACGTGATGCTCAGATCCCACTTCAGTTAATCTTTCTCTTGTGCATATTTTGTTTCTATTTGGTTAATGACTGGCCTCTCTGTCACACACTGTCATCAAAGTGAAGAATGGCACTTGAGAAGGGTCCTCCATGATTTTTAGGCTTAGGACACAAACATGATTATTACTACTTCCTTTCCCACTCTGTATCAGATGGTAGTATTTTAGTGATAGTAGATTACACTCTGCTTTTAAGTAAACAGTAGAGTTTGGAGATTAATTCTTATAAAACGCAGTGTGTAAGGTGAACGTTGTATTTAAGTTAAAGTTTCTTTCATTAGAACTTACCAAAAGAAACAAAAAATCAATACGACAAACTGATAAAAAATAAGCCACCTGCTACCAGAAGAGGTTGGCAGTGCTAAAGAAAAAATGTACTGGGACCAAGGGGTGCCTGAGTGGTTCAGTCCATTAAGCACCAGACTCTTGGTTTGAGTTAAGGTCATGATTTAATGGTTAGTGAGTTCGAGCCCTGTATCAGGCTCTGTGCCGACAGCGCCAAGCTTGCTTGAGATTCTCTACCCACTCCTGCCCTTTTCTCTGATTGCATTCTCTGTCTCTCTCTCTCAAAATAAATAAATAAATAAATAAATAAATAAATAAATAAATAAATATTTTAAAAGAATAATGTACTGGCCCACATACCTACTAACAACGGCGAGTAGCATCAATATCAAACTGGAACATACCCACCTGGAAAGCTGTTTGATTGGACTGACTTTATCATACGTGTGTCAGGGTGATGTAGAAGTTACAAACAAATTTCTGGAGTCCAACTACTTGTGTTTAAGTCCCATATTCCAACCCTTATCAGTAAAGTGGCCTTGAACTAATTGTCTGACCAATCTGTACTTTAGTATTTTCGTCCATAAAATGAACATATGAGGACTTGTGTCTCAGACGCAGGTGGTTGCATTTAAATAAACAGAGCTGAATACATGTCTGGCATGAAGGTAAGTGTCCAAAAACGCTAAAGGGGATGAAACCTTGGAACCCTGAGCTTTAGCTCCAGTTCTTAGGATGCCTCAGGAAGAACTTTAATTAAGGTCTTGCGCATCCGACCCATGCCCAGGGGCTAAGGTGGTGTGATTTTGCACATTCTAGTTGTATGTTTATTCTGAGGAAGAATCATGCTTCAGATCTCTTGTCCGGGATTAGGCTTTATTCTATGTTCCCCACTCCCTTTCCTCGCCCTAAGAATACTGTGTGGCTAAGGCTGTTTAAACCTGAAAAGGCAGAAACTTTTGTATATAAACAGAAAGCTGTGACTGGAGAAAGCAGAGAGACCCATGTCGTAGAAAGAAAAATGTTATCTCTGAAGTATCTGGGAAGACAAAAACAAGAATATCAGTGTGACAGCAAGTCTGAACATCGCTCATGCTTCACTGTATCTCTGGGAAATGAGCATTCGACACATTTATGGGAGAAAGTCAAACAACGCTTATAGATGCACTTCTCTTCCATGGGAAGCTTTCCCTGACCTCCCCTTGGCGCAGGGTGCTCCTTTGTGCTTGTGGTAGAGACTGGCTAGCTGCTCAACAGACTTAATTCGTCTTCCAGTGCACACAAGATTCTTCTTTCCCAGGCTCCAAACAGCAGCTTAGGCCCATGTGATATGTTCTGGCCAATGAAATAAGAGAATTAGGACTGTAAGCCCTTTCCAAGCCTAGCCGTAAAACCTTCAACAATTGTCCACATTCTCTTAGGTGGTGGCCTTAGATGCCACATGCTGAACATGGTAGACTCACAGGAGGGGAGGAGCTTGGACCCAAGTCAATGTTTGCAAAGTTGCCGAAAAGATCTCTGGATCCGCATCAGGCTATGATGTTTGCTAGAAACAACACTTTAGTGTTAGGCGCTGAAAATATGGGGCCATTTATTATAGAAGCTAGCATTCATTACCCTAAATAATACAAAAATCACATATTACGCTACACTGAAATCAATCCCCAAATTATTTTTAAGGTGACATGGGGCAGTTTTGATATGATTCTGCCAGCTCCTTCTAGAAAATGTAGGGGAAAATGTTGGTCAATGTGATGGCTAATTTCGGGTCAACCTGACTGGTCATGGGGTGCCCAAATTAAACATTATTTTTGGGTGTGTCTGTGAGGGTGTTTCCGGATAAGATTAGCATTTAAATTGGTAGATTCAGTAGAATGCCCTCCCCAGTGTGGGTGGGCATCATCTAATATGTTGAGGGCCTGGATAGAATGATAGGCAGAGAAAGGCAGAATTTCCCTCTTGTTTTCTGCCTTAACTATCTGAGCTAGAACATCTCATCTTTTCCTGCCCACAGATTGGGATATACGCCACTGGCTTGGCTGGTGCTGAGGCTGTTGGACTTGAACAGAACTACACCACTGAATTCCCTAGGTCTCCAGTTTGCAGATCATGGAGCTTCTCAGCTTTCATAAATCCATGAGCCACGTCCCTATTAAAAAGCCTCTCTCCATATATTTATAAATATAGATATATACAGTTGACTATCTTGTTAAGCAAGTGGGACAGAAAATTCTAAGTCCAGGCAGTCTCATAAATAGGTTATTGACTACATATTAATATAGCTGACTCTAGAGGGGTATTTAACTAAATAAATAAACTAAAGAAATAAACACAAAATAACCAGTTATACCCCAGATTCTTTTAATTTCAAGGTCTATGTTTTAAAATATCTCTGATAACCCTAAACAGCATGCTCTCATTCTCTGAAGCCAGCTGCTCTTAAGGGATTTCATTAATACACTGTAGTAAGTAATAAGTCTTGAGACTGATTTTCAATTAACAGGGGCTCAGTCAATTGATAGTTTGTTTAATGAAATGGTATAATGAGGAGAGCATTCATCCTTAAAACTATGGCCTTTATTATTTTTGTATCCCATGTTCACTTAGAATTTGATGAAATTTATGGGCTTTCTCCCCATGAAAACACACATCTACATAAAATCATTAACATTAGGACCATGTTTTGGGGTACTCTTGCACCCCTTGGAGTCCCAATGCACTCTCAAGGATCCAGGAATAAAAGCTTGTGGTAAGGATGGGTAGCTGGTCACTTGGATCAGCAGCAAAGATATTTGAGAGGGTATAGAACTGGAGATATTAGAGAAGACAGGTTTTATCACTAAAAATGCTCCAGAGAATACTGTAGTCCCCTCTTATCCACAGGAGAAACATTCTATGATTACCTCTTCCTCCACTCCCCCGTGGATGTAGACATCTGGAACCAGAAATAGCATCAAACTCAGTATCAACTCAATATCTACTATGTTTTTCTTTCTGATGCATATGTGCTTATGAGAATTTTTTAAAAATATTCATTCATTTTGAGAGAGAGAGAGCATCCCAAGCAGGCTCTACACTGTAAGTGCATAGCCTAACACAGGGCTCAATGTCACGAACTGTGAGAATCAAGAGTTGATTCAAGCTGAAATCAAGAGTCTATGCTCAACCAATTGAGCCACCCAGGTCCCTGAAAGTTTAATTTATAAATTATGCACAGTAAGATATTAACAATAACTAATAATAAAATAGAATGACATAACAAGTACTATAATAAAAGTTATATGGACATGTTCTCTCTCAGTCTCTTAAAATATCTTTTTGTAGTATACTCACCCTTCTTGTGATCATGTTGAGATTATAAAATACCTAGGTGACAAAGTAAGCTGAAAGACATAGGCACTGTAACATAATATTAGGTTACTATTGACCTTCTTTTTTTTTTTTTAATATTTTTATTTATTTCTAGGAGAGAGAGAGAGACAGCGTGAGCAGGGGAGGGTCAGAGAGAGAGGGAGTCACAGACTGAAATAGGCTCCAGGCTCTGAGCTGGCAGTCAGCACAGAGCCCGACGCGGGGCTCGAACCCACGAACCACAAGATCATGACCCAAGCGAAAGTCGGACGCTTAACCGACTAAGCCACCCAGGCACCCCTGACCTTCTGAAGCTACACCAGAAGGTGGGTCATCTGCGTCCAGACCATGATGGACTATTGGTCACTGAGACCACACATTAAGGGGAGACTATTGTAATTACCATTTGCTGAGTTCTTGGGTAGATCATCTGGTTAGACACTATGCTAACGTTCTAATGTATTTAGTCTTAATAAAGTTTATGATTTTAGTGTCGCCTGGGTGGCTCAGTCGGTTAAGTCTGGCAAAGTCAGCCGACTTTGGCTCAGGTCCATGATCTCACTGTTTGTGGGTTTAAGCCTGATGTCAGGCTCTGAGCTGTCAGCACAGAGCCTGGAATCTGATTCAGTCTGTGTCTCCCTCTCTCTCTGCCTCTCCCTGCTCACTCTCTCTCTGCCAAAAATGAATAAATGTTAAAAAAAAAAGTTTGTGATTTTACAGTTGCCATTCTACAAACAAGAAAATGGTGCAGGAACTCACCATTAGATTGCATGATCAGTAATAGCAGGGGAGACTAAATTCCAACCAAAGTTCGCAGTCTTAATTACATTGGGATACATACAAAACTCATAAAACTTAAGTCTGATTTGCTAATGTGTTTCTTAAGAGCAAGGGCCATTTGGAAGTCAATGTGTTTTATCCTCTAAATAAGCACACTCAACTGCAGTTTAAGATCTTGTGTTCTAACCAAAGGACAACCAAGAATTAATTAATTTAGAAGCCACATGCATATTGAAAAATTATTGAAAAGAGACAACAGGATTCCAGGTCTGTATACAGCAACTACTTTATTATTTTCAAATGCAAACTCTTTGCATTTAGTTTGCTATTTTACAATTTTACAAACTAGGTATAAAAGACCATAAATAAATGACATAAGTTATGTGTACCTAAAGTTCATGAAGGGAAGAAAAATACCTTGACAAAATAAAACAAAATAGAAAATCTATGTCTAACTCAAGAGATCGCTCAAATTTTGGAACATGTATGAACCAAGCAGTGTTCTGTTAACTTCCTTTAATGGTATGAACTAAATTATAATAGGCCTTATACATTCTAATTTTAACCACAGTCCTTGCATATTCCAACATACTTGGAGTGATACAAAAAATAAATGCACTCTTCAGTGTGTATCAATGCTTGATGTTTGGAGAATGTTAAGTGTGAAAATATTGCTTCTAGAACTTTCCTTGACTGGTCAGAATTTGAGTGTCTTCAGACAAACATTGAGGCTATAAGTGCGTATGGATTAATACACATATCCTTCACAGATTGAATACAAGAGTTCTCAAAACACACACCCCAGTAGTGTAGTGAACATAGCCTGTCTTTAAAATAACTCTTTAAACACACCAGAACATTTCATTCATGATTGTTAAAAATAATTTGGGGCCAGCACACACATGGCGAAGCTACTTGATTTGGTGCAGGAGAACAGCTTAATGCTGCCGAATGGAAGATTTGAGCGAGATTCAGCATCTGAACTCACTAGGCCAACACTCGCTCACGGGGCTAATCCAGTCCCTGAAGTTGGCCTCCTGCCCTGACCTCTGGGGAGAGATGACCAGCTCAGAGATTCAACCTCATTTCTTTATACATATTTTTCAGGCATCAATGCATAGGCACATCCCTTTAAAAATATATTAAAGTCCCCCAAAAGGGGTGAATTAACTTTGTCACTCTGGCATAGCTATGAGAATACAATGCCACACACCCTGTCAGAATGTAATAAATATTTATTGATGATTTTCTCTACTTCTTCAATAACATAGGGGTCAGAATCTTTTTTTTCTTCCCATTTTTCCCTGATTTGATGTTATAGCTTATGTAAATGGCCACAGGTTCTGCAGCCATAGCTTAGAATAAGCAAGGCAGCCACTCAGATTATGGAAAATGGCAGTATGTTGGCTGGCGTTTGGTATACATATCTTATCAGAACTGAATCTTCACACACCGGACCTCAGATTCTAGAAGGCTAAGGGCCATAGGAGTTAGCTGCATATTATTAATTGTAGAACTCTTCCTGTAAATTGGGAACCTGAAATCACTCGAGGACACTTAATCCCAACTATGCTAACCTCAAGAGTCACTGGCATGTATTTTTCTGTGACATTGAGAGACAAAGTATTAATCCAGGACACATCATCTCAAAGCTGACACACGCGTCTCCGTTCATCTCCAAAAGCATATGAATTGCATATATTTGTTCGCATTCAACGAGTCCATTTATGCAGGAAAACAAAGGCTACTTCTATTCCATTTGGGGTCACCAGACAAATTCCATCCCCTTCTCTCTCTCTCTCCATCAAGAAATTGGTGATTCAGATGAGAAGTTCAGTCAGCATTAATGATTTTGATGATGGGTTGTCACCTGAATGGATTTGTATTCTAAAATTACCCCACTGCTGAGGTGAAAATGCCTCCATCCAAAGCTGTAGAATTACTTATTAAGGTTAGCGTGGCAGTTACAAAACACACTTCTAGATACAGGGCATTGAACACTTCTGGGCTGTTTTTCTAAGGGGACGGGTGGGGTGTCCAGGCCCGATTTCGCCTGTGGCCTCTTCATCTCAGAACTGGTGGAAAACCAGAACTCTCCGGTGTAGCATTCCACAACATTCGCAGGCAGGTCTAAGCATGAGGTTAGACACTCACGCGCACGCACACACCCGCGCATATGCACACTCACACCTATGTACACACATCGAAAGAGATAGTCAGCTCATATTTAGTCTAGGAAAAAAAATATATTTATATCACTGCAATGGCACACCCTGGGTAAAATGTGACTTCAGCAATGCATATCATAGGCAGCTCATGGGAACTGGCTTTGTTTTGCGTGGTGGCACCTAACCTGGTGTCCGTTGTAAGACCTGTAGCCTTGGGTCACTTGCTGCCGCGCCAAAGCAGCAGCGACACACAGGAATGAGATATGGAAATGCATATAAATAAAACCACGAGGAATTTAGGAACAAGGGCTCCGTGGAGCTGGTGCTGCGAGACAGTCCGCTCCTCAGCGCCACAAGAGAACAGGTGCTGAGCCTCGCACGTTTGCTGCTTCTTTCACTGGGGAAGAAGATTTGAACGTCAGCCATGTATACTTTTCAGGTATGGGTGTTGTTTCATCAGTGTCTTTGCTCCAGAACTGGCATCGTGGAAGCAGAAGAAACACATTTCGAAGGGACTGAGGAGGGTGTGTTCTGTTTTCTTCTGTGGGCTTTGTGATCGACAGGAAGGGCTGTGAGGCCAAGATAGCAGAATCTACTCCCTGTAGAGAAAGGAACACGATTTTAGACAAAACGTCAACGCATGCGGCCGGCCAGTTGTCAGCCAATATTGCAGGAAAGAACAGAAGCACGTAGGAGTCGGTATGGCTCAGTAAGAAGTAGCTCAGGAGGGAGAGCGTGAATTCCTGCTTTCCTCCTCTGAAAAGTGACAACTATAGTAACAACATCAACAACAAAAATGTTTATTAGTAGCTCAATTATAATAACTTGGGGAAGGTACTAGCCTTCCTCCTATCACCTGGATGAGGCTGTTGCATCACAGCAAAGCTGGGCAACTTGCTCAGGGTCACGTCATAGATGGAGAAGGAGAAAAAGGGGATTAGAACACAAAGGATCTGGGGCGCCCGGGTGGCTCAGTCGGTTGAGCGTCCGACTTTCGCTTAGGTCATGATCTCGCAGTTCGTGGGTTCGAGCCCCGCGTCGGGCTCTGTGCTGACTGCCAGCTCAGAGCCTGGAGCCTGTTTCAGTGTGTGACTCCCTCTCTCTCTGACCCTCCCCTGCTCACGCTGTCTCTCTCTCTCTCCTAGAAATAAAAAAAAAAAAAAAAAAAAAAAAAGAACACAAAGGGTCTGAGTTGATAGCCATGCCTTAACCACTGTGTGAACAGCTTCTCTGTGAAATGAAAACTCTGATTGTGAAGGTTCATCTGTGCAAGAGGAGAAAGGCTTGGAGTTGGTAAAATGATGTGAAAGGCAAATTGTATTACAGTAGCACCCAGTCTTTTCAAAAAGGGGAATTCTGTGTCATGGGAACAGATCCAGAAACACGACCATCCACCAATATTCAACGATATGATTGACAAAAATGCCAACTAAGAAATAAAAGTCACTGAACATTTTTCTTACAAAGGAACTTCTAATGGATGCCAATGTCTGGTAAAGGGCTCATACAAGACGCACCGAACAGGGACAAGGGAGGGAAGGTTGGGCCATGGCACAAGGACACATTTGGCATGCCAGTGCGAAAGGTTCTGGGGGCTCAAGCCCTCCAAGAACTAATCAGTCACAACTGCCTCATCGCGTAGCACAAGGGTTTGTGCAACCCTTGTTGAGCAAGGTCAGCACAACACAATGGAATCATTGTGGCTCCTCATTGTCCTCGCGATTATCAACACAAACCAAAATAAGCAATTTCTCTCCTTTCCTTTGTGACAGTTGACTATCAAGATAGCTTCAGGGACCGTATCTCCCACTGCAATGGCAGTGTTTGGCTGTGAATGACCTCAGGTACAGAGAGAGCAAAGACTAAGACCAGAACGTATCTTCAAAGACAACTTCGCGTATTTTATTAAATCAATCTTGTATTTGCTTGTTTTTTACCTATGTGTGTTTGTCGTGTGTGAGATATAAACCCAGTTTAGTGTCTTTGAGGTAAATAACCATGATTTAGTCTTGTAGAAAATGCTTTAGTCTATTTGGAGAGAGAGAAATGAAGTTTTCTTACAAACTATTCAGTTAGAGATGACTTCATAGGCAAATTAAAATGATAAATGTGGTTTGGGGCACCTGGGTGGCTCAGTTGGTTGGGTGTCCGACTTTGGCTCAGGTCATGATCCCACAGTCCATGGGTTCAAGACCCGCATCGGGCTCTGTGTTAACAGCTCAGAGCCTGGAGCCTGCTTCAGATTCTGTGTCTCCCTCTCTCTCTGCTCCTCCCCTGCCTGCTGTCTGTCTCTGTCTCTCAAAATAAAATAAAGACATAAAAAATTTTTTTAAAAATGATAAATGTGGGGAAAGTTATAACTACCAAGCCTTCCTTTCAAGAAGCCACTTGTCAACATCATTCACTTCGACAATCATGGGGAAGAGAAGAAAGAAAAGGAATTGGATCTACTGTTCCAACTGTGTCTTCTCTGGAAATCAGTAAGTTTATCAAATGTAGTTTCTGAAACCTTGCTGTGCAGGGATTTCATCAGGCAGACATGTCTTTACACGCAGGACAAGGAGAACATGAGTATGACCTTAAGACTGTTGGAGTACAACCAACGCCATATGGATAGGCACACTATTTGAAGGTGATTTTGTTTTGCTGCTAGAAATTCTATTCTTAGAGGAGAAAAGGGTGTCCCCAAAACCCATTTGTCCCCTTTCAGTTCACCAACCATCTTCTTCACTAAATGCCTAGATATAAATATATGGTATGAAATTGGTTTGTTGGGGTGCCTGGGTGGCTCAGTCGGTTGAGCGTCTGACTTCGGCTCAGGTCATTATCTCATGGTTCGTGGGTTCAAGCCCTGCATCAGGCTCTGTGCTGACAGCTAGCTCAGGGCCTGGAGTCTGCTTTGGATTCTTTGTCTCCCTCTCTCTCTGACCCTCCCCTGCTCACGCTGCCTCTCTCTCTCTCTCTCTCTCTCTCTCTCAGAAATAAATAAAACATTAAAAACTAAAAAAAAAATGAAAATAGTTTATAACGGGAAGTGGACTATTTGCGACCTCAGTGTGTATGTGAAAAGGGTTGGATGTTTGAAGTGTGACAAGTGTAGGAATATGAAGGACTGTATCTAGCTGGTGCCAGAATATTCTAGAGTGGAGAAAAATAAACATTAGATCCTTTGAATTCAGACAAGCTCTTCATCGTGGGCAAGTGCTTGGACAGAGACCAAAGCATATGATCTATGTGGCATCATGAGGGACAGATGTGACTTTCGTCGTCTCTAAATAAACAAAGCACTGTGTCTCTGAATCTGTTATGAAGACATCAAAGTGTCCTTATCATCCAATCCTATTCCTTACAATGAGATCTAACTTCTGCATTTCACTTTTTTCAATTATAAAACAACAATGTCATGAATTTCAAGGCTAGGTGATAAAGGAGTATTTGGTAGGTCTACCACCTTTTGTACAGATACATGTTTAATTGAAATCAATTCCTCACAAATCCATTTAAGGTGAAGCAGTTTCATGTGCATGGCTCCTACCAATGAACTTCATTTCACCTCACTCCAGCATGTCGCAATACAACGTTTGGGTTCGCGAGTGAAAGATGGATGAGTAACACTTGGAAAGCCTTGCAGAAAGAGTCCAGCTTCCTTCTGTGAAGTTCAGTGTGTTCTACATAAGAGCACTTCTTATACACTTACAACAACGGCATGTGTTAGGAAAGGTGTTATTATTGAAATATCATCATCTCTAATTTACAGGTGGAGGACCTGAGTTATAAAGAAACATGGAATGAATTTCCCAGTGTCAACATCACGGTTGGCTTTAGAATCCATAGCTGTATGGATGCCAGAGCCTGGCTCCGTGCCCTGGGAAACAATGCAACCTTCCATTGTCCTATTTCTCTTCTAGAATGTGTCACTTCACAGAAGCGGTAGGGTTTCACTTTTACAGCTACTGGATATTATGGTAGGCACTTAGAGAGCCCTTCTTTGGCCTTTCCATTGACCTAGACTCTAACTCCTACACTGTGTTAAAATTAAGATTCAGAAGGCAACCTTTGAATGTAGTAAGATTTCACATTCCACCTTTCAATCCTTGCCTGATGGTTCCAAGTACACAGATACATGATGAGAAATAACACAATGACTGCAGCCTAGTGTCCAGCATTAACTTGTTACAGTATCTTAGAACTGACACATTCTCTCTTTTGAACTGTTCTGCTTTGAGTATGTTCAGTGTTTAGAAAAATAGCTCAAGTCTTAAGTTGTTCCCTTGAAGAAAAAGCAAGACTTCTAATTATTCAGTGGATGCCAGGAAATGCTCTTCTGACTTACAAGATAATGCCATAATGCTATCTTATTTGAATTGGACCATGGAGATTGAAAACAAAATACTCCACAGCTTTCCTGAAGGAAAAAAATAAACATATACATTTTTTTTTTCACAACGAGCAAAAAACCCCACCTACGTTTGTCAACTTTGAGCATGAATACCCAGAACTCTTAGGGTTCAGCAAAAGTGGTGATAAAACAGAAATTGTTGGAGTAGTTTAAAAAAATAAATTTCACATTCCTTCTGAACAGAAAAGCTTTTACAACCAATGTTGCAAAAAGGTTTTTACTAAACTGTCATGACTTGACAGCATCAAATTGAACATGCCTTGCTCTATAAGAAATAGCTTTCAGCATAAAACCAAGGTGGGGGGGGGAGGTCATTAAAATCAGCCAAGTTCTTGTTTAAAAGTAGTGAAAATGGAAGAGTTTAAGAAGTTAAAATCTGTCCAGGCAAAAAGAGTTAGGTTGTTTGTTTCTAGGAATAAACAAAGCCATTTAATTCATGTTTCAAGAAGAAAATTCTGGGATTAAAATAGAAGTATCTCAGGCTCATGAGATACTTTAGGGATGAGATGTTTTCCAGTAGGTTACATGCTAATAGTGAAGACATCAAGGTAAGTCCCAAGTCTCACTCCTGACTTCAAGGTAAATCCTCCCTGGCTGACCTTGTCTGGTGCATTGGCTACCAGAACAGGACAGAAAATGAGAATAATGGACAGACCTTCCAGGACTTCTCAACTACAGCAAAGTCTCCAAAGAATGACCCAAGGTTACAGGTGATTATCTGGTACCCAAAAGATACTCAGGAAAATATTTGTGGCATGAATGATGGGCACTAAAGTGTAAGAGAAACTCTGTGTGAGAGACCCAAGGTTACAGGTGATTATCTGGTACCCAAAAGATATTCAGGAAATATTTGTGGCATGAATGATGGGCACCAAAGGGTAAGAGGAACTCTGTGTGAGAGAGCCAGTTGGGATCTGGGTGCCATGTTCCCAAACCTGACTTGATATGGTTCCCACTTCACTTCTTCCTGGAGGAACAGTAAGAAAGTCCTAGTGGGTTTCCATACTGGCCTCTTCTCCCATAGTCAAGAGAGGACTGAAATCCTGAAAGAACCCCAAACTGCCTGACAGACATGAAAGACTATTTATTGGTCAGTGTTTCAAATTAGATCAAGTTAAAAAAAAAAAAAAAAAAAAGACAAGTTTTCACTGAAGAAAGATGCATTGTGGATTCTTTTGCCTTACCTTGTAGGCCTGGGGTTGCTTCTTTAGAGGAGGGAAGTGTGAAAGTTCCCTATTCAAGATTGTCACGGTCCACTATCCAAAAGGTAGTTACAAGAAGTTTGTAGAGTCCCAAAACATGACTTGATAAGCCACAGCCTCAGGCCCAAAGAAACAGACCTTGTTTGTCCAGTGAGGGGGAGGTGTTTGGGTTTTATTATTATTATTATTATTATTTTTATTTTTTAAAATCCACTTTCCTTTCCTTTCCAGCCCCTTACGTCATTATAAGCCACCAGGTGGCCTGACGAGCTACGTGGTTTTCACCTAGGTTGTTTTCCATGGCAAGAACCAAGCCTCAGAAGCTACGACTGAGTCCTTCCAGAATGTTCCTGGGCATGGTATTCATTCCAGTGAGAGCAAGATGACTGTCATTTACGCCACAAACAAAACACTGTAGTTGTAATTCCAAATGGAGAGAGGATCAAGGGTGTCTCAGAGAAGCTCAGTGTCCGGCAGCAAATACGGCATCAAAACTCGGAGGTGGTGTTCTATTTATATAGGTACATGTATTTTACAAACTGGTGACGGACGGAGCACTTCTGAGAAACAATTTGTTCCAGGTCTTCATTCAAACGACGGTCTGTCATTTCTGTAAGCCCCACGGTCTCAGCAATCTGTACACCAGGCAACGCTGAAGGTATTGGAAGTTTCCTTTCATTTCAGAGGGCGAAGACGGAGTAAAAAAAGTGCAGTTCTTCAATTAAAGTGCATGGATGAGGTAAACTAATTTCAAGAGTTTTGAGTTTATTCAGTACACTGGCTCAGACGGGAACCATTCTGCCGTGTATCTGCTGCATTTGGGTTCTCATCGCCTGGACGCTGCTCAGAATCTTATTCTGGTGTGTGACGGCTGTGATGCCAATCCTTGCCAGGTCACTGGATGTAGGGGGAGAAGCGAGAGGGAGAGAAAAAGCCATGAGGGCGGAGAATCTGGTTCTGGGGCTTTGTGCAGACACACATTTGAATCAGCCACAGTTCATACAGCACAACAAGGCAGGTGTGTTACAATGTTTAAGCAACTGAACGCAACAATGTAGGTGCTTTAGAGGCTGTGTAAAAATTATACTCCATCAAAATGAAAGGCATTCCAGGTTTCTTTTTTTTTTTTTTTTTTTTTTTTTTAAATGAGTAGGATGATAATGCAGCTCAAAGCAGAAAAGAAAAATACTATTAAATCTAGATTTACCCTTTGGTGTTACATCGCTGAGTACTTACTCCTGGTTCATGTGCACTATAGCCTCTAGTGTGGTATAACCAGCAGCTGTGAAGTTATCCTTATACCGGTCCATTTTAATGGCCTGCAGCCAATCGCCCACTGATACCACAGCGGAGAATTCAGGGGAGCTGGGATCCAACAAGGCGGTGTTAGGTCTGGTGGAGGAACGAGAAAGTGTGGACAGACAAGAACTATCAGCAAGATAGCAAGACTCAGAAGTCAGACTGCCTACGATAGGCACTGAAATGCCAAGGACGGGCTTTCTAGAAAGACTGCCTATCATCAAATGTCATCATGTGATTTTTTTGGGGGGCCCCTAATCTCACAAAGTTGCTAAACCATGTATCAAGTGCCCTATCTGTCCTTGATTCCACTTCCCACATTCGTTTTCTGTGGACCTCTTAGTATACTAACGATCATACCAGTCTTTTCACATCTTAGCCTCGGAGAAAGATTGGGGGAGACCCTGTGGCTGATACTGGTTCAGTCTTTGCAGGAAGACGGAAATTCCTGCCAGCCCTGAGTATTACATACTTCAGGACAGCAGCTATGGAAACCCTAATGAAGTATAAGTAAAACAACAAAAAACCAAAACCAAAACCAAAAAAAAAAAACAACAACAACAAAAAAACAAAAACAAAAAAAACCCCACACAAAAAACCTGTGAGCTTGCAACTTGCCAGACTTGATGAAGCGGAGAAAACGGCAAGAGTTCAAGTCCAGCATGCTCCCAGCCAGGTTTGCAGGCAGGCTCAGTGCATTCAAACAAACTTGGGACAGCAGGGAGTTAATGTCCTCTTTAATCAGCCCACGCCTGACCAGCACGTGTGCCAAGACGGGAAAGAAGAATGGCCACTTTGATCACCACTTGGATTGTGGAATGCGCTTCTCATATTCCCTAGCTGGGGCCCTTAAATTATCATTTCAATGAATTCTAAGCACTTTCTATGAAATTATTTATTAGTTTATGCATTTCTCAGGCCAGGTGTTTTATGTTAGGTCATTGTCGAGATTGACTACAGTTCATGGCAGGAATTTTGCCTTTCCTCGTGATATCGATATACAATGAGCCATCTATTTGTGGAAGTATTTATTAAGAGGCTCATAGTGATCTTTATCATCACACTACTTAATTATTGGGTAGACCTTCACCGGGTATTTTATACTACCTTTACTTTAATCACCTCTATACCAACACTGCTATTTGTTTATTATATTTTCTTGAACTCCTGTTTCCCTAGAAATTATAGAATGTGGCTGATCTTAGCATTCTGACCTAATTTTCATCCTGAGACTGTTACTTTAATATGAATGTTTAAACTGAAATATCATAATTACTGAAGTTTTAGCCAAAAAAATATTTTCTTGTGAAAACGAAACTAAATCAGTCTAATGTCTTGATTAATTTCCTGCATGGCAGAATTAATCCAATTCCATTGTTTATTTTATCATTTTTACCTGTTATTTTGGTTTGCATCATTCTCTCTTATGTGACTATTTTAAACAAGACTTGTTTTATCAATCAGTCTTGTGTCTGAATAGTAGCTTGCAGTTGTGAACTTTTATATCTATTCACTCAATTAAGTCTGATTTTCTGAGTAAAATTATGTAAATTTTTATGACAAGAATACTCAAGATTTAACTCTTCCCCCAATAACCAGTATCATAGAATTTTAGACTTTAGTGTTAATGTTTATCAATAATATTCATTATTAGACAAAGAGCAATAGTTTCCATTTCTAACTTTAAGCCAAGAGTGTGACTAGGGCAACACGAAGGCTCTAGGTACCTGACAAGGTCAAAATGACCTTAGGATGAAAATATCCTCATTCTAGATCAATTAACTCTAAGGGTTATTTGCAAGCCTGCTCTGGAAGTCTTTGTGCTCTTTGTGGAACATTACGACATCTGCCTAATTTTGTGCTGAATCACATACACTGTTATACTACATCCCATTACCAGCAAGCAGTAATAAGCATCAAAGCTACCGAAGTACCGTCAGTGAGAAAAACTGCGAATTGAAAAAAAGTATATCCAATAATTCAATTTGTTCTCAATTTGTTCTGCATAATGGTACGAAGCACACATTGTGCAATATTAGGAGCTGAAGAGCTTAACCCAGCAGGAGAAGCGCCAAGTACCAGTGAACCAGCCTTTGGACCTTCAGACAAAATTTATGGGATCTGGAGCTGGAGACCCAAAGGCTGGAGGAAGTTCACCTTGGAAGAGAAGAAGCCAGCGACACCTCTCGGAGAACCGAAGAACAAAAAATAGCCCAGGGAGGCTAGGAGATTCTTTTTAGGCCGCATGGCTATCAAGTGGCAGAAATAAGATGTGAATTCAGCCCAGGCCAGTGTTCTTTCAGAAGAGCTTGATCATTAAGCTCTTGGGATGCGGCAAATGCCAAGGGATCTGAAAGCCCAAAAGAGAATAGAGGGTATGTCTGCTGCTTATTTCAGATTCTTCGTGCACTGAAACAATCAGTGCACACCTTCTCTTCCACAACCATTGGGCTACGTGTTCGGAATACTGGAGGAGAAGCTCCCTACACCGACTGAGACTGGAAGGCCTTGGACATTGTGGGAAGAAACATCTTCCTATTTTTAGCTCAGGGTCATGATGAAAGAAGAGCCTTGGAGAATCGTGGATTTGGAGATGAGTAGATACCTTACTTCTTGCAGGCCTGAAGCATCTGATTATCTTATGCTAGTCTTCGCCTGAATCATTTAACTACCAAGGGCAGTCTATACTCTTTTGGATGGGACAGGTATCTAGGGATCCTGAATCTTACACCAGAGAGGCTCAGTCTCCAGGCTGAAAAGTTCCTATTGAATTGTAGGACTTGGAATATCTGTACCTTGTTTCTGGCTGGCAGCACTTCTTCCTTTTGCTCTTTCCAAAGAAATAACAACCTATTTTACAGATGGCTCAATTATATTCATTTTAAAAACCCTTCTCAAACATTCATCCATATGCTTTGTAACTTGATCAGGTTCTGTTTTGGTCCTGCTTCCTTCTACTCTTGAAAGACCCAGTAAAGAGAAACGTTAGGAACTGAAACCAAATGAATTTTTATTTGCTTTATAAGCTTATACGCACCTATAACCCATCATAAGTGAACTTAAAACTACGGTGTATGAAGAGCTTTCCTCTACTCCCTATTTTGTACTGATGTGTTCCTTTCCCTTCCCTCAAGTTTAGCATCTAGTGGCCTGAAAGTCTTCCCAAAGTACATTCTATCTTTCTTCAGAAATGTTCAGGTCCAGCATAATAAGGAAAGCACTTAGCTATTTCTTTGTTGCTGGTTTTTTTTTTTTTTTTTAATTTGTTTTTTGTACTACGATTTGAGGCCTAACAGGTGTTAGGCTCTTCGAAATGGGGAACAAAACTACCATAAATACTCCATTAACTGAGACAGAAGCCACCCAGGTTGCAGAGAGCTGTGCAGTGGCCTCTGACTAAAAGGCAGGAATTAAAGCGAGCCACCACTCGCCTGCCACCTCTAATGTGTTATTTCATACATCACTATTAAGTAGGCATGGCTGACCTGGAGCTCTCGGTCCCCGTCCTCTTCAAGCTGTTGGGGTTGCGGATGAGTTTGTCTAACATGTTGACAATCTGGCCAAATTTCGGCCTATCACTTCTCTCCTTCTGCCAGCAGTCTAGCATCAGCTGATGGAGGGCGATGGGGCAGTCCATTGGAGGAGGTAGCCGGTAGCCTTCCTCAATGGCTTTAATCACCTATCAGAGAGAACAAAACAGTATGTTAAGCTGCCAGGGAAGCTGCGGTCAGTGGTCCATCCTCCTGACTGGCAAGTTCCCCCATATGTTCAGCTGCTGGCAAGCTTGAGCATGGGAACAGCACCAACTTCTTCGCAGAAGCCAAAGCTGGACCTGAGTATTGCTGGCAACAGGACAGGGAAGCCAGCTGTGGCTCTGCCCTGTTCTCAGATGACAGGCAATGCCAATGTGAAATTCTAAAGTGAAGATTCATCAGTGTCCCGAAGTGGTTAGAACACAATCAGATCAACAACCTGGTGTTGGGCTGGCTCTCAGAGATCACATCGTGACTACCTATCTTCTGCTATCTGGCATCTCTAAGCCCTCCTAACAAAAGAGACTCTGGCCTACTGTTCAAGACTTTCCTTAAGAAGCACTAATAGTTGCATCCAAAATGGAAGTCTCTTTGCATCATTTTAAGTCTGTCCTCTTGCTTAGACAGCTCTTGAGTCAAAATAGGAGCCCACCTTCCAGACCTCCCAATCCAGAAGACACTCCCTCTCTCTAAAACAGCACTGTCCTCAATCCCTCCAGATAGCCAACTATTTTTCCTTTTAGAAGACCAAAATACACCAAGATACCAGTTCTACATTACATTTGTGGGTCTTAGTTGGCTGGCAGTTGGCCAGTTAACAGTTAACATTTAAAAAGTGTTACTAAGTAGATTTAAAAAAAGTAGTAACAAAGAAAATAAAAAAAAATTCTTTTAGAGCACTGATATTTTGAAGGGGCTCTTTCTACATCTAAGGAAAAAGTTATAATGGTAGACGATCATTATCTTATTGCCCAGAGTTCTCCCTGCCTAACTATGACATAAGTAAACTATTCAACAGCCTTTCTTCTAATTCAAATTCTTTGAATCTGTCTTCACAGGTATGACAGTATTTTTCTTATTGGCATTTTGCTAAGCCCCTCATCTTTAGGGTATAGCCCCCAGTAATGTAATATTATATGACTCATGCCAAACTTAAGGAGGGGAATTATTTTGTAATTTCTTGGCTACACATTGGCATTATTTATGTGAATCCTATGAAACTCTAGAAGTCTTTTTATTTGTTTAGAGATTTTTAAAGAAGTTTTATTTGTTTTAAATCAGTTATTAATTATTTATTTTAATTTATGTGTGTGTGTGTGTGTGTGTGTGTGTGTGTGTGTGTGTGTTTACTCTACCCAAATGAGAAGCTGCTAAGGAAACAACCAGAACTATAGCCATCTCAATGACCACGTTGGATTCACCCTGAAGTGGTGTTTATTTACCGCTCCATAACTGGCCTTCAACCGAAAACAGTTAATTCCACAGAGTCCAGTTTCTACATATCAGTATGACTATTGTCTATGTAGCTGGCACACAGTTTGACAATCGTCTTGTGATTTATTAAGCCCTCTGATCCTTCTTCTCCCGTGTATTTTTGCCAACATCCTGTTGTATTAGTATTATTTACTACTCCTTCTAAAGTAGACTTCTATATGCTATCTTACTAAACATTATTCTCTTTATTTCTGGCAACTACATTAAGTCAGTTTGATCTTCTGACTTTCTTTTATCTTTCCAGGTGCACGGTGTTGACTCTAGACTTGATGAAAACATTTTACATTGAATTGATGAGAATGAGAGAAATACTGGGCTAACGCCAGGATAATACAATTTGTTATAAACCCTCAGACTGCTTAAGACTCTTTCATTAGCTCCCTATCCACTACCAGCTTGGAAGATGGCTTGTGGGTTAACAAAGCATATTTTCTCAGTTTACTGCTGAATGTTTTTGGGGGGCTAAAGAGTAAAACAAACAAAAAACTTGGTAAGTTTGCCATATTTTCAACAGTTATTTTGACTCTATTCACCATATGCCAAATGAATTCTACTCATGAAAGTGATTTCCCAGTTACATTTCCTATTGAGAACCCAACAGAGACAAATGCATGGGAATGACAGATTGATATTATTTGTGGGAGAGAGACGGCTTCAGATGTTCTTCCGTGGAGAAAACCAGACCACTGAAAGTTCAAGACAATAAAAAATATGTTAACGTAATATAGAAACTGTCAAAACTATGGGCCTGAAAATACTTAGGGCAGGAAAATGGACCAGAATCTTCAGATTTGCTGCTCTTCTAAGCATTTGGCCATGACTGCCAACTGAAGTTGAGTTTAAGTATTTAATTATTAAAAGAGTAACTGTATGCGCTACTTGCTCATTTTGGCTGTTCTGGTCCTTCTGCAAAGTCTCTCATCTGAAACCAAATGTTGCTACAAGGTAGGTACTGGAAGGTGTCTGTAGCACAATCACATCAAACAATACATTACACACCACTCACTTCTCTAGTTTTTCCAGCCTGCAATTACCTATCAGTTATGCTAGTTGCTGGCTTTCTTCCTATCTGCTGTGAACCTTTCTTTATAACTTTCAGATAACACAATGTCAACACGATCATTCCTCTTAATCTGGTTAGCGAATTCTTTTTGCCCCAGAGCTGTGGACTGCATTAGCTTCTCTGTTGCTCTGAACATTCTTTTATTGATAAGGCAACCAGGATCCTATTTCTTGAGTTCTTCATTTAATAGTCAAGGCTTTGCAACTTCTTGTTATTTCAAAACAAAGCAGATGGGCAGGTAGCATTTCACATCAGGGAGAATTTTTTAAAAAAAGACTTCCTCAAACTATAATTTTTATTGATAAATCAAGTGCCAAGACTTTGTAAGCACTGTATGCTAATATTTTACTTCACACATATAACTAACAAGTGTTCTAGGAAGACCCTTTGGTCTAAGTTTTTTTTTCCCCTTCCTCTTTCTCACTGGAGATGTTTGTAATTAAATTCTATTACTCTGGAATCTTATTAGTGTCATTATTGAATGCTTTTCTGAAATTGCAGGCATTGTGGATACTCCCTTACGAAGTAGTCCAGATGGTACATTTAAAGGGATGTGCATAATTTACAAAGGGTCATTGAGTGAAGCTTTATTTTAGAGTCCTCAAGGGGCAAGCTCTAATTACAACTATGCCAGCTTTAAAATATTCACTAGTTCTCTTCAAAGAAACCCTCGGTGTCAATTTTTTCACAGGTGAAATGTGTGTTTTTCATATATACTTTATTTTCTTAGATATCAAAGTGGAATTTTGTTGTGGATTGGAGCATTAATCATGTAAATATATGTTCCTTATCCCCCACTTCTCCATCTATCTATAAATCTATCGCGTCGGCCTTCCACACTGTCCCCATTTAGGCGATGTAATTTCGGTCCTTGAAATCCATGACTGTGAGGTTTAACTAGATTACTACACACATTTGTATTGAGAAATGTAATGAGAATCTTGAGTTTCATGTATCATTTCAAGCTCCGGCCTCACTCCATCATACACTGATGCAATCCTTCCTGAATCTCAATGCAGAGACATATATTTCAGAACATAAAGACTCACGTCTTGATTGGACATATCCCAATAGGGTCTCTCTCCATATGACATAACTTCCCACATAACGATTCCATAGCTCCATACATCACTCGCTGATGTGAATTTACGATAGGCGATTGCTTCTGGCGCAGTCCACCGGATAGGAATCTTGCCACCCTGTGAACATTCGAGCCATAAGTTATTCCCTAAGTACATCACTGATGTGCCATTTTAGTCCCTGAATGTTCTTACTGTTTGCCAAGTGGGACAACAGCATTCCTGAGATAGCTTTCCAGACAATAATATGAGACTTGTTTGTTTTAACTAGTCTTCTAGGTTGAGACACTTCTCGTGTGTTTTCTTTAGTCACAGGGAAGTGAACAAGTAACCTGTTTAATTATTTTTGAAAAAGCCTACCTATTATCTGAGCTCTGCTTCAGGCAATATTGGAGGAGAAAGGAAATTGCAGGATTTATAAAATGCATATGTTACTATGGCATATCTATGGGCGTGTAGCTGAGGCTCACTTTGACTTCTTGCTGAATTCTTTTGGCCAGCAGCACAACGGCGATATTTAATATTGTTTCTGAAATCATGAACTAAGGAAGTTAAGTATGAAACTTTCTATCCTCCACACTGCTATCCTACTTTTATATAGCATGACAAAGGTGCTTAACATGGCTAGAAGAGAATACATAACATTACATAGGCTCTTAGAGGATGCCAAGTACCAGATGCTAAAGCCATTACTGACTTTAATGGGGGTGGGGGGCACCTGCAAACATGGCAAAAGAACCGAATATTACCCAGGAAATGTTAAAATTGCTGCTTGTTTTTATTTTCATTGCCTCAAATGTCTATTGTTTGGTTATGCTTACATGAAAGGTGTTTTTAATTGAGTTTCAAATTTCCTAATACAACTTGAATTCAGACCTGTAAGCTGTTCAAGAGAATATCATTTGAAGGCTTGCTTTACTATGGCTACTAAGCAAGACAATAAATAGTACCAGAAATTACATTGATACACTGCAGTTTACTCTGAAAACCCAGTGTGATACATTTCTACTTGTTCCATACAGAAGGACACTTGTGCTGCCTCCCACCTTCTGTAACTATTTGGCTAAGGTTTAATCTATGTGAATGTATCATTCTAGAAGCCCCTTTAACTTTCCTCTCCAAATACTAGGGAAAAAAATACAAGATCTTTAGCATTCACAAAGATGCATCCTTTCCGACATGAATGGACTTAGAATTCAAAAGTGGATATATGTGTAAGAATCAAAACTAGAGCCAAAGCCATTGAACACTACAAGGAAAAGGAAAAACAACCCACCCACCACCAACCAACCAACCAAACAAACAAAAACAATGCTTAGGACTATAAATGCAAAATGAGCATCAAAGGAGGAAAATGGACGGTAATTATCTGCTTTCTGTTGATTTCAGCAGTGCCAGCCTTAATGGCCAAAAACTTTTAGGATTCTGTTTATTCCATTAGTATCTTATATTCAGACCGTCCAGCTAAGATAGTAGAGCCATTAACTGTAGACTGATAACTCTTAACTGTGCCCTAATCCGGCTTATCTACCAGGAGTAAAATGAAGGCCATTAAATTTGAAAAATCCTTGCACAGTGTAAATGATTTATAATTCCTGTATACACACCCTCAGACTCAGTGGCCAACCAACTAGAAACATTGCTCTGTCTTGTTTAAAATAAGAAAACTTTTTAATAATAGAAAAGAACCAAATAGAAAATCTAAAACAGGAAGGAAGGAGGGAAGGAAGGAAGGAAGGAAAAGAAGAAAAATTAAGTGTAAAAAAATACAATAATTAGTAAAACTCTAGCTTGTAGTTCTTAAAGTAGTCACACATCTTAAGGCACTTTCAAAATCTCTCTCAGAAATACAGCTTAAAAATGAAAGCATGGATATGAAGAGGTTCTGAAGAATGAGGAAACTTAGAAAATCAAAAAGGGCTTAAACATCAAAGTGAGAAAAGAGGAACAGTTACATCAGAGTCAAAGCCCGGAGGTCACAAATCCTCCTTACCCTGGTGGTATAAGCTGCTTCCGGATCATCCTCAAGTACTCGGGACATGCCAAAATCAGACACTTTGCAGACCAAGTTGCTATTTACCAGAATATTCCGTGCAGCCAGATCTCGGTGCACATAGCTCATATCTGATAAATACTTCATCCCAGACCCGATGCCACGAAGCATGCCCACCAGCTGAATGACAGTAAATCTGCCATCGTTCTTCTGCATAGGAAAGGAATGAAGAAAAACCTAATTAGCATTAGGCCAAATTAATTTGCACCAAAGCATTTATTACTTGGATCTTTTTTGATTTCTGTACCAAGTATGCAATGAAACGCAACACTATTTCCGGACCTTTCTGACCAAAGTCACTAATTCACTAGTAGAGTGTATCCTAAGGACCGGATTTGCTTCCTGCGGTAGATGGAAATTATCCAATTGTAATGAATCTAAGGCTCAAACAGCCCCACAATGCAAGAATAAATCAAATACCACCCTCATTGCACATGGATTATTTAATAGCCTTTAAAAATCACATCATTCTCTATTTCTCCTCTTCTTCCCTTGCCCCGTTAAAAGATTCCATGAATACAACTAAACAGAATGGACATAGGGAGTCCGTTAGAGTTTTCTAAATACCAACATTCTTGGGTTTAATATAAAGTAGTCACGTACCCTGAGGAATGCATCCAAGGAGCCATTCTCCATGTACTCTGTTATGATCATTACTGGTTTACCTAGAGTTTTCAGAAAGAAAAACACAAACCCTTGATGAGCACTGCAGTTAATGAGATAAAAATGGGCTGTGCACAATTTTACTGCCAAGACACCTGTCTTGTGCGATCTAATTTAATTAAAACAAGTCAAGCTTATGCCTCAGCTGTGGGGAGCTAGGAATGAAATATTAAGAGGACGGGTACGTTTAAATTCCATCTGGAAGGTTAACCCTTTGGGTGGCTTGTTGACAAGGTCTTTAACTAAAGTGGCCTCTGGTATCCAGGGAGCACATGAATGGATAATTGCTCTCTCAAGCAAAAGGGGAGGGAGATAAATGGGCAGACCTGCGTAAAGGAGAAAAAAAATTTTTAGGATAATTAATTTATTTTGTCCCCAGAAGAGCCACTTGTGTCATGCTAAAGGAATCAATGGGCAGAGAAACTTTTTTACTTATTTAGAGAAACCCAAGGCTCTGGGAGCAGTAACTGCACAGGACATTTCATTACTCAGACACATCTTAAAGCTCAAGAATGTGCAATATTAACCCTGCCCCCACCCCCTTACTCAGATCAGGAGATATGTCCTTTCTTTTCCCTTTCCTATCTATAAAAAAAGTTAGCCTATTTGCTCCTTTAAGCGGACAACTTCAGCAACAGCAAACAACAAAAATCAGAGAAAAGTTTCAGGAAATTTTTTCATCAGAGACACCAGGTTAGTTCAGTACCAGAAATTCTTGATCCCCCCTCACCAGTTTTTTTTTTTTTTTTTTTTTTTGAAGCAAAGAGAAAAAAAACGATTTTAAGGTTTGGGAGGAGAGGGGGAAACAATAGTTTTATTTTACTTTAGTTTTCTTTCTGAGGAACTTAGGAAAGAAGGACCATTCTTTAGTTTCTTAATGGCTGACAATGGACCCAAGATCTGAACCTCCTTCTATTTAAGTGGTTATTTGTGGGAGGGAAATGGGGTGAGGATGTAAATCCTCATTATTTTATAAGGGAAATGTTAAAGCAAAGAGAATATAAAAGATTCCCTGCGAGGAAAACAAAATGCTAGTTGGATAAATCAAAAATATTCACTTTCACTACTGTACTTGTGGACTGTTCAGACTCAGATATTCAGTCACGGAAAATGGACTGGGGTCGGTCACTGCTGAAAAGTTCCTATAATTATCCTAAAAGAATAACTTTCTCACCCAGAATAGTCTCTGTTCTGTTGTGGGGAAATGTCTTTATTTCAGAGGCAAACATTAGAAAAGAACAGAAATTTTCAATCTCAAGATAGTCCGAGTTACCATCTTTTAAAATCATCTATCTATTTATTTTTAATGTTTTTATTTTAAAGTTTATTTACTTATTTTGAGAGTGAGACAGAAGGGAGAAGGGGCAGGGAAAGAGGGAGGGAGAGAGAGAGAGAGAGAGAGAGAGAGAGAGAATCCCATGCAGGTTCCTCACAATGCAGAGCCTGACGGGCTCAAAACTCATCAACCCTGAGATCATGACCTGAGATGAAACCGAGTCATCCAGGAAACCCAATCTTTTTTTTAAAATTGTGTTTGTGGTGTCATGTCTAAGAAATCTTTCTGAGGCAAAAGTTTTGAATGAGGAAACAATAACATGCAGAATTTATTTTCAGGGATGAATGGAAGCTGCCAGAAAAAGCGAAGTTGTGGGGTAGATCAAAGGGTGAGGAAAACCAATTCTGGTCTTTCCCGTCGGCTGGAGGGGTTAGTCTCTGTACACCTGTTCTGTCTTCCCTCAATATAATAAATAGAAAGCTCTTTGATTTATTAATTTCATTTAATTTTATAAATTATTAAATAAATTTGTAATAGGTTAATTTTATGAATTTACTCTGACAGAGAGAAAGAGAGAGAGAGTGAGAGAGAGAGAGAATGGTTGTTGTGGGAAGAGATAGAGAGAGAATCCCAAGCAGGTTCTGCGCTTGAACCTGGTGTGGGGCTCAATCTCACAAGCCCTGAGGTCATGACCTGAGCCGAAATCAAGAGTCGCTGCCTAACTCACTGGGCCACCCAGGTGCCCTGAAGCTCTTTGTTTCAGTTTCATTTACCCTCTACCTCTGTGGCCACAGACAGAACAGATGCATCTAAATGAGCTATAATTAACCCAACTCAATCAAAAGATACTTTGCCAACCAATGAGAAAAGTGGACTCTCTTGCATTAACACCCACTTCCACTTCACCAGATCACTCTGGAGGTGTAGACAAGAGAGTAGAAGATCCAAAAGAAAGGGGGGAGGTGGTGGAGAGAAGGTATCATCTCCCCATCAGTTTAAAAAGTTATTCAAGTAACTGCTGGTCATGAATTCACACGGTTCCACATCACCTTTGTGCCCTCACACCTCCCTCCTCTGACTGTTGGCAGGTCTTCACGATTTTTCTACATTCCTTCTTCTGTTTGTTAAAAGTATCCATTTGTCAGCATCTTTATAGGCTCTCCAAGAGAAATAAAGATGAATGTCTCCATAAGCAGAGGCACTTATAAAAAGGGGCTCAGCTGGCCTCAAAGATGGGAGGTAGCTCCTCCCCTGGAAAAGGCAGGGATGCGGTGGGGGTGGGGGGGTGGAGTGGGGGAAGGGGACAATTCCTCTGGTGGAAATTTTAAATCATTTTAATTCAGTGACAACTGCATTATGCAAATGCATCCAGTCATTTATAACAGTTACAGCTGTAACAGCTATGGGTTTTAGAGGCGCGGTGGGACTTTAATACAAAGATCCCCTGTTTCTTTTCTCTTCTGCAGAGGTGCTATGAAAATCACTGTCTGCAGCAGGAAAAACACCCCAAGCTGAACAGAGCCTCCTTTTGAGAAACTGGACCTGCAGAAGTATTTAAACCGAATGTTATCTTTCAATTAAAGTAGCGAAGGGCTCTGGGCAGCCCCGAAGGCCACGGGGCAACAGAAAAATATCATCTGTAAAACTAATCTTAAAAAGCAAAGAGAGGTATTCTATGCTAATTATAGCCTTCGCCTTAGGTGGAAAATTATATACCCTTAGCACCAAGGTTCCGCTTTTGAAACGATTCTGATGATGGGGAAAGGTGTACTTCTTAAGACATAATATTACCACTGAACACTTAGGGAAGTTTTCTGTTGTTTACATTTGCCAAGCATTATGCTGAACACAGGAAGTATTTCATCCCAAATAGCCCTCTATGGCAAGTTCTGTTTTTATCTCTATTTTATAGATGAGGAAACTGAAACCTTGAGCAACTAACTGGTCAAGACCACATGCTTTCTGGGCCGTGGCGCTGACATGCAAGTCTTTGGTCCACGGGCCAAGGGTCCGGGGTGCAGAAGACAAAGCTTTGGCTAACCTCTCAGATCTTTAGAAATTCAAGCTCATGGGGCCCACCCTACCTGAGGAATCAAACCTGAGGATGAGGTCCAGGAAACTGTTTTGACAAGTTTCCCAGAATTCTGATGTATGTTTCAGCTTGAGGACTGCTGAATGAATGTAGACTCTCTCCCACTTTTTAGGAACCTCCTTATCGTCTCTTCTTGAAAGGTTTTCTAATCTTGTGTCTCACTTTCCGTTCCGCCCCGGAACTGATGTCCAAGGTTTAGTCTTTTAACCTACGCTTCTCTTCCCATGGCCCCCTTTTACCCACTCTGCACATGTTCCCTGAGGATGCTTTTCACAGGCACACTGAACTAAGTGAGAGGAACCTTGGCCTTCCAAGAGACATAGCCCGGAGTTTATAAGGTCTTTGACTTGTAGTAAAGCAGTAGGTACTGTGGCTGCTGGAATAGAGCCACCTTCAGTAGTAACCGCTTCAGCTGCACTGTCCATGCGGTGCTTTATAAATGGGTCTTAGCCAGCCTTACAGATGTATCCAGGGTTTGCTTCACAAAGTGCATCTGTTGAGCTGTGTCGTATTTTAACTGAAGCGTGGTTCACAGGCTCAGCAAATGCTAATGGGCTAAAAAAGGAAGGTTCAACCAGGTGTTACTGTAAATAGGTGCTGAACAGCAAAGGCCATAAATCAGGCAGAGCAGACAAGCAAATCCCCCAATATAATAAAGATTTCCAAGATGCACTCCCTGCATCTGGAACCGAAGCTTCAAGCACGAGGTGTGGTGAGCTTTTGTTGTGTTTTATATGAAAAGTACTTAAATTTTATTTTGCTTACCATCTGCTTGCGCCTACCCTGTGACAATCAGTTTGGTCTAGCAAAGGTTTGAAAGATGGCGAGGCATACCGAAAATCTGCAATATTAATTTCCCTAAAATCTCACACAAGCTGCCTTGGAAATAGGGTATCAGCCTAAACCATAGACCCATTGAGAGCTGACTACAAGATTAATGACTTGTCCTGCACTGATTTCCTCCTATTAGCAATCAGTGGGTCTGCCCCATCTGTCATTTCCCTGGAAAGAAAATGTGTGTTTAATTTGCCAGTAACTTCTAACTTGGCTTTGTAAAAGGAGCGCCCCACGTACATTTGGTGACAACGCCTTCCAAGTGAATTATATTCGGGTGGTCAAACTGTCCCATGATGCTGGCCTCACTCAGGAAGTCTCTCCTCTGTTTATCTGTATAACCAGCTTTCAGCGTCTTGATGGCCACACAGATCTCTCTCTTGCCAGGCACTTTAAGACGCCCACTGCATACTTCACCGAATTCACCTTTGGGAGAGAAAACGAATCAATTATGGACCAGAAACACATTCAAGATGAGAGAGTAATAGCTGACATTTGTTGAGTGCTACTTACATGCCAGGCACTGTGCTAATGTTTTACAAGGATCAAGGAAACTTCATGTACACAGATATTTACATATATACTATACATACGATAGTCATACACATTTGTATAATCTGCATATGTATATTTAATATCCACAAAGAAAATAGGCTTATTAGAGAGACACTCAGACACCTACCAACTCCTATGACTTTTTCAATCTTGATGCAGGATGCGTCAATTTCTTTGGCAAATTCTCGAACAGCTTGGTTGGGATCTTCATAGGTAAAGGGGTCCACGTAAGTTCGAACACCTAAGTAATAAACACATGATAGGTTGGCAGAGCACTTCCCAGAAACCGCTAATGAACTTAAGTTGTCTGTGTCTAAAAATACTTAGCAGAGGAAGTTTCCTTAGCATGACAAACATACTTAGCAACAGACATACAAAAATGTTTAAATTCTTGCTCTGGTTTTCATTAGTGGGTAAACAAAGAGTTGTTAGCTACTTAAGAAGCTGCAGCTCTACTGACTTCCTGGAATGTCTTCACACTTCAAGGATGAAATTTGAAAAACAACCCATCCCACGGAGGAAAAGAGAGTCTCTACAAGAAAATTTGGACTATGTTAGCTGAATATCTTTGTGCAAATCGGTTGTTCGTGTCCCACCCACTGTCTGCGGCTATACTTTCTTAGGGAGAATAATGGAACTTTCTTTCTTGACCGGCCAGGTCTACACGGTGCCCAATATCTGGACCGATTAAGAGCGTGACCAATAATTAACAAATGAAGATTAAAGCTAGGTTAAAATAGATTAGAGGGATAATAGCAACTAGCTAACTGGGGAATATAAACTCTGTATTGGACTTCCACTTTTATTCTACTTTGGAAAGAAGGTGTTTTAAGACACTGAAGGTCGCCTGAAAGCTTCAGCTGGAGAAAATGTTGCAGCCTAATTGTGAATGGTTTGAATATCAGAAAGTGTCATTCACCCAGACCCCACAGACAGCTCGCAGCCTAAGCTCAGAACATCCCAGAGATGCCTGAGACAAGAAGCGTCAGTAATTACTGGGAGCTCTCCTTCCCTTGCTGGCGCTCCTAGGGCTTTGGGGCACAGAAAGCGTATAGGGCACTGGCTGGCCTAACCACCTTGATTTTCCGGAACTATCAGTCTTGTCTTCATCATCGCATTATATTTAAAAAAAAAAAAAAGGCACATTTGCTTTTAAAAATATATATCGCATGCAAGTTCTAAAACTATGGTTTTAGAAAAAAAATAAGGTGACTAAATGGAAGGTTATCAGACATTCCATAGCCTTTATGCTTTATGTGCTGTAGCCAAGAAAATCTTTCTCAAGATGCTTCTTCCTACCCCTAGTCTCTCTCTTCCTTCTACCTCCTGGTGCTGTCCAATAAGGTGGCTATTAGCTACACCTTGCTACTTACATGTAAGTTACTTAAAATCAAATAAATTAAAATTTTACTTCCTCATTCACACTTGCTACTTTTCAAGTATTCACTATTTTCAATAGTGCACGTGGCTACTGGCTCATGTATTAGACAGGGCAGAGAACCATGCCATCATCTCAAAGCATTCTATTGGACATTAAGAATCTTCTACCTCACTCACGTCATTCTAGGGCCAGTTCTTGGAATCTGTTCTTCGACCCTCAAATAACCAGAATGCACTAAAGAGATATGAGTAATCCCGAATGCCACAGCACGTATTTCTGGGGCCGGAGTGATTACTGTTCATTCCTTGTTCTTTTCCTCTCCAAAAATTGTATCTTACAAGATGAGAAAAATTGCTACCCGTTAAGTCTTGCCACCCAGCGACAAAAATGAGTCAGCAAGACCAAAGCTTTTTCAGGGTGGAAAATAAAATAAGGAGTAAGAATCGAAAGGAAATTTCCCCAACCCCCATCTTTAACCTCACTGGAAACAATCCCAAATCACTTAGTTCAGCTGGATACCTGAGGTACATTATTTAGATAACTCTATGAAAGAGCTATAATATTGATCACCACGTGAACTTAATTGAGGCATTTCTAAACTAAAAACATGAGACGTAAGGAAAAGAAAACCATTCTTAACCCAATTTTGTACCTTGATTCAAATGTTTCTCTTCATCTGCTTCTTGTTTAGCTTTACTGTATTTACTCCGTCTATTAAAAATTAAAAACAAAACCAAAAAAAAACCCACAATTATTTTCAAAAGTTGTAAGCCACAAGGTAAGTTCTTTGCTATCATACTATATACAAGTCAGGCAAATAAATATACTGTGCACACTTCACAGATGAGGAAACTGAGGTTTATGGACAGTGAAATAAAAAGGTGAAAAACGGTTTCAAACAATTAGTCAAAACTGATTGTGAGTCTGCTCCTTTTTTTTTTTTTTTTTAAAAGAGAGAGAGAGAGAGAGATCATTAGTGGGGGAGAGGAGAGAGACAATCTCAAGCAGGCGGCTCCATGGTGGGCCTGGAGCCCTAAGCAGGCCTTGATCTCACCACTGTGAGATCATGACCTGAACCAAAATCAAGAGCTGGACATTTAACCAACTGAGCTATGCAGGTGCACCCAGAGTCTGCTCCTACTACAATGTTAAACTAAGGTGATACAGCAAATATTTTATAATATAATTTCAAATCTCTAGAATCAATTTATCTGATTGAAGATCGCTTATAAGTTTATTGGCTAGTTCTCCCATATGTATTCTGAAGTAAAATAAGTTTCCACGGGTGAATTATGCATAAATCAAATCGCAATAATGTTCAGTATGTGATAACAGTGAATCCTATTGCTACAACCACAAAAACCACTACCACAAAAAACTCATTATTATATGATATTCTTAAAACAATAGTTTTGTGGTCATTGGTTTCAGCTGCTGCTTACAAACTCCTGAATTATTAATGAAAATTTAAAAGGTAAATATTTGCTTTTTACTGGATTACGTTCCTTAAGAGTTTATAGAAAACTTGAAAGAGTAAAAATGAGAAGTTTCCATTGGTGGCAGAATTCTCTTTCCAAAAAAATGGTGTACGGCATCACAATTGGTATTCTGCTCTAAATGTCCTGAAGAAATGAACTTTGGGCATTATAAAAGTCTTGAGACTCAAAAATCATGAATACATATAAATCTTAAATCAATAATTTTGATACATTATATATGCATGCATGTGTGTATATATTTTGTAATATGTGTATGTATGTATGTGCATATAACTTAAATGAATAAAAAAAAGTCAACTCCGTTGGTACTACAGATTTCAAAAGGTTGGGGGAAGATGAGGCCAAGTAAGTGAATAAAATGTGTACATTTGTGTTTTTGTCCAAAATGTAAAGTTCACTGGAGTCCATTGGAGTTTATAATCATCTCCTATTTTCTAGGAATTTTAAAGACAGAGTAAGTCCAAATTCCTACAGAAACTGAGGCTCCCAAGGCTGCAGAGCATCTTGGCAGTGAGGTCCTATCAGAGCCTGGAAACCTGAACCCCTGAACTTTGAACCAGTTGGAAGGGTGGGATGATCCTGTAAAAGAGAGAAAAGCAGAGAACCTAATGGGGCCGCGCTCGGCAACCAGAGAAGCAGTCCCATCATGGTCCCCCTATCAGCTCTCCATTGTCTAGCAGGTGGTAGCCAGCTCTGCGATCAGGCCCTCAGAGCCTGCAGCCTGCAAATTATACCACCTTTCACTTGTGCGCTGCTGCATTTCACTTTTCAGAACGTTCCGGACACATTATCATCCCCTCCCATAGCTGTTTACAAAGCAGGAGCCAGCTTGGTAAACAGAGACCTCAGTCACTCGAGTTAACTGCCAAGTGTATGGAATTCTTGCATTTTCACTTTGCTTTTAACTTTTTAAGGAGCCATCAAGTCTATTACTGAATCGCATCTTCACAACAACCCCAGGGAGGTAGTCATGCAGAGAGCACATGGGGCAAGCAGCTCATCCACGACCCTCTTAACAAGTACAGGAGTGTGCTGATGGCCCAATATCAGTAAATCCACTTATGTTGGATTCCACTGCTTTGAAAATGCATTGCTTCATCAAGGAAACTCAACACGTTGAAATGTCCTAAAACCAGGCATCTGGATGAGAGATGTAGTCCCCTCCACCGCCCCCTCACCCCCTTCCCGTTTTAAAGGAAACAGAAGACTGTTAGGCCAGGGACTATGAAAACAAGATTTTATGTCAGGGAAACGCGTGGCGAGATCCCAGGGGTGTGATAGGGTCCTGCCAGCCTGAGCGATTGGATCTTATCAGAGTTCCTAAAAGCATTATCTAAAATTACAAGTATATCTCTTGAACCACTTTAGATTTCCAATACTGATTTGAATGTCTTTCCTTTAAAGAAGCAAAACAATGCATAGAGCAGGAGAGCTTTGGTACCAACTTTAAATTGCCAGTGAGTTCGTTAAAAAGACCCTGGAATATCCCAGTAGAAACAAAGGCCTCCAGCTGCCCAGGAGTGCAGTTATCTGTTTTACATCAAGCACATCCATTAAATTATGTGCAAAGCCAGAGGAAATGCAAAATGGCAGGGATCATTAATTATAAGGTGGCCACGCCCATCCCCTCCTCAGACTTCTAAACATAGAAGAAGGAAGTAAATTAGAGGGGAAGGTGTACTTTTAAAGAAACTTCTTGACTTGCTGTGTTCCTTGGAGGAAAGGACCCTCCAGGAGTACAGAAAATGCTGAGGAAGAAACACAAAAGAAATTCCTGTTCACAGACAAACAGCAGCCCTATTAGTGTCTCCATAATACACTGGAAACTAAAATGCTAAGTCAGGCTCTATCTACCTTTGTCACCTGATGGCCCTTTCTCCTTGGCTCAGGGTTGGGCAAAAGTGTCCGTTATTGTCCCAAGAAAGAGAGCCCACTGAAGTTGGGTCAGCCAGGCTGAAGGAAACCACCTAGCCTAAAGAAGTGCTAACTCTACACTGACATCCAAGGCAGATCACCTGAAAGGCAGAAGGAAACCTTTGTTGAGGATTTTCTAATTCCGGGGACTTGGGCAAGCTGATTGGAACAGGGAGGGAGGCGAGTGGTGTGCTAGTGAATGCACCAGAAGGAAGCTTGGCACCTTTCATCTGCAGGAGGGAGAAACAAGACCCTCCCCTTCAGGTGGAGCTGTGAGTCAGAGCTGAGCCCTCCCCAGCCCTCAAAGGGGGGTTGGAATCAGGGTATTAGCAGGCATTGTTGAGGCACAGCATGAGCCCCAAGCACTGCCCTCCCAACCAATGTATCCTTCTGGCACCTCGACTATTCAATAAAACAAACAAAACCTTGGGGGGTGGGGGTGGCAGGGTCCCAGCACAGGAAACTCTGCCTCCATTAAAATACTAACTTCCCTGATCAAGTGGATGAATTTGATTGATGTGGTTCACTGTTCCAAAACTAATTAGTAAAAGGTAAGTAATTTATTCAGCTAAAGTGCAGATTAAAGAAGATAAAGCAATGTAATAACCAGCACGGCTCCAGGAGGACCCTTTCCAGTGTTTAATGGCCTCACCCATGAAGATTCATAGGAGCCATCCTTCTTTTTCCCCTTCCTTAAGCTGTCATTGTTCTTGCACCAAATGATGTCTAAATGTTCTCCATGAGCAACATTTTGAAATGGTTGGAATAGAACCATACAATTGCGCACAAGTTGTTTAGAAATGTTCCCGGAGTACCATCTGCCCCCTCATTGTATGAATTAACATGACTCCATCAGAGCCAATTTAGGCTAACATTTGAGTGCATTCATTCTTATGTGATCATAATATTCCAATTAGGACACCAGGCAAGATAGATACGGACTGAATGGAAACTGGCTTAGCATTACGCGAACAGTTAGCTCCAGAGTTGAAAATCATAGCCTTTGCTCGAAGACAAAAACCAATGTGCAAAGTCTGACTTCATGGTGTGTGTTAGATGCGCACGTGAATTCACAGACTGCAAGCACTACCATCAGCACGGAGAGTCCTGAACTTGTGGTCTGCTAGGACTGTCTATGTGGGCTTTTGAAGTAGGTCCGTTTTTTCAGTTCAGAGGAAGGCATTCTAAGAATCTATGCCAGTATTGGAAGTCAGTCCTGATCAGGCAACTAGCTGTGTGACCTTGGTTTACTTTATTGTTTAACCTCCTCTCCGGGCCTCGAGATCCTAATATAGAAGACGCCAGTGTTAGAATTAAGTAGTTTCCTAAACCAGAGTCACTTGTATAGTTTTTCACAAATTTTGCTGCAGCTACCTCACTTATTTTCTTAAAATCAATTTACTTTCTTTTTTAAATTCTAATAAGGAGGGGACAGTCAGTACACCCTAACGTAAATGGACGTAACAAAAGCCCAGTAGCTCCAGCAATCATTAGAAAGTCAGTATAAAAACTTCTGTGCCTGGTTATCAGGCAATACTTGCCTCTGATCACCAAAATGTCCTTTAGAAAATAGAGACTCCTCTTGTGTTCCAGTCTTTTCTTAAGAGTTTTTCTCGAATAATCAAATATTATTTGGGGGAGGGGCACACTGGCATAAGGCAACCCAGATTAGTAGTATTTGGGATAACCTGATGGAATCACTGATAAAGGGGCAGGAATCAGAGAAATTAACACATTCGATCAGTAGTCCTGGAGGGTATGACCTTCTCACTGCATTTTATGATGTCATTGTTAACAGTCCTTTCAAAAATCACTTTAGAAAGCAGTAAAGTGGTTCCACTGTGGAGAACACAAATAAATACGTGCAGCGGTGCGGGGACATGGTGTCATGCTTCTGAGAGATGGCACACACGTGGTTTGGGATAAACTTTCTAGGGACAGCATGACATAGATACAAAGACAACAGCACGTATACGACCCCACAGCAAGCACAGCTGTGCGCTCGCAAAGCTGAAACAGTCCTTTAATTACAACTCAATGGCCAGAAACACACAGACCATAGATGCTTTTAAAAAATGTAAGGCAATTTGCTTAAGATTATGTGGGTGGTAAGAACATACCCTATGTCTTAAGCCAGCATACTTGGTGTATCATTTCAAATGTATAAATAAAATATATAGATGTGGGAGTTTGATTCTTTCACAGAGATCCCTAAATGGTTTACACACGCAAGTTGGCCAAAAGGAAAGAGTGAATCTTCTCACTGAGAAAAAAAAAAAAAAAAACCACAAAAAAACCAAAAATGGAGATTACCCTGGCTTGCCTAAAGCTCGGGTTTCTCCGTATAGAGGAAATATAATAAAATAAATAAAACAATTGCTATAAAAAAAAATTCTAGCAAGATACCAGCTGTGAGCCTGAGGCCGTTTCCTCTTTCCTCGATGACAAATTAGCACCAGACAGATTTTCCTTTGAGGTGATCAGAAGAGCTGAAACTTTTCTTGCTGGGTGGGTCCCTGCCCTCTACTTCTGAAAAAAAAAAAAATCTCGCTTGCCATCCCCATGTGGGCCTCTGCTGGAGGGGGATCACCTGAAAAGGGGTCTCTCTGTCTCCGGCATTGACTCTGCCATCAACATTCTGTGGCTTTAAGACGTAAGAAGCAGCCCTATCGTTTTCCAGGCCAGGATACTCTACCGGGTGCTCTCCTGACTGCTGGCCAGATTATTTGGGGGTGCCTTTTACCACCTTTCGCTTGCACTAAAAGCATGGACCAGACTTTTGTCCGCACTACGTGTCTCCTCTCTCTTCACCTGTTCTTGTCACACTGAAACATCTGTACCGCGACGTGACAGAGCACACAGCCTGTGCGCGGAGCACAATCAGCTGAGTGTGCCTCGGCGGCTGCAAAGCCTGTCAGCTACCTGGCTCCAGGCAGCCTTTCCCCTGACAGCTTTATGGCCGACACTAAAGAAGAATCAATAGAAGGGCAAGGGGTTGACATTTCATTTTCTAAAAAGTGATCCATTGAGGACCAATCACCAAGCAGTGTTTATCAGCCTTGGGAAATGACATTTTTTTTTAATGGGGGAGAAGGGACAAGAATCATCGCTGGGTAACTCGACAGGCTCAATTCTCTAAGGTGGGGACTCATAATTGGAAATCCGATGCATCCTCCTCTCCATCGTGCCTTAAAGAAGAAAGTGATCAATAAAAGCAGCAAGGAAATTAAGTCATCAAGTTCGCGATTCTATTTTCTATAGTTACAAGCTTTTAATAAGCCTGTCTTCCTGCCTGACATTTTCATGTGCTTTTCCTTTCTTTTTGTCAAGGCAGAACATCCGAAAGAAACTTGTAATGGGGTGGCTTGTTCCTAATAATTCTGGTTTCCTTGGTATACGTAAGGTAACTTGAAAAAACAAAGGTAACTTCAAAGAAAGTCTGGATGCATAGACAAAGCCTCCTATCAACATCAAAGAGAAGGTCCAGACACAAGAGGAGACCCACTTTCTGCCAACAAATGATCTCTCAGATGGTTCTGAGCATTGTGTGGTGCTAGATTTTAGCCAAATATTATTTTGAGGTAGAGGGAATTAATAATTTTTTTCATAGTTTCAGACTTTTAAACGTTTTTCTTTTCTGCTAAATATTATTGATATACACTGTCAAATTTTCAGATGCAGAAATGTGTGATAATGAAAGCGAGAGCCCATGTAATTTCCACAAATCCCCCCATCCCACTATCAGATGCATATATATTATTGCACATAGTTGCCCGTATGTTTGTGTGCTGGGCATGGATATATACACAAAACCAAAACGCGATGAGCAAACAAGAGGTTCATCCTGACTGACTTCCACAATCAAATGCCAGGAAAGGAAAGTATATTTGAAATTCAAATTCTGGGGGCACCTGGGTGGCTCAGTAGATTGAGTGCCTGACTTTGGTTCAAGTCATGATCTCACGGGTCGTGAGTTCAAGTCTCGCATTGGACTCACTGCTGTCAGGGCAGCGCCTGCTTCAGATTCTCTGTCCCCAATCCCTATCCCACCCCTGCTTGGGTGCACGCTCTCTCTCTTTCTCAAAAGTAAATAACATTTTATAAAAATATTGAGAAAAAACAAAGAAAGTCAAATTCTGTTTAGGCAAAATTGAAGTTTCCAAAGGATGAGATCTACTAATAGATAGGATGTGGTGGGCACGTCTACGAATGTTCTATGTGTGTAGTGCGGCAACAAGGATGAGCGCTCGTGGTGGATTTAACCTCTTTGGGATGGAACGCGCTGCTCGAATCAAACACACTGCACCAGAAAGAACACACAGTGACAAATGCAGGTGGCGCCTGCTCACGATGAATTCTTCTTCCATACTTTTTAGAGTGACCGTAACTGATTTCTTTAATACCAGGACACTTGGGAAAGTGGGAGTGGAGGCATATTAATACTACAGGTGACACCCAAGACCATCCAGGCAAATTAGGCAGTTGCCCTAATTATAAACTATCACAAAGTGAGGAAAAAGCACGGTGGCTTGCTCAGGCCAGTGGCAATAGCCAGCGGCATTGTTGTGATGTTGCTGAGTTAGTTCACCAACAGAAGAGGCAGAGAGAGGGGATACAACAGACACTCAGCAGAGAGCTGGGCATGACGACTGCGTAGCCAGCAGTGGGTCTCCTGCTAAGGCAGTGCAATGGCCCTAGACCAGTACTACGCCTTTCTGAGATCATTTTCTTCTTCTGTAATGTGAAAAAGTTTATACTTAAGACAATTATGTTGACATCCGCAGGTTCAGCCTTTTTTTTTTTTTTTCCCCTTGCCCTAAAGCTCCACCTTGTGAAACAGTCAACAGCATCAGGGAGTGCAGGTTGGGGAAGCCATGTTGCAGGTAAGTGGCTGTCCCTCCTCCACCCCGTTCTTCTGGAGCCTCCGGGCAGCACAGCAAGTGAAGTATGAAAAACTGGTTCCAAAAAATCGGCTGCCTGGTTCATCTCATTTCCCCCTCTCTTTTCCTAGACTGTTTCTCAAGTATCAAGTTAGTTTGGGGACTTGCACAGAACAAGTAATCTGCTGTTTTAGATTCGTTTCCAAGAGCAAAGCGATGCCGACAGCGTGTTGAACGGCTATTTTCTGGAAATGGTGATGGCCTTTCCTGAAAGAAGACTGAGTGCAGCACCCAACTATTTGCTTTGGTTGCAATTATTATCAACCGAACCCGTGTTGGAGCACCTACTGTGTGCTGATTTCTCTCCTTTACTCCTCAGAATTGTACCGTCAGTAGCTCTTCCAGGCGGATCTGCGATCCTCTATCCCTACTTTATAAAAGGGGAGAGGTGGGGGGAAGGCTCCGAGAGTTTACATAATACAGCTGACAAATGGCAGGGCTCCAATTTTCGACCCACATTTTACACGACTTCTTTTTTGCCTTTGACAGTAAGTCCAAGCTTAAAAGAGGTATTAATGTAACACCTTATAGCTCAGAGTATCTAGAAACCTCTCCCTGGCTTGCTTTTCGGCTGGGTTTCCAGGAATTACCCGGGTCTTTCCAGGACTCTCAGCTGTGAGGGCTGCCACTGGGCACAGCCAGCAGCTCAGGCAGGGCAGGGGCGTGGGGAGATCAAAGCAAAGAGCAAGGAGCTGGCCACGCACTGCCCTGTTTATGATGCTCATCAAAAGCCTCAGCTTTGTGGGGAGGAGACAAAAAGCTCCCTCATAAAAACTGAGATGGGGGAGGTGGGTAGTGAGTGGCTTAAGTGCTTACCTCCGGCTGATGACAAAAGCCGCAATGAGAATGACCACCAGCACCACACTGCCTGAGACGGAGACCAGAAGGACTGTGGAGTTAGCCCCATCTCCAATGATCCGGGAAGGCACTGGCAAAGACAGTTACACAAGCATCACCTCTGGGAAGGTCCTAGGAGCTAGAACGTCTGTCTGTCTGACTGGGGCACAAGTCCCAACGTTCTGAAGCCATTTGGGATGCTCACAGCCTCTCTTGAACTTCGATGAGTATTTCTACAACGGGATTTCTAAGAGAGCTTTAATGGGATGAAGACATTCTTTTTATAATTGCATGAAGAATTTCCACCAGAAGATTCTTATTAAATCCTCTGGTAAATATTACCGCCCATTGGGTTTCCTTCTTTTCTAGTTTCAGCCCTAACTCTTACTTAATGAGCTGATGTGTTCCTTAGTGAGAAAGGTTGGAAATTTCAAGAAGGACAAGCAGTTTTGAACGCCTACTTCACTCCAAACCTATCAAAAACCTGCTTATTATTGCCCAGCTCAAAACCCACTCCATCCTTGAAGCCTTCCAGGAATATCCCCCAAAATGTCAAACCCTTTCAGATTCCATTCTAGAGTACTTTTTCTTCTGTTTTGTTTTTTTTTTAATCTTATTTTATTTAGTAACTTGTGAATAAAATTGCTTTCTAGAACGGATGCTGAAAATTCTTCTCCACCATCTCCTTCTCAAGTAAGCTCAATTTTGGTTGGTTAATTACAAAGACAAAGCCATCTTATGTAAACTGCTTATTCAATGGGCATGTCCTTTGTTAACATTTTCAATTCAATCCATCAGTTGGTCCGACTCACAATGTTGAAAGATTTGATGTTTGTCCAAAAGGGCTTAAAAAAACTGATCTGACTTGGTTAAAACAGATTCCTAGAAATGAAGAAAAGAAAAAAATCGGTCCCTTCTTTACTCTTCCCAGGGAGAAAACTTCCTAGCTTAATAATGTAAGATAGCTATGTCACACTTCATCAGTCACTTAGCAATCCCGTCTTTCACCACTTATAGAAGACTCAAAATAAAAAGAAGGAAGGAAACATTTTTCAATCATACAAAAAGACAGGTTAGATAATATGAAAACTGCACTTTTCTAAATAGCATGGGGTTTTCTAGGTCACCGACATCTGAAATCCAAGCAGCGTTCATTGCACAGAATGTTTGCCTAAACGAAAATTAGGTATAGCTCCTTGGATTTCTGTAATATGATTTCACCTGGACTGTAAAAAAGGGCCTCGGAGGCTGATACCTGTGTTGGTCGTGACCTCCAGGGGCTCACTGAAGTCTCCATAGCCGGCCGCTGTCCTGGCTCGCACGTGGAACACATAGGAAGTCAGAGGATTCAGGCCTTTGATATCCGTGTTTCTGGCAGCCGTCCGGACAATCCGGTAGCTCCGTTCATTCTGATCCTGCATCATGGGACGATAAAATTGGGGACAGTGGTAGAATAAATCCCTCATCTACTCTAGGCACAATTTTTAAGGCACCAAGCCAGGGCACTCCGAAGTTGAAAGTAAATAGAGACTGATAACTTCTCTAAACCTTATATTCTCTTCCATGTTGGAAGTTACCATTGTTACATGTTGGATGTTGAAAGACATGTGGAGTTCAGGTATGACCACTGTTGACACTGACCATATCCGGATCTTTATTTATAATCTTTTTTTGAAAAGAATGTCAGATGGTGATTGGTGGCTTTTCTCACTCCACAGAGTTGACAATTTAAGAGAAGGAACTATGAGAAGTTCTCTGGTCTTTTTCTATTTTCCGTCTAGAAAATGTCAAAAATGTTGTACTGTGGTTTCAGTGGAAAAATAAATCCTGTCCCTTTTTTGCTTTTAATAAGGAAGCCAATAAGTGATTATCTTTAAAAAGAAAGAGAAGTCAATTGTTCATTTTCTAGACAATCTTGAATGCAAATAGCTCTCTTCAGAATTCTGTCCTTTATGAGAGACAAGTTATTTGTAAAAATAATGTCTTTCTATAACTTTAAGAGGCTGAAAATGTAATTTTCCTTCCCCGATTTTCTATTAAAAGTCATCAAAACCCACACCTTGATTCTGAATAGCAGTGATCTACTTAAACAGATCATTATTTCGACTTTTATGAGTCACTCTCACTGATAGAAGGCTTACATATAAGAACTTCTTAGCTATCTTGATTTCCATTACTCGAAAGAAAAAAAATGGTTATATTAGAACACAATGTATTTTTCCTATTTTTCAAGAGCACCAATTTAATGCATAAAATTCATAATTGGATTCTATTGGGGAACAAAATGCATTTGGTTTTGAGATTCACTGGTACTCTGGATGTATAACTGGGTAAAAACTAAAGAGGCAAAGGAAGAAAGGAGAGTGGGAAGGAAGGGAGGGAGAGAGGCAGGGAGGAAGGGAAGGTAAAGAAAGAAGGGAGGAAGGAAGCTTGCTCATCCAAGGAGTACCTTCTCATAATACTTGACTTCATACTCCAAGATCACCCCGTTGGGTCTGTCTGGTTCCAGCCAAGCCAGAGCAACACTGTATCTTGTAACTTCTTTAGCCTGGACCAGGGCAATGGATGATGGTGCTATTGGGAAAACAAACAAACAAAGAAACAAAAACAAAAGACATCTTGCTTTAGGGGGAAAAACAAAATGGTGGTCTCGGTCAATAATTTCATCGTACTTAACAGAAGTGTGACAGATTGTCCTGTCTTTCCCCGGGTCCCCATTTCACTCTTGCCCAGGACAAAGGCATACCATTTGTATGGTTCTCTCCAATATTTTGGTACATGGTTTGTCTTAGAAAGATAACCTCTTAAGTCAGTGCCTGGTCGGCCTGGTCACCGGCTTATGGCATTACTTCCACGGAGCTCCCAGCCATCTCTCACAAGAGGCTGTAGGTACAGAGAATGCTACCCACTTCTTTATTTTGGCAAGCCATGAAAGGCATTGGAAGATCTCCTCTTAAGCTCAGTAAAACTGCACCTCATCCCACCTCCAAAGTTTACAAGTGGTCCCCTACAGGTCTTTAATTTTATACCAGCAGGAGAATTTGCAACTCTTCCTGGAGAACTGTAGTAACTGCAAACACTCTACATCCTTTCCAAAGTAGATAAAAGTACTGCTTCATTATAGCTAAGTTTCCAGTGTGACGTGATGATGCAAATTATGAAGAACCCAAATAAAGCAATGACGCTTTTTCTGAACATATGTGACGTTTGCAGTTATTTTTACAGAAGCTGAAATACCGCTTTTGCCTCTTGAGTAGCAAACTTTCTTCATTCCACGAAAAACAGACACAAAAACAGTTCTCTGCTGGGTGTGTTATGGAGGGTATTTGGAGATATTTAAAACGAGGCTGCCATCGTCTTCATTGTGACAGTCACATCTCCAGCCAGCTGTTGTCAAGCTCTGCTGTGACTGACAATGACATAAATGTGCCTTCTCCGGGGACAAGAGCAACATTCATGAAATCTGTAATCTTACCTAACAAAGCTGGTCTGTACAACCAGAGATTAGGGGGTCTTCCTAAACTGAATGCATATTCTTGTTTGTTACCAAACCGGAGGGAAATGTGGAAACAAACATCACAAAATGGCCACCGGGGAACAACAGCAAAGTGTTCTGCTCTTACCCAACGCACAAACACAGACACACAGACACACAGACATACAGACACACACACACCTGCCAAACCCCAACTCAGAGGAAACCGGAGAAAAGGTGAAAATAAATTGTCACTAGAAATGAACTGGGGCTAACTTCAAACATGCTTGACCATATCTGACAGGTATCTTGACGGAAAGGAAAGCAACCAGATACACCTTAGTCACACAAGGGAATCTTCCCACTGAAGTGAATCCAGCAGGGAGCACCTCTTGGAAGTGGTTATTGGGCAGCCTGGCATGTCCGCTGGGCGGGGGGGCTTCAAGATGGCGCATGTGCACACACAGACGCGCACACCCTGCGCTATTTCTCTCTCCCTCTCTTTCTTCCCCGAAAGCTGTTCCAGATTGGATCTCAGGCATAAACACAAGTGAAAGATACAGTGGATACACATGTCCTCCATCAAAGGCAACCCCAAGGTTAGTAAAGATACAAAACTGGATGAACAGAGCTGCGTGCAGCGGACATATGGAAGCCACTGAACATCTGAAGAAAATGAAAAACGGAAATGTGCTCATTAGCCGCATTAGGGTTCCCTCCCCCAACACACAGACACAGACACACACAGACACAGATACACACAGACACACACAGACACACACAGACACACACACACACACACACACACACACACACACACACTCCCTCTCTCTTTCCTTCCTGGTTGACCTGCAACCACTGTCCAGCAAAATGCAGGGAGTGACTTTCCTAAATATTGAGATAGAAAGAAGGCTGGGAAAGCTGCCTGGCTGTGAAAAGCTATTTCACTCCAGGTAATAAATACATTGCCTAACAGAGCACTTTAGCATACACTCCATAAAAAGGGGCTCTTTAAATTCTGATGTTCGGGATGGGAAAGTGAAATAGAAAAGCGAGGCCTTTAGAAAGAAAGCAGGGGAGGAGGGGGCGGATCATAAAGTTATAAAATGGACTTTCGCGCAGAAACGGCCTGGGTCAGATGCTGATAATCAACAGATTCCTCGGGGAAAGAACTGCCTGGCTGCCCTTGGGCCGCACTGATTAACTACGCTGGTTTCTCTCTGGTTGGGTTATCACTCAACCGCTGCACGTGGGTGATGAATCTGATTTCCATTTCAGAAGTTGGAGCGGCAGTGTTCCCGTGCCCGTTCAAGGGGAATATGAACTCGACCAAAGTGCTCAAAATACAGCAGAGGCAGGGAGTTCACAATATCATCATGTTAACCACTAGAATATTTCTAATGCGGCTCAACTAGGAAAATCCATATGCACAAATGTGTAAATAACCAAAGAGCGTGTGCTCTGACTCGGCTGTCATAAAAATGGAGGAAAATGAAGCAAAAGAGGAAGGTAGAATCCTTCTAATTCCCAAGAGGTATTATGTTGTTTGGCTGTCCTGTCTGAATTCCTTCGGAACAGATGTCTTCAGAGAAGCCTTTTTATCAGGCCACAGTGACAACGGCATTCCATGGCCAAGCGAGACTGAGAAATATACCCACTAAAATGTGCCACCCACAGTAGTCTAATATGGCAGCCCTTCCTTCCCTGCAGGAGAGCGTCTTACCTTCTGTGGCACTACTTTTTCCAGTCTGGAAAAATCTGGGCTTTGCCGCACTGCCACTCTGGAGGAAAGAGGCAATCTGGATGTGCTCCACGTCATAGGCACAAGGGGCTTCTTCCCTCGCCCTTCCTACCCTGCTTCCAATCCAGCCTCCAAATCCACATCTGGGAGCCATCACCTGCCACGTGTGCCTGGCTGCAGCTCTCTTCCCCAGATGAGGCATTTGGCCGTGGCACTTCTCCATCATTCTCCCACCCCCGTGGTTCCCAAGCTCGTTTTCTCACGCCCTCCTTGTAACTGCCGCCACATCCCTCTTCAACTTGTGCTGTGATTTTCCGTGATACTGTTCTCAAACCAACACACTCTACTGACTCAAGTTGTATTTAAAAAAGAATCTTCCCACTAATGATATAGGCGAAACCTTGTTTATCACTTGCAACTAATAGTAGCAGGGAGCCATAAAAACGACGATGGAAATAAGCAATGCTATCAAGGTCTGCTGGACACTCTTGCCTCTCCGTGCTTTATCAAAAATAGAGATTAGCCAGTGTGAGAGACGCCTTAAGGATAATCCCGCACCAGAGTAGATTCTGGCCTTGGAGTAACCAAGAGAGAATTGAAAAGAAATGAGCTTTCACACAGGGCAATTCAGTATTACATAACGTTCCACATGGGTTTTCGCTAAAATGATCTCTGATGCTACCACTGGGTGTTTCCACATTTTGGTAAACACTGTCAAGCTCTTCTCCATTTAGAAATATTTTGATTCCAGGGGCGCCTGGGTGGCTTGGTCGGTTAAGCGTCCGACTTTCGCTTAGGTCATGATCTCGCGGTTCGTGGGTTCGAGCCCCGCGCTGGGCTCTGTGCTGACTGCCAGCTCAGAGCCTGGAACCTATTTCAGATTCTGTGTCTCCCTCTCTCTCTCTGACCCTCCCCTGCTCACGCTGTCTCTCTCTCTCTCTCCTAGAAATAAATAAAAAGCGTTTAAAAAAAAAAAGAAATATTTTGATTCCTGAGTCCAGACACCTCAGTGCTCTGCCCTTTGCTAACAAATTTACAAGATAATAGAGTATTAGAATAACAGCGTGAACACTCTCATCCCTAAAATATAACAAATCAGTGCCTTAATTCAAAAAAGGGCCTCTCACCATAGTGGAAATGTTGGGCAACATAAAACCACCAAGCAGGGGATGACTGGTAGGCTCAGTCAGTTGAGTGACCACTCTTGGTTTCAGCTCTGGTCATGATCTCAAGGTTCGTTAGTTTGAGTTCCGTGTCAGGCTCTGTGCTGACAGTGCAGAGCCTGCTTGGGATTTTCTCTCTCTCCTTCTCTCTCTACCTCTCCCTCACTCATGCCCCCACCCCTTAAAGAAAATAAGTAAATAAATAAATAAATAAATAAACTTAAAACAACAACAACAACAACTAGCAGAAAAATGGTCCTCCTTGCCTCTCAGTTCTCTGATTTACATCCTGAAAGCTATGGAGACACAGTTTTTCCTTAGTACTGAGTCATCCACTAAGCACATACTTAATAAGCACCAACAGAACAAGGAAAAGATAGGAAGGGGCAGAAAAGTTAAATCAAATCCAGTCCTTGGTATCAAATTAAGACCCATCTTATCCATCAGCCTTTTTTTTAAAGTTTATTTATTTATTTTGAGAGTGGGGTGGGGGGAAGGGCAGAGAGAGAGAGGGAGAGAGAATCCCAAGCAGGTTCCATGATGTCAGCTCACAGTCCAGCATGGGGCTCGATCCCAGGAACCCTGAGATCATGACCTGAGCCGACATCAAGAGTCCGACGCTTCACCTGCTGAGCCATCCAGGTATCCCAGCCTTTTCCTGATTAACAACAACACCAACAAAAGAAGATAAGGCCATTTTTATTTTTACTTTTTTATGTTTATTTCTTTTTGAGAGAGAGAGAGAGAGCATGAGCAGAGGAGTGATGCAAGAGAGGGAGACAAAGAATCTGAAGCAGGCTCCAAGCTCAGAGCTGTCAGCACAGAGCCTGACGTGCGTCTTGAACCCACAGACCGCGAGATCATGACCTGAGCCGAAGTCTGACGCTCAACTGACTGAGCCACCTAGGAACTGCGAGGAAATTTTTATAATAGTCTCACAGAGAAGACACTCATTTTCTGGAACTCAAGAGGAGACAGTTCCTGCTAACCCTCTTCTTATCCAAATTCTCTCATGGTGATGGAGAGAAGTACCCGGTGACGTGGGCGCACCCTTACTCTACTGTGTTTTCAGACACGCAATACACTTGCTGAAGAGTCAGAGGAGAAGCTGGGAGGAAGCTGACAGATGATGTGAGTATCCTCAGTTAAAGGAAAAGACACATCTTAGGTTGGAAGCATTCCTACCTGCCCACAGACATCCCTCATAAAAGAGATGTTTGCTTTAAGGAAAGTTTTGTGTCCTTGTACATGAGCAAGAATTCTTCAGTGGCTAGAATTTTGGCAGAACACACAACCAGAAACAGCTGAGAGTGCTGGCCAACAGTAAGATGGTTGAGAAAGATGACTGATGGGTGGAAAACTCACAAAGGCAAGAGCTACTAAAGGGTAGTGGTAAAGAAAGGTTTGTGGCTTAATTCAATTAAGTCCTTAATTCTCAAATGTTAGAAGCGGTATTTCCAATGACCGACAGATGTCCATTTTCCTGTCCTGAAATGCTGTTATCTGAGACCACATCCTATTAATCTCAAGGGTATTTCAGCAGTTTTTAATCCAAACCATATTGTCTATTTCCTTTCCTTTTTTGCTTACAAATCACGCTGACATAACCATTCAAACATTCAACAAATGCCCTCTAAGCCTCTGCTCAAGGAACTTAAAATCCAAAGTATAGCTAAAGAGGCATTTTTGTTTATTTATTTATTTATTTTATTTTTTTCTAGTGTTTTATTTATTTCTAGGAGAGAGAGAGAGAGAGAGAGACAGCGTGACCAGGGGAGGGTCAGAGAGAGAGGGAGTCACAGACTGAAACAGGCTCCAGGCTCTGAGCTGGCAGTCAGCACAGAGCCTGACGCGGGGCCCAAACCCACGAACCGCGAGATCATGACCTAAGCGAAAGTCGGACGCCCAACCAACTAAGCCACCCAGGCGCCCCAAGGCATTTTTGTTTAAACAGTTAAACAATATCTGGCCAAATAAAGATAGTGACTGAGATGAGAAGCCAGAATAGGGAGGAAGGCGTTGCAAACTGCAGAAAGAACTATGGAAGTATTTGGAGTGAGGTTGGTGAAACACTGTCAAGGTTAGGAGAGACAAACAGAAGGCAGAAAGGTGAAAGGTGGTGAATAGAGGTGCACTTACTCCTAGTATGACTGGAATTTTTAAGAAAATTGCATTTTCTTAGCATTGATTCTGTGAACAGTGAGGGCTCACCTAGGACATATGAAATGAGATAAAGATGAAAATTTTTGGTTCATATCCTTTTAAGTATTCTTCACTTTACTAATTTGGTGAGAAGATTAATGCCTTCTAGAAGGATTTTGGACAAAATTCTGGGTTTGAAACTTACCAACTGCCATCTTGGGCAAGTAACTCAAACTTCCCTACCTCCATGTCTCAAATGTCTCTCTGCCATGTCTCAAACGCCTTCCTCTCAGATACAAGCACGTGAGTTATTAGAATGGCCACTCCATAAAAATAGGGCTCTCCCTTGTTCATATCTATGTCCAAACTATTCAAGACCATGTCTGGCATAGTAAGAGCTCTACAAATTTGTCAAATGAATAAAAGGGAACTAAATGTGAAAACAGATCTAAGAAATATCTGTGTAGACAGTGAAATGTTTTCTAAGTAGAAAGTACCAGAAGGAAGTCATCCCTAACACAACTTTTTATCTGCACCTGCTTCAGATGACCTTCTGTGGGTTTGGTTTTGCTATTTAGGTTAACTAAGCTATTGACAATTAGGAGTAAAGCAAATGACAATTCTAATTATAAACGGAGTCTCTGTTTTCTAAGAGATATGAGATGCTTCTGAACTTTTTTTTCAAGCACACAGGTTGTAAAATGTCATTCAAATGCGAGTTAACATTAAAACTAGTTTTCACTGCACCTGTTACAGCCAGCATTTTGAGGGACTTGTTCTTTTGGCTGACGGATGTGTTGACAGCCCTCTCCGTATTTCACCTCTATATCTGGAGGGTACGTAAATATTCTCCTCACCACAGAGGTACAGTGGTGTTGAAATCTTTCCCACCAAGTCATAATCCTACATCCGGAAAGGGTCCTATGCATCTCTCTTGTTTTATAAGACCAGAGTTATCTCCAAAGATGCACTAACGTAAACCAAGTTTATCACTGCCAAGAGAAGCCATTAGGTACTGCGTGTATCCCTGAAACCCCACCCAAGGAACATCATTGATGAAGTGTCAGGGTAATAGAGTACAGAACCCTCTGTAGTCAGGTTAAAGGCAGCAAGATTAAGCACATGGAACAGATATCCTTCCATGCATTCATTGGAAACAAGTAAAATGGTAGTAAAGTATCACTTTTTGAAAGATGGAGCAAAAACCATTGAGGATGAAAGAAGAAAAATTCACCAAAGTTGAAGGTTGAATGATCTGAGCCTTCTGCTAGAAAGCCAACATAAATTATCCCTCCTTCAAATAATTCTGTATTCAGAATTCCACATACCCCTGAGAAACTGAGAATGCTTTCTAACTAGAATCCCCATTTGCCATGTACCTGTGGTTACATTTGGTGCGAGACTCGGCCAGCCACATGCCTGCAGAAAGCACATGTGGGTTTTATCTCTGTGTGTGTTTTTGATAAACAGAAACAGCACAGATTCGGGGGGCTCTATCATGACTCTCTGACAGTGGTACATTTCACAACGAAGAATTACAGGAGATGCTTTGATGTCAAACAGAGGAGCCTCCTTTTAAGAAAATGGTAAATTTAACTTTCTTTGGTTCAAAGCTCAGCAGTTCTCTTTGCTCCCCACCGATGCAAGTGCTACAATTTTCTTTTATTTGCTTCCTCAATGACTTGCCATTAAACACCTACAAGTCACTTTACTGCAGCAGTTTGGTACTTCTGACACCCAAATAGGATGGAGAGGAGGGGAAAAAAAGATACGGAGCAAAGAAAGGCAGGAAGGAGTCGCTATGAATCACCGTGGGCTATCCAACTGTTTGCTTGGGTCCAGCATCAAGAGCAATGAATTAAAAACAGTTTGGAGGACTTTGGGGCGGTGGGGGGGAGGGGTGGCGGTGGTGAAATAGCTGAAACAGATCGACCGCATTTCACCACTGGCCCAAATTAGGAGGGTGGAGGGAGGAAGGCAGGAAATAAACAGATGCAGTGAAAGGTCTCCAGCCTGCAGGCAAGGAAGAGTGAAAACAGCCTTTTATGAAAGTCAAGAAACCAAAAGCCAAGGATGTCAGTGGTACTACAATGCCCAGTGTTTGGAGGGAAGGGGACTTCTTCACCACAGCGGGGGTTTCCCCCTCCCCAGGATCTGAACTTAAAGAGATGATGTTTACTCAAGGGGTCTTTCACTGATAGTAAAAATAAACCCGCAGTTTAGAGGCATCTCTGCTTAATGCAAACGGCATATTTAAATTTAATTACTTGGAGCTTAAGGTGGTTTTTGTTCCCCCTTTCTTTCTCATTTCCACACGGCAGCTCTGATTTGCTCTTTATCAAAGGTTTGTGCATTTTAAAATGCTGTCAGGCATCAAAATTAAATGCTCCAGAACACTAATGATATCCTTGTGATTAAGGGTTTTGCCGTCACAGCAATGCTAAGAACTCTGGCGCTAATATTAATTGCTTTCTTCCACAGCCGACCAAAGGGAGGGAAGGATTTCTCTTCTGAGCTTCGTACTACCTACACACTGAGTGATTTTCCTTTTTTTTTTTTTTACTATTATCATTGCAGTATTTTATAGTATTGAACAGTGTGCCGTGTTTTTAAAAAAATTTTTAAGTTTATTTATTTACTTTGAGAGAGAGAGAGAGAGAGAGAGACAGAGCACAAGCCAGGGAGGAGCAGAGAGAAGGAGAGACAGAATGCCAAGCAGTCTCTGTGCCATCAGCGCACAGCCCTATGTGGGGCTCGAACTCAGGAACTTGAGATCATGACCTGAACCTAGATCAAGAGTGGGATGGCTTAACCTAACTGAGCCACCCAGGCGCCTCGCAGTGTTTTCATATGCAAATCATTTTGTTTGCACTGCCCTCAACCAGCTGGGTTAGCCCTCAGTTAGATTTTACCTAAAAGCCATTAAAAGACGGTATTCCCATCCACCCTCCCTGGATACATCACCAATGAAAGAACTCAGCTCTGCACCCCCACAGTTTTTAGCTGCTGTATCATTAATAAGCACCTAGACACATTCTATCATAGTTAAGACATATATTTGTAAAATTGTTTTTTAAAAAAGGTACAGGATGATTATTCCAAAATCGATACAGAAGTATTTTCTTATTCAACAAAAGGCATAGAAAGAAATTCTTAGTTGAAACCTTTAGAAGACTCCTGAATTAAATGAAGTTCATTTATATTTAAATATGGATATATGAATATATGAATATTAATTAACTGTACACTTAAAATATATGAGGGATGCGTGTGTTTTTCTTCCAGAAAGTGATTTCTTTCCAAGGTCAGTACAGAGAGTCTATTTTAAACAAACACTATATAAAATAAAGCAGGATACCATAACACTTCGTGTTCATTATGTTGAACATCATGATTTTCAGAATCTCTCATTTTGGGAGACTCACAGTGCTTTCACTAAGTGATCCAAGAGTAAGACTTTACAAAACATTAGGCGCAGATTCTTACTTTACTTAGTTTTCCAGAGGAATGGGTGGCAGGTAATCTTAGAAAAATCTTTCATAAGAAGCTACTAACCATATATTAAATGATGGAATGTGATGCTATTCTTCCTCTTCATGTGAACTATTTGCACAGGAAAGGTGAAGGTGTTGGGATTAACCTCTGTGGCTAACTGTCCAAAAGATATGAGCACCCCTCCTCTAAATAACTCTTCCTGGGGGTGCCTGGGTGGCTCAGTCAGTTAAGCCTCTGACTCTTGGTTTCAGCTCAGCTCATGATCTCACGGTTCATGAGTTCGAGCCCAGCATCGGGCTCTGTGCTGACAGTGTGGAGCCTGGTTGGGTCTCTCTCTCTCTCTCTCTCTCTCTCTCTCTCTCTCTCTCTCTCTCTCGGCCTTTCCCCTGGTCGCTCTCCCTGTCTCTCAAAATAAATAAATAAACTTCAAAAAAATTAAAAAGCAAATTGTTTTTGGGATGGAGCTGCTCAGACAGGGACTACATTTCCCTTACAGTCAGATGGTTCATGTGACTGAATTTCGGGCAATGGAATGTGGGTTTAAGTGGTTATTCCTCTTCTAGGCTCAACATATAAATAGCATCCTTGGGTTCCTCCATCCTTTCTAACTTACAGTCTGCCAGTTGGACGTTGATGCCCAGGCCCATCTCGGAAGCTCCCCCGCCAACTGCCCCCCCATCACCAGCAACTGGATGCAGCTTGGGCAAGAAATAATTTTAAATATCAGTTAACCTATTTACTGACATTTGGGGTTACAGCAGATACTCGTTCAGGTAAAGTGGAGCCATTCGGCAAAAAAAAAAAAAAAGGCATTTTTCGCATAGTTTCCATATAATAACTGAAGTGTAGTAGTATTGTGGCTACAGAAGACTGAGCAGTGGTCTACAGGTGCCTGAATGGCCTTCGGGTCCCCTCTTGGGAATCCCAGTTCCTGTGCATGCACCGTGAGCAGATATCCACTATCTGCTCCTCTATATGAGGAGGCTGGTGAGTGCAGCCCTGAGGTCGGCAAGACCAGGAGAAGCAGCTGCAGCTTTGCAGGGACACCATCAGTCACAGGTCTTCTAAAAGTGAAGGGATTCACCAGAATCCCAAATTACTGGACCCAGAGATTCCGCCGAGTCCGTCTTAACGTTAAATGGGAAAAGATGGTGGCATTCTCAAGAAGGCTCAGTTTAGGTTTCTTTCCAGAAACAAGTTAGTCTTCATTGCATACTTAACAGCTGCCATGGCCTGGGCCACGTGAATCGGAGGAAAACAGAGAAGAATGGGCAAATGAGCAAATATTGGCCTCCTCTGTGAGGCCCTTGGTCACAGGCACCATCACTTCATCCTTGCAGCTTCTCTGAAGCACTTATAATTAATTGTCACCTTTGAATTCATATCTGCAAATTTAGGTAATATAATGGACGTTAAGTAATTGGAGCAGAGCTACAAAATGAGACTTTATTTTATTTTATTTTTTTAAGGTTTATTTATTTTTAAGAGAGAGAGAGACACACACAGAGTGTGAGCAGGGAAGGGTCAGAGAGAGAGGGAGACACAGAATGGGAAGCAGGCTCCAGGCTCTGAGCTGTCAGCACAGAGCCTGATGCGGGGCTCGAGCTCACGAACCATGAGATCATGACCTGAGCCTAAGGCGGCGCTTAACTGACTGAGCCACCCAGGTGCCCCTAAAATGAGATTTTAAACCCAAGTCTGCCTGACTCAAAAATATACAATCCTCCTACCATATCACACACCTGTAAACACACACTCACTAAATGAGCATTTATTGAGCAAATACTACATGCCAAGCACTATTTCAAAAGCGCTGTATAAATTAATTCACATCATCCTCATGAAAAACCTTACGAGGCAGGCATTATTACTGTTCTCATTTTATAGATTAGGAAACTAAGGTACAGAGAGTTTGAATTGCTTGCTCCAAGTTATAGCCTATAAATGGTACATTCACAAGTCAGGTCCTGGAGCCCACAGTTTTCAACCACTGAGCCACAAAAGGCCTCTGGTCTCTCCCCTCCTCGCACTGGTATGAAATGAGAAATGTGAATGTTAAATGGCTTTCTCTCTTGCAGCTGCATTAGCAACAGAGCAAATCTTAGGTCTGCTACACGTCAGTTAAGTACAGGGCCACCTAGGTACATTCCTGGTTGCCAGAAATCTGGAGGTAATCTAGACATGACTTTGTATAGACAAAGCTTAAAGCTTTTGAAGACGAATCACCTCATAAGAGAACTATTTAGAGAGCTAAGAGAAGAATTATCTTAAATGGAAAAATTCAATTGCAAAATAAAACAATGGTACGTGAAGTCAGGGAAGGCATAGGGCGTACGAGGCAAGCTTGTGGAAACTTGGCGACATTCTAGTCTCTGCCCTGGTTTATGGTAGCACAGGTGTTTGCTTTGGGATAATTCACTGACTATACGTTTGTGTCTTATCTACTCTTCTGTATGTGTGTATCTTTCATAATCAAAAGGCAAAGAAAAGTGTGAACTAAGGCTATTAAGGATGGAATATGAAAATTAGTATTAGAAAGACCCATCCAAAAATTTTAGTTAACTCTTTGGGTAAAGGTCTAAAGGTGTCATGAATGATGTAAGTTTTTGCAAATTGGGACTTCTGTAACGAGTTAATCGTTCTGTTTTGCATCTGAGCCACACAGCAATCCTTGCTCTCTGTAGTAAAGAAAATGTATTACTTAAATGCTTTACCTTTTTTTAATGTTTGTTTATTTTTAAGAGACACACACACACACACACACACACACAGTGTGAGTGAGTGGGGGAGGGGTAGAGAGAGAGAGAGGGAGACAGAAGATCAGCTGTCAGCACACAGCCAGATGTGGGGCTCAAGCTCACTAACCATGGGATCATGACCTGAGCTGAAGTTGAATGCCTAACCGACTGGGCCACCCAAGCACCCCTTACTTTTTAAAAATTACTCTCTTAGGGGCGCCTGAATGGCTCAGTCAGTTAAATGTCCTACTTCAGCTCAGGTCATGATCTCGTGGTTCCCAAGTTTGAGCTCCGTGCCCGAGCCTGAAGCCTGCTTCAGATTGTGTCTCCATCTCTGCCTTCCCCTCCCCTGCTCCTACGCTGTCTTTCTCCCTCTCAAAAATAAATAAACATAAAAAATAATAAAATAAAATAAAAATTACAATCTTAAATTAGCATTATCACCTGTATAAGCCTACCATTAATTGTAGAATTACAAGTGAGTATCCACTCAACTAGGAACCAAGGCACATGTTCCCCAGAATAACGGGATGGCTTAGGGGCACCGGGTGTCTCTGATGTAGTTCAAGTGTGTATTCTGTTTCCTCTGAGAGCGGCTTGTTTTACTTTCTATTCGCTTACTAAGAAACTTGTTGGCAGGTTCCAATAAGGGTAGCCCAAGATTTGCCAACAGAAACATGGCAGAATTCAGTGTGTATTTCCTGGTAAGTACGAATGCCAGTTTGAGGCAAATAGAAAAACAAGTCCTTCTCCTGGAAGGCAATTTATAGGAATTTGCCTGAGCAAGGCAATTGTTTTAAGATAAGGAAATGGGGAACGTTTAATGAGAATAAATTATTAGATATGTTTTTTTTTCCTCTGAACTGTCTAGGAAGATGAACCTTCTCATTGCACCTCACTGGGTTGCAAAGTATCTAGGAAAAGCTCTTAGTTGAAATGAGTTTATATATGAGTCTTGATCAGACAGGAGGCCAAGCCTTGGGCAAAGTGAGCCCCTCCATGTCCGACAATGTCTGCCAAACTTATTCTGGAATACGAAGGATGGTGGAAAGGAAAGGTTCTGTTCTGCTGAGCAGAAAAATGCAGCACAGAGACAGGAAAAGGATTAGCTGCTCTGAATCAAGGCTTCTATTCCGTGAGCTGTCAACGCCACTGGAGAGCTTCAGGCATTCCAAATCTGGAGAATAAAAGCTGTGCTGTGGGCTTCAGGTTGTCTTTGTTACCCAGACAGCTGCTAATCGTCCTGCTGCGTTTGGAGCCAAGGCGACAATGCTGTAACATTTAGCTTTCTGACATCCAAAGCATCTAGATCAGTCCCCTATTAAAGATGTATTAATCACAAAGACTCTAAAAGCCAGGAAGATAGATGCACCCAGTAAATCTCTGCTCCTGCCTTTTACTTTCCACACTCAGGTGTCTACATTTACAGGCAGAAATGCTATGCTTAAAAGCCTGCTCCAGAAACTGACCAATAAAAGCCCTTATTCATTACTTTATAGCAGATGCTCCACGATCTCCTACCCCCGAAAAGCTTTTCAGAAAGAGGTAAGACATTGATCATCCCGCTAAAAGAGTCTGTCTGTTTCAATAAACAGATCCACTGTGACTGTTGTCATCTTGACTTTGTAAGTGTGATAATAATTCAAGAGTGTGGCTTTGCCACGTGTTACAGGACCATCCAAATCAGCTGTGCAGTTTAAAAAAAAAGAAGCCATCAGATAAATTTCAGAGAACAAAATTTTAATACTACTAGTACTCCTAGTACTAATTAGCACCACTGCTATGAACGCCAGTGCTACTAATAATACTAATAATACTTGGCCTCCAAGTCAGGCCAAATTACCCTCAGGTCAAGGCCCTGAGTGAGCGTGAATAAATGGTAGCTTATTCTGGTTTCGGACACCTGAAACAATAAAAAGAGTACGTGCTGGATGAAGTCTCGGAATTCTGCGTACTGAAACCTATGTTAATAAAAGGTCTCTCTTGGGGCGCCTGGGTGGCTTAGTCGGTTAAGCGTCCGACTTTCGCTTAGGTCATGATCTCGCGGATCGTGGGTTCGAGCCCTGCGTCGGGCTTTGTACTGACTGCCAGCTCAGAGCCTGGAGCCTGTTTCAGTCTGTGACTCCCTCTCTCTCTGACCCTCCCCTGCTCACGCTGTCTCTCTCTCTCTCTCCTAGAAATAAATAAATAAATAAAACATTAAAAAAAAATAATAAAAGGTCTCAAAGTTACTTCTTCACGTTAGTCTTCATTTCACAAGAGCACTGAAGAGAGACGTATCTAATTCTCCATAGCATTTGTTATGAACGGGGCACCTGGTAATCAACCCCAAACCAAAGAAAACATTAAAAAATGAAAACAGATAGCCTGACTGATATGATCACAGAAGCCCCGAATGCAATTTTCTTTTTTTCTTCATTACATATAATCTTCATACGAGGCATCTAATCACCATAATACAAGATGAAGAGAAAAGCCTCAGCACACGAGGTTCCTATAACTACAGAAAAGCAGCATTAACCATTCCGAGTTATTGTAGATCTTTTAAAATTAAATTGCTATTTTTTTTTTGTTATTTCTGAGGCTAATGGAACCCATAGGAGACAGGTACAATATTTGCAAGGTGCGAGGTTGGTCCCAGCTCAAGGCTCTGAATTCCCTGGCTTTTGATGGACTCTGAACATATCAGGAATAACTCCTTCCCCATCACCGGCTCAGTGACAGTCCACCGTCTTCCAAATGGAAAGAGTAGGAAGTCAATTAGTGTCACTTATGATGTGAACACCTGTCCACTAAGACCTGGACTGAAACCAATTTCATTACCACAGCCACTCAATGGCTGCAAGATGGTCAGGCCTTGGACCACTTATGATGTCGTCCAGATCCACGGAGGTGACCTAAAGACAGAAAGGTCTAGAGTCCCATTAGTCATCTCCTGAGCCATCCAATTCCCCATCACATATACAACGGGAATAGGATGCCTATTTTTCCTAACGGTCATTTAAAAAGACCATATGAGCTCCTAAAAAAGAGAAAAAGACAAAGAAAAAAGAAAAAAAACAAGCTATGGTAACCGAAACTTGATATTAGCTCCTTAAATACTAAGCATCCTCACCAACCATGGTCATTTTAAAATCCAAAACTACTTGGTAATAACTCAACTTCCTTTTTCTTACTGCAGTTCAAAACACATGGGCAGAGCTGGGGGGTGGGGGGAACAGAAATGAGGAAATCTGACAATGAATAAAGTGGAGCATGAAATTATAGGCTACAGGTTATCACTGACAGGGTAAGATAGACAGGCAGAGGGTACATTTCAATACAATTTTGGTTGCAAATCTATGTGTTCTTTGCTACTTGGAATTTTTCCAAGTCCAAATGTTGCTTGGCTTAAAGAACAAGGGCTAAATGATGAGAAATGATGGTCATGGATGATAAAGTAGAGTGCTGCAGGTGGAAGAGAGAGAGAGACTGAGAGAGAGACACAGAGAGAGATTGAGAAGGAGAGAGAAACAGAAAGAAGACCAACACTGAGACTCCATCTTGTTCTCAGTTGGTTTCATACACGGAAGTCTGGGAAAGGTCTGAATACAGGGAGATCAAATATTCAGAGGATGATATCCATGAGCCATAGAATGAATGCTGAGGAGCTGGGTTTTAGCTCTACCTAGGGAAGACTTTGTTTACTCGTCGCCAGATCTTTCCTGCCCGGTTTCTTGATTGCTACAGGGACCAGCACAAAGTGACTGGTAAGTGGAGAGATGCGATAGAGGCCTTTGGGTTAAATTACATCCAGCACATTTTGAAAATGCTTCAGATACAAATGGTCACCACATGCTATGCTCTCGAAACTAGGGCCATGAAATGATATTCTTACAGCCCTCATACTGGAAACTCTATCTTTTTTGGCAATTGTCATAAAAGCTATGATCAAGGTTAGAGAAAGGAACATAATTTATGAGAAGGAATTTTAAGCCTGGGAATTTGCAACCATAGAATTAATGTTTTTTTAATATTGGGGTATCAGCCAGAAACTAAACTGTATGTGCCAGATAGCTTAAACTCCTACAGGCATTATAAGACCAAAGCAATGTTTAAAATATAACATTTAAATTTTAAAATGTTATTAAGGCCAATAGATACCTCCGACTGGATCTGTGTCTGAGAATTCAAGATAATTTTCGTAGTCATAAAGAATAACAAAGAATGAATTAGGAAATCTCTAATTGTTTTAGGACAGTTTTGTTTTCTTTCTTTTCTTTTCTTTTTCTTTTTTAACTAGGAGGTTCACAGCCTCTCACCGGGGCGCCTCTTTAACAGAACTTGCTGAAGTGTGAAATTCAGTCTTACTGACTCCACCCAGGAGTCAATCTGTAAATACCAAAAGGACCTCATTAGAACAGCACATCGCCTAGAAATAGTCCCACAGCGTGGCCTCCGAGAAAGACACTGGAGCAGGGATCCAGCATGCTACACGCAGTTTTACGGAAATATTTTGTGTGCCTTCTACAACTGGAAGTCAAGAGAGAGAATGGAGAGAAGAGAAAAAGCCATCCTTCAAAGCACATATACAATTCAGGTTATACTCTTGAGGCGCTTACAGTGAGATTTAAAGGGCTTCTCCTCTGTCATTCTTCCCCAGACAATACCCTCTTATATTACACAAAGATTCTTTAAATATATCACCAGCCACTCAGAGCCACACCTGAATTAGATGACTACTCGGCATTGGTGACTGCAATGAGGGCTTGCAAACACAATTTATGCTTTTTAAGTTCTGTGACCTCTGGTTACAAGAAGACATTAATCCTCATAGGCTGATATTCTGCCACGTTTGTACTCCCTGCTTTCAGTGGAAACCAAAGCAACAAGAATCCCAATTATGGACTGTAATGATAATCACCACCCCTATTTATTAAAATGGGAAGAAACGAGCTGATGTTAGTTTTGAGAATTCTCAAGTCTCCAAAAGTGTCCTCCTGGGAAGATTCCTAAAATCATGCTCTGCTAGTGCCCTATAGGATTCAGTGAGTTTCAGCGCAACAACTCTTAAGATCATCTAAATTTTTCAGATGGGGGAAAACAATGTCATTGATCATCATGGAAAGTGGAGGGAACACTTGATTAAGTTTTCAGCTAGTTGCATATTCAAAACCCCTAGTCTGTTTATATGTGTGCCCCTGGCTTTGATACAGGACCATGGAGGAAACTGTGCTCTCTGCCCACCTGGACACTTTCTATGCTCCAAATACATACTCGATAAGCTAAAAGAATTAGGGTTGATTCAAGAGGCAGATTTACAGCTTGAAGTATGTTATCTAGACAAGAGCAACCCTCTGGGGAGCCATCGTGAGCTTGCCCCCTTCAGCGTTTGTGCTGATGGATGGATCTCATCCAAGTGAACTCGTTGGTGGCAGGTCCCTATTTGATATCCACTGAGGAGGTGAAGCTACATTTTTGTCTTGTGTGGATGCACACATCACCATCAAAAGGTTCCTAGATAAGAATTTTTTTTTTAAATCCTCTCCCACAGAGCCTTCACTAAAGAGTCTTTTTTTTTTTTTTTTTTTTGACAGTGAGGATCAAACTGCCTGAGAAATTCATACACAGAGGTTACCATTTGGAAGATGTCAGGCAAAAAGGAGTGGCCCACTCTTTCCTTTCTCCTCTCCCTCTCCTTCCAAGAGTGATCACAAAAAGTGTTTTTTCAAATCATTGTCATTTACCCATAAGATATTTTAAGTAGACTGTGTTTCAGAAGGTAGCTCTTGTGCCTTGTAAGTAAAAAAAAAAAAAAAAAAAAAAAAAGATGGTTCAGGAGAGCCACAGAGAGCTCCTTTAGAATGAGCCAACCAACTTATCAGACTGAGGAAAGAAGGAACTTAATGCAGGATTTGTTTTTTCAGTTCTGTGCCTGTATTGATGGCCATTTTGCTGACGGTTCAGCCAAATTCCCGCAGTGTTCAGGGTACCAACATTCACATGTGAGATCAAATCATTGGTGACATTTTCCAGTGAAGCCAGGGTGGTCTCTGGGGAAGTGACCACACTGATGTGTGACACACCTCTCTTTTCTGTCATTGTAGTTCTGGGGCAGCCTATGGAATCTTTTTCATTCTTCTGGCACAGGCCAAGGAGGAAAAAGTATGCCTGTGTGTGTTGGGGGCAAGAGGTGGATGCAGGGGGATGACATTTTTAAACAGAGCTATTTTTAGGATGCCTGTGTGGCTCAGACGGTTAAGAGTCTGACTCTTGGTTTCCGCTTGGGTCATGATCTCACAGTTTCATAGGTTTGATCCCCTCATCGGGCTCTGTGCTGGCAGTGCAGAGCCTGCTTGGGATTCTCTCTCTGCCCCTTCCTCACTTTCACTATCTCTCTCTCTCAAGATAAATAATTTTTTTTATTTTTATTTATTTAAAAAAATTTTAATGTTTACTTCTGAGAGAGAGAGAGAGAAAGAGAGAGAGAGAGATAGAGGGAGCAGGGGAGGGTCAGAGAGAGAGGGAGACACAGAATCTGAAACAGGCTCCAGGCTCTGAGCTGTCAGTAGAGAGACCGATGCGGGGCTCAAACCCACAAACTGTGAGATCATGACCTGAGCCGAAGTCAGACTCTTAACTGACTGAGCCACCCAGGCACCCCTAAATAATTTTTTTAAAAAGAGCTATTTTTTAATACTGATGGATAGAGCTAAGGCTTGCTTATCTTGACAGATTAAAATGCAAAAGCTAAAAACAAAAAGAAATCCTCACAAGTCTTCACCTGAAGAATGCTCTCTTGATGTATACCCACGCGAAAACCGCACGCAGACACTGATGTGCTGAGAAGGCTCTGTACGCAGGGGTAACATGGACACACATTTTAATGAGTCCCTGTAGATTTAAGATCTCTCAATGCAAGATTAGTTCTGCAGCACGGCTCTTGGTTTTCCTGGCGTTTAAAGGAAAAAAACTCTTTAAAGACATTAGTAGGGGGTTAATGGGAGGTTTGATAAAAGTTTCTCTGGATCTTTTTATTAATGTTCAATGCAAACTAGACTCTAGGGTCTCTCCTAGCTGATCGGAGGAGATAGTCATTAATTTAGCCTGTTGGAGTGATACCTCGTCAATGTAGAAGCCCATCTAAAACCTTTGCTAGTCCTGCACAGTTCATTTCTCATCTCAGCCACGCACGTATGTTTTCAAATCCCTTGATGGCTTCTCCAGAGGGTGCAAAGATGGTGTTCGTATTTAAAGTAGTAAGCACAGCACTGAGAAATGAAAAATGAATCGGAATGAGGCCGTCAAGTGTTGCCGGTGAAGACTGGTGAATGGATCTCCCTTCACACACACACACACACACACACACGTGAATGTGAATATGACCATTTATGTAAGAGTGAAGGGATAGGAGTGGCGTTGGGGAGGGGATGTAAAAACGTGTCCTCAGTCTTGGGTGTAAATAAAACTTTCATTTTCTTAGAGGGAAAACCAGTTGACTATTGAACAGCATGGGTTTGAACGGAGAAGGCTCACTTTTGTGTGGATTGTTTTGATACAAGACTATACTATAAATGTATCTTCTCTTCCTTATGGGTTCCTTAATATCATTTCCTTTTCTCTAGCTTACTTCATTGTAAGAATATAGCATACAATATACATAACATACAAAATAAGTGTTAATCTCTTTTTTATGTTATTGGTAAGGCTTCTGGGCAACAGTAGACTATTAGTAGTTAAGTTTTGGGGAGTCAAAAGCTATACATGGACATTTGATGGTATAGGGGTTGGTGGCCTTTGCCCCTGTGTTGTCTGAGGGTCAACTGTATCAACACCTTTTTTTAAATGCAATTTTTATATATACAGTAATTACTAGTAGGCTCAATACACACTATTTGTATCTGCTGCTCAGTCAGCCTTGAAGCTAGATAATTTAGTACATTCTTTTTTTTTTTTTTCTCCCCACCAGGACTTGACACACCAACTCTGAATACAAATTCACAGACCCTGGTACCACACATAAGAAGCTGTGTGCCCCTATACATCTCCTGATTTATTTTATTCTTAATTATGATCATAATTAGTGAGTATGTTTACTAATTATAGAAGCAGCAACAATATTCAATAGACATGAAATTATTTTATGTATAACCTTAGAATCAAAAGCCTGTTCCCTTTCTTTAAAAAAATGTACTAAGTGTTTTAAAATGGACACTTCCTAGGCACTGACAAATAAACTTCTAGGAATCCATAGGTGGGTCTGAGCTGTTAATGAGAAAACCTTAGCCTGGCTCCTCTGAAATCCATTGTGTGCTTCTTCAGGCCTCTAATTACTCGTGCACAGAAAGGACTCTACCCAGCTTCTACTTAGAAGCCCTAATCATTACATACCAACCACTGAGGATGCACAAACAACTTCCCAGCAAAATCTCTCAACACAATTGCTCTCCAATTTGTTGAAAGAATTTTAAAAATGTGTCTTTAGAAAGATTTCCGACTTAACATTCGACTAGTTTCATCATGTGTGTTGCGTCTAACTTTCTTCGGAGTGAGAAAAATAGAACACGATGTACTTGAGATAAAAGGCGAGTGAGAGACCATCTCCATGAAGGGACAATGTAAAAGAGTAGCGTGTATGACTATTTAAGAAGGGAATTGCTGCCAGCATCCTGCAACCTCACCTCAGTGCTCAGAATGCATGTTTTCAAGAGAACTGAACATTGTCTGATCAGAACACTCAAGCATGTTCTACATTATACATGTAAACCTGAGTATCACTGGAAAAGACATCTGTGGTACAAGAAAGCGAAGGTATGCTTAAAATTCTACCCGATTCCCTGAAGTCTTGTTTATACAGCCAAAATCTCTAAAAAGGCAGGGGTCTTGCCAATTATGAAAATTATCTCGAATGTGAGATTAATCTAAATGTTAATCCACTGTAACCGTGGCCACGGGTGTTTCTGACAAATGACACCCTCATGTCAACACCTTCTCAACCTCCTTCCTGACTGATCCTCTTTGTCGTGTTCGTACCCCAGAGCAGGAGTCTGGACAAAGAGTGAGATGGTTAATATATATGCTGTACAGGCTATTCCCTCTCCTGAAGCCACTCAGCTCTGCTCTTGTCCTGTGAAACCAGTTTTAGACAATCCGCCAACAAACGAGGGGGCTTTGTTCCTATAAAACTTCTTGACAGACACAGAAAATTGTATTTTATCTAATTTCCACACAGTGCAAAATATTCTTCCTCTTTCGGTTATTTGCAACCTTTTGAATTAGAAAAACTATTTTTTAGTGGGTTACACACCACCTGGTAGAAGATTGAGATTTGGCTCCTGGGTTTTGGTTCACCAACCTCTGCTCGAGGGCACTAACAGAAGTCAGATATCTGTGCTTCAAAAATATCAACAGGGCTCCCCCCTCGCTCCTCTTGCTTTTCAAACTTACAGAAAAGCGACAATTCTGGTCACCTCCTGTTTGGGTTAATATTCCATTACCATTCTCCAGGTCACCAGGAGTGTGCTTTCTGCTGTTAATTTGATAGCGAACCACACTTGAGGCCACTCCCATGCTGTCCCTCATACCTAACTGTGGCCGGAACCTTTTCAGAATGACCTTGCTCTTCAATGCCTTTTCACACTGGGCCAAACTGGACCTCCTGACCCCTCTCCCTTCTTCCTGTTCCTTTCTAACCTTGGTTCTATTCACACAATGGCCCCATTACCTGACATCTGCCTTCATTTCACTCTAGTTAGAGGCAGAATTATACACACTGATGGGAAAGAAGTTTGCACAGGCCCTTCCAAAGCTCTGTTCTTCATTTGATATTTATAAATTTTTAGGATATTTTTGAAATCGCACAAAAATTGTCTAAGCCACAAACCCCACAAAATCTGGTACCACCATTCCGAGAGCACGTTACCTAACTCAATTGCCCTAAGATGTTTCTGTTTCTCCCACCATCTCCTTGAAGCCTTCCCCTTACCATGTAGAAGACAGGTAGCAATTATACCCAGTGGGGATGAGAATTCCCACTGTTCTCCATTATCCTCCTCAAATAACATAATCTGTCTAATTAAAAGATGACAAAGAAAGAAAGAATGGGAACTTGCCAGTTGAGTAATAAAAGACAGTATGCCTCTTGTACTTAGTTATTTTCTTTTCTCTACTCATTATTTTGGTTTTATTAAATTTAGCACTACTTGAGAAAGAGTTCGCTGATTGTTTTTGCTATAAATAAACGTGTTAAGTGACAAACAGGTATGGAATATCTACTATGGACTGTGCAGTGGCATTAACATCGAGGTGTCCTGTCATTTTATTGTTGATGTGGTGGGTTTTATTTCCTTTCAGCCTTCTTGATTGTCCATCCTAGAGAACAAGGCCAGTATAACAAGTAGCACCAGTTCATGTGAAGGCGAAACAACTGGGCTTCTTCACAAGGGGCCCCAAAGGGCTGTTTATAACTGCCTATCCTCTACAAGCAGTGTCGGGAGGAGTATGTTCCCGGCATGAAGCAGTGGAACCAAGCAGAGCCAGGCTGGCGATGGGACCCTTGGAAAGTCGGAATTTCTATGAAGTCACGAAACCTGTTTTTCAAATGTCTATCACTAGAGCAGAATTTCTCCGTCTTGGCACCATGGCCATTTTGAATCAGACAATTCTTTGTTGTGGGGGCGGTGCTATGCACGATGGGGTGTTTAGCAGCATCCCTGGCTTTCGCCCACGAGATATAAAGGCGCTCCCAGCTGCGACAACCAAAAAGATCTCCAGATATTGCCAAATACCCAGAGAGGCACGTGGAACAACTGGACTCAAGAGGCAGCTCTGTTTTGCCCTTCAAAGGAAATACCTGGGTAGGTGTGGGTTTGGAGGGGTAGAGAGAAGGCAGGATTCAGGTGCACCCTGCTAATTTTGCGGAAGCATGTTTTGGAATTTTCCCCATCCTTGGAGTTGCCTTTAGAGCCCGTTTCTGGGGGTGCCTTAGTTGATTAAGTGGCCAACGTTGGCTCAGGTCATGATCTCATAGCTCGTGAGTTCAAGCCCCATCTGGGGCTGTGTGCTGACAGCTTGGAGCCTGGATCCTGCTTCAGATTCTGTGTCTCCCTCTCTCTCTCTGTCCCTCTCCTGCTCATGCTTTGTCTCTCTCTCTCTCTATCTCAAAAATAAACATTAAAAATTAAAACAACAACAACAACAACAACAACCACCACTAGAGCCCATTTCTGAACATCCTCTGGGAATAAGCCCGACTTCTTCACACTCATAACTCATGGCTGTATTCTTGGAATTACAGACTTTTGGAATTAGAAAAGATCTTAGAGATCAGCTAGGTTCAAATAACTACGTAATCCACCAAATATCCAGACTCCTCCAAACTCAGTGTGTTAAAGATATTCGTCACCAGGACACAGCAGCTGTGCTAAAAAGAGATTACCAGATGCCATTTCACTGTCAAGTATCTACAAGAATATCTCATGCCAAGTAAAAATCAGAAGTGTGATCATTGGGGCACCTGGTCGTCTCCTTCGGTAGAGCATAATGACTCTTGATCTCGGTTGGTGAGTTTGAGTCCCATGTTGGGTGTAGAGTTTACTTAACTAAACAAACAAAGAAACAATGAAATAAATAAATGTGTGATCGCTGTCCCAGGTGCAGTTGGGGGTTAGGAGGGAATGAGTACGACCATAGCCATGCATAACGATGTAAAACAAAACAACCTTGAGCATGATTGGGCCACAGAGCTGGAGGACAGGGGTGGGGAGTTTGGAGGTTGAGGCTGTGCAAGCTAGCTCTGACATTGTCAGATCTACTGCTGGCTGCCATCTCAGCATTTTTGCGCAAAAAGATTCACAGTTCTGTTGCTTGGCCAGGAAACACCCTTGTTTCATTTTTACAGCGGGTCTTTCTCCTAGCGACACATCCTGTATTCATTTGCCCGAGATGGTCCACTTAAGGAAAAGTAAACCAAAGAAAAGCCATTTAGAAAACAAATCACCCAGCTGTCTCCGTATTCGCTTTTCATAAACACCCAGAACCATCTCTTCCTAAACAAAACACGCAACGGTTGCTACATCTAACGGATCTTAGGCAACGGTAAGTTTTCCCGGGCAATCTCACTTTGTTCCTTGTGGACTGTAACGCAGGGAAGTGTCAGCAGGGAGGGGGGAGGAGTTGCCGTTTTCCTTGTCTGCTCTTCTAGAAGGCTCTTCTTGTCTGCTCTTCTGCTGGGGCTCCCACCCTCACCTGCCTCCCGCCTTCTCCTTCACACTCTTGGCATAGAGTGGGGGTGGGGGTGAATTCTCTCCTGGAGGTCACCCTCCCACCTGCACAGAGTGGACAACCTCAGGGGCTCAGGCTTTCTCCTTCAGGGAGCCTGCCCTCAGCCAGCTGAGCTAGACTGTCTCTGGGTGACACTGGGCAAGCGTCATTAGAGCCAGCCCTTTTGGCCCCAGAAATAAAGCTCACATCCTTCAATCAGCCAGTCAGCAATAAAGCTGACCTCCTGAGTTCCCTTTGTCTGGGTGCCAGTGGTCAATTGGGTTTGAACTCAGAAGGGGAGGAAAAGCACTTTGTTATTTACCTCTTCAGACCCCAACAGTAAGATTTGGGTGAGAATGCTTTAAACCATGTGAGAACACCAGCCCATTCACACCACATTCCACAAGTAAAGGATCAAAGGCGGGTGAAACCTACGTTTCTAGTGCCCAGATACTGGTTTCACAAATGGGGTGAGTGCCAAGCTGAATACAGAGATGCTATTAATTATCCAATAATTGAAAAAGAAAGCAACGTTGTCCTTTCAGGGACGGGGGGGGTTGCTCACTGGTTTCAGGGACTAGCCCTGACATCAGCTACGGTGAGTCGGGTCACTTTCATGAACCTGTTCAGCTCTGAGCATCTCAGAGGTCTTGGTGACAAAACCAGGTACCTGAGGAAGGTCTGTATTTTGCTGTTGTTGCTGCTGTTCTGTTGTTGTTAAATAGCTACTGATGGGAGAAAGAACCAGGGCAAAGAACCAGAAAAACAGGGCAAAACTGGAGAGCCCCTAAAGTGTGGCTTTCAGGTGCTAAATGCTAACATGCATTTATTCTATGTATTCCTTATAGGATGAGCCATCGTTGCCTACAGGGGTCTCTAAGGATCTGGGTTTAATGAAATGATAGGAACGACTGCAATTAGAATATAATTGTGTGTACATAAATATGCTTAGGGGAGCCTTGATAGAGTTTACGATTGCTACATTCACCCAGAATTTTGGCCCACATTATTAATTTGCCCTACTATGAAGAAAGGGTTTGTTAATCAGAGATAAACTATTCCGCTGATACTGAATTAGAGAACTCCAAATCGTATAACGAGGCAGTGCTACGCATATACACAACTCTCTACTAAGCGAAAGCTTTCCGGCTGGCCACATAGGAGGTCTCCTTATTGGAAGATTTATTTTTAATTTTGAACAGCTTCCCAGCATTATCCTTCATGAAAATTAAAATAGGGAGACGGAGTTTTGTCCCATTCAGCAAACCGCCTGGCAGGTCTGCTCGTCACGAAGCTTCGGTGTGTCAGAGGAACTCCCTGCCCACCCTCCTGCTAGATCTAAAAGCCATGAGAGACTCTTGAATGCTGAGAACAAACTGAACACTGATGGGTGTGGGGGGGGAAGGAAGAGATGGGCATGGAGGAGGGCACTTGTGGGAATGAGCACTGGGTGTTATATGGAAACCAACTTGACAATAAACTATTTGTAAAAAAAAAAAAAAGAAACTGCTTACAAAATCAAAGAATTATAGGAATTTTATTTTTATAACTTTTGTGTCATGATTAACATGTATTGACTATTTTTATGTGTTTTTCCTTTGTGCAAAGCAACACAATCCTGAGAGACAAAAAGAAGACAAAAATAATCTATAATTCCATAGCTCATCAATAACTACTGTCAACTTATAGGCACATCACTTCCTGTACTTTTTTTAATGCATCTTTAAACATACAAACACATGTATGTATTATATGTAATATATATGTGTATTGTATATATATTTGAAGGGATCATAATGCATATATTTTATAATTTACTTTTCATACCCAACTATACCATGATCATCTTTTTTTTGACATGGATAACTATATTTCTTTGTAATTTAAAAACTTTTTTTAAAATGTTCATTTATTTTTGAGAGAGAGACAGAGAGCAAGGGGAGAAGGGGCAGAGAGAGATAGGGAGACACAGAGTCCAAAGCTGGCTCTAGGCTCTGAGCTGTCAGCACAGAGCCCTATGCAGGGCTTGAACCCACAAACTGTGAGGTCATGACCTGAGCCAAAGTCGGATGCTTAACTGACTGAGCTACCCAGGTACCCCTAAATCTATGTAATTTTATTCATTATCTAGCATTTGATCCTGTAGATAATTTACAATCAACCCTGTATTGTAGGATTCTTAGGCTTGTTCATATTTTCACCTTTATGAACAGAATGCTGCAAATACTATCTATGTGAATAAGAAAAAAAAAAAAGAATCACACCTACATTTTTAATGGAACTTAGACTTTCTTTCCCTTCCTCTCGCGTATGGTTTTTGCACATTTTCTTCTTTTGGAGGATTTTTAGCCTGCCTTCCTTGGACTCCTTGGGCCTTCTGTTAGAGCTGACATAATCCCTTGGCCCCAATTCTTACGTATACACAGAGTCATAGCAGTCCCCCCACAAAATCTGTAGGAGCCAAGCCTGTCCTCCACAGGTCTCCCAAAGGCTCTTCTCTGCCAGAGAGAATGATGTCACCTTGCACAGCTGAGGCCTCAAAAAGGTCCCTTCCTACTTTTAAATCAGTTAAGAACACAAAGTAGTGATGTGTCTGAAGATAAGTACATCAGGCTGAACATAAGAATATTGATTGGATCATAAACCGGATTCCCCAGCGGGCGCAGAGAGGTTGGCTCTGTCTAACTCAGAGACACCAGTAGCACCAATATGTTCCCCAGGATCTACGGGCAACATTTCCAAAAAAGAACGAATAAAAAGCTGGCAAAGACAGAGTACTTGTGATGCTATCAAAAGCTCCTAAGTCACACCAGTCTTTGTAGAAAAATGAAACTGATCACCACTAACAGTGTTTACCACCCCAAAAGCGCAGAAATAAAAGACCAGAGCAAAACCAGACGATCTGTTAACACCACATATTTTAAAAGACTGGTTGCGTCTGTATAATTGAAGCTACCTTCCCGTAAGATTTGCGCTTCTAGCTCCAGTTTAAAATCTCGCCTGCATCGTAACTTTGTATTTATTTTAGAGAGTTCAGGGCAAGGGAAAAAAAAATGGCTTTGGACTGGGACACTGGAATACTTTTTACTATAGAATCAATTAATACAGATATATTTTACTTAACTATTGAGTGCACTTACTGAAACATTCATTTAAGAGAGAAGTACAGTAAGAGGTGATAGGACTGCTTGGCAATTTATAATCCTGTTCCGGCGAAGTTTGTTGTTCTTAAGAGCCTCGTGAAAGGATAAGCTATGGTTCTTTTTTCCCTATTCCCCTTTAACTTTCCAGAAATAAATAAAAAGGAGCCAGCAATGTGAAGCAGGTGGCAGAGATCCAGAATGGAAAATTAGCAGGAGAAAGCATGGAAACGTTTGCAGGAAAGGAACAGAACGAGTGGGTCAGGAGCTGTAACCTGCAAATGCAAATTCCACTTTGAGCTTTGAAATATCCGCTATTCGACACTTTGTAACAGTTCTGCAGGGAACTCAGCAGAAACTCTTCATGAACAGAGAATGTCTTCAAGGCCTTGGATACAAGAGGAAAGTGATGCCGAAAATGGGGAAAATGAAATCTCCCTGCTACCCGACACGTGTCATTACGGATTCGCCTATCAAAGTGGCTACAAACCTACTTTGTGTTTTGAGGACAATTTTGCCAAACCACACAGAGAGGGCTGCCCATTAAACTATTCACCGTCCACAGATTTACCTGACGACCATTGTAGAGGTCTGTATACATTTTTTAAATTCAAACAAGATCAAAACTATAGCCACTGATGCTTTTGTTGGAAAAGACAGCACATGCCAATATTGTATTCTGCATTGGTAAGAAAGCAATTTTATAACCCAAAAGAATCTTTTAAATGCTCTGATGTCCAATCATGGGCCTTGTGATCAAAATGGCTGATACAATCCCTCACAAGAGAAGTCCAGCATGGAGTGGCTCAGCTCACTGTACTGTCATCCCCTTTCAATCAGACAGTGTCTCTTAATCTCATGCAATCGTCACCATGCAGTATAGGGCATGCTATGCAGTTGGGTGTCCAAAACAGTACTGGTGGAATGAGTGATCATTCTTCTAAGAATCTTTTGTATTACAAAGCAGCTCGCAAGTTTATATTCAGATCTATGTGGTCCTACTTTGATTGTAGAATTAAATTTAATTCATGGATACCTACATAAGCCCTTTATCTCTATATGTTTATTTACTTCTTATTTTTTAAACTTTTTAATGTTTACTTATTTTTGAGAGAGAGAGAGAGAGAGAAAGAGTGTGGGGGAAGAGCAGAGAGAAAGGGAGAGATAGAATTTGAAGCAGGCTTCAGGCTCTGAGCTGTCAGCACAGAGCCTGATGGGGGGTCGGGGGGAGGTTTCAAACCCACAAACTATGAGATCACGACCTGGACCAAAGTCAGACGCTCAACCAACTGAACCACCAGGCGCCCCCTCTCTATATGTTTATATCATATAAGAAAGTAGACCCGATTCCTACCTGCTTGGTTGGTCGTCACGGTGACAGACACTGACTGGTCCGGGCTGGGGTTATACTTGGACACACCATTCACTGCCCAGATTTCAAATGTGTAATTGGTGTGAGCCAAGAGGTCAGTGATGGAAACTTTGGTGGTCTTCAGGCCATTCTGCTGGGGGGTATAGTGGACTCCACTCCCGCAGGGCCGGCACTTGCTGGAATCACCAGCCCCACATCGCTTGCACACCACATTGTAGGAAATGTCCTGGCGGCCACCTGTGTTCTGAGGACTGCTCCATTCCAAGTTCACTGACGTCTCATTGACATTTGAAATCAAGTTGAGGGGAGCAGATGGTGGGCCTAGAGAAGGGAAGAGAAAGAAACACACATGTACGTTACCACACCAAGAACTCAAACTAGCTTTTTGGAATCTCTCTGAGTTTCCATTATTCTCTGCAACTATGGGAAGTAAGGTGGGCCCATGTGGCAAAGAAAACAGAAAGCCAATCAAGTCAGCAAAAAACAAACAAACAAACAACAACAACAAAAAAAAAACCTTTTAAAAAAGTACAATGTGAAAGAAGGCTGCATGGATGTTAATTTCACTCCTGTACAAACAATGGGAGCATTGCCTGCTACCCGGAGATGCCATGCGTCTCTACATCAAACACGCTCCGAGTCCAGGCTTCTCTTTGAAGTGGCAGAAAAATAAGATAGAACTTATCTGGTTTTTATCTCATCATCTGAAAACAGGTATATGAGTGTGATTCAAGTTCCCAGGGCCATTGTGGGACTCTGGTAAAGTAACAGTTATGTACCAATTTTGAAGATAAATCGGGATTCCTAAGTGCGACATGTCCTCAATGTGAAATAAATTAACTGAATTGTGTAGATGTGCCTCTTCAGTTTAACACGGCAGTTGAGGGTTAAGCTCTTTGTAGGTAATTAGTAGAAACTGGTGTAACCTGGTTGCAGAGATGTCAAAGGTGCAGTTGTTGGGAGATCCCAACTTGTGGCAGTGATTGTGCAAAGGCTCTGGGGCCCCGCGTCCTGCCCTTCAACAAGCCAAGGCTGGACCAGGCCCTTTATGCTTACTCATTCCCACTGACATCAAAGAGCTTATGAAACACGAATGGTGGTGGTGGCTATTTTGAAACAGAACAACTGACCGCAAACAACATAGTGGTTGGTTTTAAAGATAGCAATAAAAAAAAAATAAGACTAGAGAGCCATGATGAACCCTCTTGCTTCTTGCTGTAGATTAGTCTTTACATGTCAAAGAGTTGTAACGCAAACTGCCTTCAAGGAGAAGGATCAAGGGGGAGAAGGGAGGGAATATTCCTGATCTGAGCCAGTTGCAAAGGTTGGAAAGACATCTGCCTAGCTCTAATGAAAAATACCACCTCAATGGGACACGTGGAAAGTCCTCTCTTTTCCTTTCTCTTTCCAATTTTGGTCTTCCAAGAAAAGAACCAGAGTGAGTTTTAATGAAAATTCCAGGTTTTGTGCCCGCTTGCTCTATTCTCATTTATTTGCAATGACTGCTTTAAGGGAAATGTGTTCGTGTTTCTCAGGAAAAGGAAGTTAACTGGAGGCCTGTATGAACTGGGAAGAAGCATTTTCTAGTCAACCATAATGGACTGTGTTTTTTCACAGTAGCCATTGACAGAGAATCGAAAGAGGTGACCTACTAATAATGAGTCATACTCAACATTTATCACTCAGCTCATGCTGATGGATTGCTAAAGGATCTTTGTGGTAATGCTGAGAGAGGGTAATCCAGGGATTCCCCAAGCTCCCCTTGAGATTAATTATCAACAATCTTTTAGTTTTGAGGTCTCTTCCGCATCCAGGGTTGTAAAATTTGTGCTTAAAAGTAAGATTACCCTGCAGAAGTCTTGCTTAGATTTCAAATTTATAGCTACAGTCTTTAGCTTATTGACTGGAATATTATAAAGGTAAGTATTTTGCCAATAAATGAACAGTTATTTAAAATCATGGTGTCCTAGAGACAGATAGGAAGTTAAAGATAATTTGGCCAAGCAAATAACCTCATTTCAAAAATATGAGGGAACTGAGATCCGGTAAGTGGACCTGATAATACTAAAAATCATGCAATTTAATTAGTGACAGATCTGGACTAAAATCCAAAAGTACTAACCCCCAGTCTGGGATTTTTTCCACTCCATTATGTGGCTCCCAATAAAGGTATAACAACAACAAAATCAGTAGTTTCTGCCACAGTTTAAGAGGTAAAGGTAGGAAGAGGGAGGGCATGTCTTCAGTCCTGTTCAAGTGTTATGGATGCTTGCCACCATGGTGATATCAATTAGTAGTCAGCAGCTAAAACCACAGCTTGGTTTATAAAATGGGTCAGCCACGGGTTCCTATTTTGCTGTGACTTCCAGGGTTAAATACGAGTGACTCTTAAATCCATTAACCTCCTTGCCAAGGTTCCTGATCCACTTTCACATGGGAAAATGTGACACAATGAATCAAGCAATGCAGAAGCAAAAAGTCAGTAATTAGTATGTAGGACGGGGCATGGCGGTGTCTAAACAGAGAAGAAATGGAGCAGAAAACTAAATGGTCACAGGACTCGGAGATATAACACTGCCCCATGGGAAAGAAAAAAAAAAGATGCAGCAAGATTTCAAAATGGAGGGCTGGGTCAAAAACCCTGGGGTGGAAGCTAAAGGGAAGACAGAGTTCAAGTTCCATGATGCCTCCATGAATGGTTTGGTGAATTGTACTGCGTATGCTTTGCTTTGCTGCCGTAGATAGTGATGTTATATGGGCTTAAAAATTGGACTATGGCAGAGTTTTATTTTGTGGGGTTTTTTTTGGGGGGGAAGAGGGGCAGCAGATATAAAAATGCCCACCCAGTATGATTCTAATGGTGTTCTGCAAAGGCCTGGAAAAGAGCGCATGCTTTATAAATTAAAATCATAACTGTGGTTGTATTTTGTTTGCGGGATCGTGGTTTTCTTTTCTTTTTTTTTTTAACTCTTGAAAATTAAAAGATGGTAAGTATAGTTCCATTTATAAGGAGGCACCATCTTTTCCTCAGAAAATAAAGTATTCTCAGGGCAAGAAAATATACACTTTAATAGGACCAAAAAGCCCATCCAGTTCCAACAGTCATGCCTAATATTATTAGCAGCACCTTAAAACAATTACTTGTTGAGATGGAAAAGAAAACAGGCTATAAGGAAAAGAAAACAGCATTCTCAGTAACATGGGCTGTCTCAGTAAATATAAGACATCCAGGAGAAAAAAACTTAACCCTTCGATTATATTGTCTTCTGTTTATGTAAGTAGTGTACCTGGATATTTGGGAACAATTAAATTTCTGACAAGTGATTTTGCCTTTCTCATCAGAAATACGTCAACCTGGAGTAAGTCTCCAGTTACAAATATGAGATCTGTAACAAAACGGGATAATCATGCTGTTTGTTTAACTTTCCTAGTCTCCATATTGAGATCATCTCTACTAAGTCCATAACCTCAAGTAGCTTATAGGTCATTTTACATGATAAGGTTTTCTCCTTTCCACAACTACCCACTACTAGACTTTATATAGGACCCACAGCAATTCTCCTTATGGTATCGTTCCACATTTCAGGACAACATTTATTTTTATGTGTAACTTTGTTCGGAACATGTGATGGGGTCTTGCTATTCATACACACACTGCCTATCTGTTTACACCACCAGTCTATGTACTCCCCAAGAGAGTTGATGTCTTCATCATTTCCTAGTGTCCATCCTGATTCCCAGTTCAGAACAAGCACAGTAAATGCTCGAGGAGTTGACAGATGAATGAATGGCTAGATGGAAAACAAACAAAGTTCTGTACTGCATCTGAGGCTCACTACCTATGGTGTGTAAATTAATACAGCCTTCCTTGAGCTAAAGCTGGGTGAGTCAGCTCTTTACATACAGACTCATTTGCATTAAGATAAAGGAGTATCTCGATATATTTAGTTTAATTCAAGGCCCCCTTTTCTACAGTTTAAAAAGACTTTGGAAAAGGTAAGTAGAGCTCTATATGTCATATATCAGTGATTACTTTTTCTTGGGAGTGGACTCATTTGTTTATTCAACAGATACTTATTATCTGTCACCTGCTCTAGAAGACAGAGGGAAAAAGAAATCTGATCCATTTTGATGTTTGCTAGATAACTGAAGAAGGAAAGGGCAGGAAATCAGGTGGAAGGAAAAGACTAAAAGAAGCTAAATATGGACGATGTGAGCATGAGGAGGTATAGTACAGGCACTGTACTCACTCTCATTTTTATATCTCCATTACCAGCCAGTGTGGCTAGGAGTTTAAAATGTGGACTCCATGGGGGGCCTGATCGGCCCAGGAGACTCTGCAACTCTTGATCTCAGGGCTGTTAAGTTCGAACCCCATGTTGGATGTAGAGATTCCTTAAAAATAAAATCTTAAAAAAATTAATAAAAAAATATGTGACCTTGGGGCAGCTGGGAGGCTCAGTCAGTGAGCATCCAACTCCAGCTCAGGTCATGATCTCATGGTTCGTGGGTTCGAGTCCCACATTGGGTTCTGTGCTGACAGCTCAGAGCCCGACACCTGCTTCAGATTCTGTGCCTCCCTCTCTCTCTGCCCTTCTCCAGCTCATTTTCTCCCTCTCTCTCTCAAAAATAAACATTAAATTTAAAAAAAAAATAATAAGGTATATGACCTCCATCAATCATGGTTTTGTTAATTGAGGATTGGTTATTATTACTTTCTTTCTCCATCTTGTTTCCAGGTGATCGTTTATCTGGGCTTGAAGCTGTAGAAAATCTTATATCTAAAGAAAGCTAAGCTTTATATTTTGAAAGGCAGACTGGCCTTTTTCTTACTAGCATTTGTAGAACCACAGCTTTCCTATACCTTTTATGTTTACCATCAAAATTAAGACATTTTTAACTACAAATCAATCAAATGCTGGAGTGTCGGTAAGGGAAAATAAATGTACTTCCTTTCCATTTTTTTTAAACTTCTTTGGAATTCGTGTATAAAAGTCCCTATCTGTCTCCAAGAATGGAGCTAGAATGTTAAACTATTTTAAATGTCTCATGTTTAGAATGTCCTTCACGTTTGAAATATAATGTAGTGGCAGAGAAAACAGCTCTGCTACCGGGACCTAAACTCAAATGCAATAATCCTTTACTTACAAATCCTTTACAACAGTATTCAACAAAACTTTCTCTGTAAAGGACCAGATGGCTAGTCAGTATTTCAGGCATCATGGGCCACACGTTCTCTGTAGCTACTACTCAGCTCTTCACTGTACCTTGAATGCAGCCATAGACATCACCTAAACAAATGGATGTGACTGTGTCTCACGAAAATTTTATTTTCAAAACCAGGGGTGGTTGAATTTGGCCTTCGGGCTGTAGTTTGCCAACCCCAGCTACAAAGAAATTGTTGGGAGAAATGTACCCTTCCCTCAACAAATGCTCATTAGAATCCTCACAATTTGGCACATTAGTTCTAGGAACTTCAAAAATTTTTTTAACCTTTTATTTATTTCTGAAAGAAAGAGAGGGAGATACAGAATCTGAAACAGGCTCCAGGCTCTGAGCTAGCGGTCAGCACAGAGCCCGACGTGGAGCTCGAACCCACGAACCGTGAGATCATGACCTGAGTCAAAGTCAGACACTTAACTGACCGAGCCACCCAGGCACCCCTAACTCTAGGGACTTCAAACACACCCTGAAACGATCTAGAGGGTTCAGTCCAAGAACCCCCGATTTATATCTTCCTACAGCCCTAGATTCTAAGGTTGAAGTTACTTCTATCTTCACTGACTCAGAAAGTATGTGACATACTATGGCTGATTTCCTGAGTTTCTCAGTGTTTTGAAAGAAACGGGCACTCTCTTTCCTGCCACTGTGAATAAATTGAATGAACATCCATTTGCTTCATTGGTGTGAAATACTTTCTGTATGGCACAGCAGGTACTTGTGAAAGGTGCTACAATGGGTAATTATTATTTTCTAGTGGGATGCCAAGTTGCATTCGGTTGACAGGAGTTTGACAATATGAAGCCCCAAAGAAACCGTCATCAAATTACAGCAAAAGCAAAGGACTATCATATCATATAATAAAATATCGTATCGTGTTATATCATAAAAGGAATCTTGATCTTCCTTAACCCAACATGTGCTCTCTTCTGGGAAAAGACCACCTTCCAGAAACAAAGCATACTTTATCCAGAGAAGTTTAGTGAATGTGACATTTAAGAAGGGCAGTATTCCAAGTATAAGAGAAAATTCTAGTAACTCTACAAATCTTAGTTCTTCTCTCTTGTGTATTAGATGAAAGTATAATTCCTGAGTAGTTTAGAGCACGCACTGGTTTACGTCCGGATTTAAAGTGGCCCCTGTAGGAGACCCCCATGTGAACACATCCACATGAAATCTATAGGAGCCTTACTTAGGTCATTGAAAAGGGATCAGCCAACACTGAACCTAAAGTCATAAATGCCTCTGATTTGAAGGAGGAGCTTGGTATAAACCATTCCATGGAAAGTCAAGGGCAAGCTAAGTGCTCCCTATGTACCCCACCCCCAACCCACACGTCAGATAAATGCATTTTCCCCCCAATTTTATAGGTAGCAACTGGAATTTCAGAAAAAGTTTAGAAACCTAAAAGATGGATGCTGTGATCACTGCAGTTAGAAGTGGGTTCTTCTGAAGGTTTTAAATCTGTATGGACACAAGGTATAATATGCCACAGAACCCCCCAATTTGCAATTTCTTATAACAACTGTTAAAATGCTAACAGACTCTGGGGCCAGGGGGGAAAAGTCAAGTTGAAAATTCCCATTATTAGCACAACTCTAGACACGCAACTCATATATTTTAGACATGGTAGCTCCACTTGCAATTCTCTCTCCCTGGCTTTTTCAATAGCTGCCTCCTTACCCCTCAGGGGGGTCTCAGCTCAGATCCTCCCTCCTCCCTCCTGACTCCTCCACGCAAAGCAGAATGCTCCCCTTTCCTCCACTGTGCTGTATCACATGGTCTTTTTTCCTTCTTGTGAGAATTTTAGATCATCCTACTTATTATTCATATTCCAATTAGAACAGAAATATTTATTCTGGTTCATGAGAGTATCCCCAGCCCTTAGGAAGGTGCCAAGTATATAACAGATATTCATTAAGTGTCTACTGCATAAGTTAACAAATTAATGACGATTCTTTAACCCAGTTCAGCTCCATCCTCAGAAGCGTCACCACTAGAGCACTTGTGTATGTTGCAAAAGCATAGTTCAGGGGTGCATGGGTGACTCAGTTGCTTGAGCATCGACTCTTGATTTCAGTTCAGGTCATGATCCCAGGGTATGGGATCGAGCCCCACACTGGGCTCTGCATTGAGTGTGGAGCCTGCTTAAGATTCTCTCTCCCTTTGCACTTCTCCCCACTCCCCTCTAAAAAAAAGAGGGGTGCTTGGTTGGCTCAGTGGATTGCACGTCTATGACTCTTGACTTAGGCTCAGGTCATGATCCCAGGGTCATGGGACTGAGCCCCACATCGGGCTCCCCACTCAGCATGGAGCCTATTTAAGATTCTCTCTCTCCCTCTGCCCCTCTCCTCTGCTCTCACTTTCTCAATCTCTCTACAAAAAAATAAATAAATAAATAAAGACATTTCTGAAAATAAACAAAATAGCATATTCCAAAAAGAAAAAAAAAAAAGGCAATCACAAGCTAGAAGGTTGAAAACCTTCAAATCTGCAACCAGAGCAATGAGATAGTTGATAGGAAGACAAAATAGCTGGGTTCGTGTAAAGAGTGGCTTCCAGAACTATCATAGACATTTAATACTTAACTGATTTTTAATCACCATTTTAAAATTCAATGCCTGAGCCATGGAATTAATTCTGGATGTGGAAAGAAACATCCCCCAAGAGCATGGGCAGAAACCTGACTCTTAAATGATCAATGTCTTCAAATGCTACTAATGTCACCCTACAAAAACACCAAGGCAACCAGTATAAGACATCCCTTCTGAGGAAGAGGCGCCATGGGGTCTCGAGTTGCACTTCATAAGGCTTCATTAATCATGTACAACTTTTGGACTGTCAATAATACTTCAGTGCCTTAGCTGTAAAACCTCCCAACCCTTCAGATAAGCCTGTGTTAATCTCTCTCCAGCTGAAAGACAGGCTGTGACGCGGAGTCAACAGTTGGGGTGTGTAAGTTTTAACTGAAATGAAGCCCCTGCTTCCTCCCCCAACAGCTGTATATGTTGCCACCATTAACTGCTTTCTCTCAGTCCTCATGGCTGTGGGTTTGTTTACACAAAGACTGCTGTTCGGAGACACCTCTTCTGAGACAGATGAGCGGGGCAGTTTATGTGTTTTAATGATGAGTAGAGCCAAAGCATAACTGCCCATTATTAAAAAACAGAACTATTTGGATGCATTCATCAGTTGTCGCTCCATGAAAAATTCTTGGCTTCCTGTCAGGGTAACTTCTTGCTGCAATTGGGCCCCTGCCTCTTTTCCTGATGTATCTACTTTGACATTCTCCTCTCCAGAAACCTGTCTTTTCTCGACTCATTGAGGTTGTGGCTTATTTACCTGAAGAGGGCTAGTTTATGGCTGAAACTCTCCATTAGCCATGAGGAAGCCATAATGTGAAAGACAGAGAAAAGCGCTTGGTTTTGTTGTTTTTTTCCAAAATTATGAGCGGTTTGCTTTAGAATTAGCCAGACTGTGAATTAATTTACATTTCTTGCAAAGTGGGTTTTTCATACTTTATCTTATTTCGTCCTCATAACAAAGCCTGACAAAGAGCATTTATTAGCCTCATCAATCTGATGACCAAAATGAAGAGAAGTTAAGCAAGTTGCCTAAATGAATACATTTCAAATGTGCAAAGGTACTGTGACCAGAAAGTCTGATTTTGAGGCTATAATGACCCTTGTCACAAAGATACAAGGAATCCAAAGAAGGAAAAAGAAGAAAGAAAGCACAACTCTGAGCTTTTTGTGGACCATTCCTCCCTTTCACACTTCACCCCAGAATCACACTTCTAGCTTCCCGTCCTTCATGCTGAAATTTGCTGCTATGATTTCCTAGATGGTGCTCTTGTCTTCATTGAGTTATCCTCTCTCTCTGGTCCTAACTTCCACTCAAGAGGGCAATTAGGAGTTCCTGTTAAAGGCTTTTTTCTGGGGTGGTGGGGTGGGGGGAGGTCACACGAGGGGTAGGGGGCAATCACATCAGTGCAATGAGACTCTTCTCTCAGTTCATCTTCTGTTGAGCTGTAGATCGCATGTAGAATAAGAGTCAACTATGGGAGGAAAATAAAAATACTGGTAGCAAAGAAGGGACCCAGTTCTCTCCCCAGGGGATCTCAGCAGAATGTATAATTGACCCTGTTTCATAGAAGCATGCTGTGCACAACCACTGTATGACTTCCATGAATGGTGTCAAAAATGTTATCCAGAAATGACAGTGCTCAGTTGATAATGAGCCACTCTTAATTATTCATGGTGGTGGAAAAATTGCTATAACCTAGCTAAATGGCATTGGCAGGTGATTCAAACCTTTCACCTGGGCATACGTTACATCAGTGTTCCTCATACCTATGCCATTTGCCAGCTGAATCCACATTGTACTGCTAATCCCTATAAAATGTCCTCATTGGACTGTTTATCTATATAGAATGAGAAGTAGGCTGGAGGACAGAGAGAAGGCTAAACTAGCATTGTTTTAAAACACATAATTCGATGAGAGGATACTTGATCCCTTTTAAACATCCTGAAACTTCTTCAAATTTTACAAACAACCAAATGGCAAGTGGTCACCCTGGGATCCATCCAGTCTCTTCCAGTAAGCATTACTTGCTGATCTTTCCCCCTATATCCCTGTCTTTGGACAAGAATCATACACTTGCATTCTCCAGAGGTGCTTTTTTTCTCTTAGTAGTCAAAATGCTGCAAGGCAATCCGAAAGGGAGAGGCAAGGATGTGGGTAACTCATTATTGATGCCAGACTCTGAACTATTGGGATCTAACCAAATGAGCACCTTAAAATGAACCTGTTGAAGACTGCATCCGAATCATCAAAATTTCTTTGATTGTTCTTGTCTGTCTGGTATGGTCTAAGGACAGGCATATTAATCAGCTTAATAATTGATTACCAGGCAGCATGACCATATGCTGTGAACTAAAAACCCTGTCACTGAATCTGGCAATGGGGGAGTCGGTGTCTCAATCGGAGTTTTTACCCCATGACAAATGGAATGTAGTATGATAACTGTACTCTCATTTTACCAATTTGATACATGGCATGAAGTACCAAATTCCCCTGTAATCTTAGATCCACAAATTTTCATAAAAATATGTTCACAAAAATGATTGATTACAGGGATGATAAAATGCTTTATGGTTAAAGATCAACCAGTGGATTTCCTGAAACACTTATTAACAAAACTGTAGGAATCTTTTGCCTTTGTTTTCACTCCTCTACCAACTAGTCCTTCACTACAGCTAATTACACTCTCATGGATCAATTTCATAGACTGTCCTTCCTCCCATCATTATATTATTAGTTACTTGAAGCTCTAGAGCAGAAAGATATATGCTTTTGGATGGAAAAAATGTAGCTTACTTGAAACCAATGGCTGCCTTTTATGCTATGGTTTATACATCAAAGACTCATGCTAAACTTCCTTCCCAAAATCCCTTAGCCAGACTTTGAAGCATGTAAATCTTTGGGGCAGAGAATTGAACGGAACATCAGTGGCACTTTCAAGGGCTTGTTTGAAAATGGATGTGAGATTTCCAAAATTAAAGCACTTAAAAAAAAAAGTGTCTCTCTTCTCCTGACCTTGGAAACAAGTAAGGACGATGTTATTTTAATTTGCATTCAAATTTTAACAACACAGTCACACAGCACCACTGGGATCCACACTGGCTTTCCACCGAAGACTGCTCATCATTTCATTATGGTTCATTATGTTGATAACTGTCAGAAGGCATTAGAAGTGAGGGCTTTGAGTAGCAGAACTAAAATGATAATTTTAAAACAATACACTTTCTGGAGGAAATACAGTGGTGCACTAAATTCAATTAGAAAAGGCAAATGTAAAGACAAAGTAAGGGATGTTTGCTGTTTGGAGCTAAGCTATTTCAACTTTTCTATACCCTAAACCTGCAGAAAGCTTTTTCAAAGCAAGACCTTTCGTCATAGATCTTGGGAAATTTGCGCTCATTAGCTCTAAGCTCCTCCAGTATAAATTGTCTTAAAAGCTGCAAATTTGGAATATTTTAGGCCATGTCTGAGTATCAGTCAATCACGCTTTGTTTGTTTGGCACAGCTGACTGAATTATTCAAGGCCATGTACTTGGAGACAGATTTGTGAAGAGCCTTCAAGTTGGCAATCTAAAATCGTAATCTCTTATTTACAGAGCGCTCCAATCAGGAGGCTCTAATAAGTTTCATCAAACAAGTCAAATAAAGAGTACCCAAAAGCACAAGGACAGATTTCCAACTGAAAAATACAGAAAAACCATTCTGGTAATGGTGTTCAGAAGTAAAGGTGGAAAAATAACAAATTGGCCAGTTCTTTCTAGATATACAAAGCCAATTTAACTTCTTCTAGAAGGCATTTTTGTCTAATTCAGTTTGAAACCCAGTAAGGGGCTGGAAAGTTACCTCCAGTATAATATAGGTTCACTCTCCTCGATAGGGAAAGAAGACCTTTCTCACCATGATCACTAAACTAACAACTGAATAACGAAGGTAATCAAAGTCTTCCTGCACAAGCATGTATGTAGTTCACTCTCCCAACACTACTTACTGACTGTCAGACCATATTCCTAACTACAGAGAAAGGTAAGAGGGAGGTGAAAGAGATCTGGAGTGGAGGGGTTGGTCATCAGTAGAGTAAATGATGTTAATTTCATTAATAGCAATCACATTCAAATTCCTTCTAAGAAATGATTCATGAAATTGAAAGTTCTTCATCAGCTTGACCGACATTCTTGTGTGTAGAGAGGTTTCGGCGTCTGCCTTGCTGGCAGCATCATAAAAGCCCCTGTCCCCTTTCTTGATTGATACCCCTGTCTGAGGTGAACATTTACATTTCCCTCTCGGGCAGTAACCTGGTGGGGGTGGGGGGAGGGCCTCTGGAAGAAAATACAAACAAACAAAGCTCCATGGTGAGTGTACTTCATTATGTAACCTCAACCCAGGTTGGGTTTTCTTCTGGGACTATCTTCCTAGAGTCCCCACTGCGCTAAAGAACAGCCCTGAAAGTTACAGCCATGGAAACGAGGGCCTGCTGTGTCCTGCCATCCATCAGGAAGGATCCAAATCCTTACCACCTGAAGATGGTCCACAGACCAGGAGAATCAGCATAGCTGGGAATTTGCCAGCAATGCAGCATATGAGGCCTGGCTTCTCCTGCTAACCCTTAGGTGACTTCTGTGTGCCTTCTACGTACATTAATATTTAAGAAGCATTTCTTTCAACTCTCTATTCTAACCGGGGTGCAGATTCTTTTCTTGAAAATATTCATGATGCTTCCACAGAAATTCAGCCTATCCCGCAGGTAGCCATTTATGTTAACCTTAACCAGAAGCTCCAAGAGAAGCACTCCCAAAGATAGAGTTTATTTACCATTTAATTCTTTGAAGTTCTCAGCAGCGCACATGGTATGAAGAACTTCTTAGGTGTTTCCTTCTAAATTAGCCAGTGCTGCATGTTTTCACCTGGTCTAATCGTTCTCCAAGTGAACAAAAACCTGATTTTACAAACCAGTGGAGCAGAGTCTCTCTTTGGCTAGAAGAATGAGTCTCAGATAGTGTGTTTTATTTCTTCATTAGTGTGCCGTCACAGTGAGCGATCACTAAATGCAGGGCTGCATGAGAATGCTCGAGTTAAAGATAGCATAATGAACAAAGAAGGTGCCTGATTATCATGGCTGTCAGCACAAGGGAATTGGGTTTGTCACCTGGCTTAACCAACTGGTAAGAACTGATTAAAGGCTGGAATCGGTTTGAAAGGATCCCTGATGTTTATGTTCTTTTCTATCCCCCACATCTTGTCAAAAGAATCTGATAAAGCTGGGGTGAGGCAAGGGGGATGGGCTTCATTCTGTGGGTTAATTTGAACAGGAGCTTATGTGGGAACTCCCACTGTCTTCTCTACTGAAATGCCTACTAAGTAGTGTCCAGGACATTCCGCGATGGCAAAAATACTCTACAGTAGTGCTGTCCAATATGGTCACCACTACCCACCTGTGGCTAGTGAGCCCTTGAACTACGGCAAGCATAAATTGGAAACCGAATTTTAAATTTAGTGCTAGTAATTTTAAATTTAAAGAGCCACATATGCCTGGTACAGTGCAGTGCAGGAAGGGAGAAATCTAGAATAGATTATAATTTTGCTGCTTAATTTACCAGTAAACCTGTTAGCAGAATATGGTCACCCCACCCCACCCCACCCCCGCCGGCCGATTATCCTTGTCTTCAAGGAAGTCTTAAGAGTCTTACATAGTTAATGTTTATTAAATTAAAACAAAAAACACTTAAAAATAAACTCTGTAGAGAAGTGGCCCCAACTTTGTCTTTACAATGTAATTATGGGGGCAGCTTTTGAAAATGCTGATGCCTGAGTCCGATCCCCAGAGATTCTGAGTCTAGTGCAGCCACTGAGTAATTCAATCACAAGGTCAAGTGAGAAAAGCTCCATAAGAGAGGCAGTCCGATGCACGGGCAATGTGCTATGTGCTACGGAGGTATGGGGGAGGAAGTGACCAGCTGGGGATAACAGACATTTGTTAGATCCCTACCATGTGCCAGACCTTTACAAATATTTTCTTATTTCATTCTTAAAACAACCCAACAGGTAGATCATGAGAATCCCATTTGACTGATGAGTAAGAGGCATGGAGGGGCTGGACAACCTCAGAACTCTGTGGTGCTAACAGCACTATGCTTCCTCCTAACTCGAGTCAGAGGGACGCAATAAACTTAAAATAACACAAAGAGTTTGAGTCAGTGAAGTGTAGGCAGCATTCCTAGAGGATGGACCAGGAGGGAAAAAGATCACATATTGCGTTGGTATTTTCAGGGGTCTTTTGTCAATGACACAAAAAGCTACCAGTTTTCCTTTCTTCACGTTATTGAAAGCAGTCTCTGAAAAATGCAAACGTTACGTTAGTTCTTAAACCTTTTGATGCACCCAATCGCTAGCATCCATATTTTCTTGTTCTCATTTGTATCTTCAAGATAAAGTCAACAGTTCATTCCCTCACAAACACAGAATGCCAAGGTTGCAGCTAGCACACTTACACACACGGCAAAGCCTTCCAGTAACTCGGGCAAGTGGCAACGTTTGGGGGTTTCCCTAAACTCCCACGTAGCAAGCTGCAGTAGGTAGGTGATTGGCCCCTGGTCCTAGAAGGCTGCCGACAGATCAGAATCATGAGACTAAAAATACCTGGGAGCAAGAGCCAGGCCATCTTGCCATCAGAGATGAATTTTATGAGGTTCTTAACACAGTCAAGCCTCACTCTGAGAAAGGCTCGATCTGTATGGAAAGTTGGTGGTCGACGGCATGAAGCAAGTTGAAGGCAACCATCACGCAGTCTGGCCTGAGTACCGCCCTTTGAGTTTGCTGGTGCCCGAGAACCCCACACCCAGGGAACTGGTGGCAGCCGGGGGGTGGGGGGAGCGGGTGGTCAGAGGAGGAGTGTTGACCTAATCACACCTGGTGGAACCCAGGATGGGAGACTTAGGTTGGAAAAGAAGAAGCCTGGGACTCGAGCTTATCAAACATCCATGGCCATCTAGCTAGAGAAAGTACTTAGTCTAGGGAAGGAACAGATAAAGAAAATGAAGAAATCTTGGCCCATTTATGCTTCTACCTAAGGCTGGCCTTAGTATCCTCCTTCCCTCTGGAGGAAGTTTGTGCTTGACCTCGGAAAGTGGGCAAGAGAGCCTGCCTGTGATAAGAACTACGAGAACCTTCTGGTTGGGCAGCTCTATCACCAAGATAGGGTGCAGTCTTGGGCTTGTTTCTTAACATCTCAGAGCTGGCAGTTATCTCGTCTATGAAATGAAAATAATGTCTATTTTATAGATTTGTTACAATATGAGCCCTGTGATAAGGTGTATTGAAAGCGCCTTATATAGGGGCACCTGGGTGGCTCAGTTGGTTAAGTGTCTGACTTCAACACAGGTCATGATTTCACGGTTCGTGGGTTCGAACCCCGTGTCGGGCTCTGTGATGACAGCCAGCTCAGAGCCTGGGGCCTGTCTTCGGAATCTGTGTCTCCCTCTCTCTGTGATCCTTCCCTGCTCATGCTGTCTCAATATCTCTCTCAAAAATAAATAATTTTTTTAAAAAAGTGCCTGATATATTACCTGGTTATCATAAAACTGTTCGTGTGTGTGTGTGTGTGTGTGTGTGTGTGTGTGTGTGTGTGTGTGTTTTAAGTTTATGTATTTACTTTGAGAGAGAGAGAAAGAGAGCAAGCTGGGGAGGGACAGAGAGAGGGAGAGAGAGAGAGAGAGAGAGAGAGAGAGAGAGAGAGAGAGAGAATCCCAAGCAGGCTCCACACTGCCAGTGTAGAGATCAATGAGGGGCTCCACTCACAGAACTATAAGACCATAACCAGAGCTGAAGTCTAGAGTCAGATGCTTAGATGCTTAACTGACTAAGCCAACCAGGTGCCCCATTCTTTCTGTTACTTATTTTTTTTAGAGAGAGAGAGAGAGAAAGCTCACGTGTGTGAGCAGGGGAGGGGCAGGAGGAGAAGAGATAGAATCTCAGGCAGGCTCCGTGCTTAGCCCAGAGCCCGACATGGATCATGACCTGATCCGAAATCAAGTCAGACATTTAACTGACTGAGCCACCCAGGTGCCTCTATAAAATGGTTCTCACTGTTGCTGTCATTGTCATCTCTGGCTATAAAAGAACCTCTGGCGGGTCTGGCAATCTCAGTACAAATTTAAGATGCATCTGAAATTTTGTCCCACTCCTTTTAAGGGTGGTACTTGACTTCACCAGACCATGGCCTCACAGCGAGAAAATACTTCTATCTGGAGAGGTTTTGGCTCCAGGCCAGCCAAGATGGAATTTATAACAGGGAACAAAACAGTAACAGCCGTACACATAGTAAAAGCTAAAATACACTGAGTAGCATCCCGTTTTGCATTTATATACTAATGTGGCCGACATGGCAGGGCTAAATACCAACAACGATGATGGAGGTACTATTATTATTATTTTTTTAAAATAGTTTATTGTCAAGTGGGTTTCCATATAACACCCAGTGCTCATTCCCACAAGGGCCCGATGGAGGTACTATTATTAACTCCATTCTATGGATGAGGAAATGGAGACTGAAAGTTAGGAGACTAAACAGTCAATCTGCTACTAACTGGGGCTGGGGTGGTGTGGGGGGGGAGGGGAGGAGGATGTTGGAAACAAAGGCAGAATGTGTGGGAACCCTGTGTGCCTGCTCACAGGCTCGGTCCCTCTACACACTGACTCACTCAATAGAAGCACCATGGGCGGAATGCCTGGGCCCGCCATTGCCTGTCCTGGTCAAGGTCACAGTCGCAGCAGGGCCTGTGAAGCCCACAGTGCTGGTGAAAGCAAAGGGAACACTAGCAGCACTGTCCATAGACAGTGTGAGAACAGATTTCTCTGCTCCTCTGCATACCCAGGGGCCAGCCCCATCCGTTCATTAGCCCAGCACTTATTGAGTGCCTATCATTAAACAAGCATTTATTAGGATCCGGGCCTAAATGTTATGAACACAAAACCATGAGGAAAGAGGGAAGAAGGGTAATGACAACTCAAGCCATGATGTCAGTGTCCACACTGAAACCACAGCCCGCACGCGATCCCATCTCGGAACCCTGCCCGGTACCTGCTTCCCCCGAAGCAGCTGTCAGGCTTCCCCAAGACTCCTTAAGGAAATGGTCAAGCCATGTATATAAATTCCAATCTCAGCTCTAAGCACACCGTCAGACAACCCCTGAACGTTCCATCTCTGCTCCACAAAGTAGCTTGTCCGCAGCTGTGCATTTCGAAGGCAGCCCGCACAACGAGAAAGATACTTCCTTTTCATAAGCATTATCCCCTGCTAGGAATAAGAAAAGATTCATATTTGATCGAATTCGCCCCCTGCATGGTTTTCTCGGGAGCAGACCTGGCTGTGCCTGGCAAGGTGGTAACGAAAGCAGTTGGCGTCGAAGAAACAAGACAGAAACACACAACTTACGGGTGCAGGGCATAGAGGCCGCGTCGTTGTCGGCTCTGAAAAAGCCTCGGTCACAGGTGCAAGACGTGGCTCCTTCCCAGACTGAGTAGCTATGGGGTGGGCACTTGGCACAGGTGGTGTCGGTGGAGAGGGACTTGTAATATCCAATTCTGCAGGCTATAGGAAAGAAGGAAACACAAACCAATATAAACCACCACTAACAGAGCAGAGCAAAACGTCATCCCCTTGATCCAGAAGAAGGGATGCATTTTTGTGACTCGCTCGTAACCACCTGGCTTCAGACACAGGTAAAGCAACGAAAAATATCAACTGGTTACACTCATTAAAGGTCATTACAGTCCTGGGCAGGGGGCAAGGCACCCTATGGGAGGCATTTTCTTAAAACCGGTGGTAGCAATAAAATTACAGTCATGTTTACCAGGCGCTTGCTGCATGCAGGTACGCCGCTTATATGCACGATGGTGTTCAATCCCTATGAACACCTTCTGCACAGGTACTGTTTAGCTCTCCCTTAGAAATTAGCAATACCGGCTTTGAAAAGTCAACTCTTGGTAGCAGACCACGCGTCGGGTAAATGTCAGGGACTAGCTTTGACCCAAGTGTTCTGCCCTCAAAACCTATACTCTTGGCTACATGCTATGGAATCTGAGAGCGTGGTCTTGAACCAACAGTTGGAAATGTACCCAAATGCTCACACAAAACAAAAAAATTACTGGTGATTATTTCCTAATTACAGGCACAAACAGAATCAAAGCAAAAGACCTACAAAAGCAACTAGGCATAAAAGAAAAGAGTTGGTAAGACATGGGTCAGGATTTCAAGGGAAAGTAATATAAAGGACCAGCTGCAGTTTCTGGAGTATAACACACTAAGATTTTTTTTTAAAGATCAGCCGATATTTTATGTTTATTTTCAAATTAGTAAAACCCTCCTGTTTTTCCCTCTCTCCATTTTTTCACCCCCCCCCCCTTACTTTCTATGCACACACACCCTAAGTGACTGCTGCATAGAACATGGGCCATATAGTTCTTTATGCACCTGACGTGCTTTCCATGACTTCATCTTTGCAAACATCACACTGACACCAACGGAGGCTTTTCCTAATGTGGAAAATCTCAATAATTCTGGGAAACCTCACAGTAAAAAATAATTAATAGAGCCTTGCTACCCCCCGCATTTTCTCCCCATACCCTTCACCATCACCTCCCAAATCTGTCTCAACCTGAAACAAAAATTGACCAACACCATCAGTAGTAAACCCACAGCGAAAAGGCCCACAAAAATCAAGTTGTTTCATACGATCAGAGGTTTAAACAAAAAAGGTGACAGATGCCAACCACCTTTCTGGGATGCTTCACTTTCAGTGTGGTTCCTTTATCTCATCCTTAATATGTTTCCTAAACTATCAAAAAGACCAGCTGGGAGAAGAGCCCTTTAGGCATTTTCTATCAGCCTGACCACTAAAGGAAGACTGATGAAGCCAGCAACCCAGGAGATTCTACTCAAATGAATACACACACAAAAAAAGAGATCCACAAAATTGTGTGAGTCTCTGAGGAGATACAGCCACATTCCCTTGTCTCATTACTCATCCCTCAAGCATCTATATGGCTTCTAGTGGGAGTTTAGGCCTTCCCGTTGCACATCATGCTGGTATTTTCTTATTCATGCCCTCGTATTGGCAAGCGGAAAAGGAGTTTAGCAGAAGCTCCAGAAAGGCACAGTTATTTCACTATTATAACTAAAGTTGTTTATGGAATCTCCTTTAACGAGCCAAAACTTTATGATGTGTGGAGCCCCGACAATAAAAGTGCTAGGAGATCAATCTCTCCCTTATTTGCTTTCGTCTTTCACTGGACCGGAGAATCTTAGAAAAACAGGTTGCTCCAATGACTGAGATTTATGTGTCTCCAGTTTACACACATCACATAATTAGGTATGGTTCAATATGTAAGGTGCTAGTTGGTCATGCTTAAGATGGCCCTAGGGTTTCGATTAAAATCAGAAACACCAGCTTTGGGAGAAAGATGCACCGAGGGTCAAGCCTGTCCTTCCCACATCAAACACAGTGGGTCCCTGAACTAGAAACAAATCCACTGGGTCCTGTCAGTCACTCAGTCACAGCCAACGAAGCCAAGTTGCGAAAACCCGGTGCCGGGTTTGGTAGAGCTAGGACTGCCGAGAAGGCATAAGTCGCTTTATTAACCCACATCTGGATAGTGGGTTAAAATTCTCCATGTTCCTGGGGCACCTGGGTGGCTCAGTCAAGTGCTCCGGCTCAGGTCAGGATCTCGTGGTTTCGCGAGTTTGAGCCCCACATCAGGCTCTGAGCTGTTGGCCTGTTTCGGATTCCGTGTCTCCTTCTATCTATGCCCCTCACCCAGTTGTTCTCTTTCTCTCTCAAAAATTTAAAAAAAAAATGCAAAAAAAACCTTTAATTCTTTATGTTCCTGATGATCCTTATGCACCTCCATTTCATCAGGCAGCAAAATCTAAAACCTCACAATGGGAGCGGAAGAGTGACAAGAAAAAATTGGCCTATAATTGATTCATCTCAATGTAAAAACAGCACATTCGAAAAGTTGTAAGGAAGAGAAAAACAGGCTACTGCTATTTCCTCAACTTCTATTCTGATCAGACTACTTCCAGTTAAAACATTAAATTCAGAGTTCAAAAAAGTCAAATTAGAGGATGTCTTGAATTTCTTAAAGTTCCAAAATTCGTTGTATATTTATGTTAATTTAAGGGAAAAGTGAGATCGCAACTTTATATTTTGTCTACGTTTTCTTGAAGCTGCTATGAATGCATTAGCAAGAGCAAGTATATGTGAATTCCTTTGTAGAATATGGAGTTTTATACCTATTTGGAAAATTGAAGGCTGTTGTGTTTTAAACACACTGACTTTTTTTACTCTCTTTGCCTCTTGCTTTTACAAGTGCAAGGAAAAATACCAAATTGTCTTTGTGCTATTCTCGGCAGCCCTTGCTGCCCTTAACACATTCTTTTGTCTTCAACTACATTAAGACCATGTTATTAATATTTCAGGATTCTTAGAAAGGATCTCTCAAAATATAGTAGTGGTTTTTCATGCACATGGCCATTTTGCTGCCTATGTTCAAAATGACCCAGTAAATTGACAGTGAGTACATTTCTTTGCTCTTGTGGTTCACAATCTTCCAGCATTCGGTGCATGAAGGTGGAAGTGCATCCCATATTATTCACCACCTATTTGCATCTTAAAAATTTCACTGCATCTTTCATTCTAAACAAAATCCCCATGAAAGGTGTGTTTGGTGTAGCAAGCATTGACACGTGTTGTGATCTTCCATCATTCTCCCGTAGGTGAGAACTCTTCCAGTGGATTTTTGAATGGTGATGGCTTGGGAAGCAAGTCAGGAATGAGTCAAATTGTACACCCAAGAGCGTGTGCAATTCCTTTTGCCCCCTGGCTGGAAGGAAGGAGCACCTTATTTGGCCTTTCAGATACGTCATTGTGGGAAGATTAGTTCACATGGGCAGTGCAAACTTTGAATGCACTTCCTTTAGCTTCGCTTTAATTAGTGCTTTCTGCTGACTTTAAATAAAAGGAGAAGACAAATGAGGACGAGAAGAGAATGAAAAACTCTTTTCTTTTCTTTCATTGGCTTATCCAACACCATAACGAGTTGCATTTTAAGGATAGTCTTCTATAGAAGTTTCCCTGTGGAATACTTAAACATAATAATTTCTGGTTAAACACAAAACCAAAAATGTACTTAAGATAATGTAGTATCTTTAGGATTTCTTGGTGCATAGATGATTGACATGAGGAGCAATGGCAAATTCAAGTAGCTAGTTAAACCCACTCTTTAAAACCATTGTATATAGATGTTGTGATCATTTTCCTCCTTCTTAGAGAAATAAGAACTGTCTTTATAGCTCATTTTTAAACAATTTTGGTTGTAAGAATAGCTAATAATAACAGCACCTGTGATGATATACCAAGCACTTACGGTGTTCAGACGCATTATTTTATTTAATCGTCCCAACAATCCTGTGAACTTGAGACTTTATCACCATTCCCAGTTTGCAAGTGAAGAAACTGAGGGTTTTAAAGTAACTTGTCTGAGGTCACGCAATTAAGTGATAGTATCTAACCCCAGCTCGTGTTTTGATAAAAGTTTTTATGTAGTTACCTAGGGTTAATACTGACCTGCAGTAAAAATCTGACGCAGATACAATGGAGTACAAAAGAATTGAGGATGGTCCCAACTTCCGTTTGTCCCCACAGACCATCCTGTAGCTGCCTTCTCAACCCCTGCCATGCTTTGCATTCTGCGAACTAGTTTCCAAAGGCTCTCCCAGCTGCACTGGCCAGTACAATGACTTTATGCCACAGGCAGCTACTGACCTGGTCCAAAGCAGGCTACAGGTGGATTTCAAAGGCTTACTACCGCAAAAGTCCCTTATTAATCGTTTTCATGCTGATTACATATTGAAGCAAAAATGCAGTGGGTATATCAAGTTAAAAAATATATCAGAAAAATCAATTTCACCTTGCAGATCTCACTTTTTTCTCATGAGGCTACTAAACTTAAATTACCTAAGAGGCTTGCATTCTATTTCTGTTGGATGGTGCTGCTCGCAAAGTCCGCCATAGTAAGGCGGGTGTGGATGCGCGCGCATGCGCACAGGGACTCGAGTAAAGGCGGTGCGGAAAGCACTGGGGCATGAATCCCAGCCAGCCAAGCAGATTTGTAAAGTTTAACCGGAGCCCGCTTCAGAGAATCGGATCTGTTTCGATTTAAATGCGGCTCTCAGCCACCTTGCTGATTTGAAAAACCTAATTTTGGCTGAAGTACTAATAAATAGACACAAATGGGTTAAAAATTACTTTCCTAGGTAACAAATCTGCATTTCAATACAGAGCTTCCTGAAAGTCAGAGCTGAAATTCCAGCAGTGGCTCTTTGGGGAAAATTTGAACCTTTTTTTTTGTTTGTTTGTTTGTTAAACATGATTTTTGGCAGAGAGAGAGAGAGAGAGAGGAGAGGGTGAGGGGCAGAGAGAGAGGGAGAAGGAGGATCCAATGTGGACTCTGCACTAAGAGCCTAATGCAGAGGAAAACTCACCAAGGGCTGGAACTTACTAACAGCGTGATCATGACCTGAGCCACCCAGGACACCGGGAATTTGAACCTTCTACGCAAACTAGTCTCCAGTGAACAGTTGGCTCTGGGGAGCCTATGCGTCCCTCCAGCCTCTTCATGTAGGCATGACATTCCGCACACACTTCCAAATCAGTTCCGTGGGGACACTGCCTTACGTGTACTGGCTCCCACAGTAGATCTGGTAGGTTTGGAGAATCTACTTCAGAAATATCAGAGTCACTTTTAAAGGCCATTATCAAACTCAGTTCTCTGACTGTTTACTCGCTAGACCACTATCTGAATAATTTAAGAAAAATGATGGGAAAGGAAAACTGTCAGATAAGCTTTCTGCTTTTTAGTTTTTATAACAACATGCAAGCCCCAGCCATCTTTGGGGAAGCCGTGAGCATGAACAGTTTTCCCACTGTATAGACGGGAAAACTGAGGCAAACAAAGTTAGGGATTTGCCCCAGGTGCGCCTGATTTTCTAACCTAGGCAGTATGGACTGAATTACTGTACTCATGGGTGGAGATAGAGAGAGAAACAGGGCTCTGTTTGGGGGCCCCTCTGATCAGATTTCACTTCCCAATAGGAAAACATGGCTAAACACTGGCAAATCCACATTGTCCAACTTATCTGAATCCCAAAACTGGTTTTACTGATACACATGGAGAATAATAGAACATTTGAGTTTTTGAAGGAACCTTAAAAAATCAACTAGTCTGGGGATTGGCAAACATTTCTGTAAAAAGCCAAACAGTAAATAATTTAGGCTTTGTAGGCCAAAGGGAAGATTGAGAATATTAAGAAGGTATTTATACTGCAAGATAAAATTCCAATATATTTTCTTTATTTTTTTAAAAAATTAAAATTATTTTGATGGGATTCAAAATTAAATAGTAATAATTAAGTCATTTTTAAAAAAAATACAGATTTACTGTTGGTAAGAATGAAATTCTCTTTTTATTTTAATTTTTTTAGTGTTTATTTTTAAGAGAGAGAGACAGAGCGTGAGTGGAGGAGGGACAGAAAGAGAAGACAGGAATCCCAAGCAGGCTCCCAGGATCTGAGCTGTCAGCACAGAGCCTGACGTGGGGCTCAAACTCACAAACCATGAGATCATGACCTGAGCCAAAGTTGGACGCTCAACTGACTGAGCCACCCCAGCACCCCAAGAAGGAAATTCTTATCTGGAAAGATAGCATTTCACTTATTTAGGTTTCAAAGACAGTATTCCCTATTATCAAATTGATTGCAAATGCCATCTCTAAAAAACGTTCTTAGCTCTCAGACCATACGAAAACAGGTGGCAGGCCTGAGGGCCCTACTTTGCTGACACTTGATCTAATCCAACACACTCATTTTCAAGATGAATGACTTGTTAGTAGTTTCTTCTAGAGCATTCCATGACTAAGTCTGGAATCCAAATTTCTGTAGTCTTGTTACTCTGTAGGGCCTCCCTTAGTTTTGAACGCTGAAGCTTAATTAAGAAAAAAAAAAAACACACCTATCTTACCATTGTTGCAGAAGACAAAAGTTTCCATCAACCATCTTACTGGAAGACTGGCTCGACTCAGTAAAATCCACTTGTGAAAGAATTTTCTTGGTTGAAGGCTGTCTAATTTGATTTGGGGGACAATATCACTTAAATGCTATAAAGTTTTGCAATTACACATTATGATTGATTTTAACTTTGTATTGTTTTAAGGATTTATTTCCTGGAAATCCTGAGCTCAAACTGTTTTCCTGTAGACAATAAAAGAATGACACTTACTTTTGCTCTTTTGTGCCACTAAAATCATGGAACAACTAAAGCTACAATAGCCCCAAATTGGCAAGGATGCTGAGCTTCTGTTCCCGGGAGCAGTCACTGGATGTCAGGCTTTAACATCCATCAGAATGATTTGCAGGACTCGTATAAAGATCAATTGCTGGACTCCGGTCCAAGTTTTGGATGGTCTGATGGGGCCTGAGAATTTGGGTTTCTCACAAATTTCCAGGTTGATGACAACGCGACTGGTCCAGGTGCCACACTCTGAGAACCACTGCCCAGCGGTACACAGACCCGTCTCTAAGTCACAGCGTCTAAGGACCGTTCGTCTCAAATTAGGTAACACCATCGCATCCTTTTTCCAGTACCTGAATGCTGCTGGGAAGGACAACTGGGCCTAATTATTGTCAGGGGGAGAGTAATTGTTTTTGGCGGTGGGAGAGAATATGCCAGAAATGTGAAATTGTTTGAAATTTAAAGGGAAGACTTCCTTATGAAATCAAAATTATTCTTCAAACCAGTATAATTGCACTTTGTAATAAACCCCAACATTATAGAACAGACCCTGTTGTAGAATGTTTTCATAAAAATGGATTAATCCAGCACACCTGGCTGGCTCAGTCAGCAGAGCATGCAACTCCTGATCTCAGGGTGGTGATTCCAGCCCATGCTGAGCGTGGCGATTACTTAAACGTTTTTAAAAATCTTAAAAAAAAAAATGGGTTAATCCAAAATGGATTAACTAAACTAGCACTATCTCAAATAAGTAGTTGTCCTCTGATATCAGTACTACGAATTGACCCTGTTTCTTTCGACACTGTGCTTCATAACTATTAATTCTTGTTTATTTGATTTCAGAAGACTCTTCTGTTATCTGGATATTACATTTAAGATGGTAAAACCAAGTGTTCTTTTTTTAATGATGAAATAATGAAACAATTATTTTATAGAGTTTTTTTTATAAACGCCGGAGAAAATATTTTCTGAACGACAGTCGCTCTGGTCCTGAAAGCCCAGGGAATCGAGTCCATCCCATTCATGCCCAAGTACAGGCCTCTACTAAACAGCCAAATAATATATAAAAGCTGTACGAAATTGTCATAAAAGCTCTAACCTGATTTTGGTGTCTCTGGGTCTTCAGTGCCCCCAGGATATTATTTTGAAAGGGCTTTAGGGGAGATGGTGAAAACGGAAAGTTTCAGATAAAATGAAAATATTTCATTTTGGTTATCTTAATCACATGTATAAAGGAATAGACTGGATATGTGTTTCAGAAAGTTAAGATATTTGGGCCAGAGAGCATTCATAATCATCAACAAAAAGATTGTAAGTAAAAGTAAAGAATGACAAAGGCAAAAAGTACAGCAGAAACAAATCACTAGTTATTTTTATCGAACATTTATACTCACTGTCTGACTTCCTTTGAGACCGTGTAATAGCTTTACAGCAGGGGACAGGATGCGAAAGGCCCACGGTTCGGTCCAGAGTCACCTAGACCTGTATTTGCTTCTTAGTCTTGCCATTTATTTGATGTGTGAACTAGAACAAACTTTAACTACTCGGACTTCAACTTTTCCCTCTGCGGGGCTGATGTAATGATGAAATGAGACAACAGATAGGGGTGAAGTTTGGTGCCTGGCCTGTAAGAGCTACTCATTAAAAGGGTGACTTGTTATTGCTGCAGTGTGATGCGGTGAGCCTTCAACAGATGAAGGCATGGATAATCCATGTATTTTACATAGTACTGAATATAATTTCTAAAACACTGCAAGACAACTTACTCGTAATTGTTTCACTTCCCCTGCTAACATGAGATAGAAAACTTTAGAGTGGGTTCCAGTTCATAGTATCTGCAGCTTATTTAATGGCCACAGGTAAGATAGGTATCAGACAAAAAAAAAAAAAAATCCATTTTTATTAATAATGTGTAAACACATTTTTAGAATGAAATAAATTACTGGGGGGCTCAAGGTTTCTTCTTTCCACTGATAAGTTTATGATCCAGACCATCTCTTCCAGCTAGCCACAGTCCTGTCCGATTCTCTCCATTCCATCTCCTTCTATTGTTTCCACTCTGATTTGGGAGCTAGCTTTCATAAAAACAGACAAAAGGGGGTAAAAAAAAGGACCGAAAAATCTATGCTGAAAATTGAGTTGCTCTTTCAGGAACAGAATGCAATATAATCTCATAAATAGGTGGGTAATTCTAAAATGTCAGATGTAGACGGTTTTCACATAAGATGCAGTAAATCCTCTGGAAGGAAGTTCACATAAAGCTTGCTCAATTTAAATTAACTCCATAAAAAATTATTGAACACAAAAAAGAAGAATGCAATGGAGAAATAACTTATTATTTTCCCCGCTTGCCAGGAAAACAGACAATCTAATTATGTAAGGAGCTATTTCTCTTTTGGTGAATTTGGAGGGAGTCAACTTGAACAACAGAAGGTCCGAAGTAGACAAAGTCCAATTAAACACGGACTTAATTAGTAGACTCCGTACGTTAACAAGACCTCATTCCATTGTCAGAAACTCTACACAGTCCTCCTCCACATTATGTAAAGTCAGTGATGGGAATGGAGATTTCTGGCTGTCATCTCTGTACCTGCAACTTTTGGCTGGTACGCCTGGGGCTGTCCCTCATGGGGGAATTTTTAAGGACTGCAACAAAGGCAATCAGGCTTCCAAATACAGATGTAAGTCACTTGAGTGATAGATAAAGTGAAGGGCGGCTTTGGGATTTTTGAAAAAGACATCATCTATTCTGTTTGTTCTAAAGCCCAGAGGTTGCTACCAGGTTTGATCACAGTGCAGTTGAGAACTTTTGTTTAATCATGACAATTCTAAGATGGAATTACTATGAATTTGTAATGGATCACGATAGAGCACTGTTAGAAACAAATTATTTCAGCTTGATAAGGGAAGACAGTTTCAACATAGAAGGCAGCACAGCAAATTACTATTTGTGATCATTACTGTAATTACAATAATTTCTTTTTTAATATGTAGTTTGTTAGATAAAGATTCCCTACACTTAACTCTACGCCTTGTTCGTCTTCTCCCACGTAGGGCACTGAAAATTTTCTATGTGGAAAAAAACAATAATGGAATTTAACATTGTCTTGAAAAGCAATGAATTCAGGGAAGCAATCTAATCTTTAGATAAACTGTATACATTTTGTATTTTTTCTCTTTATCGCATTTACCTAAATTTCACATATCAATGACAGGGACTTTCTTTGGTAAACTTAGAGATTAAAGAAATGCTAATTTGATATTTGTTTTCAATTTATCTATTCTATTTGAAGAAAAAACATCAAGTATATTAAGCAGAACTTAATTGAATGACTTAAAAATGTTTTAAGTTTATGACAAAATGTAAGCTTATCGGCTTTAAAAAAAATTTTTTTTAATGTTTATTTATTTTTGAGAGACAGAGCATTAGCAGGGGAGGGGCAGAGAAAGAGAAAGACACGGAATCCAAAGGAGGCTCCAGGCTCCGGGCTGTCAGCACAGAGCCCGAGGCAGGGCTCGAACCCACGAACCGCGAGATCGTGACCGGAGCCGAAGTCAGGTGTTCAACTGACTGAGCCATTCAGGCGTCCCTTGGCTTTTCTAATGTGTTAAAGTTTGTATTAAGAAAGGAAACACATGGACCCTAAAAACACCAATGACCACACTATAAAGAAATACAATTCAGAAAAAAACAATACTTGAAGATGAGCTAAATGCAGAAAGTATTTAATCATGTTTTTAAAAACACATAATCTCTGCCTTGAATTTGAATATAAATTACTGAAAATAGAAGGGAATACTTTTGAAAGATTTAGGTAAGTCCTGCCACATAACCTATCAATCCTCACCATGGACAGTACATCACTCTGACTGATGACAGGCAAATCTGCAGCCATTAACACAGAACTTGATTACCCGTGACATTTCAGAGAGGGCCAGGTTTTTTGATGAGTTGCTATTGTCTTCTTCACCCTTTGATATTTGGGTCCATAAAGACTGGTGGCTCATTACATACCAACTGATTACAAAATACCGGGTCAAGGCACTGAATAAAGGAAACAGCTGTCCTTTCCTTCCCCACCTAATACTACCGCATGGGAATTTAATACTGAGTCCCTGTGAACAGCATTAGCATGTAAAAAGTTACCCCCTAGGAGGTACGTGCATTGATTCGTTCATTTGGCCACTCATGTTTTAGCAAACATTTATTAAGCCTTCACATAATAACAGCAAACGTAATAACAACAGTGGATATCCACACAATAAGCTCTAAAAGGTGAGAGAAAGGGCGCCTGGGTGGCTCAGTCAGTGAAGCAAATGACTTCGGCTCAGGTCATGATCTCGAGTCTGTGAGTTCGAGCCCCACATTGGGCTCTGTGCTGACAGATTGGAGCCTGGAGCCTCCTTCCGATTCTGTCTCCCTCTCTCTCTCTGCCCCTCCCCCATCTCATTCTCTCTCTCTCTCAAAAATAAATAAACAGTAAAAAGAAAATACTAAAACACAAATAAAAGAAAATAGAATGTCTTTTATAAAAAATAAAAAGTAAAAGGTGAGAGAAATGTGAGGCTGTTGCCTCCCAGATCAGAACAGACCATTGCTCACCCTCACACCTTAAGGAATGTTCTCTGGCAGAGGTGCCGGCAGACTATTATGGGGTCCTTCCTTATGCAACTAACCCAGGCCATCTGCCTGCAGAAGGAATGGAGTAGAAAAATGGCATCTGAAAGAGTAAGTGACCCCTATGTGGAATATCCCTAAAGAGTTTAGCCAGGAAGTTGCCCCAGAAGTTGAAAAAGGACAGTGACTGCCAACCGCGGTGGGCACTCCGGGCACCTACTAGGCTGATTTAGACAAGGCCTCTCTTTTCAGGGAGCTCACAGCCCGACTGGAGGCAGAAGTGGTTTCCTCATTAACTCCGCGGACATCCTATACTTGCTCATTTGCTCCATTTAAAAGTCAAGGTGGTAAAGAAGATGGGGAAAGAATGAAATATGTTCTGAAGGCAGGGCCAGATCAAGAGAAACACGTGTTAAATAATTATTTGATTAACTCTGGCAGCGTTGCTAGTCATTGTCACCGAAACGACTTTACAGCCCGGGTTGTCACAAATCGTGATTTATGCCGCAGGAATCGCTGAGCAGTAATAACTGCTTGGCGCCCCTGCTTCCTTTTTGTTATGTTGATGGGGCCTGAGGACCTCAAAAAAAAAAGCTTTAAAAGACTGGCTTCCGCCACATTAGTTATTAGCAACGCATCACGATTCTCTGCTGAGGGTTTTGATCGTGAGTCCCTTGGCTGTTTACCTTCTGAAAATGATTGGGAATTTTTAAAAGAGAATTTTAAAATTCTGAGGACTCCTAATAAAAAGACAGTGATTCATGTGTCACGGGTATGATCAACTTAAACATCTGCTTTTGGCATTGCATGTAGTGGATTAATGATTGTACAGAACTATCTGCCAACATTTAATATTCTATGTATTTGACTATTCCAACACTGCTTATGTCTGAGAACAAAATAAAAATTCCCAAGTTGCTCCCAGAAGAGTCCTAGTCTAGACCAAGTGAAATTTATGGGGAATCTGCACCGTCTGTTTTTGGTGCAATATAGTAGCAATCCGAGAGATGAGAGCAAGAGCCAGCAGACTAGACACGAGATAACAGCGATGACTTTGCTACTGTACAAAACAGTGTATAACCAACCCATTCTCTCCCACTGACTCAGTTACACGCGTGCAGGCGGGGAGGGTTTGATGATTTATTTAATGCATTCTGAAGACGTCAGGTCAGCAGACTCGTGTCCTGAGAAATCAGTTTCACTAGCCAGCAGGAATGTACAGTGTGCCTCGGAGAGCCCGCCTGCATCTGTGTTGACAAGGATGACCTAGTACCTCGCCGGGGCTTACTGGCGAGCTTCCAAAAGAACCACATAGACAAGAGCGGGGCAGGGGCGCCTGTACATTCACAGATCTGGACTCCACAGCCCTAGAACAACACACATCCTTGCCTTCATTTGATCTCCTGTGGCAAAGCACAAAGGGCAGATCTCTAGATCCTCGAGATGGCAGGGCAGGTCGGGCTGGTCTCACCCTCAGGGGCTCTGGGAGGTGCTCCCGTGGAAAGTGCTTTGGCAGCCTCAGCTTTCTCTGTCATCAGTCTGGATCCGTGGGAAAGAGCAAGATGCCAAAAGTGCTTGCAGGTGAATTCTTCGTCCCTTTCAAGTGCATCTGACTTACACTGATGACTTACGAGAGTGTTTATCTTTTGTTGGGAAGGAATATCAGTTTGGTCAGGAAATCTTTCCCAGGTATAAATTATAAATCACAAAGAGGGATGCCAGGGGAAATACCAAGTCGTAATCTGCTCGTGCGTCTGTGTCTCCTCCCAAATATCAAACATGAGCAATCGTGATGAAAACTGATATTAATACAATTAATACAAATAAAAACCAGACCATGATGCTGAACATGTTCCCACAGGGCTGGGTCACGAAGGACGAAAAAGTAGAACTCCCCTTCCTTTGTAAAACATAGATGGGATGACAGTGAGAGGTGACCCATTTGAAGAGATCCAGAGGACAAATCACGCTGCTTATCAAACATGAAAGAAGCTAGTGTCTGTCACTAACATAAACTAAACTTATCTCAGATGTACAAAAACCTTTACTCATCCAAAACAAACTTCTAGACCAAACTTCAAAAATGATTATGTACAGTATAGGAAACGGAGAACTTTTTCTAGGATTCTATTTACCAGACCTCCATCTAGGCATAGGAAAATGGTTTAATCTCTTTGCTAATCACTCTTCCTTCCTATATAGCACGAAGTAATGAAAAATCATTAGCAAGTCCTTCTAGCCAGCCATCAAAAGTAGATCACTTTTGTGTCTAGAAAGCTGTGACCAAGAGAAGACCTGCATTTTATTTATTAGAACATGAAACTTTTTTTTTTCCCTAGCCCTGAGGCTGAATCATTCTGAAAGAGGTTGGGATTTGAAGGGAAGAGAAAAAAAAAAAAAAGACGGAAAGAACAATGATGTCATAAATCCTTCTCCGGTCCGGGAGGTGTGGGGAGGAGGGGGGAGCGGTGAGAGGAAGGCATTAAAAAAATTTGGCAGGTGGATGATCATCTGAATGAAGAAAATGAAGCTTTCTTCCTCAAGGCTATGTCAAGGTTGCATTTGGTATGTCAAAAACACAACCAAGAATCCATTCCACGCCTATGAGGAAGTACAGGAAGTGAATTCAGACAGCAGGCCTGCCAGGAGGCTAGGCTCTGGGGACAGCAGACCCGGATTCCGGTCCCCACATTCACCAGCTTAAGGTCTCTGGGCGTCAGTTTCTTTTAAGGACACCAGACTAAATCATTTATAAAATCTCTTTTTATATCTCTAAAATCCTACCTCTATACTCTTCTTGTGACCGGACGGACTCCATGACTCTGAAATGGCCAAAGATGTTTTAATAAATGCTAAAGTCATTTACAGTTTGGTTCACATGCCATTCAGCAGATTGGTCCAGAATGTTTACCTTCCTCCCCCTCTGGGACTAGTGAAGGCTCATCCGTGGAACTCAGGATGTAAGCTCTGCCACTTACCAACTGAGGGACCAGGAGCAAGGGACGAATTTACTGCCTTATATAAACAACCTTCTTTTCCTCCAATAAATTCATAACATTGAACCCTTTTTTTTCTTTTCTTTTTTTTTTTTTTTTTTTTTAGAGAGAGAGCATGGGGGAGAGGGGCACAGGGAGAGAGCAAGAGAAAATCCCAAGCAGGCTCAACACTCAGCGTGGAGCTGACATGGGGCTCAATCTCATGACCCTGAGATCATGACCTGAGCCAAACTCAAGAATCAGATGCTTGATCAACTGAGCCACCCAGGCGCCCCATAACTTTAAACTCTTTATTGAACTTTCTCTTTACCTGTCTTAGCAGAGGTGTCTGAGTGTCTCCTATGTACTTTTCGCCATTTATTAAAGTCAAACAAAAGAATGAAGGAAAGAAATGTCTTTTCTTTATGGTGTCAGGGTTTACTCAGTCTCCATACATTGTTGATCAACTACGCGCGCGTGGCTAAGGAGGAGGACTGAGAAGATCTATGCTTTCAGTAGTATACATTCTGGTGGCAGGATGTCATTTAATAGGAGAACAAAATGTGTGACGTAGAAGACACTGAGGGTGAGGTGGGGAGGGGCTTAGACCAGGTGTTTAGGAATCGCCTTTTACAGGGGACCAACGAGTTGGGCGCTAAGTTAAAAAAAGGTCGGCAAATGTGAAAACTTACATGGAGAAGCATTCAAGGAAAAACAGAAAGTTGCAATGGCCCGTGGTGAGTGTGTATCAGAGGAATGGAAAGAACAGCACTGTCTCTGGGGAACGCTTCGAGAAGAATGCTGAGACCAAGCTCAGAGTCCGGTGGGTCCACATTATAAGATGTAAACTCAGCAACCAGCTTAAAGGTTGTTCTCAATACGGCAATGTGATTTGCTACAAATTCTCACAAGATCATTTTGACTACTGGTGGAACACGGATGGTAGGAAGTACCAACAGAAGCAGGATGACCAGAGGGAGGTTACTGGGGACAGAGAGAGGTGATGGTCACCTAGGGGAAAGAGGGGGGGGCAGTGGAGCTGGGGTTAACAGCTGAGTTCCAAGTAGGCAACACAGGTGCTAAGTTTTCTCCCCATGGTCACAAGATGCTCCTCTCAGTAGACTTAAGATACCAAACAAATGACATAAGGAGAAAATTTTGATTTTCCCCTTGGTTCTGTCCTTCAAAATGAGTCATGTCTAGATCTACCTGAGCAGACCGGGCCATCGCTTCCACCGTTAATTACAGAACACCTCCTTCATTGGCTAACACAACAGCCTTTAGGAGCTGGTAACCAGGCCCGGGGTTCAGACCACTTACAGCGGGCCACACCTGGATGGCAACAACATGAAGCAGCCACTGACAGCAGCCGGGACAGCAGGTGGCCTAAGGGCCGGATTCCTGAGCGCGACTCCATCTGGAGCTAAGAGTGCAGCTGATGAGACCTTGTCAACAGCAGCAGAGGTAGATGAAGCTCTTACGTTCCCAGTTGACGTTAGGTAGCTGGTGGTGTGGGTTGTAGGCTGTTGTTTTGCAAGTGAGGTCTTCACTTTCCTGTTTCCGCACAGGACTGACTGTGACCTGAGTAGGAGACTAGCTGGCTGGTTACCAGGAAGACGGAAAAATGAAAGTAGATTTATTCAATCCAGTACCATTCATGCCCATTTCTCTTGATTGCCCCTGTGGTCATAGAGCTCAGTCCTTATCCTTGACTGTCAAATGGTCCACATCTCCAGCTTATAAGGAATGAGGAAACTTCCCTGACACCTGTACCAGCCATGAGGAAGTCTCTCTCCTACAGACTCTTACAGACCCTCCTTATACTGCACTCCCCCCCCCTTTAGCACAACTGTATTTAAGAAATGAACTGTGTATTTAGAGGTTTACTGTCCATTTCCCCCATAGAACACGTCTTCCCCTGGAGCTTAAGCAGCAACCAATATGCCCATCCTGTTTACTATGAAAGCTCTAATATTGAGGACCGTATCCTGTAATGCTCACAGTACATGTTTATAGAGTGAATAAATGGATGAATGAATGATTTCTTTAGCATCTGAACTCTGATGACCATCTCTAGAAGTTTGGATGCACAAGGTGGCCCAGTCCAACTCCTGGCTGTGACTTGACAAAGATCATTTCGGGTTCACTTTCCTGTTTCTGTGTTTCTTGGCCACTGGGATTGAGATTTCCTTTCAAACAGCCTTACAGCATTACAGGCTCTGCTGAAAGTCGCCAAAAGGGAAACAAGACAATCTTAACACAAGAAGGCAAGCAGGGCTGCTGCTAATATTTAATAATGGGTGGGGGAGGAGGGGAGGCGGGATTTTAAGGCTCTCTGTTTGTGCATACCTGTCACTCAGGGAAGTGGGAAAGCCATGGTTTAGATCATCCAACAGAAAATGAATCCAGAGAGCAGATTGGTTTTGAAGAGCTAAAATATTTAGATACGAATAACTCAGGGAGGAATGATAGCAGTAAAGGCTGGAGGGGTTGGTGGCGGGAGAAATAAGTCATATCAAAGGCAGCCTGGAGAGCCGAGACAGATAGGATAAGAGATAAGTCCCTTTGCCTAGTTAGTCACACTCTCCCACACACAATGCTCTTGGCAAAGGTTCCTTTACTAACAAAGCAGGCACATGTTTTAAACAAACCATAGTGCAGTATAACAGCGAGGGTGCCTATAAATGTAGCTTTAACTAAATCTGTAAAAGCATCAAAGGGGTAGAAAATAACAAAACAAGATCTGTGCTCTAAGAGTGGTAGAATACTAAGATTATCTGCGTCCTGTGGCCACAAAGGTAACACGGGTTTTCTCACCGTAACTGTGAGTGAGGCATTGTTTCTGGAAAAGGATGTTTGAACCTTGAGTCATGGGCAGCAGAGCGGATGTTAATCCCAGAGCACTAAGAGGTGGAAAACAGCTGGTGACTCAAAGCAAGGCTGAGGGAGAGAAGCAGAGAAGGGGAAGGGACGTTGACATGGAGGGAGCTCATTCCCTTTTCTGCAGCTCTTCAGGCTAATCCAACAGAACTTCTCTCTTCTGTTCAGCTATAAACGCATCCTACCCAGGAGGCTCTGGTCCCCGGTGGTATTACCGCTGCTGGCACCGCCACTCAAAGCTAATCCTACAACTGTCCCTTAGGAAGGGAGCCTTGTCACGTTTTATGGCTAAAAGGACATTGAAAGACCTGTGCGTAGCGGGAGACCCACCAAATTAACCTCTCAAATGTAAGGCAAAGGGAACATTTTAAACTCACAGTCCAAATAAACAAAAGCAGGTCACCTCCAGTGCAATCTAGAGTCCCAGCCATGCAGTTTCTATTCCGTGGAAGATTCTTTTTCTTCCTTGGTAGTTTCCCAGTTTTTCTGTCTTATCCTTACCTCTTTTGTTTCCTCTCCCAATGCCTTTATTAGCCATTAACTAGGCTTAAGGTAATTTTTTTTAATCTTTAAAAATATTTATTTATTTTTGAGAGAGACAGAGCATGAACAGGGGAGGGGCAAAGAGAGATAGGAACACAGAATCCGAAGCAGGCTCCAGGCTCCGTGCTGCCAGCACAGAGCCCGACGCGGGGCTCGAACTCATGAAGTGTGAGATCATGACCTGAGTCCAAGTTGTACACTTAACCAACTGAGCCACCCAGGTGCCCCAAGGTTAATTTTTATGGATTTTTTTAAAAGTTTATTTATTTTGAGAGAGAGAAAGAGAGAGAACATGGGGAGGGGCAGAGAGAGAGGGAGAGAGAGAATCCTAAGCAGGTTCTGCACTGTCAGTGTACAGCCTGACATTGGGGCTTGAACCGATGACCTGTGAGATCATGACCTAAGCGGATATCAAGAGTCGGACACTCAACTGACAATTAGCCAGGCACCTCAAGGCTAATTTTTGAATATTCATTTTACATAATAAATAAAATATAATGTCATGCACATGGTGAGAAGCCTGTTTAAAATCTCTCATGCACTCCACTGTGTACACCATGAAATTCAAACAGAAGAGTACAGAAACCCAAGGACCCAATATTCTGCCTTAATTTGTCCCTCAAATATCCTACACACAATCAAACCAGACTGCAGACCGTTTGATCTTAACTGAATGGTCCACACATTCCCAATCACTTACAGATAAGAATATCTTGGTGAACCTGGGTGGCTCAGTTGGTTAAGCATCGGACTTCATCTTAGGTCATGATCTCACGGTTCCTGGGTTCGAGCCCTGCATCGGGCTCGGTGCTGACAGCTAGCTCAGAGCCTGGAGCCTCCTTCACATTCTGTCTCTCCCTCTCTCTCTGACTCTCCCCTACTCATGCTGTCTCTCTCTCTCTCAGAAATAAATGAAACATTAAAAAAAAGAGAAAATCTTAACCTTCTTTCAAAGTCTAAAACCAACTGTCTCCTCTTCTATCAAGCATTACTACCTTCAGGAATCAGAATTCAAGTTTATTTTTGTGTACACAGCATTTCTACCTCTATGCTGATTTGCACATTTATTTATTTCCCTTATTATCCAGAAAGCAACTGATAAACTCAGAGGATAAGACTTATGCTAGGCACAGCCACATCACACACACACACACACACACACACACACACACACTCACAGCTTAGTATCTTATCCTGACTATAATAGATGTATCTCAGGAAGTATGAATTCAAAACTCACTATTCAAGTGTTTAAAGGTTTTCGATTTAAAAAAATTTTAATGTTTATTATTCATTTTTGAGAGAGAGAGAGAGACAGAGCATGAACTGGGGAGGGGCAGAGAGAGAGGGAGACACAGAATCCAAAGCAGGCTCCAGGCTCTGAGCTGTCAGCACAGAGCCTGATGCGGGGCTCGAACCCACGAACCATGAGATCATGACCTGAGCTGAAGTCAGATGCCCAACTAACTGAGCCACCCAGGCACCCTTCAAGGTTTTCAATTTCAATTTCTCTCCTCTACATCTTATTTTTGAAAGTTCCTGTAAGCTCTGATTTTTCCCCCTATATGTCAGTGTCCAAACAAAGGGAAGAAAGCCAATCATCCTTGAAATCCATGTTTCATAATATGACATCATAACATTCTGAGAGTCGCACTTTGGGTATGCATTATCTGAAATATTATACAATGAAAAAGGTTACTACATATTCAATAACCCTTGAAAATGTACCTGCATTTTACTGGCCCTAATGGTATCTGCAGGTATTTGAAAAGTAGAGAGTGTGAGAGTCTGGTTATCCCACACACGCTGAGATTTGGCTCGGTCTACAGTGTTACCCCGGGACATCTTGCAAGAATCCCTTCCCTATTCTCATCCCCTCAGACGGTGACCTCCTACTGTGAATGTCAATCAAGCAGCTATTGTTTGGTCTAACTTCATGCAGCCAACTTCACTTCCAACTTGCCCTTGAAAGAGGAAAGGAAGACAGTTCTATCCAACACCAAACCAACAGCAGTACCTCAGTTCTGTTAGATGTTTCAGAATATATAAAACATGGGATTGAAATTGGCTTTAAGGTTTCTAGGCCACATGCCTGAGGGAGTAGAGATATTATAACCAAAATAGGGCCTAGAAGAAGAGGAGTCAGGTTTGGGAGGAAGGGCATGAAGCCGTTTAGGCGGTCACTGACTCTCAGATGTTTGCATTGAGATGGTGAGGAACCAACTGGAAAGACAGGTGTGGAGGTCAGTACGACCGGAGACAGAGATTTGAAAACCACCTCTGAAGAGCGCAAGAGTCACGGAGTGGAAAAGCTGCAGATTCAGAAAAAGTTCAGGGAAGAATTAGAAATGCCAGATTTCAAAGGCAAATGGAGAAAAAGTCATCAAAAAGGCACGGCATACAGGAGAACAAAGAGTAGGAAGGGAACAAGAATTTACTGAGCATCACTAGAAACAAGGGCAGGCACTTTAAACATGGGACCTCATTTAACCCTCCGCATTGGCTCTTGACATGGTCATTATCAGTTGTACCCATTGTGCATGCAAAGCACCTGAGAATTTCAATGTCCGATGCCACAGGTTAAACGCTATATTCATCATGGAGGAAACATGAAGAGAGGAAAAAATTAGAATTTCAGACAGTCAAGTAATGTCTCAAGGAGGATGAGGTCTAGGAAGACACTGGGATTGTCAAGGTCAGAGGTGTTGGTAATCTTTGAGAACAGGTGGAGGCTTAACTGCAGGAATGGTTCAGCTGATAAATCACAATGATTCAAAAAGTTCGCTAACACCCCCTATGCAAAGACTAATCTAGAATTTCTATAAAGACAACAGATTGCTATTACAATAAAGCTCCGGTTACTGGAAGTAAACCCAATAAAAACATACCCAATAAACACGCACCCAAGAACATGGCCCAATCAGGGTCTCCCCCACTTCATTTATTTGTGCTCCATTTTCAGGAATCTTACCTTCCGAGAGTTCAATCTCATTCTTAATGTCTAAACTTATACACCAGTATGCCCTTGCTATAAATTAAAAGTGATAATAAAAATTAAATCCTAACAATTATTTAAAAAAACGGTCTCTGACCATCTAGAATTTGAGAACCTGGTTAATAGCCTGAATAATACGAACAGCAAGCAGTTACTGGGGCTTATAAGCACACTTCTGCTACTTTACTTTGAGTTTGAGAGGTCAAACTCTAAGAAGTACGAGCTATTATTTACTGATTAACTAACTCAATTCAACAAATACTTTCACACATCTAGCATGTACCAGTGAGTGTTCTATGCAGTTAAGAATAAATAAAAACTCCTTGCCAGATTGATGGGGAAAGAGAATAATACGGACAGACATACAATAAAAAAAGTATGTAAAAAATATTAGGTGGTTAGAAGTGTTTTGAAGGCGCAATAAAAAATAAGATATATTTCAATTGAAAGAAAATGAGACGTCCAAACAATGCTTGACTTGTAGAGGGCAGTGAAATGTTTACCCTGTGGTGGACTGGAGATCAGAGGCAGAGAGAATAGCTCTAGAGCAAAGGCTTCTGGACATTTCTATGTTCTGCTTCCTGCCACTTAGCACCCTCACTCCTTAGTACCAGTACTCTACTATCCACAGGTGAGCATAAAACCCATCAGCTTCTGCCCGAGGGCACTTCAATGCCAGGACTCTGGCTAAAAGAAAGTAAAGTAAACCTTGAGACACTAGAGAAAGTATGATCACCTAGAGAGTAAAGTCAATAAGGCAAGTCATGTATTAAATTATCTTCCCTCCATATCTTCGCAGGTATTCTTGCCAAATCGAGAATGCAAATGCGGGGCAACGCTCAGTCCATGCTGAATCCTGGTTTGTCTAGAAGTCATTGTGACCTACTGAGTTAGCCTTATAACCAGGCTTACATGAGGACGAACATTACCTGGGAAGTACAATTGTCATTGCCTGTGTTAAATGGAAAGGGAAACTAGAAAGAATAAGGAAGTATAGCCCTACATGCTGACCTTTCAGAATTTCCCAAATGCTCAATGATCTATACTAACTTTAAATACAGTTGACCCTTGAACAACATGGTCGTTAGGGGCGCCACCACTCCCCCTTTCCCAAAAAACCTAACTACTGATATCCCATTGTTGACTGGTAGCCTTCCCAATAACAAAAAGATCAGTTAACACATATGGTACATGTTATATGTGTTACGTATTCTTAAAATAAAGGAAGCTAGAGAAAAGAAAATGTCATTAAGAAAATCGTAAGGGGAGCTCCTGGGTAGCTGAATCAGTTGAGCATCTGACTCTTGATTTTGGCTCACGTCATGATCCCAGGGTGGTGGGATCAATCCCTGTGTTGGGCTCCACGCCAGGCATGAAGTCTGCTTAAGATTCTCTCTCCCTCACCCTCTGGCACCCGCCTGCTTGCATACACATTCTTTCTCCAAAATAAATTTAAAATGCTTAAAAATTTTTAAAAATTTAAGAAAATCATAAGGAAGAGAAAATATATCTATAGTACTATATTGTATTTATCGAAAAAAACTGCACATATAAGTGGACCCATGCAATTTAAACTCTATGGCTTAAGATCAACTTTATACCGTAATGGCTTAACTGAAGACAGAAGACACAACATATAAGAAATTGGTGGGGTGCCTGGGTCGCTCTGTCAGTTAAGTGTCTGACCCTTGATTTCAGTTCAAGTCATGATCTTACAACACGGGGGTTCAAGCCCCGCGTCCAGCTTTGTGCTAATGGTGCAAAGCATGCTTGGGATTCTTTCTCTCCCTCTCTCTCTGCCTGCACCTTCTCTCTCTTTCTCAAAATAAATAAATAAACTTTAAAAAATTAAAAAAAAAAAAGAAATTTGCACTTAGACTTCTGAATACTTGCAACATCTCAAGTGTCAATCCTGATTACTACAACCTGAACTATTTGCCACATGAGATATCTTTATTAGCCTCCCAAAATCCAGATTGGATTAGATCGCCTTTTATGGCCACTGCCAATAAATTAAAATAAACATGCTCATATTTAAGGTATGTGTTTGCTCAAGTCAGAGATTCAAAATGACGTTTTTAAAATAACAATCTTATTTTTCTAACTCTCTAGGTTCCCTGAAGTGTGCTCTCTCTTGTCTCATTTACCTGGGATAAATGTTAGGGAAAGGTTAAAAAAAAAAAAAAGAGGAGGGCAAATTCCCTACATCAATAAATATGTAATTTTATAACCTTCTGAAAGAGCTGACTATTTTCAATATTCACCAAATTACATGCCATGATAGAAATTTCTATTTCATAAAGGAAGGCGATAAAAATTGATGATGTAAACTAGACCAATCTGTCAAGCAACACAGCCTTCACCAAGGCCCCAGGGCAGAGCGACTGTGAGCCATCAGTTCCCCCTTCCCCGCCGCCCCACCCCCCGTGACGTCCATTAAGCCCCGTGAAACTTACCATTTAGGTGGATGCAAACTGGCATTGGACTCCATGTACAGTGTATATATTAAGTTAAAAGGTTAGTTTTCTGACTCGTGGTCTGGAGATTAGAGTTGTGAAGGAAAACGAGTCATTGCATGCTCTCTAAATTAGCTTGCAGAGAAACAAGACACGGGGGCCGAGAAAGGGGTATATCTTCTGTGTACCTCCATTTGTCCCAGCCACTGTGGGTGGGATGCTCACGGTGACACCTGGGCCACCTTCCATCAGCTTCAGTGGCAGCAGAACCACGCGGCCGGATGTCAGGCTGGAATGGCATGATGGAGCTGCTGTGGGAAACTTAACCCTCAGCTGTGGCTCTTCCGGGAAATGGGCACATCACGCGAAGAATAATGGGAAATGGGCCACAAAGGACCTGGCCTAGCACTCAACATGTACTGCCATTAGGTGGCCCTGAGGTCCTCCCCACGAAAGGTAAACCTGAACCCTATGACCTCCACATAGAACGGTTTCCTCTTGAACTGGAGCTCCCTTGAAAAGACTTTGCCAAAATAAGAGGCTAGGAGTGGACAAGGAAGAAAAATCCTATCGGGTGTTTTTAGGCTCCGGGTCCCCATTAGTGCTGGATATCGGCTGCGATCCTTTTGGCAACTCTGAATTAGATATTGTTTTTCCCATGTGATTTTCTCGATGACAAAACAAAGGTTCAGCAGAGGTGCCAACCAGTTAAATGGCCCAAGTGAGAGGCAAGTTGAAATTTACCACATTCCAAAAATAATTCCAGCTAATACTTATTGGACAGTTATAGCTCAGCGCTTGACCTAATCTTATAAATACTGAAGGGGATCTTACGAATAAGGAAATACATTATCTCTATTTTATTTTATTTATTTATTTATTTTTTAATATTTTTTTTTTATTTCTAGGAGAGAGAGAGAGAGACAGCATGAGCAGGGGAGGGTCAGAGAAAGAGAGAGAGACAGGCTCTGAAACAGGCTCCAGGCTCTGAGCTGGCAGTCAGCACAGAGCCCGACGCGGGGCTCGAACCCACGAACAGCGAGATCATGACCTAAGCAAAAGTCAGACGCTTAACCGACTAAGCCACCCAGGCGCCCCACATTATCTCTATTTTAAATGAAGGAAACTGAGGCAAGCAGAGTTAATCAGCTGGTTGAGAGCACACGACTACTCAGTTTGGAATCAGTGTTTGAACAAAGCAGTATTAATTCCAGAACCAGGGCATAAAATACAAGCATGCCTCCCCAGTGTCTGTCTTTCCTCTAGGTGTTCAGGGACTAGGGTCCATGGTCAAGAAAAATTCATACACACACACATACTCACACGTGTATTTAAACTGAGAAGAGGTCTTCAAGTCCCAGTTTACTAGTTTGCCTTAGAACAACATAAAAGGATAAACTAGAATGGGGTGGAAGTCAAGTAAATTCAATATCTCCCATATCCCTTGGTTCAGAGGGGTTTTACTAATAAATATATTTTACTCCTCAATGACAAGGGTCTCTGACTAACGTCCATGTGCACCTGCCCAGCCTCTCATGGGGAAACCAGAAAGAGAAAGGCAACAGAAAGGAAGAAATACAAAACTAAGACTCTGGAAAGAGGCAGCGGAAATGAATAGACCTATTCTTCCAAAGGTGCCCTGGACAGCCCTTCACCATCTCCAGATTTAGAACAGTGACTCAGCCCCAGGAATGGACGGGTCATAGCATGACGTGAAGCCCTAACGCTCCATCCTCATTCCCACCTAGATATTCACAGCCAGGTGTGATGGGCCCAGCCCAAACAAGAGATCTTCATGGGTCTGCTGAGTCATAATACGCGGAAGCCTATTCTTTCTCAGGACCACCTTCGCAAATCCTTCATAAGGATTCTGCTCAAAGTAGGCAAAAATCAGTCCTGCAGATGGTTTTTTAAGTTTACGTATTTATTTTGAGAGAGAGGGAGAGAGAGTGTGTGCATACATGCACATACAAGCGGGGGAGAGGCAGAGAGAAGGAGGGACAGAATCCCAAGCAGGTTCTAAGCCCATCAGCACAGAACTGTACTCGGGGCTCGAACTCATTACCTGTGAGATCTTGACTGGAGCCGGGATCAAGAGTCACCAACTGACCGACTGCACCACCCAGGTGCCCCAGTCCCACTGAGATTAATCGCTTACATTTCCTCCACAACATCAGCCCTATGAGGCAGATACTATTATTATTACCTTTTTTTTTTTTTTTTTTTTAACCAAAGAGAAAATGGAAGCACAAAAAAGGTGAAGGTGAGTTGCTGGCATCTGGCTAAGTAGTGGGTGGGGCAGGATTTAGACTGAGGCTGTCCCACGTCAGAGTTCTCGGTGCTGCCCTGCAAACCCTTCCTTTTAATATTCCTCCAGTTTCAGAGGCTCGTGAGCAGAGACAAAGAAATTCTTTCACGTACTAAAGTTGTTTATGTATTTTGCCCAGGCCTCATCCCCACTCAGCGACTCACCATTTCTCCTCCCCTCTTTTCTCCAAAACCTTATCTGTTGTTTAAAACACAGAGCTATGCCTGTCTTGTTCACTCTTGTGTAAATCCAGCAAGATTCCTGATATAGAGGCCTGTAATCCGCAGTAAATGTCTGATAAGAATCCCTTAGGTGAGAGAGTAAACATATTAGCTTTACAGGAGAATGTACCTATCCAGTTAAAAATAAACAGACTAAAGAAGAAAGAGCACCCAGCATGCAAGAGCAAATAAAATAATCCCAGTTTCAGGCAGGATAACCACCTTAACAGAAAGCACACGTAAACCACATGGATTCATTAACAAACAACAATAATCAAACAATTAATCTTTTTTTTTTTTTAACCTGTCCGCCCATCTGCAGCTTCCAGCCACCTTTGCTCACTTTAACCTCATTCCCCCTGAACCCGCAAGGTCAAGCCTGAACACCTTTTTCATTATAATGTTATTGATCTGCCTCTTGCAGTGCTGAGTGACAGACCATTTTCATAAACAGTACCTCATTTAATAAACTGAATCATCAACACAATGCAGAAAAGTAGGAGTGCTCCCATTTCCTGGATTAGGAAACTGAGCTCCAGCGAGGGTGCCCAGCCAGCAAAGCAGGAACCTGATATGATTAGAAATCCAGTGCTGCTCCCGTATCACCATTTTCAAGCCCTGTGAGGTGGCAGCCACCTCTCACACCCTTCCTTTTCTTTGTAGCCTTCTGCTCCTATACTCTCCTGTGCCATCCTCAAATGTGTTAGATCCCATAATTTAAAATAGTTTTCAAGTAGTCATGCAACTAAAGGTATGTTCTTAGCCTCCATCAGATATAGCCCTTCAATATAAACGGAGAATCAAATTAGAATGCCCAGTCTCAGGGACCCCTGGGTGGCTCAGTCAGTTGAACGTCTGACTTATGATTTTGGCTCAGGTCATAATCCCAGAGAAGTGGGATCCAGCTGGCATTGGGCGCCATGCTGAGCATGGAGCCTGCTTAAGATTTTCTCTCTCTCCCTTTGACTCTCTCTCCCCAGCCCACTCATGCACATGCGTTCTCTCTCTCTCATAAATAAATAAATAAATAAATAAATAAATAAATAAATAAATAAAAGAACATGCAGTCTCAACTAAATTAAAAGCAGACAGTATAGGGGAGCCTGGGTGGCTCAGTTGGCTGAGCATCCAATTCTTGATTTGGGCTCAGGTCATGATCCCAGGGTCAAGGGATTGAGCCCCAATTCAGGCTCCGTGCTGAATGTGGAGTCTGCTTGGGGTTCTCTCTCTGCTTCCCTCTCTACTCACATTCCCTGTCTTTAGAAAAAGCAAAAAGAAAACCAATAAAAGAGTATAAAAATTCTATTCATTTGCTAAAAAAAGGAAAGGAAAAAGAGATATCTCAAGAATATACACAATATGCTAACAACAGTTCTGAGTGATAGGATCATAGGTAATTTTGTTGACTATACTCCAATACTTTATGATTTCTAAATTTTCTGTAATTAGTATACATTACACTGCTTGACAGGAGAAAATTATCTAAAAAATGATAAGCAAAGAAAACACTAAAATGAATCGCTTGAGAAAGTAAGGAAAGAGCTGGTGGCCACCGAGGGCCAATTCTGCCCGGTTGAGGGAGCTATGGGAGCTGGGGGTCAAGGCGGCCACCACCTTTCCCAGAGCACAGGGGAAACTGACCAGATGGCTCCCTCTGTCCACCCAGAACCATGACTTCTGGGACACAGCGCCCCCCTCTCTAAGGGCTGGCAAGCCTTTCCACATCTAAACACGCTGACTTGGACCAACAGAGAATGCCTATCCCCTAAGACAACTTTGAAGACAGTCTGGATCTGGGATGAGAAGGAGTTGATTATTTTGTAGGCAGAGACCTTTTTTTTTGTTTGTTTGTTTTTTGTTGTTTTTGACATAATGCTTGGAGATCCCCCTGGTGTCAAATCTCTGATTCAAATTCATCTCCAAGGTCATCACAAGCTGTCTTTAAGCCTCGTCTTAGAGCAAATTTTAACTTTTTATAGCTCTGCAGTACCATGGCTGAATGTGGGATCAACTGTAAGGGTTTGTAGACACACTACTTGGAGCTTTTAGACCCAAATCAAGCACTCTCCCCGATCCCCTTCATTTGGACAAACCCTCGAGTATATTTTCCTCAATGTGAAGACAAAACCCTGGAAACAGAAAAGGTGTTTTAATGTGAGAGTTGTTTTCATATGAGGAAATCCGATCTACCACAAAACCAACTCATGAAAATGGAGAAAAACGGATTCAGAAAGTGAAATGATTTCAAGTGTTATGTTAACTGAATATCAAAATAATAAACACCAAAAGCAAACAGGCCAGAAGGAGCAGGTAATAAATCAAAATACTTGTGGGAATGGGACCTCATTAGGCTTGAAAAAAGGAACAGTGTTGGACCAACTGGTTATTAGCACAAGGTCCTCTCTACCTCCTTCCTTTTCTTCTTCTTCTTTAAAAAAAAAAAAAAAAATTGAGACCAAGCCCAACTCTTTTAATACGTAATATAATTTCTTTCCTTATTGTACATGCCTCAGCAAGTTGCCATCAGCTGTTATTTATTATTAAGGATCTGTGTAAACATTAAGGCCAAGAGACTGACTCACCCCTCAGAACAGGAAGAGAAAGGATGTGATCACACTGGTACTTTCAACCGCCTTCATGTTCAGCCTTATCCATTACAGAAGAGATGGCAGTTAACATTCCCTACCATCCGAACCTAAAGAAGCATCTGAGCACAGCTGGGGGGGGGGAAGGAGGGAGCAAATTCTAGAATGGAACAAAGTAGCAGCCGGTCACCATGCTGGGTGGCAAACTCATGTCTGTGCAGAACCCTGTGGGGGTATCGGGGACACGGGGACCCTGCACATCTGTAGGACTCTTTGAATATGTGGGCTGATGGCTTGGTGTGTAGGATTTGGGACCGGGACACAGAGAATTCTGTTTTCCAGCGCCATCAGATGTGTCTATAGCCCTGTGGAAGCCCAAGAAGGGAAGAATTACCCCAGGACATTGCGGTCTGCAGCAAGGCAGTTCCTTCTGTTGTCAAAAAGCAGCACGTCCTGGGGCGCCTGGGTGGCTCAATCGGTCAGGCGTCCGAATCTTGGCTCAGGTCATGATCTCACGTTTCATGGGTTCAAGCCCCATACCTGTCAGTGCAGAGCTTGGGAGTATCTCTCTACCTCTCCCCCACTAGCTCTCTCTCTCAAAATAAATAAATGAACTTTAAAAGAAGGCAGCAAATCCTCCTCTCTGCCCCGATTCCACTACTCTACTGCATGGGGGAGTAAATCTGATTCTTTAAGCACTGCCCCCAGGCCCCCCAACGCCAGGTACCCTAGAAGTCCTTCAAATACCAGCTGGACCTCGCTGAGGACAGAGCTGACACCTCAAAGGAATTAATTTACAAAGGCTAATTTAGAGTCACTGGTTTATCCCAGTGCACCCAGCTAGAGTCAAGTTAAGAAAGAGAATCAGGGGGCGCCTGGGTGGCTTAGCCGGTTAGGTGTCCAACTTTCGCTTGGGTCATGATCTCGCGGTTCGTAGGTTCGAGCCCCGCGTCGGGCTCTGTGCTGACTGCCAGCTCAGAGCCTGAGCCTGACTCCCTCTCTCTCTGACCCTCCCTTGCTCACGCTGTCTCTCTCTCTCTCTTAGAAATAAATAAAACATTAAAAAAAATTTAAAAAAAAGAAGAGAGATGTTAACTGGACTAATTGTGGTGATCATTTTGCAATACAGACAACTATCGAACCATTACGTTGTATACCCAAAACTAATATTATGTCATCACTCACACCTCAATTTAAAAAAGCATTAAAAAAAAGAGAGAAACGAATACTACTACTTCAACTGCAGCAAATCAAGGTTCTAAGATCACTCGAGAAAGCAAGGTCAGGCAAGAACTACCAGAAAAGTCCAACCAGCGCTTCTAACCATGCTTAGCATTGCAACTGCAAAATTAGAAACAGTTTCAAACTTTCTCTCTGAAATAAACTAAACCCTAAAATCCAGTTGGAAAATGTTTACACAGGCAGATTTATTACGCTAGTATAGATTAATAGATTAACCACTTCAATGACTCCAAAATACTGATCATTTCTTACATTCTTCAAAGCATTAGACTTGTTTCTGCCTGCAGAACCATATGTACTTTTTGAGCTCAGAGTCAGCTTGCCTGGGACTCCAAATCCTCTTTCAACTAACTTTTGCATTCTATACTTTTTACAGGGGTCCTGGCTCTTGTCAGACAGGGATTTCATAGCAATCACAAATGGAAGCAGAAAAACAAAAAGACACTCCAATTCAAGGCTAAACCATAATAGAAAGGAAAAATACGCAAATTTACTTTCTATACAAATAAGTCCTTTGCCTTCCAACTCAGGGCTGATTCTGGATGATACCCTTTTTCTTCTTTGATGTGCACAAAAAGCTTTTTGTTTTGTTTTAAGAACAAAAGTAATATAAATAGGATAAGTTATATCCATCTATCTGTATCATACTAAATCTGGACTAAACAACAACCTGTGTTTCTAGCTATGGACAAAAATATTTTATCTAAGTGTCTATTTTATTTTTTACATTACGGCTACTCAAACCCAGTCGGAATTTTGCATTTGGGTAAAGGTCATGGCTTGATTTGCAGAGACGTCAAACACAAATGTTTGCTTGAAAGAAGGGAGAAATGAGTGAAGAAATACCACGTGCAGTATTTCCCAATGAAAATGCACCAGGGGCAAGAAATTCTAAATGTATCACTGACCCTCCTCAAGGGGAGTGACCAGCGCTCTTTGAAAGTTGGTTGGCTGAGGCAAAGCAAATACACTGGGGTGTTTGCAAAGGAAATTTCAAACGTGGATCAACTGTCACAAAGATATTTAAATTTCTCCTATTGTGGGGGCACCTGGGTGGCTCAGTAGGTTGAGCCTCAGACCTGGGTTATTGTTAAGGATCTCAAACTCTAGAGATAGAGACCTGAGTCCAGCTCCATGCTTAGTGTGGATTCTCTCTCTCAGTCTCTCTCCCTCCCTCCCACCCCTCCCCCAATACGTGTTTTTTCTCTCTCCAAAAAAAAAAAAAATTTAATTATTTATTATAATATACTAAGCATCTTATTTATTTATTTATCCTATTGAAACAGAAGAAAAACTGAACAGTTAAGATTTAACAATCTAGTTGCTGGCCACTTTAATTTGCTAAGTAGGCGCATGAATTAGCCAAACACCTTATTATTATAAGGGTAGAATATTAACTTCCAGTTCCTGCTCCTGCTCAAGGAACCATTTCTGAGCCATCTTCTGAGCTTCCAGGGAAGAAGCAAAAACTCAAAGCAGCCAGTCAAAACTGTCAAATTTCTCTGAGCCACACCAACAGCCTTGTAATAGAAACAATGACAAAGTTACATTCAACAACGTGCAGGGGCGCCTGGGCGGCTCAGTCAATTGAGCATGCGACTTCGGCTCAGATCATGATCTCACCATTCGTGGGTTCGAGCCTTGCATCGGGCTTTGTGCTGACAGCAAGCTTAGATCCTGGAGCCTGTTTCAGATTCTGTGTCTCTCTCTGCCCCTCCCCAACTCGCTCTGTCTCTGTCTCTGTCTGTCTGTCTCTCAGAAATAAATAAAACATTTTAAAATATCTAAAAAAACCCCAATGTGCACGCATTATAACAAACCCATTATTGATCTAATCCTCTACATCTACAAAAACTGGCATCTTTTCGCTCAAAATGTGTTCCCACAAGGCATAAGCCTGGTCTGGTCTGCTTTTGACTTGGTTACTCCTTTTCTGTTTGTGGCTCCTTGCTTTAATGCTGGGATGAGGAAAGGGAGGTAATCTCCAGACTTTCCCTGCCGCCCCATGTTTCAGCGAAGGATGCAGAGGTGCACATGACGAAGGGGAATCATGACTGAGGGAGGAAGAAATTATGTTCAGAGCATACATTCAAAGGTGTGTTCCTGAGAGAAAAATGCTGAAACCCTCGTCTCCGCCCATCTGTGATTTCTGAAGTCAAAGTAGCTTCCAGACACAGAGAGAACAGAACACTGCATGAGTTCCAGGTTATGGTTTCAAAAAATATGTAAGAACGATGGTACCTGGGGCTGTGTCCCTTCCAAAAAAAATCAGTATGATTTCAAACACATCCTGACAATTAGTTTTGGGACAGCTATGTCAAAAACATGCCTTTGAGATAGGACGCGGGAGAGAGAATCTCCCCTCTAGGAAAACGAGAACAGCCTTCCACATGGCTCCTGCGTTCCACCTGCCAGACTCTGCTAATGTGGAAGCCAGTGTCGAAGTGCTAGCAGAGTCACACCAGAAGTGTGAGGGCAGAAGCCCCTTGGTGGGACCACCTTTTCCCACACCTCTGTGGCACCACATGCGTCTCAGCCCTAAGTAAAATGTACATATCACAAGGGTCCTAAGTAAGGCGCGCACTGTTCTCCACAGCTGACTATTCAGTCTGTCTGATCCAGAAAGCAGAGATTCGACGGCAAATATCAATCCAAATGCTGCCCTTGAAGGATATCAGCAGAGATCATTTTACCTAATATCTTTAGAAGGATAACTAAATGGAAGATTTGGGAATGACCCATGAGGGGAATAAACTGGGGGCGCCTGGGTGGCTCACTCGGTTGAGTGTCCGACTTTGGCTCAGGTCATGATCTCACGGTTTGTGGGTTCAAGCCCCACGTCGGGCTCTGTGCTGACAGCTTGCTCAGAGCCTGGAGACTGTTTTGGATTCTGTGTCTCCCTCTCTGTCTGCGCCTCCTCTGCTCTCACTCTGTATGTATCTCTCTCTCTCTTTCTCTCTCAAAAATAACTAAACATTTAAAAAAATTTTAAACCTAAAAGAAAAAAAAGGAGAATAAACTGCATCCTGTTTACTAAAGAATGAATTCACATAAAACAGACTTCTAAGAAATAAACAATCATTGGTGTTCCAGCCACCCACAAGTGATTTGGTGAATTGCTCCAGTCTAGCTCTGATGCTGGCCTTGATTCTACCTCCATTTACTGATCTTCTTGGCTAATCTACATCCAGCCCTGCTCTCCAGAAGTTTTCTTTTTAACCAAATGCTTGCTTAACTCAAGAAAATTCTGATACATGTTATCTACAAAAGCTCCAAATTCTCATACTGGGAAAGGCCTCCCACACTTACCTCATGCAGGTGCCTGATGGCCTGAAATGACCTTCTTCCCTGGTTTGGCAACAGTATGTGGGGGGAGGAGGGAGGGGGATTTCCCTATATTTTAGAGAGAAGAGAACATACAACTTGCAAGCTGTGATTTTCCCTAAAATCCCTAGTCCACGTGTTAACTCTGAAAGTCTTAGTAGTTGATAATTTGACTGGTTCTTCTTTTTTCTACTATGTAGTTGATAACCGTTAAGTTGACTTGCAATAATTTGGCCATATGGACATTTGCAACGATTTTATGCCTCTAACCCAACTGAATAGCCTTTTACTTCTATGGAACTGCACTTCAGATCACCCCCATCCCCACCAGAAAGTCTCCATGGAAAAGAAGCACTCACACTTCTCCAGGAGACAGAACCGCTCCTCACTTAAGCATCTACAGGAGTTTTACTTTTATTTGTTTTTTAATAAACCAGAAAGACTATTATTCAAAGCACCCAATCTAAACATATGTGGAACTTGATTTCTACCTGTCTAGGATTGACCTGATTGGCCTAGATGGGTGCCGGCTGTGCACTTTCTTAGAGCCACTGGCCTCTCTATTCTTACCAAGTTAAAGAGAAATGACCAGCGCAACACTATTACCCCCCTTCAATCCTGTACGTAGCAAGGGGACCAGCAAATCACTTTCACCTCCGCGTCAACCAGTTGTTGACGTGGGGAGCACGTCAGCTTGGTGTGGGGAGCAGAGCAGCTCACAGTGGTGTGCAGATTCTACTCTTCCACCTCCCAGAACCTTGTTAAAAATTCAGGTCATAGACTCAAAACTCTTGGGAATGTGTCCTTCAAAATGTGCATTTGTAGCAAAGAGCCCAAATGATTCTAATGTACGAAACAAGGATTCATGTTGGGAACCCTTGGGGTTATTCATCAGGGTTCGGAAAGCCCAGAAAGTCATCATCTTCCACACACTACTATGCCATTCTTATGCCTATGAAAAGTACTAACCATGCGCTGAACTTCTAGAACAGTTCCAAATTCCAAATCTAAATAAACATCATCATTTGCTTAGTGCACTAAACTACCCATCTACAAGGTAATAAAGCATCAATCGTACCAAATCGAGAACACATTTTTTTTTTTTTGGCAACAGCTGATTTGTTATTTTCTCCTTTTGTTTAAATGACGCCATAACCTTCAAGTCAACTTTACTCTGAGGCTTTCCTTATCTGCCTCTGCATACCTAAAGTGGTAGAACAAAGATTTTGGTAAACATTACAAATCTTGCTATCGGTGGCACATTCCCTTTGGTTGGATGAAATATCTAGACTCTTCCAAGATCAATGGCTCTCAATAGTCAGAAGATAGCAGGCAATCAATGAGTATCTGAGGAATGAATCAGAGCCAGAGAACAAACCCCTTTGCTGCCCTTCAAAGTCTTCCCCAAATTCAGTCTCAGCCTCTGGGTGAGACAGCTCTGTTCCTGGCTCAGGGACGCCCATGCCTCTTCCATCATCTTTATTTACCCACATTTTATCAAGCTCCTCTCCTGCTTTTGGAAGCCTTCCCAGATAACTCCAGTCAACATAGATGGTTCTTTCCAATCTCCAGGGAAACAAGATTTACTATCCTCTCACACATTTGGATACTTAAGGGCTAACAAATATTTTGCAGATGACTTATCCCAGCTAATTATTTTCTTGATGAGGAAACTGATGTGAGAAAGCTAAGGAATGTGTCCATGATCAGATAACTGGCTATTTTCAGAAGAAATTAGAAACTTACTTCCACCCTGAAGTATTCTTTCCCAAGCAGATTGTAGGCCTTCTGGGAGCTTGGACTTTCAGATGAGAAATTATTTTTAATAAATGTTCTAAGTGCTTACTGTTTTATTGAAATCTGACCATCAGAGTACTTGCCTTAAGAGGCTTTACAGTAAAGCTATGACTTTTCTTTGACTTAAAAAAATTTTTTTAATGTTTATTTATTTTTGAGAGAGAGACAGAATGTCAGTTGGGGAGGGTCAGAGAGAGAGGGAGACACAGAATCCAAAGCAGGCTCCAGGCTCTGAGCTGTCAGCACAGAACCTGACATAGAACTCGAACTCACACCGCGTGAGATTATGACCTGAGCCGAAGTTGGGACGCTCAGCCAGACTGAGCTACCCAGGTGCCTCTAATTTTTTTTTTAATGTTTATTAATTTTTGAAAGAGACAGAGACAGAGACAGAGACAGAGACAGAGCGTGAGGGAGGGAGAGGCAGAGAGAGAGGGAGACACAGAATCTGAAGCAAGTCCCAGGCTCCAATCTGTCAGCACAGAGCCCAAGGCAGGGCTCAAACCCGCAAATGGAGAGATCATGACCTGAGCCAAAGTCAGACGCTTAAACACCTGAGCCACCCAGGCACCCTTAACTATGACTTTCTTGAAAGTTGTTTCCCCAAATTTCCACTAAATTTGAAATTAGAAAATCACTCTATAAGCCCTATTTTGGCTAATTCCCTTTTCTCCGAAAGGGGGTTAGTGTATCCTCAGTTTACAATGACTGAAATGTGAGTATCAAATCAGAAAAACAAAGATACACTGAAAGGAAGCAAAGAATCTTGGTAAAGATGTAGTTAGTGGCCTGCCCTGCCAGACTCTTCATTTACTAACTGCAACTTTGTGTGCAAATTGCTCTGCTTCTCTGAGTCTTGGTTTCTTCATTCATGGGAAGATAGTAACAGCCACTCCTTCACCGGGTTGTGCTAAAGGAGATACTGAAAGTCAAGTGCTCAGCACAGAACCCAGTTCTACCAGGTAGGTACACGGTGGCTGCCATACAAGTGATTTGTCATGCTTTTAATGCTTATTTATTTTTGAGAGACAGAGAGGCACCAAGTATGAGTGGAGGAGGCAGAGACAGAGAGGGATACACAGAATCCCAAGCAGGCTTCAGGCTCTAAGCCGTCAGCACAGAGCCCGAGGCGGGGCTCGAACTCACGAACTGCGAGATCATGACAGGAGCCGAAGTCAAAAGCTTAGCCGACTGAGCCACCCAGGTGCCCCAACAGATGATTTGAATTCATGCCAGAAAGTAAAAAAGATAAATCAGTATATGCCACGAACCTTCGCATGCATTTGTGAGCTGCCATTAACATTCATTCACGCGTGCTTTCATTCACTCCATCATTCATTTAATAGCAACTGTGTGCCAGGTTCAGCTCTAGGTTCCCAGGATTCAAGGGAAGGGAACCAAAGAGGCTTCACCTTCACCAGTGTTGCATTGTGGTTGACAGATAAACCCAAGAATGCCGCAGGCCTATCACGTCCTGATTCCACTGATGCCACCGACTTGCCCAATATACTTCTTTTGAAGCTGCATTCAAAGCAAGTTAAAAGTTACTCATGAAAAGAGTGTGTGACTTTGCAATCGCTTATCAGCAACCTTGTGTATGAATTGTTCGATTTCCAAAAATTAAATCCACCTTAAAGAACAAAATTGTCAGATGCTAAGCACATTTGAAAAGGAGGCATTAGACAGTTTGAAAAAGGCAGTTTCAAAAAAAGGTTCCAAAGTAGTGGCGGCATTGTAGCAATTCTATAAAACCATCAAGGTGACCACTTTCAAGGATTCATTTGCATGAACGACTCTGTATTCACCCTTAAAAAAAAAAAAAAAAAAACAACCGTGTTGTACTCCAGAGTCACGCAGACTTTTGTGTAAGCGTAGTGCTCAGCAAAACTGAGTGCTGGGCGTGCAGCAGGCACAAAATGAGTTATTTATTGAATTGCACCAAGAGCCTAAAACATCCTGGCATGAAATAGATGTGTGGTAAGGTTATAAGTCTTCCATTCTAAGACACAAATGAAAATCTCCTTAGGGATACAGTTCTACCTGTAATTTATCTCTACATTATTCTTGTGCGTAATATTATTTTTGGCATGTTAATGCATTGTCAAAGAATTCCAATCTAGTGACATGACAAAAGCTATATTTCATTTTGGAATGTAAAAAGTGTGAAAATCAATTGAATTATATATCAACGACATGCAGTAAGGATAACCGGCATATTCTGGGTAATGTCACTTTTCCGGAATGATTAGCAGCCTGGAGCTATTAGATTAATTACTAGAGTTGTATTCTTACTATTATAATCAGTTGGATTTGCTGAAGGGAGATAAAGGCTCAAAGCTCCCCCCCTACCCCCCAAGAAAGAGTGATTTGCCAGAATCCACATAATTCAGATGATTAACTTCTTTTCTTGGCACTTGACTAAACCCATGAGTTTATGCTGGCAAATAAAATAAGTGCTGAAAGTTGAAGTCACTCTTTGATCTAGTAAATAAACCCACAGAAAATTCAGCCTCAATTACACTCTTTAGATTTATGACATCTCCAGTATTGTAACAAGATGGTGACAAATACTGGTTTCTTACGGAAAATGCATGATACGCGCTATGAGCGTGCTTCAAAAATCAATGGGCTGCTTATAAATAAACAAAATCACAGTGACATTTTTCTTTTTACATGTATTTACTCATTCCTTTCAATAACCACATACGGAGTGCCTGGACAAAATTGGACCTTACATACTACATTGTTTCAGGCACTATAGAGCACGCAAAGATAAATGGGATATAGACTTATCCCGGAAGAGCAAAGATTCCACCACTGAACTCCATTTGTGGCTGTGTCAGTTGTTTCCTGAGCAACAGTTCCCTGAGCAATTCAAGGGGGAAATAAGACTTTAACTATAAGGCACCTTAAACTCTTCTCATCTTGCTCACGGCCCTAACACAGGGCCCAACAACCCAGTAGTAGTAATAGTACTAAGAGTAAGAGCTAATATATATATATATATATATATATATATATATATATATATATATATACACACACACACACACATATATATATATATATATTTTGGGGTGACTGCTATGTTCCAGGCACAATTCAGCGCTTTGCAAGTATCTCCATGTCCGATCCACACAACACCTTGATCGAGGAGGCATTATTCTATCTACATTTTACATACGAGTGAACTAAGCACAGAGAAACTGACTTGCCTAAAGTCCAACAGTTAATAAGGTGTAGCGAGCTCATTTACTAAGTCATAATCCGTGCCCTGAAAAGTAAGAATGGATCAACAGGAAACATAAGTTACATTAGGGAAAGTCAACGCTGTATTTCGGTGCTCCCGAACACAGTTCCAAGGGAGAAGAAAGTGCTGCCTTGGAGGTGGTGCCTTGAAGACTGTCTGCCTCTGGGACAGGCAGGATGTAGGCAGGCTGAACTGCGGACAGAAGGCCAGCAGCTGGACGCAGTGAAGGAGCACTTCAGAAAGAACTCGGACCACCTTTCCCTAAAAGGCCACATTATAATATATCCTATTATAATTGTATATCCAGCTTATATAATGAAGGCTGGAGAGGTTTGGAGGAGGGGAGCAGGTAGCAGAGGAGAGATTTGTCATCGTGCCCAAATACGACTTCATTTATTAGCACTTGTCCATTTTTACAAGACAATTTTCTTAATTAGTTCAATAAATTCTCTCTATTCAGAGCAAAACACCCAGCTGCCGCTCTTGGGATTACTTACGTTTCTATGTGCAAGACAAAACAAATTCATATCCAACTAGTGATACCGGTAGCCAGTGAATCAAGGCATTTTCCACAGTTGTCTTGACATCTGACAGAAGTTAACACGTAGTGTAATTTGCCCAACGCAATGTAAGTTACCACACAGGTATTTTTTTTTTTTTATGCTTTATTTATTTCTGAGACAGAGACAGCATGAGCAGGGAAGGGTCAGAGAGAGGGGGAGACACAGAATCTGAAACAGGCTCCAGGCTCTGAGCTGTCAGCACAGAGCCCGACATGGGGCTCGAACCCACAAACCATGAGATCATGACCTGAGCTGAAGTCGGACCCACACAGGTACTTTCTGATCAACTTATTACTTGTCCCCCTTTTGTATTGATCTGATCGTTTTAGAATTTGATTTTATACTCGATGCGCGTGCCACCAAGCCTGGTGTACCAACTCGTCCTCTCGCCACAGGATGGGGGAAATAGTGAGTTTTTATTGAATCTGTGAGTGGGAGGGGCAAGTCCTGGTGAATTATAATAATCTTAAAATTATAAGGGACCAGAGTTAATTATTCCAGTCTTTCTTTCCAGCAAAGGATACTCGCTGAAGCTCCTCTTACTAGCCCTCCCTGTAGTTTCGGCTTAAACACTTTCTGTGGCAGAGAGCCTACTGCTTATCTTTGATGGGTTCACTGTCCAGGCTTGTAGAAACCGCACTGACATAGGCAGAGGGAGATAGGGGGTAACTGGAATCCAGAGGAACTAGGTGTATAGAAACAGATCTCAAGCCAAATGAGTGTCCCAAATCTGGTGGAAGCTAAGTCCACCAGATTTGGGACAAGGTCAAACTCTCAGGATTTTGAGCTAGAGGGTAGAGGACAGAAGTAACTGGGGCAGTGGGGTGGGGTGGAGGGGGGAAAGAAGGTATCGTATTGGAAGTCAGGTAGGCGATCCACATTCAAGCTCCCGGTGATTCAGAGTAAGATTCTGTGAGATTGAGAAACAGGGTGGCAGCAGCCTAGGGGAAGGGAACGGCAGGCTCATTCAGAGAGGATTTCGGGATTCCAGCCAAAGGTGCTGGTCCCAGTCGGGGACTGGAATGCTGAGCTGGAAAGAGACAGGAGTAGTTACAGTTTCTGGGCCAATAAAGTGTGTGGGAAGCTGTAACACCACAGGCATGTCGATGCCAATATTCACCCCAAGCAAGACAGGAATGCAGTCTACAACAGCAAAATGAATCCCTACCCGGCAAGTAGGTGATTCTGAGGTTACCGATGAACCACTTCCTTGGTCTGCATTGCCAGGTGAGAAGAAAAGACAAGCCCCGCCACGTAAGATGAATAAAATCATTCCGCCTTTAGACCTGTCCAGCAAGAAGCCAGAGAGAACAGGTACCAGGATATTCCCAAATACGACTTCAAGCTCACTTTGTGTGTGAAAACGTTTCTCTGCGTTTTCAAAACGCTCTACAACGAACAGTAATAGTTTCATGAATAAAATGTGTTAATTCATTCAATAGAAAACATAGTAATATGGCCTTATATTTCATATTGTTAAGAGGTTAGTTGCAGAAAGCAGAATGAATGTGTTAGGTCTGAAGAAAGGCATTCATGGCTTCTTTGTCCCTGGAGACTCTACCCTATTTCCAAATGGCAAGTTCCTCCAGATTCGGGCCAACTTGTGCAGGATTCACTCACTGAGAAAGAGGAAGCCATGAGGATGAGGAGAAGGTGAGGAAGAGAGGATGAAACAGTTTGCCTATTCCATCCATGCACTGGAAGAAAAAACTTTGCAAGATGCTTCATTTGTTTTAAAACGGGGAAGCTGCAACATTGAACTGGATAATTAATATTCCTTAGTGAAAAAGTGGGTCCCCAGAGATAGCTGCAGAAATGCTAGCAGAGACTCTCGAATGACCTAGTTCAAAGGTGTTAAAGCTCTGAAGTGTAACAAGATGAATTTTAAGGTCACAGAAACAATTGATTACACAGCAATCAATGCAGTTAACTCCTAAAGAAGGGGAATCGGCCAATCCTACGGGGATTTGAACTCCTGGTTTCTCTATGTGTATTTTAAAGTCCACACACTGTCCAGGAAGTCATTTTCCTTTCCAGCTGGTGAAACCCTGAAGGCATTCTGTAAAACTGTAGGACAACACTGTCTAAGTGATTACATAAGGACAATCAGCCCCATCAAGCTCTCTTTAACAATGTGTTCTTGAAAGACAGCATTTTTCTGACTTTTAAGAGCAATGATGCTCCTTAGCAAGGAGGAGAAAAAAACTTACAGTAGGTTTAGAGGCAATAATTTGCATCAGGTGACTAAACTATATAATCCTTCATATGAAAGGTTATCCTTTACATTAAACGGTAACGGCCAACAGCTGTCACAGCTAGCCAAAGAATCCCACTTTTGTTTAAAACAAGCAGAAGAAGTAATTGATTTTTAGCATGAAAAGAAAGGCTTTGTTGGCAAAAAAAAAAAAAAAACCTTGAGAAGGTAAATCCTTAAAAGAATTTTTCTCACAGGCAAGCAGAATAAGTAAAGCTATCTCCACTTCGGAGTTCATTTCCTTAATGAGTTTTGCATGGAAATTAACATATAATGTCCCTAGTGGTACCGCATTCCTCATTGTTTGTTTCAAGCTTAGGTAAGCACGCACCTCGAAACTCAGCCTTTCTCAATAGGTGTCAAAACCTTAAAACTGTAGTGTTTCAAACCGACCATTAGGAGAAAACAATTAAGGCTCTATTTTGAGATTTTGCCGGGATGATATTCAGGGAGAGATTACTAAAAGCCCCAAACAGAAAGCAACACTTGTCCAACTTAAGTAGGGGCTGGCTGAAGAAACTGTCATGTGTCCAAACTAGAGAAAACTCGTCTTTATTGATCTGGAAAGATTTTATGGTCATGCTATGTGATTAATAAATCTTAGTGTGTGTATCAGATGTTGTAGATATCAAAAAAAATGTCTGAAAGCATAGGAACTAAAATGCTAAAAGCAAGACTCTCATTATGTGGCGGCTTTATAGATGATTTTCCCAGTTTTTAAAAAAAATTTTATTATTTTATTTTATTTATTTATATTTATTTCTAGGAGAGAGAGAAAGAGACAGCGTGAGAAGGGGAGGGTCAGAGAGAGAGGGAGTCACAGACTGAAACAGGCTCCAGGCTCTGAGCTGGCAGTCAGCACAGAGCCCGACGCGGGGCTTGAACCCATGAACCGCGAGATCATGACCTACGTGAAAGTCGGACGCTTAACTGACTAAGCCACCCAGGCGCCCCTAAAAAAAAAATTTATTATTATTACTTGCTCATGTTACTACTTTTTTTTGCAAACAACTTGTGGATTTCTTGTGATTTTTTTTCCTGAACTTGATAACCTGTGATTCATCAGTTCCCTTGAACATGGCTTAAAACCATATTTAGACACCCCAGTTAAGTAGTATTTTCTATGCTACACCTGGCAGCTATGCACATAATAAAGCCACCATACAATTAATGAGAAAGCTATGTCATCGTCTAATGAAGTACCAATCAGCTAAAATTTTAAAAATTACTATCTTCTTTAACCAAGGCATAATACATGTATAAATAAACTATACACATACTGTATTTGCTTATGAATCACACCGCAAAATTCAAAGTGATAGTATTTCCATTTCACGGATGAGGAATACAAGAGCTTGGAGAGATTACTTGATTTTTAATCATAGGAGAACCCTGGCCACAAAGGCCCAAGTTCTAGTCCACCAAGCCACATTGTTTTCGGGAGAAACTCACCCGGGTACAGATGGGTATATAAAATAAACTCTGAGACAAGATACAGAAACACTGTAACAGCCTGCCACGTGGTCACATGTGTCCCGCAGAACAAGGAGAAAGATATCTTTCATCTCCTGTGATGGAATGAAATGTCTCCTCTAAGGATTCATATGTGGAAGCCCGAACCTTAAGTGTGACTATATTTGGATATAGGTCCTTTAGGGAGATATTAAGGTTAAATGAGGTCATAAGGGCGAGGCCCTAATCCCACAGGACTGGTAACCTGGAAGAGAATCTCTTGCTCAACACACACACACACACACACACACACACACACAAGGCCATGTAAGAACACAAAGAAAAGGCAACTGTCTAAAGACAGGAAGAGAACCTTCACCAGAAATCAACCCTGATGGTGCCTTCATCTTGGACTTCTGGCCTCTAGACCTGTGAGAAAATCCATTTCTGTTGCTTAAGACTTCCAGTTGATTCTTCCATGGCAGTCCAAGCAGCCTAAGATATTTCCCAAAGGGTATCAAACAAAAGCCTCTGAAAAGTTATTTTTTCTACAAAGTCAAGTTCAGAACTGCAAAGCAAATAAAAATATGACTGTCCTTTCTGGGACCAGCACTGTCACCCACTTGTACATTCACAAGTATGAACTAATTCCCCACCCTGCCACACCACACCTCCCGCCCTTGAACATTACCACATCCTTGGGGCGCCTGGGTGGCTCAGTCAGTTAAGCGTCCGATTCTTGATTTTGGCTCGGGTCATGATCTCACTGTTGTGAGTTCTAGCCCCAAGTCGGGCTGGAGCTGGCAGGGTTCTCTCTCTTCCTCCCTGTCTGCCTCCCCCCACCCACTTGTGCTTTCTTTCTCTCTCTCAAAATAAATAAAAGTCTTCTAAAAAATCACCACATCCTCCAGGACTTTCTATCCCAGAATGAAATCACCATGCACTGATGGACCAAGCCCACAACTTAGAAGTTACTCAAAATTTGCCCTTTCACAAAACACCTTGCACCCACTGGCCACCCCATCCGTGAGTGGGTTTCATGCCATATGCATTTTTGCCTCCCATTGACTGGGCGCAGCAGATGCTTAAGAAGTGTTTACAGTTGAAATCCACTGCTGTTCAATACCTGTTTAATCTTCCAAAGATGCTCCTTCACACCTCATCTGCGGTGATGCTCGGCATTGCCTCCTCCGGGTCCTCACCTGACTTATTTCGCTTATCAAATATTATAACTGGTTTTGCAAAGCTGCCTGCTCCCTTAGACTGCCAACTCTTTTGTGAAGGAAGCAGTGCGTAGAAAGCCTGGAGAGTTCAATATGTACTGATGTGGACAGAGAGAGGAATAGTATGTCCAAGGAGGTCAGCTTTATGTGTGTGTATGTGGGGGCGGGGGTGGAAACAGTTTGCTGAAACCCCAACGAATGCAATCCAGGGCGAAGTTTGATCTTTCCTCTAGACTGAGGAATCTCCTTGGCTACCCGCGTCTTTTCTGGGTTTTATACCCCCTTTAGCAGGACAAAAAGACAGGGCTCTACAATGCCAGACGTCAGGAGCCTGTTCTTATTCATCTATTATATACTTTGTTGATGTGAGCCTCAGTTTCTTCATCTGGAAAACGAGAAGTGTGATCTAAATACAGGATTCCTAAAGTCTTTACAGCTTGAACATTCTCCACTCTTATTTTTAGTGTTTCATTATTTTAGGGAGTGAGGGGAGAGGCAGAAAGAGAGGGAGAGAAAGAATTCCAAGCAGGCTCCGGACTCTTAGGGCAGAGTCCAAGGTGGGGCTGGATCTCACAAAAGGCAAGATCATGACCTCAGCCAAAATCAAGAGTCATAAGTTTAACCAACTGAGCCGCCCAGGTGCCTCAAACATTCTCCATTCTTAAGAAGACAGATGTCCCATTTAATTAAGCAACTGTATGGAACGAGGTTTCCCTTTGTCTTTCTCAGCAACAGAACCCAAACTAGTGTATCATGCCATCGGGATAAGAAGGGAGGACAAAGAGCCATCCCAGATGTTTCTGTTTAAAGGACTATAAAGAAAGAGTTTGGAAGAGCACCTACTCAGCCTGAGAAAACACATTATGTTTTCTTTGTGTGATGTTTGTGTAGCGAAAACTAGTTTGTAGGTTAAAGTCATTGCCATGCTAAAGTAATGACCTTCTTTATTAATTAGGACTGCTTTGCAAGCAACACAATACTTGACTCTAAATGGGTTAATCTAAAGAGAGAGAGAAAGAAAGAGAGAAGGGAAGGAGGGGAGTGAGGGAGGAAGGAAGGGAGAGAGACAGAAAGAAAAAGAAAAAAAGAAAGAAAAATAGACAGAAATAGAGAAATAGAGAAAGAAAAATAGAGAAAGAAAGAGAATTAGAGAAAGAAAGAAAGAAGAAAGAAAAGAAAAATAGACAGAAATAGAGAAAGAAAGAAAGAAGAAAGAAAGAAAGAAAGAAAGAAAGAAAGAAAGAAAGAAAGAAAGAAAGAAAGAAAAGAAAGAAAGAAAGAAAAAGAATTTTTGTGACTTACATAACAATTCAGGATGTAAATGCTTTCAAGTGCTGAAAGGTGAGCATTTCCACTGAAACCACAGTGGGGGAAGGGTCAATGGATTTGGGGGGCAAAGGAATTGACAAATACAGCAGCCCCCCTTACCCCGGGTTCACTTCCTGTGGTTTCAGTTAGCCCTACTCAACCACAGTCCAGAAGCAGATGATTTCCCTTCTGACTGTCATAAGAAGGTCAGTAGCAGCCTCACACTGCATCACAACGCCTACATCACATGCCTCATTTCCTCTCATCCCATACGCATTTGATCATCTCACATCATCACTTGATGAAGGGTGAGTACGCTGCATTAAGATTTTTTTTTTAATTTATTTCTAGGAGAGAGAGAGAGACAGCGTGAACAGGGGAGGGTTAGAGAGAGAGGGAGACACAGACTCTGAAACAGGCTCCAGGCTCTGAGCTGGCAGTCAGCACAGAGCCCGATGCGGGGTTCGAACCCACGAACCGCTAGATCATGACCTAAGCGAAAGTCAGACGCTTAACTGACTAAGCCACCCAGGCGCCCCGGTGCATTAAGATTTTTGAGAGACAGACCACATTCCCATAACTTTCATTACAGTATTCTGTTATAATTGTTCTATTTTATTATTAGTTATGCTGTTAATCTCTTGCCCAGTCTAATTTATAAATTAAACTTTATCATAGATAGGTATGTATAGGGAAAAACACATAGTATATATAAGGTTTGGTACTATTTGCTGTTTCAGGCACCCATCAGGGGTCTTGGAATGTATCCAAGATAAGGTGTGTGTGGGGGGGGAGGACTACTATACCACCATTTGCAATTGTTCACTCATCTTTTTTCTCTTTCCTCCTTATTATATAAATGTGTTGCCTCCCAAATGGTTTCATTCCCATTTTTTTCCTGCACACATTTGCAAGTAAGTACTCTACCTGACTCAGCTGAAATGCACATGCCCAACATTTATATAATTAAACGTTCACCCTCTGTTTCAGATTGATTTTCCTTGTAAATCTCCCTGGGTTTATTATACAGCATTTCAGAAATCAAAAAGCTCTCATTTGCTTGGGCTGTCCTCCTGGTAGGAAGAGATGACTCTCTGTTGTAGACTTGGGTCTATGCATATAACCTTCCTCTCTGCTGTGATACAGAGTCAAAATAAGAACAATTTGCTCAGTAACACACTCTGTGACAAGGTCTTTAGCCTTAATCATTGCAAAGTCACAATTTGCTCTTTGTAAGGCCATTCGAATAACACAAAGGCCACCCATTGGCAGATGAATGTTTGACAATCTTGGGAGTAAACACAGGGCACTGTTTACGTAAGTCTATAACCCAGACATTTTAAATATTCTTCTTACCTTGTTGGAATAGAAGGTGATCTCATACTGTTAACTTGGGGACAGTTTCCTTTCTTTCTAACAGTCCTTATGCAGGGAAAGTATGGTGGAGAGTTGGGCAAGGGTGGAGGCTAGAGCCAGTCTATCTGGTTTCAAATCGTCTTGGGTAGTCTACATGACCTTAGGCACCTCAGCTTTCCCAGCTGTAAAATGGGGTTAATAACAATAACAAATAGCCTTATAAGGCTGTTTTGGGACTTCATAAATTAAACCTGGTAGAGCACTTGGTTGGTGGCCATCATTATGAATACTTTTATAAACTGTTAGTAATTTGTTTCAAAAGACATTCCCCATCTCTTTTAACAGGTGCCTACTGGGGAAAAAAGATAGTGATTTTAAGATGTTATGGTGTTCAGTTAGATTGAAGAAAAATTAAATCAGAGAGCTTGATAGCAAATATTCTTTGAAAATCTTTTCCATCTTTCTGCTACAAGATCCTAGACCTAGGTTACTTACTTACCCTAAAGGAAATATTTAAAGCAGGGGACCAAATGTCCTACCATCTTAGATTCTTAGGTCTCATAGTCTAGTCCAGAAGTTTCCAATTGAGGTTAGTATGCATACTCAGCGTATTTGGAAATATGAGGGGAGGTTTTGGCGTGTCACAGTGACAGAAGAGGCCACAAGCATTTCGGGCCTGGGGACTACTCGGGATACTAACTGCTATATAACATGCTTGCCCAGAGTGCACAGACAGACCAGCAATGCTTGGCAGAGTACTCAAGGAAAAAAACTGTCCTGCCCAGAAGACAATGGTGACCCTTTGGAGAAACACAGGGTAACTAATTTCTAACTTGTTAGATGCCATGGGGTCACCAAGCCAGTGTAAACATGTCCCAAGAGGTGGAGCTCATTGCCTCCAAAGGCATCGCACTCCACTCTTGCCTGGTTCAAAATACTAGACAGTTCTTCCTTCTACTGAGGCAGTGTCTGTCCACTGGTCTTCGTTCTGCCTGCCGTAGCCTACAAAATAATGTGTCTGCTTGGTTAAATGAAAAATGAAATTTGCCATTCCTCAAAACCAATATAAAATATTTACAAATGATTATGTCAAAGTTGTGGCTTGGAGGAGCACCAGATGTTTCCGTAACAGTGGAGCTGTCATGTTGTGTTCTGTCTTTCTCTCTCAATAAAAAAGGAGAGCAAAGCACCACAGCGCAGAGGGGGGCTACATCCACATTTACCCGCAGTGAAATGCAGCTTTCCCCAATGGGATATTAAATATTTTCTCAACTAGATTCTCATTAACAGCCAGGCTCCTGATTAATGAGTGGCTCAACCATGCCACTGCACTCATTCCAGATCTAATGATCCCATTACCTTTACCTGATACATTTCAGATCTGCACAAGAAACACAAAATCTTGATAATGGAATTATGGATGAGGGCAATGCGACATCTTTGCTTTTTTCCTAAAGTCAGCGGAGGCTAGGAAAGGCCTAAATCAAAGTCAAAGAGCATGTCTATACTCTGTTAGGTTGAAAAGCCATCCATGTGATTTGAAAGACAGTCAAACAAAGTCCCAGAGCCAGCTTCCTTTACTGGGTTGTTGCGCTCTTTATCGAATTCTAGCCAATATACAGAAAAGTGCCCAAATCATAAGTGCAGAGCCAGACTGAATGGTGAAATCTTTCAAACTCACAGGGAAAAGCTAATTCTCACACACATTAACTTTCTGCGATGCCACTAAAAAATGGACAACTATCAAAATTAACTTTATGAATTGACTATCATGCCAAAACCTGCTAAGAATAAAATATGAGAGAGGAGCACCTGGGCGGCTCAGTCAGTTAAGCATCTGACTCTTGGTTTCAGCTAAAGGCATGATTTCACGGTTCATGAGTTTGAGCCCTGCTCTGGGCTCCATGCTAACAATGTGGAGCCTGCTTGGGATTCTCTCTCTCCCTCTCTCTCTCTCTCTGCCCCTTCCCTGCTTGTGCTCTCTTCCTCTCAAAACAAATAAATAAAACTCAAAATAATAACAATAATAAAAGAATAAGATAAGAGAGAGAGAGAGAATGACATACAGTTGGAAAAAGAAAGAGAAACAGGAAAGAGAATATGTAGGCTAATATCAGTTGGATATTTCTTAAAGATTGAAGATAGAATAATAAAAAAAATTTCCACATTTTATTTACCACTAAATAGATGCCACTTCCCAAGTGAAACTTATGTACATTGGTCTGTACATTATGTATATTATTTAATCCTAAGTATTCTCATGGGGTAGGTATCATTATCCCCATATTACAGAGGAGAAAATGGAAGTACTAAAGTAACTAGCCCATAATTACATTGTAAGTGAAAAAACTGAGATTGAAATTAAATTCTTATTCCAAAGCTTTGGCCCTTACTACCATTTTCAATTAAAAAATAGAATTCAAAAAAACTGTTTATCAAAATTTATTGCCACCTAATAGATTTTTGTCTCCACAAATCCAAAGAGAATTTATGGATCATTTTCAGAAAAACTGTATGTATTTAATCTTATAAATACAAGTCAGAAAAGCCACATAACTGAAAGTGATACTTGAAGTAATTTAACAAAATTTAAAATTCCTTCTTTTTAAGAAATGTTTCAAAATTGGAAATATGATATTAAAAAAAAATCTCACAGCATTCTTAAATTACGCTCACTAAAATTGGGCATAAAATAAAGATATCCACAACCTATATTATCATTTATTAATGGCCTGAAAATTCTGACCAATGTTGTAAGAGGAAACTCAGAAATAAGAGGTCATATTTTTAGAAAGAAGGAAAAAAATCCTTTAATTTCATGCAGTCAAAAGTATTAGTTCTCTAGAAAACTCTGGAGAATTAACTGAAAACCTATTAGTATTCACAAGATAGTTCAATAAAAAGATTGGATGGAAGATAAACATACAAAAATCAATAGCTTTCCTGTAGATCAGTGATAGCCAGCAAGAACACCTAATGGAAAATATTGGAAAAACTCAATAGGTTTGTGTTTTTTAGTCATTATCCGTAGTAGAAGTCAACAATCCTTTCTTCACGGAGGATTCCTTTTTAGGACATCTATTTTTTTAAAGTTGCAAAAGAAATGACTTTATGTTTCCCTAGGAGAAGAAACTGAAAGATCTAACAATGAACCTAAAAAAAAAAAAAGTTTCAGAACGATTGCTAAAATCGTAGTGCCAGCTCCTTATCGTATCAAGTACCTATTTAAAAATTACTGAATAGCTATAGCTACAATATTTTGTGAATGAGAGTCCAGTGTATAGGTTAGGAAAAAATAGGTACTTGGTTTAGTTTAGCTAAGTACAGTAGCCATTTTCGCCCTGTGGAGAAGTTCCAAAATGTATGACCCTTTGAGACTCTCTGTTGGTGTATTTCCAAACTTTTTTTTTAAGGCTTCTTTTCATTCATGCAAAGATAACGTTCTCTTTTTCCTATCAACATGAGATCCTTTCACATAAAACCACACTTTTATATTGGTTTACTGTGGTCTTGCATTACCATTAATTTGAAACCCTAGGATCCAGAACTGCTGAATTACTACCTTGTAAAGCTGAAACTAATAAAACACTATGTTAAAATAAATAAGTAAACACATAAAATAATAAAATAAAATGAAAATGAAAGACAAAGACAAAAAGTCTAGGATACAGAGAGGTAGTTCCTAAAGAAAACTTCTCAAACGGAAACTTGACTGTTCAAATATTACTTTAGGCTGTACCTCTTTGTTGGCACCTCCTTAGAAAACAGAGTAAATGAAATCTCAATTTCTCCCATTAGTTAATTAGCCACCTTTGCATCTTAAGTACTGGAAGCATTATGCTGTTAATTACCTGCAAGTCCACTCTCAAACACCAGTGGCTATTTTTTTTTCATATGCATAGATTTGCACAACCCTTAAAAAAGAAAACAAACCTATAAAATGCTCCTCTGCACACAGGCTAAACGTTACAAAAGGCAGGGCTCCAACAGCTAGCTAAAGGTGTGTCCAGTCAACTAGTGCCCTTACAGTGATCTCTTATTTCTCCCAACACTTTTCTTCTAATCCTCTCCATAATTACATGAACTGCTACAGCTTTCCTGAAGCTGTCAGTTCCTCCTGCATCCGTTTTCAAATGACCAGCAAAGAATCAGTCTGGGCACTAGATCAAACTGTCAATGTTCCCAACTCGGCAATGAACAATCCTCTTGAAATCTCCTGGCACATCTGTCAAGGGCCTCCTAGGGTTCTTCAAAACTCTTCCACCCTTGGAGGAGAGTAAGAAGGGTGGAGGTGCCAGAAAGGTATTGATCCATTCTTTTAACATGCTAATTTGCCTGGGGGCTGCTACAGTCATTGCCAAGCTGGACACTTCAAAAGGAAACAGTTTTCTCAAACTGGAGATGTCTTTTTCAAACACTTAGAACTGAAAACAAATGAACCCAAGCTTCAAGTTCACAGTGCAACATGAAGGAGGCTGGCCAATTAGAAATGGGATAGATCATAGATGGAAAGGTGGTCTAAAATTCATTGACGGTAACAAAAGGTTTGGAAGTTTAAAACAGATTTTAAACTTCTAAAGCCTGCGTTGTGCATCATAACCAGTTAGGAAGCAGTCTGTTGTATAGCCTGCATTAATCCTTGGGAGAAAAAAAAAATAGGACTTATCTAATTAAACTGATGTAAAACGTTAGTAACATTATATTGATGAATGCTTGGACATCTCCATAAATGATAAAAATGGAAAATAAAATTGATTGTTCGTTTAATTACACCTCTAACCGGGGACACATCATTAGGGCCAGACAGGAAAAAGGCAGAGGGAGTAAGAGCACCATCATTAAAGTATCTTTGTCTACAGCCTTTGTTATTGGTTTATTATTTCATCAGTGAAACAGGCAGCGCAGATAAGATGACAAGAAACAATCGCAAAGTATTACCATATGAAGGTTGTGAAATTAATTCATTAACCGTGAGGATTTGCTCACAGTTTTCAGGTCAGGTATTTCTAGGGATATACTGTGAGTTGTGAATGGTTATCAATGGACAATGCTACATGAAAGAGGCGGCGGTGCTCCTAATGAAGGATCCGCTGTGGAAAATGATAGCTGGGAAACTTGGCGTCTTAAATCAGGGAAGTTCTTAAGGACAAAAGCCCATGAGAAAAGCATTCCTCACTGAGCTGTGTCTTAACTGATCATGAGGTTGGCCCATATTTACCTGCCATGGTATTATGGGAGGAAATCAGTATTCTGTTAACCTCTGACCCCTGGGATCTGAAGCAGACAAAGGACCAATCTGGAGCCCTGGGAGAACACAGCCAAATGTCAAACAGCAGGGAAGCGATTGTTACGGAAACATTTGGCGTGGGCACAGCCAGCTTCATTGGGGCAAACTGCTATTCACAAAAACAAGCCATGAAGAGATAACGCCATAAAATATGAACAAAATGGAACCTTTTCTGTCTTGCTTCTAAATTGTTAGCTTTATGGGACATCATGCTGAACAGTATGAAAAAAATCCAATTTGCTTTGAAGCGCATTAGTCTGTCTAACATCCTAATTATTGTTTACATTGCCATTTGCCTTCTATTAAGAATTGAATAATTACCCAGCACTTCATAGTTTAAAAATACAAGCAAACAGGATTATCTGGGTAATTAAGAAACTGTACTTTAGCTTTGTACTGCTGCAGAAAATATCTGTACACGTAGGGGAAATGATAATTATCAATCAACTTACTTCAAATGGCATTTTAAGGATTTTGAGCAATTTGAGATCTGTAACTTATTAAGAAGAGGTTAGTAAGATCACCTTTGAGAAGTGTGGGTCTGTTTAAATCCATCCTTAGAAACAAGAGCCAGATAAGCAGCTGAATTTTCTCATCCGCTAATGACACCAGAGAACACACCGAGTACAGAGCCTTCTGCCGTTCTTTAATCCTAATAATCCATCCCAAATGGACTTTGAACAGCATCATCAAACTTTGTCAGACCATGTGGAGCTAAACCAAAGTTCTTCCACATTTCGATGTTGTTTTAGCTGACCCTGCCTCCACTTAATTACACTGCGAAGTCTGGCTATGCCCGTTTTCTGCTCTGTGAAATTAGCTTGAACCCAAAACTAATTGAACTTCAAAAACATTTCCTGCAAAGGGCTCTTCTTCTACCTTATAGAATGCATCTGATGATAGCCTACGGAAGATAATGTTGTTTTCAAGCAGGGTGAAGTTCGTTGGCTTATATACGCAGGGTGCTTGCATTGATCTCCTAGGAGAATAAAGCAAGGGTTAAGTCACTTTGGAGACACTAGGCGGGATGGGAAGACAGAAATTGGAAAGGTGACATTCGACCCCAAGTGAATGCACATATGAAATACAGAACAGAATATAGTCAATAAATGTTTATTGAAAGCTATCAGCGACAAATTGTAGACAAATGAAGACAAGGGATTTTAATTGTGACTCCTGGTACAAAGCCTGATGTCCTCGTTCATCTATGTAGAAACAGATGAAAATACCAAAGGTGGTCTGCAAGTTATATGCCTTCAGTATCTATTTGTTGAAGGAATGAATGGATTCCAACCCACCAGCGACCTAACGCCTATTTCTGGAACTTCCTGAGATCTGACAATTCCTTTTCAAAGAATTTTATCTTTTTACTTTACAATTTTTTTCCAGCCCTTTGTTGGGACACTTCTAAACATTCCTAGCATAATCTGAATTGTGTCATCTCCTCCCACTCAGAAAGAACTGTGAGATTCCAGCTAAAGCTGTCACTAGGCAGGCAAGCTAAAGGATGCACCAACACTAGGTTACTTTCCAAGGGTCAAAATAAAATGAGCAGCAGGAGCCTGGGTTGTTTTGCAAGGGGGCAAGGGGCCGGGGAGTGAGAAGCAGCCACACTGGGGGTAGGGACAGGGGGTGGGGGTGGGGCACATAGAAAGAGCCCAGTGCAAACAGGCCACTCTCTGCCCCCGCCCCCTCCCATCTCTGGAAGCATTCAAATCAAAACCGAATTCATTTGCATGGTGTCTAAATCATCAGGTTCTGCATAAACAGAAGGAGATTTCGGCTGCAGTTTCCAAAGGGAGGCCTCCCCGCCTTTGTGCGAGGGGGGAAATGGGTGTGCTGTTTTGCATGAGGGCTCATACAGAAAATGCAAATGAACACTCCGCAGCCTGGAAAAGTAACCCGGGGCAGACAGCTGACGACCCGCATTCACCCACAAAACCTTCGCTGGCTCCAAAGGGAGTTGTAAGCGGTTCCGACAGGATTGTTTCCCAAGGAGCCGAAACAGACCCTGAATATTCATAAAATGTCCATTTAGTCATGGGACTATTAATTACCCGTCAGATCATGGAACGGGGTGACCTCACCTGCTCTCCTCCCCAACACAGCTCAGAGGTAGCAGCTGTAAGGCACACAATGAGAAAGGTCTTATGCCCGCCAGCTTCTCCGGGTCCAGGGGCCGGCGGAGGCCTTGTTTAATCGTGCCTCCTCAAGAGGACAATCAAACTAAAAGAGCGCCGAGCCACCTTATAGGACACAGATAAGCAGCTTTAAAGGGCTAAAAGCTACAAATTGCTGTCTAAATTTATAGAAACATCTAAAGGCTTGAATGAATAAAAGGCCATTCTTCTAAGCTACCTTCATCTCCCAGATTCTGGAAGCTTTCAGAACTTTCTTACTTCCTTTTAATTTTTCACGTGTCTGCAGCAAGACAGAAGGGTGCTCTACGTACCCGCCAGAGAAGCTTGAAGGCTGATGGTCTAATGCCCCCTTTACACTTTTATAAATATTGCGGCTGCCAAAATGCTCTTGCTTATATGACTTAAAGCTATCAATATTTAGCATTAGAAATTGAAATTGAAGGACTTTAAATTTTTTAAAATATTTTATTTATTTCTTAGAGAGAGAGAGAGAGAGCAGGGGAGAGTCAGAGAGAGGAATCTGAAACAGGATCCAGGATCTGAGCTGTCAGCACAGAGCCCAACGCGGGGCTCGAGCCCACCATCTATGAGATCATGACCTGAGCCGAAGTCGGATGCTTAACCAACTGAGCCACCCAGGTGCCCCTGAAATTGAGGGACTTTAAAATTATTTCTGAATTCATTCTAAAAACTGGGGCGCCTGGGTGGCTCAGTCGGTTCAGCTCTGACTTCAGCTCAGGTCATGATCTCACTGTTTATGAGTTGAAGCCCACATCCAGCTCTGTGCTGACAGCTCAGAGCCTGAAGCCTGTTTGGGATTCTGTGTCTCCCTCTCTCTCTGCCTTCCTCCACTGGTGCTCTGTCTCTCTCTCTCTCAAGAATAAATAAACACTGGGGCGCCTGGGTGGCTCAGTCGGTTAAGCGTCCGACTTTGGCTCAGGTCATGATCTCATGGTTCGTGGGTTCGAGCCCTGCACTGGGTTCTGTGCTGGCAGCTCAGCGCCTGGAGCCTGTTTCGGATTCTGTGTCTCCTCTCTCTGACCCTCTCCTGCTCACATGGTCTTTCTCTCTCTCAGAAATAAATAAAACATTTAAAAAGAAAAAAAAGAATAAATAAACATTAAAAAAAAATTTTAAACCCAATGGTTTTTAAACCATGTTTATGCAGATAGCATGTTAATGAAAAAGTAACTATATTTCCCCAAAGCAAAATGAATTATGAGTGACATTACATTTATTTGTTTGTTTGTTTGTTTTGCAAATGTCTTTAATGTCTGCTTTAACGGAGGACAGCTGGATTCTCATATTTGCTTCCGTATTCAATTCAGTATCTATCACGGACAGAAAAGCCTCTAGAAAACTTCACTCATGAAGGAAAAAAAGAGGCTAAAGGCAAATGATAGTTTAGTATTAGTTAAGAAAATTTTGACGTCGCAGATCACAAGAAAGGGGCCTCGGGAATCCAGTTAGAACACACTCTGAGAACCACTGCACTGGTATGGTAATGGGGGAATAGAAGATCTAATCAAAGCATGCAAGATGCGTCATTTCATATGATCTCCTACCCTTGCTTATGTGACGTCATTGCTCCCTCCCCCCACCAAAGAGAAACAACAACAAACTTACTTCTACTCTGGAACCTAAACGAATTGCTTTTGTTGCTGGACGGACACTGGTCAAATAACCCATACCGTCAACCTGTTTCTACCTAACAACAAAATCAACGCTAACAGCTTCTGCTGATTCCAGCCACTGCATGAAACCCTTTCTCCATACCTGCCTATGGGTGTGTATCAGAGAAAGCAACATAGAGCTGCCACCAATTTGCACATGTGAACTCGAGGTTAAGTAAGTGTCCATGATCACACAGCTGATGAAGTAGCACAGCTGAAAATGAAACCCAAGTCTCAAACTCCAAAACCAGGTCTTAGCCATTTTATACCAATAACTATGGTAACCCATGCGCTGCAGAGATTGGTGAATGTTCAGGCATAGAGATGAGTCAGAAACATGATGAAAACAGAAGACTCAACTCAAGTAGGAACTATAAACAAGGACCTCATTAATACATTAGTCACAGGCAAAGATTTTGATATATCCTGTTGACTCCATGAAACATTAGTTCACCAACTAAGCGTTTAATATGAAACAGGCCATAGTTCCTTTTCCTTAGCTATTTATTTATTTATTCACTCATTCAATGAACATTTAATGAGATCCCACTATGTTCCATATTCATTACTGGTGTTACTTGTCTGGTTATACCATCCTGTACTTCTCCGCGTACATGCTCATGATAACAAAGTTTTACCAAATTCACTTGTCCAAGATAGAGCCAGAAAAATAACAAAGCAAGGGTAGTCCACTCAAGTTTTAAACAAAATTGTACATGTTTGATTTACAAATTAAAGTGTTTGTTTAAAAATATTACCAGGGAAACCTTAAATCATAAATATCTATCGATAAGGGAGAAATTACATATAATGTAGAATATACTCATACTTCAGAACATTAATTATCACTCATGAAGGATGAAAAAAATTCATATCCTCTAACATGAAATAATATCCATGATAGTCAAGCATCATAAAAATAAGATGATAATTAAGAGGATGATTCGATTTCTGTTAATTTTGTAAATACTTGAAGATAGGTAGACAACATTGAGGCTACCTGCCAAATTAGAAAGAGTGGCAACTCATAAAAAGTTGAAGAGTTTGAGGCATTGCAGTTCTTTGCTAATGTTAGATTCATCAATTAAATGACAAAACAAAAAAACCAAACAAACCCAAAACCCTGATTAGTAAAGTTCAATGATAAGAAAGTCAAACTTCTCCCACCTCTGCTCTGCACAGTAGTAACTGAAAAGCCATTTACACAGTTTTTTTTCCAAAGACTCAAGTCTTAACAGAATAGCGATGTCTCAATTCATTTCTGAAAGGTACAAGAAAGCTCAGCGAGACTAAAATAAGTCCTCAAATCTTAAATACCATATTCAAAAGTCCCTAACTGAGATAATTTTCTCTGTGATGCTTTGGTGAACCCAAAATAGAGACCACTCCACGATTTCACACTTACAAAAGAACCCTGGTCACACGAACAAGGGAAAATTTAAGAAAAAGTATAACAGAAAAAGGACAGTAATTAAATCCCGCTCTTGTATATAAAGAATTGCGTCTTTCAGTGATCACAGCCAGGCTTCAAAGTGGAAGATAAAAGCAGCCATGTGATTCAAGCAATTGATTCTTAAAGACCTGATTCAAGGGTGGAAGAAAATTTTCAAAGGTGGAAAGGATATGAAGCAACATCTCTCTGAACTACATTTTCACTGCTTCCTTTCCAGTATTCTTTCTCCTAAAGTCTTTCTACAGCATAGGAGGAAAACGAAGAAGTTTCTTCTTCTTCATCTTGTTTTTATTTTAACATAGCTCTCTCCCTCTTTTCAGAGCACAAATTTGAAATATTTCTGTTATGGCCATCAAAGCATTTCTATCTTGTTCTTTCTCATAAGAGCTTTTAAAGGTACTGTTTGCTGATACAAAGGCATCACATAGTAATAATATATAATATGGGTCCTAGATGTATAGGATCCCAAGCAATCAGCAGCAGGACCATGTATTTCAGCAGAGCTTGATTCTCATGTAGCTTAACTTCGTCACAGTTGTGATTCTTTGACTTTAAGAGTGACTCCAGGGGGCGCCTGGGTAGCTTAGCTGGTTAAGCGTCTGACTTTCACTTAGGTCATGATCTCGAGGTTCGTGGGTTAGAGCCCCACGTCAGGCTCTGTGCTGTCTGCCAGCTCAGAGCCTGGAGCCTGTCTCGGAGTCTGTGACTCCCTCTCTCTCTCTGACACTCCCCTGCTCACGCTGTCTCTCTCTCTCTCTCTCTCTCTCTCTCTCTCTCTCCTAGAAATAAATAAAATTTATAAAAAAAAAAAGAGTGACTCCAGAAAAACATGCCTTCTCTTTATTCGTATTATTTGTCCATATACCCTCTGAAATATCGCTCATTAATATTTCACAAAGAGTAAATCTGTGACTTTCCTTTCATTTTTCAGCTTTTTAATTAAGCCAAGAATATGTTAATAAAGACTCTTTTCCTCTCTTTGTCTGCTTCATGTTTCTGAAGGAATGCAGACAATGGTGTAAAAAAACATCTGGACCATTTCCTCACTGGGGGGTACCTGTGGGGCTCTGCGGGTGTCTGAGGCATATTTTCCTTTCCTTCTTCCAACAGCCTGAGGAGACCCGGTCACCAGACAATCTAGAACTTACTGATCCTCTGCAGCCAATCACTAGGCAAGTTCAAACCACGGCTGACTCCAGCCGGTGGTACGTTCTCCTGGAGAAGACGGATGAGCGGCTACTACTCTTTGTTGTCCTAAGGAGACTGAGCCAAGTCATTGCAGAAAATGTTATTCAAGAGCAGAATGAACTTGCGGCGGCTTCAGAGGGCAAGCCCGCCATCACCCTGCTGCTCTTGACACTTTTGACTAGCTCTTCATCCCTCGCCTCCATTAGCATGTACTGCTTGGGGGTAAGAAAGCCAAGAGGAAGTGTCGTTCTGTCCCCAGCGTCCCTTGAGGACTCCGGCAGATGACGAGGGTTAGAGTCAAACAACAGCACACCCCGGGCCCCCACCCACCCTGGCCAGTTTTGTCCAAGGATCCTTTGTCAAACGTGTAAGATCTTAATCCATCTTCACTCTGACCCCCTGGACCCCAGGGAAGATGGATGAGGAAGCGGGTGACCTTTCACCTGCTCTATTCGGCCTGCAACAGTAGGCCCACTGGAAAGACAATTGGGGAGGAACCTGCTGCCAGAGTTCTGAAGATTTGCCAGTTCCCCCTTTAAATCCCCCCTAAAGCTCTCTTTGCAAGCTTGGTCTTTCTTGTCCCGCCCTCAAATCACTTTTCTCTACTCAAAGGACAGTTTTCTTTCCTACAGGGGAGAAAGCATATGACACCCTCCAAATATCATTTTCAATATGAAGTGTGAAAACAGACATTATTCTTTGTGAGGGCAAGGGCCCGGCTTCCTTCCTATCTTTAGCCTTGACTTCCACGAGTGGCTGGGAGATTGAACTTCTCTTTTACTCTGTCAGCTCAACACCCTTAAAAGTCCACAGCTGTGGGAAGAGCAAGTAATCAAAACATTGCTAGCATTAACATGGGCTTAATGCTTTATGGCCTAAAAAGTGACTTTTACTAATCCTACATCACTCGGTCCTCATAGCAAGACTACAAGGGAAGAACATTTGCTATCAACCATTTTATAGATGAAGAAACCAAACCCCAGAGGGCTTAAGAAACATGCTCAAGGTCATACAATCAAGTGACCACACTGAGACACATTTCTTTGTCTCAGTGTTCTTTCTGCCCTACCTGGATGCTTCCCAGTAATGACGTCAAGGATGGAGAGGACTATTTTTATTATTGCTAAGATTTTTACTGGTCTTGAGTCATCTTGAAAAAGTTTCACTCAAGTTTGGATTTGAAGAATCTTGGAGAAAATTCAAGTTTTTCCTTCCTCCCTAAATTCATCAGCAATTTCTCCTCAGTAGTATGAAAAACAGACGAATAAACAACATGCAAGATTTTGTTGAAAAGTCTTTTTAAAAGGGTTATCATTTGATAAGCAGCAAAGAAATACCCGGGTAGCCAGAGTGAGAACAATGAAGAGAAAATTAAAAAAAAATTTTTTTTAATGGCCTCAATCAACCTTCCATTAAATATCTGGCCTGTGTTAGGAACGGTTTGCTCAGAAATGGACTGGACCTAGAAGATGGAGCCCCATCCCTTCCATGAACCATATGATTAACTGAATTCCCAAGATTATTTCCATAAAGCAAACCACTAAAATGTTCAATTGCCTTTACATTCACTTCCACCTCCATCTTTTTCTCTTCTTCTTCTAATTTGGGTTGTAAAAATGTCAAGGAGTTTCACAGGGTAGCAATGTATGAGTTACTGGTCTCCGTGACAATTGAAAATCAATGACATTAGATACAGAGATGTACTAATGCCAGTGGAGGAAATGGAAGGCAATGGGTTTTTTTTTTTTAAATAGATATAAGAATCTTGTCATGTGAAGACGTGCAAGTCCTGTCTTACAAAAATCAAAAAGGAGGAATAATTTAGTCTAAAATGTGATGCGATGTCATTGTCCTGTTCGTGTCACTGTTGTGGCTATGATGATTGCAATTTAGATGCCAATAGCAATGCATTCACATATGTTCTAATACTCATGCCAGAATATATTTCCGGGTTTCAATTTGGTGCCGCCTATCTACTAGTTGCTAAGTCAAGAGCTAACACAGCGATCAAGAAATTAATCTTTGTAAACAAACAAACAAACAAACAAACAAACACCTTTAACTCCCAACTTACAAGTTTTCAAATTTACAAGTTTACCTTTTCACTCTGGGCCAACAGAAAAGGTAGCCAGCCTTTCTTGTTTTATTTACGATGAACTTATGACATTCCTTGTTAGCTACTCCTAGAAATAACTAGCAAATCAGGAATGGCACTTTAAAACAGCATAAACTATGAAGGGGGAAAATGCATAACCTATGACATCAAATTACCAAAAATGCAACTTTCTTAAGGTTATAACTGTTGATTTCCAGTCAGTCAAGTGGATTGTCCCATGGCTAATCCTACCCTGTCATTAAGATGGTTGAAATGCCAGACAAATTGTTTGGCAGTCAGTTATTTTGGGGTCTTTAATCACCAAATCAGATGAACCTTGTGGCAATCAGTCAACAGCTCAACAGTTACCCCTGAGAAAAGATTAATCGGATCTGTTCCATAGTAGGGACCAGAGTTACACTGTTTCACGGTAACCATAATAAGCTTGGCGGCAGCAGACTATTGATAACCGCTAAAAATAAAACATCAAGCAAAAATAAAAACCTAGTCATGACTCATTTTTTTAATTTAAGTATAAATATGAATATAAATATGAACTTCTCTCATCCCTTGCTCAGAAACAAAGTCACTACAAAGAAAACTCCTTTACACACTCCCCCGAAAGGGGAAATGAGGGAAGGATGAATTGCATTCACTAAACTTCAAGAAAGAAAATCATCTGGGTAACAGGATAAGTAGTAATTAACATGATAAAAAAAAGTCTAGATTTCTTCACAAACTTAATAACTGAAATGGATCATAATTTACTATTGCCTCTGACCACACAGATCGAATCAGACTCTCCCTAGCTCTTTATCACCTCCTCAGGGAAATCAAGAGGTCTTTCATCAAGATTAATGTCACTTGCAGACCCTATCAATGGGTGCTCGGTGGAACAGAGTGTACTTGAAACTCTGTCACTCCGTTCTGTCTACACTCCACTGCACTCGTCTACACTGGCCCATGAGACAGAAAAAACTGGACTTTCTTCACACAGCCTGATTTTAATTAGCGGAAGGGAATTGCAAGAATGCAATCCTAACTTCACATTTACGTTGTTACTGTACATACATTCACGACGAGAGATATTTAGCCATGGCTGCCATTTTCCCGGGGCTGCAGACAGGAAAACGACGGTTTGAAAACGTGTCTGCCCTCTCTAAGTAAGGATCAATCAAGTCTGTTTCTTCCACTTATTCATTTACATTTCAGAGGGCACATCAAGCCAGTTCAGATGTAAGTGCCTGTTAGCAAACGTGTATGGCCTTCTGCTGATTACACAGTATCATTTATTTTGTCAGTATTAGAAACGTCTTAGCCTCGCCACCTGGAGCTATGGCACTTACTCATTAGATCCCTCTGTCCCACCACATCCCACAGGGGCTGCTAATTACTGGCTTTACTCCATTTAGTCTCCTCTCTGATTTAATTATGTGCACTAAGCCCTAATGAAAAGTACAATATGGCTCTCCTTACCTTGGCATTCTCCATTCCGCTCTTCATGCCCAGCATTGCATAGGCAGTTGCCAATGGGTACCAGCCATTCACCATCTGCCCCACAGTACATTTTTGGCACATCCTTTTCTTCTGAGTTGTTGACACAAGAGCCTCGAACTTCCACCAGGGAAGACGTATCAGCCCCCGTGATGGTGTCTGGAAACTGGGCCAGATTGCGAACCGTGAGCGGACACTTCTTATAGAACACGCGGACCGATACCAGGGCAATGCAGGCTCCCACATCCTGAAAAGCCAGGTAAAACCCCTTTTTGCTCAGGGGCCCTACATCCCGGATCTCGGTGTTCAGCTTCATGATTCGGTCACCAATGTCCACTTGGGTGAAGCTCTCGTCGGCCGCAATGGTGTCAATCTTGGCGAACTGGCTCTCTCGGATAAAACGCTCTTTGTCATTGTCCGATTCATAGTAGTACAGGTTAAACGTCTCCTTGCAAGTCCCCATGCCACCCGGAAGACTGTTGCAGTCTCTCAAGGTGAACTTGATCTCAATGTACACCCTCTGAGCCCCCTCTCGGGTGATCCAATCAGTTCGTAGCCAGTTATTCTGGCTGGCTTCCATCACGTTGCACACTTGGTAGGTTCGGATTGGTGTATTTTTTTCATCCATTATACTCACTTCCTCCCACTGCAAAGATCCAGAGGAAATGTATCAATTACAAAACGTCATCATACAGTGATATGTCAATTCTATTTTACCCTCATAGAAAACTACTGACCACCAACCCTCACTAAAGAAATATCTTATGGGAGATGGGACACCATTTTACTGGGGAAGGACTTCTTTTATTTTTTGTTTTTTTGGTGTGTGTATCTGGTTGCTTCGTTCTTTTGCCTAAAATCCAGAGGCATTGGTAGATTCATTGCTTCTGAGTTCACCAGCGTTTCCTTCTGGTGGTCTAACAACCTCAAATTCACCTATTACAACAGCTACAATTTCAAGTGGCAACAGTTCAAATTTACTCATAAATGAAAAACTAGTATGTGTATTGTTTCAACAACTGAGCAGAGACCTGCAAATTAAGAGCAGGAAGAAAGGAGCTTGCCAAAGGAAGACAATTATCAGTTAATTAGTGGTGCTCCTGTCAGAACTTTGCTCTCTAATACCTAAAAAAAAGTCAGTCGATTTTTTTTTTTTTTTTTTTTGGCACTGTCACTATTCTTTAAAGGGGTAAAGAAAATCTCACTCTTCTGGTTTTGGTAATCCTGGGAAGACAGAGAGTAAACTTTATGGTTGGATTTCTCAAATCCGCTGTCATTTATAACAATGAGACACTTTTCCCAGAGCGACGGATTCAGTGAATGATGTATATTCTTATTTTTATATATATTCCTATTTTTAAAACATATACCCATAAGGAAACAAGAACACACGTACGCCTTGCTTCTAAATATTCTATGGACATGGAAAATAAAATAGTAGGTGGTATCTATTGAAAGCTCAAGAAAATTAAAGAAGGCTTTTAGGGTTTCTTTGCAATCTACTTGCTAACATAAAGATCCTACTGGTGGGACAGTCTGAACTCACTGTGACTGGAGAAGTAATTTCACTCTTGCCACAGCTTGGAAAAATAATCCTAAAAGCAGCAAGATTGTTTGGGGGCTCCTATCAGGCTAGTAGGCAGCCTCCAATTCTTCACTAATATCTACAGTCATGCATTTATATAGATCTGGTATAAATCAGCTTAAGTATCTAACACATGAATATAATTAGAAGAAAAAAGATAGTTTAAAAAAATTCATATTCCATAATAGCTCCACTTAAAGCTCCATTCAATCCAATGAAGTACGTAGAACCATAATGTATCTTTTAACGGGTTTTCCATCTGTGCATTGGAAAACTATTAATGGATGGAAATGTTACTATGTGAAGGACCACACTGCATAAAATTCTGTATCCCTTTCATCTGCGACCATTATGAAAGTTGGAACTGGGAGGGATAAGTGCCCCGTGGTGATGAAAATTTCTTTTTATCCGCTAAGCAATAAATCACCAGTAATTAACTTATTTGGGGGGAAATTCATGTAAATCCAAAAATAGATCTCCACCTTCAAAAAACCCTACTCAGCATGCTTCTCATCTCAGAACAAAGGGAATATGGAGAAACACATTTATCAATGTAAATGAAAGCACACAGGGATATCTCCATAGAGTTCATTCAGGAGAGTTTGGGTCAAATGTGAATTTTCCAGCCTGAACTTAATTGTCTAAACACATTGATCAGTTCACCAGAACAATGACAGATCTCGCCTTAGTTTTGGGTTTTACCATCAGTATCAGAAACTCAATACACTCCTTTAAATGAACGCTGCCAAGAAATTAGGGTTTTGCTACAATGTTGCCATCAGGAGCCATCACTTTAAATTATTCTTATGTTCTACTTAGTTGTCCTTACAGAAGAAAAAAGAGAACAGAGAGTTGTTTCTGACTATGTTTCATATTTGACTTTTTGGGATTGTCAAGTGAGTTTTCCCTTTCTCTCAAAAAATTACAATAACAACAAATAAAAGACAACATTTATTGACAAAACCATGATCCCAAGTTTCCAGCCAAGAAAGATGTAAGCCAATCTACTATAGATGGAAATTTTAGAATAACCAAAAGGGGCAAATGTGCTTTTATCTTAGCTAGAAAGAACTTTTTAAGGCCAATCCATTCTTACTTGGTAGATTACCCAATTCATCCCTTCATTCTACGCCTAAAAAAGTCTTCCTAAATTACATGATCTGCAGATGAATCAGACTTTATAATTCGGCACATAATTTCTCAATGGCATTCCAAAATGTACATTTTGGAATGACTAGTTGGTATTATACATGAGTAAAATGTCATTTCTAACCCCTTACGATGATATCTAAAATGTTACACCCCTGATACTTAAGGAGAGAGAAAAACTACATTCTGCATTCAGAAACCTACCTTCAGCCCATAAAAAATGCTGGGCTCTATGCAATCAGCTATATACGCATGGTATTCTTTTAAGAGACTTCAAGATGACCAAAAGAAGTTTTGTGTTAGGAAAAGTGAGCAGGTGCTCTTTCAGCAGTTTGGGGGTGGGCGTGGGATGTGGGATGTCTACAGCATATTAAGTTGCAGTAAAAGCTTTCCAGAAACTAGATAGACCATAGACTGTACTTGAGAATACGTCATTCCTTGCTTTTAAACAGATCACATGTATGTTTAGTGTAACAAGGCAGGTCCAAAATCGTACTCGATGCATTCTCCCTTCAAACTTGAGAGCGCCCAGTAAGAAAAATAAGGCTCATTAAAATTTTAAAGTGCTGATACCTTCCATCCTCTATTTTGCTAGTAGGTTCTAATACATTCAACCTACAGAGCTATCCTCCTGATCTAGCATGGGAAAGCCTCCCTGAATCAGTGACCTTTCCAGGGTATAGGATTAACAAGAGTCTGACTCTCACAAGATAAAGCTGTACCTTTCTTCGCATTCAAAGGACGAGGGCAATTGCCTGCAATCAGCAGTGAATACAGCCTGTCTACACTGCCAGAGGCCTGCCAATCACTCTCCCTCCCTTTAAAAAAATGGTTTTGAGGGCCGACTGGAATTTTTCAGCAGACATCCAACCAAGTGCAGTCAAGTTCAGGCGGAAAAACAGGAAGGCAAGGAGACCTCTGATTTATTTCATGTGGATTACACGACCTCTTTTGGAAAAAGGCAGCCTAAAATTCTCCATTTTCATTCCTACTTTCTTGCGTTATTTTTGAAACCATGACAGTTTCTGTGAATCTTTACTTTTTCAATCCTTTATTGTTTATTCGTGGACAGGTGTGAGGCACCTGCCTTCGGGTTTTCCCCTGCTAAAGACTTCCCCTCTTTCACCTCCATTCTTTTTAATCAACTGAATCTGTCATAGTTTATCAAGCATAAAAAAGTAGAATGATCTACTTAATTTTTAAAGGACTTGAGAATTATTTAAATTTGGCAGAAGCCAGAGTTACATGCTCTACAGATTTCTTTCCAAAGCTGATTCATTCTGACCTAGTACGAAGGGCGGAGGCGGGGTGGGTGGGGGGGATGTGCCCATTGACCTAACTCTGGTCTCAGAATCTTCAGAAGGAGGCAGTGATGGCAAATTTGAGAAGAAATGAACAGTGATGAACGCTCTTATCCTTTATCTTCTAGCTTCCCCCTTCCCAGAGATTCAAGATTCCAAATACTTAAAGTTTCCACATTCAGCAACAACAATACAAAAGCTTGCGTTTTTGTTTGTTTGTTTGTTTGTTTGTTTGTTTGTTTCTGCATATATTGTGCCGCTGGCACAAGTTCATAGGGCTTTCTCTTGGTGTGCAAGAGAGCTGCAGTTTGATTTACAGTGGAGACAGCAAGGTAAGGACCGCCCCCATCCCCATCCCCCGACCCCGCCCTGTTGCTTACACATAGATCTAAGCCTGTACCTGGTGCAATCAGAAATGTTTTCTCCCTGGTATCTTTATTTGTGCATTTTCTTCATCTGGAAACAGAACAATTGTTCTAAAATGAACCCTGTCAGGATTTCATGACCACCCCATTAATAGGCACAAATTCTAATTTGGTCCCTGGATCGTATTTCTTGAGGGTAGTTTTAAATAGGCATCGAAGTCTATGCCTCCACCAATCTCCTAATTTTGAAACCCCTTTCTGCCCTTTTGGTTTCTACTTCTTCCATGACAGAGCTATCCAAAGGGAGTATAGGATTTCTCCAACAAAGCGTAATTCACTTCATAGGCCATGGCAGAAATCTGACCCCCTCACCACAATCAACAAGAATCAAGCCATTAGGACTCTCAGAAAGTTGCTAATCACTCCTTTTTACCCTTTGGATCAGAGAGCAACTCGGAACTTACCCCTCCTTCCAGAGGGCTCGCTATCCACCCAAGTTCTCCCTGAACAGACCTGGAATCCAATAAAGTAACTGCAAGAAAACAAAGAAAAAATGGATTAATTTCCAATTGCAAAAAACAAAACAAAACAAAACAAAAAAACGAAACAAAAAAAAAAACCCCACTACTACAAAAACCATTTGCCTGAGCGTTTCCATATGTACTGAGGTGCGCATATCCTGGTCTGATCAAAACCTAAACTGGGTCTCACTTATGTAAATAATCATTACTTACTTGATCTTCTCCCCTCTTTAAATCTGCACGTTCTTATTTATTTAACTTGCTTAGCATTTAAAATTCCATCCCAGGACTGGGTTGATTCATTTTCTATAAAGGATGAATAGAGAATCTCAAGTACAATTCACAGAATAAATATATCTATGTAGGGCAGTTACACTCCAGAGCCAAATCTGCATTCATCTCTGTCTGTAATCTACTAGAGTTATTTGTTTTTGCAAGTTTCAGATGACCACATAACTCATTATCATGGTGACAGAGCCACAAGTGAATTCTAACAGAGAGTACTCAAAGGGTCATGAAAAGGCTCTCTACCATTTCTTTTTCCCCTCCCCCACAAAATAAAGAGACCCTGGAAGTGATATCCAGCTCCTTTTTTTAATATATATCAAAGTTTCAGAGAGGGGAAATAGCAGACCTGTAGAATTAAAACGCAAACACACTAGAATATTCTCTTCCCCAGGTCTTTTGGAGGACAACCAAAGACTTCTCAGCCTAGAAGGACATCAGTGGTTTGAATTTTAGGTGAAAGAGTGCTCCTTAATAGATTTAGTGGGTTTCTGCGGCACCTAAGAGTGCGTGTCAGAGCCCCAGGAAAGGATGGAGGGGGGGAGAAGGAGGGAGGTAAGCCACCGAGCTGCTACACCCCACCCAGGCTGGAACTGTCCTAGGCACGGAGGACATTGAAAAGGACACAATGGATTCCTAACCTCTCCACATTCCCTTTCCCACCGAGATCTGCAGGCCTGGGGGTCGAAAGGCCCATCTCAAAGGAACCACTGGGTTATTAATTTGATCAGTGAGGCTGGCTCTTTAGGCTGGGGGAGGGGTGGGAATACGGAGCCCTCATCCTTGCTCCTGGGCACCCTGATTCTCCATTTCACCGCCAGGCCCCTGAATTCTGCCCACCTTCCCTCGTTTCATCACCAAGTCCAAGGGGTTCGAATCAGCGCTTTCTCCCGGTTTCCCCGAGGAGCCTGAATTCCTAGGGTCTCTTAATTATTTTAAAATGTAGAGCCCTCCCTGGGTCGCTCCCTCCCGGAGTTGCGCCCCCCTCCTCATTCCCTCTTCTGGGTCCCTAGAGAAAAGCCCGCTACATCCATTTGGATTTATGTAAGGTGGATTAGGGACACAAAGGGAACAATAAGACCCAATTTACAAAAAAAGGGAGGGAGTAGAAAGGGAGGGTAAAAGGGAGAAAAGGAAACGTGATGGGAATAAAAAGCAACAAAATGAATTAATTTTTAAGGGGGAGGAGCGGCGGGGGGGTGTGTGTAGACACCACCCCCCTTCCTTCTGCATCAGCCTACAGCTCCATCAGCACCATTTTTGTCTAGCCCTCCCAAGTTTTGCCTCCAAAATAAAAGGCAAGAAAGAGGTAAAGAAAAAAGAAAAAAAAAAAATCCGTGTTACGTCTGGTGCCAGAGAGGTCTTGAGGGACGTTCTTAACAAGTGTGCGAAGTAGTCAAGAGAAAGCGAGATCCGTGCTTCCACTAAAAGGAATGGCCGTGGGGATCGAGGGGCCTCAGCCACCAGGATGGCACGAGGAGCCAGGAGGAAGAGGCGAGGAGACCGAGCTCGCGCCGGGCGGGAGGGCGCCCCTTTGCTCCAGTGTCTGCCTGCAGGTGTGCGAATCTCTGGGAGCCTCCGTCTGGCGAGCTCCTGGGAACCGGCTGCCCAGCCAAGGCTAAGTTGGTTTTTGGCTCCCTCCTTCGGAACAGGGAAAATAATAAATTGCGCAGGGACGCGTGGACGGATTCTGGAGAGATGGACGGATGAACAGACGGATGGATGGATAGACGGATGGGGGAGGAGCAGGGGGTGAACGAGCCGACCAGGCGGGTGCGAGGCTCAACGCACGCTGACCTGAACACGAGCGGCACCGAACACAGGCGCACACGATCAGGGCACTCGCGCAGAGGCACACACAGTCGTCCGCGTCCACGCGGGCACCCGCGCACCCACACACACGCATTTGTGCGCGCGCGTACACACGCAGACACACACACTGACACACGCACATTCAATTCGCCTTTTTCTGAGATCATCAGAAGCTGAATGATCCACATCCACCTCCCCTACACAGATAACACTCTTCCCAGCACGTCCGAAGAGATGCGCAGAAAATAGCACCCGGACGGGTCCAGTCGGTACCGCACATTCCATCCAAACTAACCCAGTCTTATAGTTCTAGGGGGAAAACCCGAAAACTAGCACGTCCAACTTGCCGGCGGGTTCCCCGGGTCTGCGGGGTTGTCTGAGGAGCATGGGCGCCCTTAGGCCAGCGATCGCACACCCGGAGCGCGCGGCCCAGCGGGCAGAACGGTGTCTGACGCCCGGCGCTCCAGAAATCAGGTCACTGGCGACCTGCGAGCGGCGCCACGACCGCTGCGCAGCGGAGGCCCCGCAGCCGCGTCCTGGGAAGCCCGGGGCTCGGGAAACTTTGCAGAAACCTGAGCTCCGAGGCTTTCTCAAGGATCCGGGAGCACCAAGCGCTCACTTGGCCCCAGGCTTGCGTCCCTCCCCCCGTTGACCGGGGCTGGGTTGGGAATGGTGGTAAGGAGCGCTAGGTCCATTTTTTTCTTTTTCTTTTTTTTTAAATCCTGGCGTGAGTTCCCGTGTATCCCCTGGGGCTCCTGAAGCTCGGCTCGCCGGCGGATGCTGATAAACTTTGTCCTTTCGCTACAAACTTGGGTAGCTCCGCCGAATGCACGGTCACCTCCCGGGCCAGGCTGCCCGACGGCTTCCCGCCACCCCCCTGGCGGATCCCTTCGTTCTGGCCCCCTTCTCCGGAGTAGGGGTGCGCCGCTCACCCCAGGATCCCCTCACACGCTCCGGCCTCGCGCTCCCGGGGATCGTTCGCCCGCAGATGCACCGCTCCGCCCGAGACCGCAGAAGGACCGCCCGGCTCTTACCTTCATTCGCGGGGTACACCCTGGAACCGGTGACAGCGTCGCAAATCCCAAAGAGAAACGAAAAGAGGGCGAAATAGAAAATCCCAGCCATGGTTCGCCGGTGCCAACGCCGCTCCTGCCGCTTCTATCCCAGTGGAATAAATGCTTAAGTTAGGAGTGCAGCAGGCTGAAGACATTGCCAAGGGGGCGGGCCCAGCCCGTGACGTGTCCCCGCCAGTCCGGGGCCCGCGGCCAATGGCGGCGCAGACGCGGAGGTCCGGCCCCGCCCCGCCGAGCAGGGCCCGCCCCGAGGCCCCGCCCCCTCCGGGCTCGGCGGGGCGCGCGGTCTCCCGGGGCCTCGGGGCCCCAGCTCTGCCGGGTTCCCGCCCCCGCCCCAGGGAGACGGCGCGATCCCTGGACGTGGCCTCAGGTGTCCAGCCCCTGGACAGTGGAAGGAGCTTCGAAGACTGCATTGACTCGCGGGGGGGGCAGGTGGGGGGGGAATCTGAGGAAGATTGGCAACCCCGTCTCCCCCCCGCCCCCGCCACTGGGGTTTGAGACGAAGGGAAAGGTTCTTTTGCTGCAATAAAATAAGTATAAAGTTGACCTCCTTCTTCGCTGTCGCTCTTTTCTGAGGGTCGAAGCGTTCGCGTCTCGAGCGTCCGGGCTGGCGCCTCTGCCACCCTCTGCTACCTTGCCCTGTGTGTGTCTTTAGGGCGCATCTCCAAATGAAATGCTCTTTGGGGGAACTGTGTGGCTCGGTGCTTTCTTTCTTCCCTGGCTCCCCAGCTGCCTGGAGAGCAGAGACCCGACCGGTCCCCAACGTCCCGGGCGGGTCCCGGCGGGAGGCCAGGCTCAGTCACCGTCTCCAGAGACGGAACCGGTGACTTCTGAGCAAAGGACAGGAGCCCTCCGGCTGCACCTGGCGTTCACCAGCCGCCCTGATCGCGGCCGGGACAGCGCTTCCCATCGCCGCAGGACGCCCGGAGAGGCCCGGCGCGAGCTGCGGGAGTCCGCCTGCGCGTTTCCCGCGGGGCCGGCCCCGGGACGGGGAGCAGGGGCAGAAGCGGAGGGCTTGAAGCGGGAGCTGGGGTGCCTGCTGCCGGGAGCCCACGCAGGTGGGGATCGGAGGCTGCCTGGCGCCGCGGCCGCAGCTCTGCGCTCCGACGGCGCCCGGCCGCCGCTCCGCACGGCTCTCCGCGCGGGGGAGCGCAGCGGTGCGCTGCACACGGGGCGCAGACCCTCGCGGCTGCCCCTGCCCCGGCCTGCGGGTGTCACTGTCGACCTTTGGGGGGAACGTGGGCCCCACTGGGCCTTGGGCTGTTCCCAGATGTCCCGGCTGCGCGTCTCACCGAGGCCGTAACGCAGCGGGCGGCCGGGGCACCGACCCCCGACGCGACTCGGGGCGTTTCTCCGGACCTTTAAAGGCGCCCCGGTTCCCGCTGAAGCCTCCTTCTTCCCTCCCCTCCCCCCCTCGCCCCCCGGCCGTCCCGCCTCTGTCTCCCTCCAGGGTAGGACAGGGATTTTCTCCGGAGCCTGGGTCCCAGCGGGTGGTGGAGAGGGGGAAGCGCCTTTCCCACTCGGCTCATCATGAGGCAACCGCGCCACCTGCCGGCCACACGCAGGAGTGCGCGGCCCCCGCGGAAGGGCGAGCGGACAAAGACAGCTACCTGCGACCCGCAGACTGGAGGCGTGTCCGCCGGTGTCTTTTCAGCCGCCCGCCCGCGTCCCCCGCGCACCCTGACCCCTCCTGCTGTGCGGTGGCCCGCGGGGGTGCGGAGCACCCAGGAGCCGTGCTTCTCGCCAGCTGGGTTACGAATCAGAGAGCGTTTCAAGGAGAAACGCATAATCAATATCCCCAAGGTTGCTGGAGTAGCTTCTGTCCCTGGAGGGGGAAAAAAAAAAAAAAAGAAGCAGCGGATCCCGGCTGTGGCTTCGGGTCCTTGGTCCCTGGAGCGCATCGTGTCTTCTCCGTGGCTGGGGAACTGTACCCCTGCAAGCTCGGAAGCGGGCTAATGAGACGGACAAGTTTTGTTTGAGCGCGCTCGGCGAGGCGGAGGGCAGCAGCGGTGTGGGTCGGTGGCCTCGCGGACAGCTTGTGGGCCCCAGGTGTTTGGGCGTCTCGGAGGAAGACCGGCAATGTCACAGTCTGAGGACATGGATTTCAGTTTTTGTAGCTCCTGTTTTCACACAAGTAAAAGGGGGGGAGGGGAGGTGCACACGCGTGATGTACATGTATGTGTATGTATAAATTATTGAAACCACTACACGAAGTCCCTTTAAGGGATTCGCTTCTAAATTCTTTCATGTGTCTTCCCGGGCTTTATAGAAACAGAAAGATGAATCTTTATTCCTGCCGTTTGGCACAGCCACTGGAAAGAGGAAAGAGCGATTGGAATTCTGACTAAAAGCGTTTTTCAACAAACCTTGCTAGTTGCCTCTGCAAAAGTTTTCGTTTTCGTTAGTTTTAGTTTTACACGTACCTGTAGTTGGAATGGAAAATTGATTGCCCGCCTTCCTAAAAACAGTAATATTTCTAGAACATGTACCGTTTTTCGCCTCCCGGGACGTGCGCGTTGACTGTTGAACAAGGTCTTTCCAGCCCGATCTGCCTGAAAGCGAGACTCCGTTTGCTGGGGCCCATTAGGTGACTCTCCCTTTGTTCTTCTCATTTTCCTTTTTCAGACCCCAAAGCAGCCCGGTAACTGGAGGATCAAGAGGTGAGATATACAAACTTGGAAAGCTGAACTCCACCTTGCTCTTTGAAGAATTTCTGGCATGAATATCAGAAATGAAGTGCTGATGTTCACGGCCACCACCCTAGAGGGAAAGGTCTCTAACCTAACAGGCATGATCCCTCCCCCCAAATCGGGCATCAGTGAAATAAAAGATGGTGGCCCAGTCCGTCATCAGCTTGGAACCCTCCCACCCCCACTTTACTGGAAGACACTTAAGAATTTTCAAGTGTTTGAGGGTATTTACAACAAATCAACAACCCACTGGGGTCATGAGCATACGATAGGATACCATAACCTCAAAAAGTACCTAAACCCATCATTTAAAAAATGAATTAGCTAGGCTTTAGAATAAAACAATTCTCCTAAATGTTTTATTTAGGATTCAAGAGTATTGGGGTGTCTAGGTGGTTCAGTCAGTTTAGCATCTGACTCTTGATTCCGGCTCCATCGCGTCCCAAGGTGGTGGGATTAACTCTCCCATAGGACTCCGTGCTGAGTGTGGAGCCCATTTAAGAGTCTCTCTCTTTCCTTCTCTGTCTCTCCCTCTGCCCCTCTGCCCCATTCATGCTGTCTGTCTCTAAAAGTTTAAAACAAAACTCTAAAAAATGAAAAAGAATTGGAGAGAATTTGAACCCATTAAAGACATGTCAAAATATATGAGCTTATAAACAATGAATATAGCAATCCTGTATTTCAAAAAATTTGGATACATATTTTTCCCTCCTTTGCCACAAAGACTTGAGTTTCAAAGTACCTCTTCAAATACTAAGTTGAGTTAAGGTTGGTTTTCGGAAGTCTTTTAAGTTTGTAAAGACATTTTAAGTATCCCAGAGTTTCTGCCTCTAAGTGGAGGGCTAATTTCACCAAAGTGGCGACAAAAGGGACTTTGTCCCATGGACAAGTCAGCAATGACCAGAATACATGAAAGACTAGAGAGAGGGTGACACCAAGAAGATGAATCTGCTCTACCTTTTACGGAGCACTGCTGGGTTTTCTTTTAAGCTAGTTTGGCTGGACTTCCCTGGACATCAGTCTTTTTTTTTCTTTTTTCTTTTTTGTTTTTTTTAATGCTTATTTGTTTATTTTTGAGAGAGAGAGTGAGAGAGAGCATGAAGGGGGTGGGGGCAGAGAGAGAAGGGGAGAAAGAAAATCCCAAGCAGGCTCTGAGCTGTCAGCATAGAGCCCGACATGGGGCTTAACTCACAAACCCTGAGATCATGACCTGAGCTGAAATCAAGAGTAGATGCTTAACTGACTGAGCCACCGAGATGCCCCTGGACATCAGTCTTTTTATCCATGAAGTGGAGCCCCCACCAGCACTGCACGGACTCCCTGTCATTTCCAGAAGCAGGGTTTTCAACACAGATCTCTAGCTGATTTTTTAGGAGCTGTGTGTCTTTGGGGAAGTTATTTAACCTCTCTGAGATACAGTTTTCTCATGTATGAATTGAATTGATGTTATGTGGTTCATCTAAAGATTGAATGAATTTTGTAGAGCACCTGGTATGTGGTAGGCAGTTTTTATTACTCTCAAATAATATTTTACTAATAGCTATTTAACAGTTCATAACTTAATACTAATCATGTTGTATCATCAATTTAGTATTAAAAGTTTAATGTTATTAAGTGGGAAATCATTTATTCAGCTGAACCTTCCCTTCCATGAGGAAAGTGGGCACTGTGATTTATACCTTAAGCTCCATGAGACTGGGGTGTTTTATTTCACTGATTCCTAGAGTAGGAAGGGAAATAACTTTTATTTTTATTTTTATTTTTATTTGTAGGAGAGAGAGAGACAGTGTGAGCAGGGGAGGGTCAGAGAGAGAGGGAGACACAGACTGTGAAATAGGCTCCAGGCTCTGAGCTGACAGTCAGCACAGAGCCCGATACGGGGCTCGAACCCACGAACCGCGAGATCATGAGCTAAGCGAAAGTTGGATGCCTAACTGACTAAGCCACCCAGGCGCCCCGGAAAATAACTTCTAAAGTCTTCCCTTCTTTCATTATTGATTTGTTACAACTCACACTCAACCCATATTCCTAGATGGTGCAATTGGATTTGAACCTAGGGGTTGGACTTCTCTCCAAATTTAAGTTTCAAAAACAGTTAAGTGAAACAAGGTGCAGAGAATCCAACATCCCACCACCAAATAAAAATATTAGTGATCATGAATAACCAAAGCTCTGTCTAATGACATAGCCAAGAAGACACTCCTGACCATAAGCTACCACCTGAAATATGATGACCTGAAACAACATTTGGTGAGTCTCCTACAGCTCCCAGAAAACCCTTTTGGAGATTTTATCCTTTGATATCAAAGCTTGGATGTTATTTCTGATACAAGAGAAATAGTACTCTTGTTAGCCCTTTACACCTGAGTGAGAAATATGGCCACAGAGCTCAGGTCTTGACCAGTTAGAAGACCGAGGGAAGGACACATGAAAAGGCCTTTCTGAGTCACTGAGAAGGACACGGACAAGGACTTCTCCAGGAAGAAGGCTCTTCTGAAAGTTTGGCGCTGTACCTGAATTTTAATTCAGTTTTAACATTTGCCAATTGCCTACTGTGTGCCAAACACCATGTGTTTCACGTGTCAAAGGTTTCTTCTCAGACCTGACCATGCATGATGCCTACCACACGGGGACCTAGGGGCTGAGCAGAAACCATCAGGAACATTCCGTTGTCCTCGGGACCTCTAAAAGGGAGGTGGAAAGAGAAGACACTCGATTAAGTTCTGGGACAGCTCTAGATACCGAGAACTAAACAGTTTGTGGAGAAAATGAACCTTTGTTCAAGAGAATTTGGAGGAGATCATTTGCATCAGGCTTTGGCTGCATTGGGAACATGAGTTAAGCACCGAAACTATTTTACTTTGTATTTTGCATAAAAACCATGGCCCCAAAGAAACAGAAAATGCTGTTTACTTGGAAACCTTCAATACAACACCCATGAAATGGTGTTCACTCACTCCAACTCAAAAGGCCAACATAAGGCTTCGAGTTGCAGTGATTAAATACTTCAATATTTAATAGTTATGTTGATTTATGATCATTGAAAACTTTTGAAATTATAGTTGTTTTATGATGAAATATTAATGATAATATATATGTGGATAACAGAAACTGGTACAATTTTTAGAGTCATTTTTACAAGAGAAATAATTATCTCGTTAGAGAACCAATTTATGGAAGTCTTGTAATAGCCCTCTTTTTTGTTTTTCCTGAAGAACAATGTGTAATAGCAATGAAATGCTGTAGGAAAAAGAACGTAACCATGAACATATTTTATGATTTACTGCATAATGAGAATGTAAGTTTGGAAACCTAACTTTTTCCCCCCATCATAGTCTAAAGCATTTAGAGAGTATTTTATGTCCCAAACATTTGTTTTATAATTTCAAAAGATCTCCGAATATTCTGACAATGTCTAAAATGACAGAGAACGTATTTCCTTATGTAGAACATAAATCTTGTACATGCTTGTTTATATAATGGAAAACTAAAAGTGTATTTATTGAGGAAATGTTACTTTTGAAATTTTATTTATGTATCATTTTTGTAACCTAATCATTTATGGCAAACAGTAAATAGGAAAAGCCTTTTCTCTGTAAAAGATTAGGTCTTTTGACTGTTTATTCAAAGGGGATATGAGGAAACTTCAGCCAAAACTCCAAGAAAGCATGGGGTGCCTGGGTGGCTCAGTCAGTTAAGCGGCCAACTTCAGCTCAGGTTGTGATCTCCCGGTCTGTGAGTTCGAGCCCCACATCAGGCTTGTGCTGACAGCTCACAGCCTGGAGCCTGCATCCCATTCTGTGTCTCCCTCTCTCTCTGCCCGTCCCTTTCTTGCCCTGCTTGCTCTCTGTCTTGCTCTCTCTCAAAAATAATAAACATTTTTTTAAAAATGGAAAAAAAAAAACTCCAAGAAAACATAGTATATGCTCTTTCCGGCATCCCACACTACTTGAACTCCACTGTATGTTAATGAAACCTTATTAAAATCAATTGAACACTGGGCGCCTGGGTGGCTTAGTCGGTTAAGCGTCCGACTTTTGCTTGGGTCATGATCTCGCAGTTCATGGGTTCGAGCCCCCCGTCGGGCTCTGTGCTGACTGCCAGCTCAGAGCCTGGAGCCTATTTCGGAGTCTGTGACTCCCTCTCTCCCTGACCCTCCCCTGCTCACGCTGTCTCTCTCTCTCTCCTAAAAATAAAAATAAAACATTAAAAAATTTAAAAAATAAAATAAAATAAAATCAATTGAACACAAATACATTCCCTACATAAAGAAATACAAGAGTAAGATTCATGAACATGTTTGGTTACAAGTAGCATTATTTGGAGGCATTGCGGGTGTGTAATGTTGAAAATAATGAAGAATTTCTATATAATAAATGCCGGCTCAAGAGTGTACACATAAAGCTACATCACACAATTTTAAAGGTACTAAGCAACCCTCTGCCACTAAGTTATATGTAGAACCACCTTTTCTAGACCTTGACTATATTTGCACAAATAAACTGTTGTAAATTCAGGCCAACAATGAGTTTTATTTGAAGCAGGGAGGTAAGAAGAATTCAGTTAGTAGTGGATCATTTGACTCAAAGTGACATTTAAAGTATATCAATTCAGGGGCACCTGATTGGCTTAGTTGGTTAAGCACCAACTTCAGCTCAGGTCATGATCTCATGGTTCGGGAGTTCAGTCCCTCATTGGGCTCTATGCTGACAGCTCAGAGCCTGGAGCCTGCTTCCAATCTTTTGTCTCCTCTCTCTGCCCCTCCCCCGCTTAAGCTCTGTCTCTCTGTCTCTCTCTCAAAAACAAAATAAACATTACAAAAAAGTATATCAATTCAACCACTTGTTTTTCCTCTTATTAAATTGTATGTGTATGCACACCTGGCTTTGTTTTTTGCTGGGAAGTGAGAGAGTCAAAAATCAGGCATTAAAGGGGCGCCTGAGTGGCTTAGTCGGTTAAGCGTCCGACTTTCCGACTTTTGTTTAGGACATGATCTCGCGGTTCCTGGGTTTGAGCCCCGCGTCGGGCTCTGTGCTGGCTGCCAGCTCGGAGCCTGGAGCCTGTTTCAGTCTATGACTCCCTCTCTCTGACCCTCCCCTGCTCACGCTGTCTCTCTCTCCTAGAAATAAAAAAAATTAAAAAAAAAATCAGGTATTAAAGTGTAGATGATGGTATTCCCATGAGATTTCTTTTTTTTAACCTTTGGACTCTATGAAAGTAACCTTCTGAGAACAACACCCTTACCATCTGCAACCGGACTGGGGACAGAGTTGGTCTCATTTTGGAATGAGTCTCTCTTCTATATGAGATATTAGTACACTGTAAATGTTTTAGGTTTTATTTCCTGGGATTTGATGCTTCACCCCAATATTCAGGATTGACATGTGGGAATATGTCATCATATTCACTTTATCTCCTGCTGCTCTGAATGAAAACCATTTGAATCAGAGATGCCTGTGTGGCTCAGTCTGTTAAGCGTCCAGCATCAGCTCAGGCCATGATCTTGTGGTTTGTGAGTTCGAACCCCATGTTAGGCTCTATGCTGATAGCTCAGAGCCTGAAGCCTGCTTCAGATTCTGTTTCCTTCCCTTTCTGCCCGTCCACCACTCATGCTATGTTTTTTCTCCCTCTCTGTCTCTCTCTTTCTCAAAAATAAAGACTAAAAATTTTTTTGAATCAGAACATGCACAGGTGGTTATGAGACAGATTCCAACATATATGAACTTTAAGAGTGAGGTCCTATCTCTAAAACTTCAACCGGCCTATTTATATTACATTAGACACCTATCAGAGGTAAATGAACATTGGCAGGAAATTAATCAAGTCTTTTCCATTAAATGGTCAGTTGACTGGAGCTCAGTAAAGCTGGGACCCATTTCCTCTGTGTGTCTCATTATGTTCTTATCTGAAACTTTTATAGTTTTCCCTCGGATTGTTATCATTTAAAATACTTTGATAAATGTCCAGTTGTACCCACACTGCTTAGCAGGCCACCTTTGTTAAGTTACGCACAAAACTAAATTTGCAATGCAGAAAACATTGCAAAAGTAATAACGAAATTTAGGATGCTTCAGGCCTCTCTACTTACAGCTGTCTTCAGCAATTTACTTCTCACGCCCCTTTACAATATGTATTTATGTGTTACCGAATTATTTATAAACTTGGGTGCTGTTTTAAAAACCTGACTTCGATTAAAAATAAGATTAGCTGGCTTTAAAACTCCTAAAGCCTTCTCAGTCTGGACAGGTCTGTGATTTAGAACCTTCCGCTTCTTGTGTTCTGATTTAATCTGCTCGGCTCTCTGTTTTTTTCCAAGTCCACCTACACCCAGCTGTCCATCTTCCTGCAACCTTTTTGCTGTCAGTCAAGTGACAGCCTTCGATGGAAGTTTTGTGCACCAAGGCCTCCTGGGGCCCAGCACCACATTTAGATGGAAAAGAGTAGGGGGAATATAACCAATTCTTCTTGAGAAACTGGGGATGGGAAAGTAGCAGTGGGGGAGTTTGGATCCACAGCCCTTCAGAAAAGCATTCTCAAACACATGCAAAAATGCAAACACATATACCAAACGCCCACATCTGTAGCCCAGCACCAGTGTGATGTAAAAGCACCCTGGGAAGGCAAGCATTCTGAGACTTGTTGATGCAAAGAATAAAGCGCCCTTGCTGAATTTTATCAGGGGTTGAAATCCAAGAATGGACCTAGTTTCTCTCTTAGTGTGACTGATCACATGTCTCTAGCTTCCCCTTCTCGGACGGACTGATTCTTAGCCGACTTGTAAGTACTAACATCTCTTCGTAAAAATTGCCTGGATATATTTGTTTTTGCTAATTGGAGAGTAGCTAGGGGAACGTTCTGCTTATCACTTTGTATGGATTGCATCCTGCTCAATGTAATGTCTTAATATTAAGAGGAGGTCACATCCTATAATACGAAGCCACACTTTGGAGACATTTCTATTTGTACAGTGGAGATTACTTCCCTGAGAAGCCAGATAGGTCATTAGCACAAATGAAAATTTTGATCTCTAGAAGGGGAGCCTGAATTAAGATGTAGGCCTTATTTTAATTACTTTGTTTTTATTTGGTGTCATCTGCATTCTGATTATAAGAGTCTCTTAAATTTGACATCATTTTCCCCATCCTCTAAAGTTGCAGGATCTTTAAACAAAATGTTCCAGGGTTATGTTAACATCACTAGGAGCCCTGATAGTCTCTAAAAATAAACAGATTAATTTTCGCCTTGTCTCGGGAAATGAAATATAGCTGCTTCTGTTTCAACTAAGGTATATGTCTTCCAAAAGATTTTATACACTATAACATCATAATGTATTATATTCGACTTTTCATGTTAGCTACATTCAAGTTCTACTTTTATTGTGTTCTTATTTTTGTTTTTTTGGAGGTAAGAAGATGTAAAAGTAAAAAGTGTGATGATATAAATTTGAATATTATAATTTACCACCCTATATATAAATTGTTTTGCTGTCTGGGAGCATGGATGCTCATAACCTTTTGGGTTTCTCTTCTACCAGGCAAAAGACAGGTGACAGTTGTTCACAGATGCAAGTATAACCAATAAACCTGAGTAAATAACTTTATAACCCTGGAGTTTATTCGGGATGTTAACACAGATGCTTGGCAAATCCATGGGGAATGTTAGGCAAATGTTTGATTTACCAGTGCCTTAAACCTATTGAGTGTAAAGCCAGTAATTACCAAGAAAATAATTTTGTGACTTTTCTTTTCTTGCCTGAACACAGTCATCTTCAAACTCAGTGCTTCTCTGGTACTTAGTATAAGCCAAATAGAACAAGTTGAAATGTAAAGAGTTCTGGGAAATTATACACACACACACACACACACACACACACGCACACACACACACACAGCTGAGGAGTAATAAAGATAGCAGCCTTTAACTTTTAAAATCAAAGCCCTATTATTGATTATTCTCAGTTTACATAGATCTTTTCAAAGATAATTTACCTGTGTATAATTCTGTAATGTGTTTTGCTCTTCATATTCTGATAAAATATACATGCATAATTTAAATCTAATATCACTTAGAGTTCAACTTTTTTGATGGTTGATTAATTTTCAAAATGATGACATCGGTGAGAACAAATGAAGGAATACTGGGAATTAATATTTTAAAGCTCTGGAAACCCCCAATAAATTACATTTGGTTGTAGGTAGAAAGAAAGCTTTTAGTAAATTGTCTTCTTAGTCAGATGATGCCAAAAATAATATTGGTCTTTAGAATTCAGTTTGGGTTGATTTGGTATATTTCAATATGAAGCATACCAGGAGGTTATCTGTACAAATATCACACACATATATGCACACGTTTATACATGAACTCACACAAACCCAGAAATATTCTTGGTACACCACTGAGGTTCGTTATCCCTAAAGAATAGACCTTCGTGTAACCCTATCTCACCTTCTAACTCAGAATAAAAGCAATTTATGGGGAAGAGGGGGAAGGACGGTTGATTGTTAAGGAAAAAAATAAACTCCTTAAAAATCGGCATCTGTATAAAATTGCCTCTTTAAACCTCAAAATAAGTTATTGATTTTCTCTTTTAAGTCCCTATTATTGAATTTCTCCTTAATACATTCTTCACCATAGAAAAGCATACATTTTTCCTTTTATGATCCGTGTATTTAATTTGGAAGTGATAACCATGAAAGATGAATTTCAGTAGGTAGTTACACTGTGCATGGAGGGGTGTTTTCCTACATGTGTATTCACAATTAAATCAGGGTAGAATTAATCTATGAAATAAAATTGAGCTAGCTGATGGTAAAAATTTCCCCAAAACTTTTGAAGGTTTACTTCTTTTGTGTGACCACATGAGATTTGCATTGACTCTCTTTATAGGGTCCATTCATTATAGCCATTTGGGGACTAAATGTAGATTTCCACACAATTACTTGCTTGCTGCCAAACCAAAATGAATGGCCTTATGTTGTACCATATTGGACAAACGTGCCCACTTCTGTAAACAGAGTATCTAATTACATTCCCCATTGTCTCTGCAGTCAACTTTTGATTTTAGGAGCTTGAAGATTCTCCCCCAAGCCACGGACACTGGCTTTTTTGCTAGCTGGTTATTTGACTGCACTCAACAAGGAGAGGAATAAAACCCCAAACAAACACAAATAGCTTAGCTGTTTGTTAGCAAGAACACTTAAAAGTTAGATGGTTTAGAAGATTCAGATTGGTGATTAAAACGAGATTTGGAGAACGTGAAGTTTTAAAATCACTTCCTCTTGTTCTCACTTTTTCCCCAGGAAGCAAAGTTAGAATTCATTGACCTTTTGAAAACATTGCCAGAAATTAAGCATTGTACAAAAATCTATTTCTTCATGGGATGGTGTAATAGAGCCATTTACAGATTCAACACAGGAGTCTTTGACCATTTGACTGACAACGGCATGTGGTTTCTAACATCACTGAGACTCAAATTTAAATTATGCGCTTTATAGCTAACCCAGGAAAAGGTGTCATTTACTTAAAGGACTAACTGTCCATCTGGCATTCACCTCTTCTCAGCTCTCATGTTTTGTGCTCTTCATCTCAAACACAATCGTTCTTTTTACATTTTTCACCCTCTAGGAGAGAAATACATGTGCTAGTGAAAGTCTCGGTTTCTTAGTCTGTAAAATGGGGCTAATAATTATACATGCTTCAGGATTGTTATAGGGAATAAGTGAGATACGCCACATACTGCCATAAAGAGTACCAGGCACAAAATAATTGTTTGTTGTTAATAGTATTGTATCTTAATTTCGTGTTCAGTGAGTGAGGTGCCAAATAATTGTGATAAGTCATTTTTTAAGTTCCACTATGTTTTTATAATGTAACAATTGTCTAGAAGATTGTTTTTATACTTTTTTTTAATATTTACTATTTTTGAGAGAGAGGAAGAGAGACAGAGGATGAGCAGGGGAGGGACAGAGTGAGAGAGGGAGACACAGAATCTGAAGCAGGCTCCAGGCTCAGAGCTGTCAGCACAGAGTCCGATGCAGGGCTCGAACCCACGAACCGCGAAATCATGACCTGAGCTGAAGGCGGACGCTCAACTGACCGCGCCACCGAGGCATCCCACAGGCGACCAATTCTTCATTAATGGAATGTGGATTCTGTTTATAATAACAAAGTAGAGCATGGGGCCTACAAACACATGTCAACCAATAAAGAAATGCCATATTAGAAAGCAAAAGTTCTGGATTGATGGATATGGGATAAGTGTTACCTCCCTGTAAGCCTCAGTTTCCAATCTAGATCATCAAAATGGTTCCTTTCAACTCTAAAGTAATATAATCCTAGCAACTTCCACACTTTTTCCTTGGGGAAGAAAAAAGTTTCATATTCAATCACTTCAAAATAATTATCTACTATTCATAAACAAAGCAAACATTGAGTGGGTTGTATGCAACTTGATGTGTCTGTGTATAAATCCTTTTAATTTCTGTACAAATTCTGTAAGGAGAATACTTCAAACCTAAAACATAAAAAAGCTCTGTTTTCCAAAATGACATATTTAAAAACTCAAGCGTACGAGAGAAATATATGAAATGCTCCATGTAGTTAACCTCTATTATCATGTTAACCTTTTACTGTGTCTATGAATACAAGCTTATGAGTTCATAACTCTCAGAGTTAGAGGGTCTTCATAAATAAAACAGCCCACTTAGATCTGCATGTTTCAAAAAACAAGCCAACAGATGGATGCATTTTTAATTAGTCAATCCATTGCTATCTTTTGGTTAGAAAATTTTCTTGCAGGTTGTACAAAATCTTTCGCTGAGTACAAAAACAAGGAGAATTTCAGAATCACAGGTTTCCTGAAAGAACTATATATTTCAATACTTTGATAACCTATTCAGATTTTGTATACTGAGAAATTAAACTAAATTACTGGTGGAGAAACAAGTCAAACAAAATAATTTGAGGTTATTGTAAATCTGAGACATGAGTAAAATTAACATCAGTATGTAGTGTCTTTTATGTTTACTGATTTTAACTGAGTTAAGTAAACCAGTATAATCCAATTCAATTCAAGGCTGTTTCTGCAACGTTAGAAGGAAAGAATCTACAATATTATACCTCAGTTTTTAATTTGCATTACACTGACAAATAATTGTGGAGAAAGATGCTCTCTGCTTTGGAAAAATCACTACAAAAATGAGAAGATAATCCTTATCAAAAGAAGCCAGATGCAAAATTGTGCAAGGTTTTCAGAGATTATATTGGATGGTTCCTAATTTTAAATGCTGTCTTTTTCTAAGAGGAAAAAAAATAGTCTATCAGATTATCTCTTCACATGCACAAAGTAAAAGGGAATGGAGGAGTAAAGTAATTATTTCCATAATTTGGGCACTTAAAACTTTCTTCTAAAATATCCCAGTGATTGATATGATAATTTTGACGGAATTAATCAAATTACTCCTTCAGACTTTGCCTTCTCATTACATGAGATGTAATCTAAGTGTGGATGTAACATTTATAAATGCAGAACACTAAACTCATAGGTTACAGCACCTTTCAAGATTCATCCAATTATATATAATCACTTACCTTTTGGCAACATAGATGGTAACAATTTATCATCCTCTTCTCCAAAAGCACCTATTTTAGACCTTTTCCTCTGGAACTCTGTAGTGTCACTCTCCAAGAGTTGCATGTATGACACTTGACCATTATCACCGCACAACTATTGCTGACCATTATGGCATGTACAATATAGAAAGTATAGGTAATGATGTAAACATTGAACTTGGAATTAAATTAATAACCCATTTAATTATATTTTATCGATCCGTTCAATAAAATGTGTTAATGTCAAGAACTTGTATGCTTCTTCAGAAGCTAAATAAATAAATAAATAAATAAATAAATAATAAAGGATCAGTCCTAAACTGGAAATTCACCTGACTGTTTCTTTAGAAATCTGATGATGATTTTGATATATTGTTCATCTTAATTGACTATGTTTTTACATCTTTGTAAGTTACCAACATAGTACAAAAGGAAAAAAGAAGTATACAAAACCTCCAAATGATCCACTAGTAAACCCGGCTATAGAAACCAAGAGAGCCTCTTGGAATCTAGTGTCATTATCTTCATGAAAATTACACATATATAAAAAAGAGGTGGGGCTCCTGCATGGCTCAATCGGTTGAGCATTAGTACTTCAACTCAAGGTCATGATCTCATGGTTCCCGTGTTCGAGGCCCACATCAGGCTTTGAGCTGACAGTGAGGAGCCTTCTTGGAATTCTGTCTCTCCTTCTCTCTGCTCCTCCCCCACTTGTGAGGCCATTCTCTCTCTCTCTCTCTCTCTCTCTCACACACACACACACACACACACACACACACACACGCACACACTCACACACAAAAATAAATAAATAAACATTAAAAATAAAAGAGATCTACCTTCTACCTTTAGAAAATGAGTAAGAGACTGATTTGTTGATCCTGCCTGGGGAAAGATGCTTTAATATTAATAACAGAAGAGAAGACAGAAGACCTAGTTAGCTTAATTTTCCTCCTTTTTCACTGAAATGAAGAGATAGGCTTTCAAGATGGAAAAGGAAGGAAAAAAGATTGAAAATTTAAGCAGTCAACAATTAACCTTTGTGTTTGCTGCTTGGCTACATTGATAATGAAAGCAGATGGTCTCCCCATGATGGGGGTGGGGGGGATGAAAAGAGAGAGCAACTTCAAGTAACTATAAATCTTCAGGTGCAATTCAGTACTTCCCCTGAAAAATAAAATCACTTATAGGTATGATTGTGGAGTCATGGTTGATAATCTTTAAGACATCCTGAAAATGAGTGGCATAAAAAAAGTGGCCTGCACCATATGGCATTGTGCTATTTGCAAAGTGAAAAGACTGGACTAGATGATAAAACAGTAAGATTAACAATGATCTCTGGCAAAATGTCCTAACAGTCCTAACAAACTGTTAAAAATACAGCTTGAGAACATATAGGGATGGAAGAAGGGATCACTTGGTATTAGAATTGTTTTATTAGGGGTGCCTGGGTGGCTCAGGCAGATAAGCACCCAACTCTTACAACAGACTCGTGTAATCAACTCTTGATTTCGGCTAAGGTTGTCATCTCACAGTTAGTGAATTTGAGCCCCATATCTGGCTTTATGCTGATAGTGTGGAGCCTGCCTGAGGTTCTCTTTCTTTCCCCTTTCTCTCCCCCTCCACCTCCCTCTAAATAAGTAATTTTTAAAAATTTTTTAAAAATAGAATTGTATCACTAAACTCAAGTCATACCTCAGTGCCTCAAAAATTTCTGGCACATAGTAGGCACACAATAAATTGTGTTGACGACTCTTCTTTCCGGTGGAATACTTTGATCAGATAACACCACAGTGTACCTTTATTTTAGAAAGACAGTTAACACGATTTCTCATATCGTAATGGACAAGACGGCTTTGTCCAATTTAACACATTTATCAGTGATTAAGATGAAATAAGAAGCAAGCTCACCATGTGTTTGGTACCCAAGTGAGAACAGCTAATTTACTGAGCAGGAATCAGGTTTTAATGATCTTGGTCTACTGAAACAGTGGAATAAAGCCCCAAAGTGAAATTTACTGAGACATACATAAAGTCATGGGTTTCGATTTTTAAACATCAATCCTATAAGTCTGGGATAAAAAAAAATATGTCTTCATGCCAGTTTATGTGAAGAAAGATCTGTTAGGTTTGGTGGATGAAAGGCTCAACATGCGTCTGCCATGAAGTAGAGGAGGTGATAAAATAATTACAGTCTTGGGACTAAATAAACCAAGTGCCCATGTCCAGGTGAAGATATGGAATAGTCTTACCATCTCCTACATCTGGAGTCGGATGTCCTTTTTTGGATTTCACATTTTTACCGGGACATTGACAAATGACAAAAATCCGGAGGAGGATCACGAGGATGGTTGAGCCTTGAGGCCATGACTTGTGAGAAATTGTTGAGGAGCGTGGATAATGTTTAACGAAGAGAAGCTTAGCTTAGCAGACCATGACAGCAATCTTCAAGGAAATGGAGGGCTGTCATGTGGAAGAGGAGAACTTTTACTCTATTTTGTTCCAAGGGCAGAAATGAGATCAGCCGGTAGCTTTTGCAAGGAAACAAATTTCTCATCAATGTGAGAAAGAAAACTTTCTTACAACTGGGGTTTTTCTCTAGCTGATGCCCTGTGAGGTAGTGGCCCGCAAGGGAAGACTCGTGCAGAAGCCAGTTAACCATTCATCAGCATTGCTGCAAGAGGAAATTCCTATTGAGAAAATAGAATTCTTTTACCTCTAAGAGTATTTATGAAATGATGGCTAAAATAAACAAATTGCTAGGCAATCCAGAAAGGATGAGGGGTGGAAGTTTTGCATGGGATGACTGCTATTGTAAATTATGTAAAGATCAAGAAGGCAGTATTTAGCAGAGAGAAGACTCAGAAGAGGAATCTCTTATCAAGGAGAGTACTGCCCATAAAAATATAATATGGACCACATATATGAGACACATCTGTTACCTGAAATGTTTCAGAAACTGTATTTTTAAAATAGAAAGAGCTAGGTAAAATTAACTTCAATAATATTTTTTATTTAGCTCCATCTATCTGAAATATTTCCATTTCAATAGGTACTCAAAATTAAGAAATATGTTGGGCTAATTTGCACTCTTTTTTGTATTAAGTCTTTGAAGGCCTTTGTGTAAGAGACATTTCTAACACACCTGAATCTGTTTCAAGGGCTCAGTAGCTAAATCTGGCGAATGGCTACCGCGCTGGGCAGCAAAGACTCGGAGCTGAAATCCCCAAGTGTGGCTAGTTAAAATAAAGGGGGTTCTTAGAAAAATGAGGCAGAACCGCACAGGTTACCAAGAAATTCCAGAGACACAGCCAAAATAAAGAGGGCAACACTGCGGAATGTTTTCATTCTGGCAACCACAAGAGGGATAAGAGCCAGGAATACAGGTGGAGTTTGACCGAACAGAACCAAGAATCCATTTGAGGCTGAACTGCACCTGCCCCACTCCTGGTTTCTCCGGCAACCAGACTCCCTCCCCATGCTAATGACATTCTAATGAGAACATCCACATGCAAATGAATTAAGCAGTAATTACAGGCAGATCTTCACTTGTTCTAGGAGCTCCTCTTAAGGGGCTGGTGGTTAAGAGAGGAGTTGGGGAGTGCTGGGTACTGCATGGAGGAGATCGCAGAAGGGGAGAATTCCAGTTGCAAAGTAAAATGGCTATCTGAAGCCTGCACAACAGGCAGTAATGCCATGTGGCTACACATCCACATTGTCCCATCTGTCTGCCATTCCCGGCTCTTACCATCACTCAGGGGAGAGAGACCACCCAGGGAAAGGAGAGGAAAGGACAGGATGACAACAGCAATTTACAAGGCAGGCACAGGGTTTAGGGAGAAATGCAGACTCCGTCACCCCCACCGATTTCACAATAAATTACTTACAAATTGTTCCGCTTCCCAACCCACCCAGGGGGAGCTACCCCCAAAACACTGAAACTCTGGGAAAAGATAAAAAGGAGAAAGAAAGCCTGTCCTTTATTCTTGGGTCTGGTTTGCTCTTAATTGCTTTTTACAGTTTCCCCAAGTAGATCAGAGCCCCATATTAATTAATAGTGAACAAGTTGAATACTGAACTTCAGAAACTCAATAACCGTGGCAACAGGAGAATGTCACGGGGGTGGGAATAGTGAGTATATTGAGGTTTTGCATCTTGTAGGTGTTTTTATGCTTCCAGAATCTCTTAGGGCCTCTCAGGAAAACAATATACATAAATGTCTGATGGATGATATTTCTGGAAAATTCTCCGTAACTGATCAAACAATTTAGTGCATTGGAGGGTGCATGGCTTTGGCTATCACAGCAGGAGTGACAATAATATTATTAACACCCCATATTAGTAATATGATGGAAAGAGAAATTACACTGAAATTTATGTGTGTGTGTGTGTGTGTGTGTGTGTGTGCACACGCATGCGCGCACATGTGCATGTGTATGCGAGGTGATGGTCGTGGTGTAGAAATGAGATTTCACAAAATCAAAGAGTGGGTAGATGGTGGGGAAGAGATAGTGGTGATGAGTCTGGCTTAGTCTTCAAATGTGGGGTTATGAAGGAAATAATATAACATTTTTTTCTTTTGGAATAAGAGTAATTGTCTAGTGCTTATTAGATACTGAGGACTTTTCTAAATTACACAGCAACTCTATGTGCCAAGAATTCTTATTCGCCCATTTTACAGATGAGGAAATATGGTGACTGACCCATCCTCACAAGTGGCCGAGACAAGACCTGATTCCCAGTTAGCCTGGCTCCAGCATCCTTAGGTATATTCCAAGATGTCTGGGAGGGAAACTTCAAAACAATAAACCGATGTTCATTAATGAGTAACTAATCAACTATTTTGTTATCTAAAAGGACTACCAGTGTAGTGGAATTATTTGCTTGGTTATACATTTAGGATAAAAATGAAGTAATGAGTAGGCCAAGTGGCTGGAATGGAAGGTTCATGTTCCATTCCAGTGCCTATAGGAGGGACATGTGGTAAGGGCCCAACCCCCAAGAAATCCTGAGAGAAGGAGGCTCCAGAAAGGTGCTGTTGAACAGTATCTGAACACATTGAATTTAGCAGCAGCGTGTAAGAGGGAGGGAGAAGAAACTTGAGCTATTGAGACCAGTGAAGCATACGTATTTTTACCCAGGTGCACACATGTGAGGACAGTAGTTGAAGGAATGAAGGAAATAATCAATGGACAGAAGTTTCTGAGGAAAAAAACCCAAGTGAAACGCGATATAAAATGGAGTGAGCAGCATGAAGAAAGCAGAAAAGAAGGACAACCCAGAATTAAATCCAGTTCATTCTGCCAAAGCGACCGGGTGACAGAAAAGTCCACATTTCTGTGGTGATGATGACACAGAGTGTCAGCCTGGACACCATCGATATTTGGGACCAGAAAATTCCTTGTTGTGAGGTTGTGTGCCCTGCAGGGTGTTTAGCATCACCCTTGGTCTGTACCCATTAGAAGCCCACAGCACCCCTGTTCAGTGTGGCGTGTCTGCAGACATTGCTAAATGTCACCAGCGCGTGCTGGGGAGGGGTGTGTGGAGAGGGAAGGCAGCATCAGAATCACCCTCCATAGAGAAGCTGTGCTGATTTAAGAAACAAAACGGGTAAATTCCTAGCAGTGCTATTGCTGGGTCATAGGGGAGTTCTATTGTTAGTTTCCTGAGGAACCTCCACACTGTTTTCCAGAGGGGCTGCACCAGTTTACATTCCCACCAACAGTGGAGGAGGGTGCCCGTTTCTCCACATCCTCGCCAGCATCTAGAGTTCTCTGATTGGCTTATTTTAGCCTCTCTGACTGGCGTGAGGTGGTATCTCAGTGTGGTTTTGATTTGTATTTCCCTGATGAGGAGCGATGCTGAGCATCGTTTCATGTGTCTGTTGGCCATCTGGATGTCCTCTTTGGAGAAGTGTCTGTTCATATCTTCTGCCCATTTCTTCACTGGGTTGTTTGTTTTCGGGCGTGTAGTTTGGTGAGTTCCTTGTAGATTCTGGATATCAACCCTTTATCTGATATGTCATTTGCAACTATCTTTTCCCATTCGGTTGGTTGCCTATTAATTTTCTGGGTTGTTTCCTTGGCTGTGCAGAAGCTTTTAATCTTGAGGAGGTCCCAACAGTTTATTTTTGCTCTTAATTCCCTTGCTTTTGGGGATGTGTCAAGTAAGAAGTTGCCCCAATGTTCATAGCAGCACTCTCCACAATAGCTAAAACCTGGAAAGAGCCTAAGTGTCCATCAACAGATGAATGGATCAAGAAGATGTGGTTTATCTATACCATGGATTACTACATGGCAATGAGAAACAATGAAATCTGGCCATGTGTAGCAACATAGATGTACCTTGAGGGTGTTATGCTGAGCGAAATAAGTCAGGCAGAGAAAGACAAATATCATATGTGTGCACGTATAGGAGGATTAGGAGGAACTTAACAGAGGACCAAGGGGGAGAAGAAGGGCGGAAATGGTGGGGGAAAGGGAGAGAGGCAAACCATGAGAGACTCTTGAATGCTGACAAAAACTGAGGACTGGTGGATGTGGGGGGAGGAGGGGTGGGCATGGAGGAGGGCACTTGTGGGGATGAGCACTGGGTGTTATGTGGAAACTAATTTGACAATAAACTATTATTAAAAAAAAAAAAAAAAAGAAAAGAAACAAAACGGGAGGTTAGTGGCCTTTGAGGTCGCAGTGGGACAATCAGGTAAAATACCCAGGAGCCCCGGGGAGTTCCTTAATTGAAATTCCAGGGAGAGATAAGAGCCCAAGGGGAAGTTTTTTGTATTATCTTTCTTTTTTTTTTTTTAATATTTTTTGTTTATTTCTAGGAGAGAGAGACAGCATGAGCAGGGGAGGGTCAGAGAGAGGGGGATATACAGACTCCGAAATAGGCTCCAGGCTCTGAGCTGGCAGTCAGCACAGAGCCCGACGCGGGGCTCGAACCCACGAACCGCGAGATCATGACCTAAGCGAAAGTTGGACGCTCAACCGACTAAGCCACCCAAGCGCCCCATTGTATTATCTTTCGAAGAAGCAATAGTGGGCAGGATAACTGAAGAGAGCGTTTAGAACGAAGAAACAATACATACATACAAAATAAAATAAAAGGCACAGAGCTCTAGAATAAGCAAGCAAGAAAGAAGAACGAATACTAATGAAGGGAAAGAGCAGTATCCTGAGGCCAGGAGAAGGAAGCCAGGTTGAGCTTATTGAGAATCCCCCAAGAAGGAGCCGCATGGAGGAAGAGAGGCAGGGTGAGCCCGGGGAGCTGCCCATGTGAGAGACACTTGATTAGGATGTCTTGCAGGCCACAGTGATTCTGGAAAGAGAAATTACGCTGAAATCTGTGTATGTGTGTGTGTGCGTGTGTGCATATATGGAGGTGATGGTCGTGGTGTGGAAATAAGACTTCACAAAATCAAAGAGTGGGTAGTTGGTGGTGAAGAGATAGTGGTGATGAGCCTGGCTTAGTCTTTAAAGAGCCTTGGTGCTGATGACCACAGGAAAACCAGTGAGTGTGGGGAAGGGCAAGCTTGATGAAAGCATATTCCTTTCTCAAATACGAAATAATAGAGAAAAGTTTTCCATCAGGCAGCAAACAGGCGCCATTGAATACAATGGAAAGGCCAACGTATTGGGGCAAAAAGATCAAGGGCTTCAGTTTGATCCTTAACTTCTGGGATGATCGTTGGTCTATAAATACCTTTTCCTAGAAACTCCCAAGATTCAGATATAAAACAGAAAACAATGCAAATTTGTTTCTTGGTGAAACCAGGAAGCCAATTACAACAAACTTTGTAAGGAAAGGTAGTTATTGGCAACATCCCTTTGGGACTTTTTGATACTTGACTCCTGTGCAGGTGTATTAATTTTTGCAAAAATAAATACATAAGTAATTTTCCTTAAAGAAAGGCAAGAGCTAGAAAATAAATATCATAGTCTTTTGGTCTTTTCTCAAAGAGAGAATTCTAGAACGACATTGTACACAATGTTTACAACACATTATTTTCGAGATGGGATGGTATAAATTTGGGCATCTGCCAATTGTTTGAGTTGTTTGGTTTTTAAAATCAGACAACCATGGTAGTAAGAAGCGGAAGGGAACTATCTTAGACAATTGGTAAGAAATGTAAATTCTTAAGTTTTGGAATCCCCCATACTTTTTTTCTTAGTTTGTCCGAAGCGTAATCTCAAGTCTCCTAGAAGAAAGACTTTTCAACAACCTAAATCTTTTATTATGGAATTTACTTCTTATTTTTATCAACATTTCCATCTATTCATGCATTGAGAGCTAACTGGAATTAGAGGTGCTTGCCACATACAAGAATTTTACCAAGTTTTTAATTTATTATAAATTATTCTAAAATTATGCACATTCACGGAAACTTTTAAAATAGTATATACGCTACTCTCTATGATTAGGAAAATCTCCCCATTCATCACTGTAGTTATTTGTCATCAGCACATCTAATGTAGGTATAAATAATGCATCCTTTCTGGCAAACAGAAACATTATATAAAATTCAGAAAATCGGGGTGCCTGGGCAGCTCAATTGGTGGAGCACCCGACTCTGGCTCAGGTCATGATCTCACAGCTTATGGGTTCAAGCCCTGCATCAGGCTCTGGGCTGACAGCTCGTAGCCTGAACTCTGCTTCCGATTCTGTGTCTCCTTCTCTCTCTGCCCCTCTGCCACTTGCACTCTATCTCAAAGAATAAACACTAAAATTCAGAAAATCTAAGTATTGAATACAACATACCAAACTTAGTTTCATTTAATTGATTTTATGGGCCTTCATTTCTTGAGTTATGAAATAATACCTTCAGGATTTCAGAAATTTTAATCATAAAGCTTCACTATGTTTTGTCTCTAACCTTCTTTTACACTCCCTTTTCATTTGCTCTCTGAAAAAGCACTTATTGATAATGATTTCCTGAAAAAGATTATTTGTGCAATGCATACTAAACTACTCTGGGTGAAGCTCTCTATCTGAATGAAATATTTTATATTACAACTGACATTCTAAGATCCTAATTACACACATGCATAGCCTTCTTGGTGTCCTTCTTTCATCTGCTTCCAAAAGAACATGTGTATTTCATACATATTCAAACATTTGCACGTACTTTTTGAGCATCAGGCACTGACACTGTGCAGTGCTATGAATCCTGTGGGGACCTAAGTAGCGAAGTCTCTATTGTCCTAGAAGTAAACCAGCGGGGGAGAGGGAGAATAAGGCAAATGCATTACCACACAATGTAATAAACAATAAAGGTAATCACAGCTGAAAGTGGGGGACCATAGCTGCTAAAGGAATAAGATGTCAGGGAAGGTCACTCAGATGAAGTGATACATGCATAGATGGAATATCTTCTCATTATATGTGTAATGAATATGTTACATTTTTATATACATCTTTACAACACTGCAAAGGAATCTCTACTCAGCAGACCTAGAGTGTCAGTCTCCAAGTGCCTGATCAAAAAGGCATAGATATTTAAAATACTGATTAATTCTTTTTACCACAACCTCTTGTTTGCTTTTTTTTTTTTTATGTTATTTTAATTTATTTTTGAGAGAGAGAGATAGAGACAGCGTGAGCAGGGGAGGGTCAGAGAGAGAGGGAGTCACAGAATCCGAAGACAGGCTCCAGGCTCTGACCTAGCTGTCAGCACAGAGCCCGACGCGGGGCTCGAACCTACGAACCGTGAGATCATGACCTGAGCCGAAGTCAGATCCTTAGCCAACTGAGCCACCCAGGCACCCCTGTTTGCTATGAATCTAGTTACTGAAATTATAGTTTAAATCTAACAAGGAAACTTTATTTATAGGAAATATACATTAAGGAAATCCTTCCTGTGTTCAGGTTCATATTTTTGGTTTGACTTGTAGTTTAAGAATTGGGTTAGTCACATGATCTTCAGTGAGTTAAATATATCAACTTTTTCTTAAGAATTACTAACAAGCACATGCTTGATTTAGTTCTCTTACTTCTACCCCACATTTTTGTCCATAATTTATAAATCGGAACTCAATGGAAAGTTTCCATCAAACAGAGTAAGAATCTGTCATTGCCATCATGTCCTCTTGACAATGAGTACACATGATAAATATGAAATATTTTTATTGCATCAATGCCCAAAATATAAGTTGTTTTGGATGCAATACAATATTGAAATAGTACCAAGTTCTGGAACTCAAACAAGAGAATATATTCAAGGAATGGATACAATTACTTGACCACAATCTAAATGAACTTGTTTTGCATGTATGGTAAAGATTCACAAGAAGAAACAAGACTAAAGAAGATCTGGAAAGAATCAGTTAATATGGACATATTCAAAGGATACTGGAATAGGGATCAAAACAGTACCCGATGCCTAGATTATATGGATTTTCCCAGATAAAGCTGAAGGTCTAGTTTCAGGGTATGATTGCTATTTTCCTAGGGTTTCCAACCACTACAACTAATTCAGTCAGCAAGAGTCCCAATGTCCCAATTATTTTGCACTCAAACAAGCTATTGCTCTGGAGAACTGTCCCTTATTGTAGTTTTATGGATCACTATGAATTAGTAACAGAGACATCTAGATGCACCTGCAAGTGGGCTATTTATACTGGGAAATAAACAAGCCTAGAACATGAAGTGTTGGCACAATTTTTAGAATATTAACCTGTAAAATTACTGTGAACAGCCTAGGAATTTCAGGCTACTAATATCCTCCATCAGATAAAATTCAACTACTTTCTCTAACATGGTCCAAGCTAATAGTTTCCAACATTGTTTTTTTCACGCCACGTGTTGCCTTCAGTGTTCTTCTTTAGCCTTTGGAAATATTACAAACAAAAGCAAAAACAAACCCTTTTGAAACCAACTGGTTAGTCCTCAAGCAACTAGTGTGTGTTTAATATTGACTTAGGCCCTGTGAGGGCCATAGGCACCATTACCCGTGGCCCCTGCACTCGGAGAGCCGGCCATTTCATTGGGAAGATGAGATAAAGACAAATAGTAGACAGAAGTGAAAGCAAGAGAACATAATACAAATTTCATTACAACTTGTTCTAATGTTAAGCATGTGTGTGTGCACGCGCATGTGTGACATGTGGTACTTTAAAATTAAAGAGCAACCCTTGGATGTGACAGGTTGCTATCCCACAGTGATACAAAAACATAGCTTATATATTTTTCTTGCTCATCTTAACCCAATCTGAATTTGATATTTCGGGATAATTACTGTAAAGCAAGCCCTGCAAGGAAAACCGAAAGAAGTGGATGGAAGCTTCAGCCTACTCTCTGCGTCTCTGAGCAGCTGCTCTCATGGAGCGCACGAGTGGCCGTGTGTCCTCGCCTGGACCGCATTGTTCTGCCCGGTGTGGTTGTGCTAACCCAATTTATGAGCTTCAGCAACATCTGGTGGCATTGGTGTCCCAGTTCAGCTCTGGTTGTCACTCCCTGTCACGGGATGAATGTGTCCCGAGCGCCTGATGGGGTGTGTGATAATAAAGCCTGCATTAGCACACGTTGGGGTGGGGGTGGGCAGTGGCATTCCTGGGCCTCCTCATGCAGCACAGCCAGGAAGGGGCGGTGGCAGGGTACACAAAAGTGCTGATGCCAGAAGGCCTGACACGCCGCAGGCGGTACGTGACATCTCATGGCTTTTGGCTGTTGTTGGGTGTGATGTCTGTCACGGGCATGATGGATGACTTTCAGATCTTTCCCATTATATCATATCTGTAAGAAATCCTCTCTTTCTCAAATGCCTTTTTGTTTTCCCCACCCCGGAGCTACAGATGGTATCTACCCACGCATTCCCATTGTGTGAAGCCCACAGAGGACTTCACCATTCTTCAGGGATCCTGCCCATGGTTCGGTTGCTAGCATTCAATTAAGACTTGAAATTGTGTCTTTGGGCAGTTTAACCTCTTTTAACACAGAGGACACGTAGTTACTGTGGCCATTTCGGAATTTCCAGAGATGCCATTGATATAATTCATTAAGGTCTAAGCGGATGGGATCATCCGCAAAATAAACCCAAGTGGCTTTTCTACCCGCTTTAGAATTAACTTGTTCTTTAGAAAGAAAAATATATTCTCTTTGTGAGTAAAGCCATTTGTATACATGCTTGAGCTCCTAACAAAATGTGAAGTGATCTCTCAATTGCAAAATTCAGTCTAACGATATTCATATTAGATGCAGAAGTCAAACGTACATGAGTTGATAGTAGGCCAAAGTAATAGCTTCTTCTTTCTTTCTTTCTTTAGCTCAATGACATAGACTGCATGTCTGATTTATGCAGCAAATATTTTTTACTTAAGAGAGTCTGTGATGATGAGTAATGTAGAAAGGAACAGATTGGCTATGCACGCAGCCTTTCCTGTTCTTTTCTTACAATTGTTCCAAGCATTCTATAAAAGAGAATACAAGCTGTAGTTATGGATAAGTCAGTGAATGAGCACAGGGATTTCTTCTGAATTATAGAAATAAATCAATATGTCATCCGGGTGCTCTCAGGTTCAGCACATCCTTCACGACACGAGCAATGTGTGGGTGGTTTAGACTACTCAAGTGGAACACTCCAAACTAGCGTTTAAATATTTGTGGGTTGAAGTAACATTGGTTATAGAGGGTGAAAGCCCCACGGACGCCTGGAAATTGTAGATAAATTTTAAATAATCAGTCTCAGGTTCCAGGTTCCAGGTTAATTGAGTCTAGAGAGGAGGATCAAGGAGCATACCTTGATAATTATCCATGGAATGCTGGAATTCCCAGGAAGGGCTCCTGTGTGCACAGATAAGGAATTAAAGGGCTCCTGGAAAAGTCAGTATCAGGAGGAACACTCCGTTAAAAGGAGAGGGAAGAAAGGAACCAAATTAGGAGAGTTAATGAAAAAGAGACAGAAATTTGGTCAAATTTGGTCAAGGTTAAAGGATATAATAAATACTAGTGGCTGAAAAGGCTAATGGCTTTGGAAGGCTGACCTTGTGAAATGATAATTCTTATCAACACTGACTATGACGAGGGAAAACAATAGCATCTTATTAAGAGTTTAATATGTGTCAGACACTTTCCAAAGTGTTCTGTGTGCATTGCGCAACCTCTTGAAGGATAGCCATTCAATCCATTTATAATTTAATATGGTGTCTTTTGTGGTCTCCAATATGTGCATTCTCCTATGGAACTGTTTCCCAAATTTTGGACATTTTGGAAAGCACTGACCTTCAGAAAGGTAAAAAGTTATTTAGTTTTTTTGTTGTTTTACTTTTTAAGAGACTACTTCCACAATCAGAGATAAGCCTAGCAAAAAATGTATACTTTACATATCTATTTGGCAGTGCCTACTCAACACATATCTTTGACTAACTGTATGAAAACCTACGATTATAGAATATTACTAAAGAAAGGTAGCCTAAAGCTCAAAAGTAGCTTCACAACTGGTAAAAGGAATTTTCAAATAACAATTTGCCTGATCTTTTTTAATTAGAATTCTTAGGAAGAAATGATTGGTGATGAGTATGTTGCGTGTTACCAAATGACCTCATAACTTGCTGTACTGTGGCTCTGGCCACCATGGATCAGTGATGGTTTCTGAGACCATACGAGCACCCAGTCCATTTTCTTTATCGAAGTATGAAACATCAAGAAGGTGATGTGTTCTAATGGGAATGTGGCACAGATAAGCCCTAAGCCTCCTTTATCAACTTCAAATCATAGAACTCTGACTTGAACTAGCAGGACTCCACAAGTCAGAAAGACTAGGAAAGAGGGTATTATCCTGGGGGGAATCCCCACCATAGTCTCTTCTTCAAAAAAACTATTTGAGCTTTCTGAAAAAATCATCAGAAGTCTACTTTTGTATAACAGGAGAAAATGGGGTCCAAAGGTGGTTGAAAACCACTTCTCTCTTTTGTAAAAGGCATAATTGATAAGCATCAAATAAGTTCCAAGTATCATGTAAAGTTTCCCAACAAGGAAAAGTGTGGAAGCATTGTCTGTAGAGCTGCCAAGCCATTTCTGGGCATCGGACCCTAATCACGAGAGAGATGCAAAAGAGAAACAACAGTGTGGAGAATTACTTCATTCCAACACAATGTATAGGCTTAAGCCAGGTAGCTAAGTTATAAATTCAAAACCCAAGCTGAATATTTATAAAACTTTAAAATTTCAAAACATGCATTTGAAGCATCATAAGCACCATTACTGTAAACAGATTATGAATATGTGATTGTTACCTAAGAAATATTGTGATTTGGTTGCCCTTAAGGAAAGCATAAACTTTATCTCTTGGTAAAAACGTTGCCATGAAATCAAAGGATAAGTCATTGGAACTGCATTGTAAGATGTTAAGCATTGCTACCTACCTGATGCAAATAGCACACCTCACCCTCTTGTGACAATCAAAAAATGCTTCCAAACATTGCCATGTATCCTCTGGTGAGGGATGGAAGATTAAGAACCACTACTCTAATGTGAGCATCACTCAAAGGAATACTATTCCATTTCATCAGACCATTTTGTTGCTGGTTAAGAAAAGGGTCCTAAATTGTCAATATAACATTATACTTTTTGGCTATGGGATGACAATGTCGACTTTTTAAAAAATCTTATCCTGGCATACCTAAAGTCCCTATCAATGGAGTCAAGTAAATCCTCCAAAGCAGCCTGCCCATAGTCATGTTACCATGCAGAGATGGAGGCAGGAGAGGGCAGTTCTCTCAGAAATTCCAGATCCTACAGGAAGAGCACTCACTTCTTCAGTAGGACACTCGGAGTCTTGCAACAAGTTGTGCAGGAACATTTGCTACTGAAGAGTTGCTTCCTTTCTCTGGATAATTTTGTTTGTTTCACCATACTGAGGGCTAAGAAGACATAGTCCCAGTATCTCTCCTAGGTTTACTTAGAATGTCTTGTTTTCCCCTCTTACCTATAGCCCCTTGCATATTCTACTAAGCACAACAGTAGTTTGCCTCTTCCTCTCACTGCAATGGCAAGCACTGGTAAAGAATCCCATGTCCTTGAATAGCACTTTGTTTTATGCAGATGATAGCTACAATTTGCTTTAGGTGACATGAGCCCAGGAAATGAGCTTACAAAGCATGTAAAGATTTTAGTCATGATAAAAGTCAGATAATACTCAGGATCTAAAATAATATGAAATTTCCGCTCTTCATAATAATACTATAATATAGAAATAGTCTCAAAATGATTTCAGGTACATTTGTTGGGGACATGAGCCTCATAGAAATAGATTGCCCTGAATTTGCATTACTTTTTTTTAAAGAGGGGGCAACTGCCTGGCTCCGTCAGTAAAGCATGTGACTCTTGATCTCAGGGTTGTGAGTTCAAGCCTCATGCTGGGTGCAGAGCCTACTTAAAAAATATATTTGCCATTATTATATTTCTTTTCTAAGGGTAAAAAAGTATGTATATATTAATGTACATATTTAAGGCTAAATATCATTAGGATATATATTGCTTTCTGAATTTTTTTTTTGCTTTAAAGAATCAAGTTCAGAAAATTTACTTCCAGTGCTAACATATCTGATCGAAGTTTACCTTGAATCATAAATTTGTCTTCCCCCTAGTAAGCTAAATAGAATCATGGATTATTAATTTGTTACTTTTCCTCCTTCTGCAGGTATGAGCTTGCATTCTGATAACTATCTGTTCTCTCTCACCATTTCATGCTCCCTCTCCCTCTTTCTCCTGGACCCTGTTCCTATAGAGGGTAGAAAAGAGTTGGGTTCATTGACTTGAATGAGATAAAAGTTCCATAAGGTCAGGGACAGAGACACATTTTTAAAAAGACTGAGTTACTTAAAATTAAGCACAGCCTGTAAGACACTCAAAGAGAAGTGGCTAAGAAGCCCAAGAACTCTTTTTTTTTTTTTTTCCAAGAAATCAGCAACCGTTATTTAGCGTAGAGAGCTACTTAATATTCACTTCAATCAATGTCCCATCTCTAATGATTGCTTTTCTGAGTGGCATCCACCAGGGCTCCAGTGATAAATATTTAATAAAGGGAACTCCCTTTACCTTCTTTTTTCTTTTTCCCATATGCATTAAATTAATTACTTCATCTTCACAAGCAAAGCTGCTCTCTCGAATGTTACTACCTCAATATTTCACACTCTTGGAAATTCTCTGTACTGGGTTGATTTACAGTGAAACACTTTTAAAGATTGAAGTTTTGGGAGTGGATTTTGACAGGAAAAAAAGCCCACTACCAACATAAAAGATGCTTAGACCACAGAAAGGAGAGGTTCTATTATGCTTCCCTCCTTCAGATTTGGTGAACACAGCTCCATATTGGGTCATTTCAATGAAATGACATAGAAATTTTACTTGCTGCAAAAGGGAAAAATAAAGACATCTTACTTGTTTTGTGGAGGGCCTGATTTCCCAAAGACTTTTTTTCTCCCTTTTTTTTTCTTCTTCTTCTTTTTTTTTTTCTTTTTGGTAGAATTCTCTGTGTGCTGAAGACATTCTGTTCGGGTGAGCTCTGCACTTCTTATTCATGGCAATTACGTTCACATCTTTGATCTTGGATGAGATCTCTTGTGCATATTTTGTTCTATTTATGTCTTTGATCTGGTTTCTTGTGATTTTTTTTAAGGTTATGTTTTTACTCGAAAGACACTCAGCCTACAATATTTAAAAAGGAAAAAGAGGTGAAATTTAGTTTATCCATATGACATTGTCTTTTTAGGCATATGGGTAAATTAGACTGTCTCTGTACCCCCCAGCTTCTTCTTCCAATATACCGATAATTTGTGCTTTTCAGCTGTCATAACAGCAAAAAAGCTCAACAATCAGATGGGTTGCAACATGGTTGATCAAATTCTGCTCACCACTTTTGCATTCCTGTTATTCCTTTTGTCATAAAAGAATCAAATTGGCCTTCCAGTGATATGGACGCCAATCTAGCTAGGGAATACTAAGGAAGTGAATTCACACATCTCCTGCTTATGGCTGGCTTAAGGAGTCTTATTTATTTGTTATCATCATTATAATGTTATCTAACACGAATTTATTTTCGTGTTTAGGTAACATATCATGTATACTCAGGTTTCAAGAATTCACCCAGGTAGTTTAAAGGTGATATGTATTACTAAGGGGAGATTAGATAATAAGACAACAGCTAGCGGTCGCTGTAGTGATGGCAAAGTGCTATGAATAAGGAGGCCGCCGGGGACCTGGGAATGTACATGACAAAAATTGGTCACCATGGCAACATTTGAACAGTGGGAGACAGGAGCTGAACTGAGCAACTCAGAACTGCAGTGGCCTGATTGAAAAGAACTGCCTATAATTTAGCTTGACTGACTTGTTATGTAATATGTTTTCTGTTCTATGCAAATGACTACACAAATGTGCGAATCCAAAACAGCCTATAAATTCAGACTGCAATAAAGAACATACACCTTTCTTTGGGGGTAAGATTAGGAATTCCAATTTGTAGCAAGCCAGAGAGTTCTTTGTTCCTAATAACATTTGACTGTGAACATGATCGCAGGTATTTCTCTAGAAGGCGGTGTCTGTAAACGAGATTTCCATATTTTAGAGGACCATTTATACAGACACTAAATATTATTTGATGAAAGCAAGCAAAGGCAGAAATAGAAGGCATAGAAAAGTGGCACAAATATAAGAAGTTGCTCAGTTGAACAGCTCCATGGTGAGCTGTATCATAGAAAACATAATTCAAGAAAGTTTTTTAATTTATTTCTAGCAAATGTCTGCCCTTTGAATTACGTGGATAACCATCCTTGCTTTTATTTTCAATTAGTTTGTATGGCAAAGAGTCACAGAGACATAAGGAGCCTCAAACAACCATTTGACCTGATACACAAAGGCTAAGTGGCATTTTCCAGTTTGCATAAAAAGACTAGGAACCTCTAAAGGGCACTCACAACATATGTGTAGACAAGGACAATCCGAATGTGTCCTGTTAAAAGTGTTTTAAGGACAATGATACCTCGGTTAGTAAATATCCCAAACATGAAGCCTTCTCAAGATTCAGTGATGTTGAGCATCCGAGCACTTTATAAACCATGTAAACCAGACTTATGAAGAATCATATAGCTTAATGATGATATCTCTCCTAAGCTGTGTGTGTGTTGTTAATAATAATAATAATAATAATAATAATAATAATAAAATTTTAGTAATTGTAGAAATAATTAGACCTTAAATTGACTGAGCATTACATACATGCCTCATGCCCCATGGTGTCACTAATCCTCCCCAAATCACTGCAAGGTGGAATCCAGCCTTCTCCCATTTTGCAAATGGGGACTTAGAGAGCCCAGAGTTATACAGATAGGAAATTGCTCTGATTTGAACCTAAAGCTGTCTGGCTCCAAAGTCTAGTTTTTGAAACACAGTTTCTTTTTGCTATATATTCAGATTATTTCTTTTTTTTTAATGCTTAGTTTTGAGAGAGAGAGAGAGAACACATGCAAGTAAGGAAGAGACAGTGAGACAGGGCAACAGAGGATCCAAAGCAGGCTCTGTACTGACGGCAGAGTCCGAAGTGGGACGTGAACTCAAGAACTGTGAGATCGTGACCTGAGTTGAAGTTGGACACTTAACCAAGTGAGCCAACCAGGTGCCCCATAATCAGATTACTTATTTTTAAAAAAGATTTATTTATTTTTGAGAGAGACAGAGAGCAAATGGGGAAGGGGCAGAGAGAGAAGGGGACAGAAGATCTGAAGTAGACTCTGTGCTAACAGCAACAAGGCTGATGCGGGGCTCAAACTCACAAACCATGAGATCATGACCTGAGCTGAAGTCAGATGCTCAATGGATTGAACCACACAGGAGCCCCTCAGATTACTTTTTAATAAGAGCTTGCTTCTCTATTCCTATTACTAACTTTAACACTGCCATCTCATCTCTTATCAGTCAATTACAACCTTTCCTTGATGAATCTCAGCTTCAAGTCATGCACTCAGACACTGGAAATTTATGTTCTTTACTTTGTAATCTAAAACTCATGCATTCCCTTCTTATAAATTTTCTACTTATAAAGTTCTTCCTTTAATGATCATGTATCAGTTAGCCTTTCTTTCTATTTTAATTGGCTAACCTGGATGAGAGAGAAGAATATGTCTTTGTTTAAGTCCTCAATGTCCTCATTCAAGTTGTCTTTGTGTGTTGATGTCACAAAGGGATCAGGAAGCAAATAGAGAAGAACTGGCCAGAATGTACTAGAACCCAGAATTCTCACTCGCTGGAAGCACTAGGTCAGAGAGATTCTTCACTTTTGTATAAGACTCCCATCACTCAACATTACATTTGAGATATTTATCCATATTGCTTTGTGTAGTAGTTTGGTATAATTTCTGTACGCTATTCTATTGTATGAATATCCCACAATTTCTCCATCTACTCTATTATTGGTAGACATTTGAATGTTTCCGATTTGGGGCCAGTATGAACAATGCAGCCTTGAACATTCTACTATATATCTTTTGGGAAATACATGCACACATTTTTTTAGGTGTTGTAAGTGGTGGGACATGATCCACTCTTGGTAGTAAACACAGCCAATTCGTTTTCAAACATGACTGTTCCATTTCCCTTCCCATCAGCAAACAATATAGGAAATTCCAGTTTCTTCACATCTTCAACGTCACCTGGTGTCACCAATGGTTTTAATTTTAGCCATTCCAGAGGTCATGAGGTGGTATTGTTTTTGCTAACTAAGGGAAAGAACACCCTTCTGCATGTCTATGGTCCATATGGATATCTTAGTCGTGAAGCACCTTTTCAAGTAGCTTGCTCATTTTTCTACTTGGTCTGTCTTTTCCTTATCAATTTGTAGAAAAGTATGGATTTTAACTATTAACACAGGGATAAATCATATACATGAGAAACTTACACTTCTTTCCCAATCTTTATCTATTTTATTCTTTTGCAGTTCTTGAGTATTAGTCAAGATACAATCTAATTTACTATAATTAGAATTCCAAAATACAGTGGCTTGAATGTGGTAGAAATTATATCTTTCTAATGTAACAGTCTGAACAGCTCAGGATGTTGAGTAGCTCAGCTGTGTTGGGGACCAAAGTTCCTTTCATCTAATATCTGAGATCCTGAAGGCATTGCTTTTGTCCTCAAGGTGGTCACCATTTCTACTCATCACCATTTCTACACTGGGACTCAAGGGTAAAAGAAAGGAAAAGAGGGGCATGCTTTTTCTACTCTATGGATATGGCTCAAAGAATGTATACTTCACGTCACATATCATTAGCCATATCTTACCTTTATAGCCAAACCTCCATTATTGGGATATACACTCCTACTTTGATGCTGGCTTTGCCTATCTAAAGCTTTTATTATGGTGAGAAAAGGGGAGAAAGAATGGCAGCTTTGCTGTTGCCAGAATTGCCAGATCTCTAATGCCTGAATTTAGACATTAGAAAGATTTCTCAGGTAGGTACCTCCAGTGTATTTCTTTCAAATTACAAAAGTAGGATCTCGCAACGACTGGGTAACTCAGTCAGTTAAGCGTCCAACTTCGGCTCAGGTCATGATCTCACGGTTGGTGGGTTTGATCCCCGCATCGGGCTCTGTGCTGATAGCTCAGAGCCTGAGACCTGTTTCAGATTTTGTGTCTCCTTTTCTCTCTCTGCCCTTCCCCCACTGATGCTCTGTCTCTCTCTGTCTCAAAAATAAATAGACATTAATTTTTTTAAAAATGGGATTTAAAAAGTATTTGATATCCTTTCTAGGTAGCAGTCCTCAAAAGAGAAAGCATTTCAAAAGTTTTTCCCTAATGGATCAAGAGTTTGCACAAAATTTTCGTATGGAAGCAAATTTAGACATATTTAAATTATCAGTTAGGGTCACATCATTTGTAAACCACTGAAAGTGAATAGGGGGTGTTATAATCGTTTTCTAGGGCTCCTGTAATAAATACCGTGGACTTGGTGGGTTAAACTACAAGATTTTTTTCTCACAATTCCAGAGATGAAGGGGTCAGCAGAGCTAGAGCTTTTTTTCATGAGGCTCCTTCCTTGGCTTGTAGATGGCCATCTTCTCTCTATGTCTTCGTGTGGTCTCCCGTATATGTGTATCTGTGTCCTTATCTCTTCTTCTTATGAGGATACAACTCATTTGAGATTAGAGCTCATTTTAACTTAATTACACCTTTAAAGATCCTATCTCTAAATATAGTCACGTTCTAAGGTACTGGGAATTAAGATTTTGACATTAGAATTTAAAGGACATAGTTTGGTAAAGAAAGCAGATTCATTGTGTGTGTGTGTGTGTGTGTGTGTGTGTGTGTGTGTGTGTGTGTGTGTGTAAATATCTACACACATGAAGCTTAACCAAAGATAAAGGACGTTTTATGACAAAATTTAGGCTGGCAGTTTTCAACTGGGCTGTCCATTTTTGTCCACTTTTGAAGTTTCCAGAGAGGGCCTTGGCCAAAAAAGACATCCCTCACTCATGTCCTGCCCTCAACAACAGCAATTTGGCATCAATTCATGGACAAAAGTGCTTTTGTGGGATCCAGATAGGAGACTAGGAATCCCAGTGTAGTCAACAAATGAAGAGAGCTACTTTGAGAAGACAGATATACACTTAGGCAGCTTACTTGCCAACCGTGGTCCCAGCAATAGACCACCAAACATCTCTGAGCCTCTGAAGACTGGGCCACAGCTCCATTTTACTTTAGTTCTGTCATCAGCCATACATCAAGGGACCTGGGATAATTCTCAACCACCTATGAATCAGGTAATAGATATGCAGACCTCAGTCTTGGCTCGGACCCAAAGTGCTCCAAAGACTGGCTCCAGCCCCACAGCCATTGTTTGAGAATCCCTGGAGATAATCACTCACAGATGAGAGAGTCTTTGTGGAAGTCCCAGAGCCTAGCAAAAAAGTTCTAGCCCACCATTGCAGAAAAAAATGAGATTGGATATGTTGGAGAGGGCAAGAGGAAATGTTTAACTTTTGCTGCCTCTCCTCTTCCCCAAGGCAGTATAGCTTGGTGCCAAAAGAGCTTTGCTTGGCTCATGATTTCTTCTGTGGAGGAAAGTGACAGCATGTGAGTGACTTCCTGGCTTCCCTAGCTTTGTAAGACCCTGCCAAAGAACCCCATTGATCTCTTGCCACATCTAGAGTACTGAGTCATGAGCTGCATGGCTAAGGGACAAGGCAGGCTGGAAGAACAGCAACTGGGGCTCAGAGCAAAACATACTAAGGGGACATGGTTCATTGTAAGCACATCGGAGACTCAATCCAGAGGCATCTCCATGTGATGTTTTGCCTACAGATGCTCCCATCTGGCCCTCTGGCACCAACAGCATTCCATGTGCCTCATCACACACCTGCCTTCACCCTGTGGTGGACTACCCGTGCATGCTCCGGATGATGGCCAGAGTGAGATTTTGCAGATAGCTCATAAGCATGTACAGAAAGCTAGTCTGAATCTGTGGGCCTGGGAGAGACCACCCTTGGAAAAACAAAAAAAGAGGTTATGAACATAAGTCTTGGCTCAGCAAGATCTGGAGAGGGTATACAAACTTAAGAATTCTGCCATAAAAGAGAGCAGGAAGTGTGGAGCAGATATGTCCATAGAAGGTCTTAGAGCCTCAGAATCCCTAGCAGGGCTGATGGAAAGCATTTCTCTCCTGAAGTCAGTCTGTAAAGAATGGAGGAGGTGACTGCCACTTCAAAAGTGAAGATACTAATGAAAGACCTCAAAGAACATTAAAAAATCAAGTAAACATAAAAGTACAAAGGAACACAATAATTTTCTAGTAACTGACTCTAAGTACTCGGAGACCTGTGCTTTATCCCAGAAAGGATTCAAAATAGCTCAATGATCTACAAAAAAACAGAGCGAGACTATTAAATAAAATCAGGAAAAGAATACATGAACAAAATGAGATGCTTAACAAAAAGAAATTGTAAAAAAAAAAAAAAAGGATCAAACAGAAATTCTGGAGCTGAAGACTACAGAGAATAAAATACAAAAAAAAAAAAAAACACAAAAAAATGCAATAGGCAGCATCAGTAACCACATGGCTCAAATGGAAGAAAGAATCTGTGAATTAGGGGACAGGACCTTTAAAACTACCCAAGAAGAGAACAAAGAAAAGAATGAAAAAGGAGTAGAGAAAGCATCTGTGGTCTATAGGAAACCATCTAAAGAAACAATCTGCAAATTATTCTCCCAGATGAAGAAAGAGAGAAGGTGAGAGAAAGCTTATTTAAAGATAAAATGGCTATGAATTTCCCAAATTTGGGGAACGATTTCAACATCCAAGTTCATAGGATTCATAAGTTTACCAAAAACTCAACTTTAAGAGATCTTCTCCAAGATACATATAAGAAGTGTCAAAAATCAAAGCCAAAGAGGCAATCTTAAAAAAAGCAAGAGACAAAGAAGCTTTAAGCTTACAAAGGAACCCCATAAAACTATCAGCAGATTTCTCAGCAGAAACCTTATAGTAGTAAAGGTAAGTGTATGGTCAAATTCAGGATACTTTAATAGTGTAATATGCTGGATGTGCTAACTGCTTAACTCAGGTATAAAGATTAAAGGACAAAGAGTATTAAAAATAACTACAATAATAATAATTTTTAATGAGTACATAAAACGAAGTAAATTCTGACATAAAACACATAAAAGAATGGAGTAAATGGGTAGTCTTTTTTGTTTTGTTTTGGTTTTGTATGTGATCAAAATTGTTATCAACATAAAATAGAGAGCTCTATATGTAAGATGTTATATGTAAGCCTCATAGTAAACACAAAGCAAAAAAGTATAATGAATACACAAAAGATAACAAGAAGAAAACCAAAGCACACCACCATGGAAAATATCAATTCTCAAAGAAAGCCATCAATAGGGGCGCCTGGGTGGCTTAGTCGGTTAAGCGTCTGACTTTCGCTTAGGTCATGATCTCGCGGTTCGTGGGTTCGAGTCCCGCGTCGGGCTCTGTGCTGACTGCCAGCTCAGAGCCTGGAGCCTGTTTCAGTCTGTGACTCCCTCTCTCTCTGACCCTCCCCTGCTCACACTGTCTCTCTCTCTCTCTCTCTCCTAGAAATAAATAAAACATTAAAAAAAAAATAAAAAAAACAAGAAAGCCATCAATAAAGGAAGGAAGTAATATGGGTCAGAAAATAATTAATAAAATCACATTGGTATGGGGTGCCTGGGTAGCTCAGATGGCTGAGAGTCCAACTCTTGATTTCAGTTCAGGTCATGATCTCCTGGTTGGTGAGTTCAAGCCTGACATCGTCATAAAAGAAAATTAGAGTGGTCTGACAGGATTTAAGTAGCCACCAGCTATTTCTTAAGGTGATTTTAAAACAGATGCATTATCTATAGGGAATATTGGATGAGTCCTAAACTATTGCTATTGGTAATGGATAGTTTTACCTTATTATTTCTAAGATATATGGTTCTGGTAATGTAGACAGTCAACAAAATTTGTTCCTTTACAGTACTATAGAATTAAAAGGAAAACTAATTCAGTTTACATCCAGAATCTTTAGTGTTCCAAATGTGTCTGGTCACGGACAAGCTGATAAGAAGGCTATTTGGAGCAGTGGAGGGGATATAAGGGCTGGGAAGAAAAGACAACAGTAAGGTTGCAGTAGAAGGAGACAAAAGCAGATATGGAAGTGCGACAAATGGACAGATTCTGTGGCCAGGCACCAGGCACTGTCACCCCAGACCTTAATGCAAATTTCACTCCCCACGCTCACCAGAGTCAACTCAGATCATCTTTAAATCATTTATACTTTTGGATTTTTTTTATTATTATCAGCCACCCTGGAAGGTGGTCATATTTTTTCCCAAACTGAAAAATAAATAATTTGATATCATATATAAAAGCTGAATTAGATTAATTAAATTCGAATTTATCCATCAACTATGAGCCTCAAAGCTTATTCAGGAAATTCCACATCTTATATTTTGTTATGGAAAAGCACATACTATAAATTGGTTTGAAAATTAAAAATTGCAGGGGTGCCTCAGTGGCTCAGCTGGTTAAGCCTCCAACTTCAGCTCAGGTCATGATCTCACAGTTTATGAATTCAAGTCCTGCATCAGGCTCTGTGCTGACAGCTCAGAGCCTGGAGCCCGCTTTGGATTCTATGTCTCGCTGCCACTCCCCTGCTCATACTCTGTCTCTCTGTTTCTCAAAAATAAAATAAACATTTAAAAATATTTTAAAAGTAAAAATTGCAGAAATAAAAATTAATTTTTTTGTGAATATCTGTTTTGCACACTGGATGTCACATGGAAAGAGCATGGAGTCATTCAGATATAAACGTATTTGGATTCTCTCTACATAGGCATATTCTTTGCATTTTGTGTCTCCGTATACATTTCACATATGTTGTCAAAGCAGCTTCACCTGTACACAGCGCCACATTCCCACCAGCGCCATTATCTGCATATGGCGATGTCATAATTCTCAACAAATAGCTAAACCATTGCCTACTTTCTCTTCTGTTTCTCATTTCTATTGTCTATCTATCTCTGCCGAATGCTTACAGAGAGAAAAGCACCATGCCAGCAGCGATGAGGTTTCACCTGGTCCGAAGAAATGCTCTTTTGCCCTTCAGCAATTTAGGAACTACGTGGGGTGACAGCCATCCCAATTCCCAGCCCATATGTCAGGGGAGAGGACTGTCATATGGCTACATAATGATGATCACTCTGCAGAGGTTCTCTCCTCCATAGACATAGGACGCCGTGGCCTGTTGACTCCACATATATTAGATTTGCTGTCTGGAAAATCTGTACCATCTGGGACCTGGTGAGATGGGCCGAGACCACCACTTGAGGTATAGATTCTGTGGTTTTTCAAGCAGCCGAGCAGCAACACTGCATGGGTTTGAAGGAGTCCGTTGTTAACAAGGGTCCTAATGCATTTGGAGTTGGAGAGGGGAGGAAGAAGGTTTGGTCTGGTTTTGCTGTTGTTGTTATTGTTTGTTTTTTGTTTTTTAATTTGAGAAGATATCAGCGGGAAGGTGAGATGGAGCTCATGGAATAGAAGACACAGTGCGTGGGGGGCGGGGGGAGCAGGGAAAGAACATTTTTATAAATTAGCCATTGTGTGTATTTACAATGCAAGGTCCAGGTGGGAAGAAGGAAGGGGGAATGGTAAGTCTGTTTCTTGCTCACATGCTTGAAAAAATGTCATTCAAAAAGGACTCACAGAGTGCCTGATGTGTCCTAGGCACTTGCCCTACCACCAGGGAAGACAATCACGAGGAAAACGGACAAATCCCCTGCTTTTATGGAGTTCGTGTTTTACTGGAGAGAGGTACAAAGCAAGAAAAATAAAAAGTCTATTGTGTATTATCTAAGAAGGTGACAAGTGTGTGGGAAAAGAATAAAGCAGGCTTAAGAGGGTGGAGGATTATGAGAAAGAATGACATTTGAGGGGAAACTTGAAAGAAATGGAGGTGGTAAGCCATGGGTAGAACCGGACAGAGGAAACAAGACCTACGAAGGCCCTTAGGTGGCAGCAAGAGAAAATGAGTGAGTAAGGCAGGGAGCAAAGGGTGAGTCAGAAAGAAAATGAGAACCAGTCCATGTTGTGACTTGGGGAAGCTGGTGAGGAATTTGGTTTTACTCCGAGTAAGGACAGTCATGGGGGCGTTCTGAGCAGCGAAACATGCTCATGGATACAAGTATTCAATGAGCCTGGGCTCCAGGCCCACTGTTATGCCACGTGCTGGAGATACAATGATGAATGTTAAACAGTCATCGCCCCCAGGGAATTCACAATTTATTGGAGAATTTGGTCCCTGATGCCACCTCATAAAGGGACATGGTGTGCTCAGAGCCAGCGTAGTGGAGAAAGCATCTGGTTGGCCAAAAGTCTTGGATGTGGGCAGAAGCTTGATCACGTACTTTCAGGAGTATAAAGAAGATGATCCAAGCCTCATCTTTAGAGGCCAGTCTCACCCCAACCTTTACAGAGTACCCTCGAGAAACAATATCCGCCAGGGTGGGTTTGCCACTCTCAAAAGCTTGAAGTATATTGATAGGCACAGTCGATATATCTCCTGTACTAAAATCAGGTGATCGTCCATGGAGGGAGAGTGCTCTTCACCTTATCAGTTACCATGCCCTCGCGAACTCAGTTTGGGCTCTCTCTTTTGAATAAGTTTTGAATGGGAAAAAGGAAGAGAGTCTGCAAGTGACTAAATGTTTGAGGGAGAAATAAGGGTGGGAAACTGCGAGGCAGAGATTTATAGGGGTTGGTGACACCAAAGGTAAACTGATCCTGAGGGACAGAATACCAGTCTATAGACTCTGTGACTCAATGGAGACAATGGACTTAACCAGATGTAAAGGAGGTAGGCCAGATAGTGACGAAAGCTATAGAAGAAATTAGTAGGGAAATGTGTGACTTTGACCAACAGTATGGAAGCTAAAGCATTACCAATTTCTTTTTCGGGTTTCGTTTTGTTTAAATTTTTTTTTAAGTTTACTTAGTTATTTTGAGAGAGAGAGCAAGCAAGGGAAGGGCAGAGAGAGAGAGAAGGAGAGAGAGGGAACCCCAAGCAGGCCCCACAAGTTACCAACTTGTAATACATCGAATAAAAAGTGTGCAGACAGGATCTCCTATTTGGCACAGTGCTTTCGAAACATCTGAGTAAACGAACTATACCAGCACATTTATTTCTTCAAGAAAGCTCCAAAGTCTACATTTTCCTTTAGGCTTTGATTCTCCTTGGGATTCCCTTTTGGAGACAACCTGGAATTGTAAATCATTAAAACAACAACAATAAAATAATGACTAAACTTTGTTTTTGTGCCAGAGAAAAAGGAAGAAGTAACAAATAAGGGACTTTCAATGTTATTTCTGTTTTTTTCTTACAAGATAAAATATCTCAATATTTTATGCATTCTACCAGGGGTAGGCAAATATTTTCTGTACAGAGCATATTGTAACTATTTCAGGCTTTGAGGGCCATATTCTCTGTCCTGGCTACTAAGGTCTGCTATTATAGTGCAAAAGCAACCATAGACAATGGAGGTCAAATGGGGCTAAGTTTCAGTAAAACTTTATTTAGGAAAGCAGGTAGTGGGTTGGGTTTGGCCTAAGAGCTATAGCTGAGTTTCATTACCATGTTTAAAATCTGCCTCTGTTGTAGGATTTTTCTTGTTTGAGTTGCTATAATTCATTTTTATTCTTACTGTATATCACATTTTACACCCAAATCTATATATCATGTTTTACACCCAAATCTAAAGATTTTAACAGCAGAACTTTTAAAAACTTAACACTTTTCATATTTTCCTTTCTTTTTTCTTTTCTTGCATTTTCCTTTTCTGCCCCCCCTCCCCGAAATTTCAGTCTTCTATGAACTTTTAGGATGGATACAGGGAGTGGTAAAGCTTTTAATTGTCCACTTTCTTTTCCCTGAAGGAAATAAAATTCATAATTTCTTGTGTCATTTTTATGCTACAGCGGCTATGTCCTCAGTTCCATTGCAAATGTAATAAAAAAGTGAAAATTAATTTTCTATCGTTTGAATCAAAGTGTCCCAAGGCCTCGATATGGTGCTAAAAGTAAAACTGTAAAGTTAATGGAATATTATAATCTGCAAGATGCTCTTTTGTTGAAGAAGGAAAATTGGCTCATCTTCTATGGTTTGAAAGGTTTATAGCAACTGGACCAACTAAATCAGCAATTAACAGTAAAAACACCAGATGAAAATGGATTGGTCCCATCCTAGTTTACCCAGAGAGTAGAAATTCTTATCGAAATACTCCATTTTTGGGGCGCTTGGGTGGCTTAGTCGGTTAAGCGTCCGACTTTTGCTTAGGTCATGATCTCGCGGTTCGTGGGTTCAAGCCCCGCGTCGGGCTCTGTGCTGACTGCCAGCTCAGAGCTTGGAGCCTGTTTCAGAGTCTGTGTCTCCCTCTTTCTCTGACCCTCCTGCTCACACTGTCTCTCTCTCTCCTAGAAATAAATAAAAAAATATTAAAAAAAAAAAAAGAAATACTCCATTTTTTTTCTGTCTCATTTTTAATGCTTAGGTAAACAAACGCCTTTGCTTCTAAATTTTCCATTGGAAAAAAATAGCAGTCTTAAAAAAGAGCAACATTTATTCTTTTTTTTTTTTTTTTTTTGGCCTGCCCATGAAATGATTAAAACGTTGATAGCTCACCAGCCTTCCGGGCTTCGTGACAGCTGTCATTTCTACAGAGCAGGACCGCAAAGCCAGGGCGGGATTTATTGGTAAACTACTCTGCCGGGCCAGGGACGCTCTCTCCCCATTTCACACCAGCATCTGGTGTCGTGTTTTCAGGCTCTACTTCCCCATCTTTGACAAAGGCAGCGTGTCTCTGCCGCACACATTCGCTCCTGCAACAGCGGTGCCTTGGGTCAGTTTTCCAGGACTCGGACCATAAGCTTTTGTTCCTGGAAATTGACGCATTTTGCCTGCGTTTTGTTAACAGCGAAAACATTTTCTCTTTTCTGGCACAATCTCCGTTAAGGAAACAGAAATTACACCGAGTGAGAGATTTCCTTTTGGCAGAAGGGAGAATAACCGTTTCTATCAAGCCTCACCAAATAGGACCGCGACATCTTTGGATGTATTTTCCGTTTGTCCCAGTTTGTGCAGCAGCCTTAGCCTCACGTCATCGGTGATGACAACAGCTTCAAACGTGGCTGTAACAACGCTACAGAGAGATCCATTTAAAAAGAGAAGCATGTAAAATCCAGATTTGAAATTCAATAAGGAATTCAGAGAAAAGTCTAGTTTTCAGGCCATTTCTTAGCTAAATGAACAAATGAATAGACAAACTGTTGCGTTAAAAAAAAAAAAAATCAAGCAGGCCACCAAAGGAAGTCTTGCTCACTAATGTCTGAAAATAGCTCTGTCTGGAAAGGTATGCTTTTAGACTAAGAAGGCAGAAAAAACTAATTAGACAAGAAGCAACCGTGAACAAACATGTTAGCAGAATCAATAACTGGAACTGATCAGCTATTTCTTTAATTGTACCAGCTGGGTGTCTGTGATACGCTTAGCAGAGCGTAATTACCAGTTTCCATCTCATAGCAAAGATCTTTTCATTTCTTTTCCTTCCTTTTACTTAAAAACTGGGCATATGCCATTTAATAATGCTGATGATAATAATAATGATGGTCATAATAATAATATTTTTTAAAACCTAAAAATTTAAATGGAAAATGAGACATTTCATGTAAGATGACATTTTATGAATAATTAGACAAAGGCCAAGTGAGCACGCCAATCGTGCTATTAAGAATGTGAGCTATCAGGGAAATGTAACTAATTTCTTAATTTAAAGGCCATTATGTGCTCCATGTGCAAAGCTGCATTATTAAAAGTAGGGACAATTTGCTTTGCTATTTTAGCATGAGTTCCCTAGTTTGTTCTCATTTGTAGAGCTATGATTGATTTGAGCCCAAAGCATTGTGCCACCTGCAACCTGGAGGGCCATGCAATACAGTTGGCTGGAACCATTAGTAAGAATTAAGGCACTAGGAGTCGTGTAAGTAAAAGGAATAGAGAAGAAAAAGGTTTCACTAGTTAATTCAAAGAAAAAAAACCGGTCGTGGCCCAATTGATTTGTACAATTTTTCCCCCCAGTGACAGCAAAACAAAGGTTTGTAAGCATGTAATAGACTGGAAAGCTTTGTGTTTAAAAGTCTTACTTTAGCTGTGTGCAACCAAAAAAAAAAAAAAAAAAAGCTTATCGTGTCTGACATATTGCTGTGGGAAACTGGCCTCCTTAGGGCAGTTGTCACCTGGAAAAGTGACATGTTAAAGGCAATATGTACATAGGGAGTGAAGGGCCAACCAGAAAATACTGGAAGATTCTGATAAAAGTAAGGATTTTCTGATGCTAATTCAAAAGCTACCTAAGCTGTCTTTTCTAGACATCTAGAAAATATTTCCATAAGTTGTTTTGAACGAAATGAAAGAATCCATTATAATAAATGCTTCGACACATTTGTTCCCAGTTGTAAAGAAGTTATTAGTAAAACAAAAACAAAACCAGTAAAATAAATTTTCAAGTGACAAATCATCCTCCACCTTTTGTCTTTTCTTTCTTTTTCATGCGTTCCATTGCTATTTATGAAATTAGAAAGAAGACTGCTTTACTCAATAAGCATAGCTCACCCCAGCTATAAATACTGTAGCTATGTTGTACTTGTGGATGCTTACATTCTACTCGCCCTGGAGAAGTGATGGCTGTTTTATCCAAGATGTTCAGGGAAGGGAATCCCTACACCAATCTTCTTCATTTAGTTCAGTTCAACTGAATTTAGTTCAGTTTAGTTCAACCCAACAAATCTTTACTGTTATGACCGCCATGGACCAGCCCATTGTGAGGCATTTGTCCTCCAAGATCCACATCACCTTTCAGTCCCAGAGAAAATAATGCATTTCCTTTTTTCCAGTCTTTTCAAAGGCAGAGTAAATCCAGGCTATTTCTGTGTGGCAGCAAAGAAGAAATAAATTACTGATTCTGGGAGCTTTCCACTGTGGGGTAGCTAGCTAATTTGGGTCTGAGAAGGATGAGATGAGAACCCCTGTTTTAACTGTTTATTTATTTTGAGAGAGATAGGGAGAGAAACACAAAGTGTGAGCAGGGGGAGTGGCAGAGAGAGATGGAGACACAGAATTCAAAGCAGTCTTCAGGGTCTGAGATGTTAACACAGCTCAAACCCACGAACCGTGACATCATGACCTGAGCCAAAGTCAGATGCTTAACCAACTGAGCCACCCAGGCACCCAGCTAAGAGCACATTTCTCACATCACTTATTTGCTTTATGACTTTGCTTTGGTTATTTGATTTCTCTGGGAGCTCATGAATCATGCCTGTAATATGGGGTTTACAACATTTTTCTCATAATATTTATTTTTTGGAGAAAAAGTTTAAAAATTGCAGAGTGTACTAAAAATAATATAACAGGCATCTAGGTTCTAAATAACCAGAATTGACAATGCTTTATGTTTTGTAATATTTGCTTTTAATATAAATATAAATATATATTTAACATTTTAAAAAATAATGAGTAATGAATGTGTGAGCAACAGCTTGAAAATGGAAGAACATGTATTCTAAGGTTAGTAGGTTCTTTCAGGTTGAAATTAAGAGAAACTTCAGGTACCAAAAGATGAGACTTTATCCTGAGATGCCGGAAGTGGCAACTTAGTCATCATGCAACTCCCCTGAGTCCTTGGGCTCAAGTCTACTAAGAGAAATGGCCTTTGTCATCAAATCTGGCAGATGCTGGATAGTTTAATTTCATTAGTCCACATGGTGAGGAATAGAAAGGAGCAGGAGGTTCAGAGAAGAATATAAATTTATATGGCCAACCACAGAATTTAAAGAAAGTAAAGCCTGTAAGCACTCTTATTTGATGGGAAGAAAAATTGAAGTTCAGTTTCCTTTCTCAGTGATACTGCATCATGGAAATCGTCTATCCCTGCTCTGTCCAATATGGTAAAAAAAAAAAAAAAAAAAAGAACTGCCTGTGGCTACTGAGCACTTGAAATGTAGCCTGTGCTAAGGCACCTGGGTAACTCAGTCGGTTGGGTGTCCGGCTTTGGCTCAGGTCACAATCTCATGGTTTGTGACTTCAAGCCCTGCACTGGGCTCTGTGCTGATACCTAGCTCAAAGCTTGGAGCCTGTCTTTGGATTTGGATTCTTTGTCTCCCTCTCTTTCTGTCCCTCTCCTTCTCACTCTCACTCTCTCTCTCTCTCTCTCTCTCAAAAGTGAATAAAACATTAAAAGAAAAAAGAAAAAAGAAATGTAGCCAGTGCAATGGAGGACCTGAATTTTTTATTTTACTTAATGTTAATTAATTTAAATGTGAATTATATATCCACACATAGTTCATGGGTACCATACTGGATAGCATAGCTCTAAGCCAACCACTCCGCTTGGGTTTATTCCAGGTCACTACCTGATGTTTAACTTTTAAGCAAATTACTTAACCTTTCCATTTCTATGTTCCCTTTTTTGGTGAAATAGAGTTTTTGATGATTTAATGAGTTAAGATCAAGTGTTTAGAATGGTGCTTGGCATCAGTAAATGCTGTATGGTATTTTTGTTATTTTTATAATGAAAGCAAAGATTTGTATGTTTATTTGGCCATTTAGATTTCTTATCCTGTGGATTTTTTTTTGCATATAACCTTTGCCTTTTTCACCATCTGTTCATTTGTCTTTGTTTTATTGATTCACTCCAAATTAAACCAATTGTGAGAAACTATCTGATAAAGAATTTTAAAGTGACCATGTCAAAGATGATTAAAAGAAGCAAAAGAATGACATCCACCAAAAATATAGCATTTTTGCATTTTCTAGGATACTCTAATAAAAGTTTCAAAAATAAAAAAACGAAAATGGAAGGATAATAACTGAGAAATTTCCAGAATTAAAAAAAAGAAAGGATCTCAGCACAAAGAATACTTTGAATATTAAGTAGGATAAATCCAGATAAATCCACACCTAGAAACAACATAATGAAGCTGAAGAACAATGAGGGTAAAAAAATCCCTAGTCTACACCAATCTCCTATTGGTTTCTGCTTCCTCCACTTTTTCACTGGGTTAATTTTTTTCTGCTGAAATAAATCATAATTTTTAAATCTTTATTTTGGTAGGGATCTGTAGGTGATAAATTCTCATAGCCTTTGTACACTGAAGAGTATCTCTTCTATTTTTCTCTTTTGAACGTCAATCTAGAAGAATATAAAATTCTAAGTTGGCCATTTTTTTTCTCCTTGGCACTATGACGATATTAGTTCATTGTCTTCTGATCTCTATTATGACTCACAAGAATTCTTTGTCAACTCAGTGGTCATTCACTTAAGGGAAAGTACACAACAGTAGTAACTAATTTAGAATGTTATGTTTAAAGCCTAATTCACAATAGCAACAGACACTATAAGGTATCTAAATATACAATAAAAGATGTACAAGACCTTTTTGGAGAAAATTATAAAACATTTACAGAAAGACTTCAATAACCTCATAAATAATCCAGCTTCATAGATATTCACATGCATACATACATATGCAAATCTAATTTATATCTTTATAAAGATATAAACTATTTCTAAATTCCATTCAATTCCAATAAGTATCCCAACATGTTTTTAATGAAGTATGACAACTTTATCTAGTAAGTACGATGGAAGAGCTAAGGGTCAAAACCAAGACAATATTGAAGAAGAATCATAAGAGATAGGGAACTTGTCCTATATGGTAAAATATATACATATGATAAAATATATAATTAAAAGTGTTTGATATTGGCGAAGAGATGGGCTGAGAAGCTCATGGAAGAGAACAGAAAACCTCTGTCAATATTACTATCTTTCATTGCATTAGTTTTCTTCTTAAGCATGAAGGTCAGCTTTGCAGGTTCATTTGGAGGGAAATTTTGGTTTCAGTTTTATTTTTGTTTTTATGTTTCTATGCCTTTATGAGTTTCATAATTTTGAGTTTTTTGCACTGAGGTACTTAGCCTCTGTTTTAGAAACATGTCTTACAGTGCAATTAGGAGTACCTGTTCTGCAGGGGCATCAAGATGTGACAGATCCAGTGTGGGAAGCTGACTCACTGCTGGTCACACAAATGTCAGGACACAGCTTCCTTTAAATTTCTTTAACATTTATTTATTTTTGAGAGAGAGAGAGAGAGAGAGAGAGAGAGAGCAGGGGAGGGGCAAAGAGAGAGGGAAACACAAAATACGAAGTAGGCTCCAGATTCTGAGCTGTCAGTGCAGAGCCTGACTTGCAGCTCAAACTCACGAACTGCAAGATCACGACCTGAGCCAAAATCAAGCGTCAGACACTCAACCGACTGAACCACCCAGCTGCCCCAGGACACAGCTTCTTTTAAAGCTCTATGTCCAGAACTCTGTTGGGCAGCCCTTTTTCCCCCCAGTCTATTTTAACAACTCTGCAAGCCTTACCCAGATCTTATCTTTGGGCACTAAGTTCTAATTCTCCATTTTGTTATTCTAGTCCTTACTACCCTTCCTAAGTTGGACTCTCAGCTACTCCTGTTAGCTTCCAGCCATGGAACCCATCAGGACAGGGATTTCAGGTCTATTCATTGTTACCCTTATGTCCCCTTTCTGCTTTTCATCAGTCTTAGTGAAGTGTTTGGAGCAGAGGGGATGAAAAGGTATTTCAAACTATGAACTTCACGGAGCTGTCTTGGTAAATACAGGTCCTTCCGAATACCTTTAATGTCCTCCCAATGAAATAAGAGAGTATGAATTTATGTCTCTGCTTTAAAAAAAATCTGCTTCGAGTAGAAATAAATCGATGTTTAAGTAAAAACTTAAGTGGAACTCTACGCAACTTCAACAAATTCTGCTCTTGGCATCTCTGCGTGGGAAAGTATTCAATGAAAATCAAAAAGTATATACTCCCAAAGCTATCAAAAATTCAATGTCTACCCACTCCTTGCTCCTGCCTGTACTCTTTCTAACCAATAACACAGGAAATTAGTAGCTGTCCTTGACCTATACCAGTAGTTTTCAGACTGTGCTCTATAAAGTCTGAGAGGTCAAGTTGAAGACCTCAGCCTTTTTTTTTTTTTTTTGCCTTATGTTTTGGGGTTCTGTGTACATTACATTTTGGAGAAAGTTCCATTGCTATAAATGTGTTTGAAAAGGTGTGGTCTATGACAGAATCAATCTATAAGTTGCTGATTATAAGAAAACCTTGACTGTCTCCAGAATTGTATCCTGAGATCTTCACAAGTCTCAAAGTAGTATTTGGGAATAACCACTACGCAGTTCGTGTTCTGTTTTCTCTTCTGCAAAGTGGTCCCAATAATGATCATATCACAGGTTGTGGGAGTTAAATGCAGTCATATGTTGGGAAAAAAGAGACCACCATGCTGCACTGAAAGGAAAGCTGGTGGTTGAGTAAGTGTCGCTCTAGCTAAGTGACTTTCTTTCACACACCAGCCTTGAACACCTGCAATTTTAGCTCATGCTAAGGAGGGGAAAGATTATTATAAACTGTGGAATCTGGTTTATCAATAGATAATAAGAACTACAAATGTCCGTCTCAAAAATGGTGGGGACACAGCCCTCAGAATACCATGGGCTGAAATCCCTTCATCTCCCTGGGAGATGTCTGTAATGCTATCCAGCAACCCCCACCCCCGGCTTCCATACACTCATCTCAATGGACACTTCCATTTTTAGCAAATAAAATATCCACAGGGTCTAAATTATTCTCAGAACAATAGGGATCAAGTCAGTACTAAGTATTCATTAAGCCCGGTGCTGAGTTTGCGCTCGCCGCCAAAATTTAGAATATAAGATTTATAGCATACAACTGAAATGTTATTTAACAAGACAAGAATCCTCAGTGGCAGTTTGGGGAAACAGATAAATGCTGTAGGAGCTCTGTACTTGCTGTGGTGGCTCAGGGTGAGTCAAGGATGCTTCATGGGAACCACTAGACTTGAGTAGTTCCCTCTGGTGGCTGGCGATGCTGGTGGCAAGGATATAATGACAGCATGGGTTTAGTGGGTTAAAAGCATGGGCTTTGGATCCAGACTTTTTGAGTATAAATCCCGATCCTGGATTTTCCTGTTTCCATAATCTTGGACAAAATACTTAACCTTTCCATGTCTCTGTTTTCTCATCAAAATGGATTTTAATAATAGTACCTGTTCTAATTGGACCGTTGTGAAGACTGAAATTTTAATTCTTCAAGGGCGCACAACAGTGTCTGGCAATCAAACAAGTACTATGCCAGTGTTTGCTACACAAAATAAATAAGGATCTTGGAATGCCTGACTTGACCCAGAGGAACTTGCTTTTCCAGAGCTCAATTCAAAACACTCAGTGATGGAAAAGGGTAGCTTTTTTGAGTCTCCAAAACAGATGGGCTTGATTTTTCCTTCTGCTAAGATTGTTGGACTATTTCTAGACACATATGAAAACAGTGAACTATAGAATGGTCTTGAAACTCGTGTTGCTTGCTCAGTGGTTTAGGAAAGTTAAATTCTTGTAGATGGAACAGAAAGCAAATTTAGAATAATGCAGTATTCTGAAAAGCCTGATTCCTTTCTGTGAGTCTGGTCCTCCGTGGAGTGAGCCAAGCACACTGGTCTTTGATAATAATTGCTCCTTCTGGTGAGACGAATCAGCTTTCCGTAGAGTCCCAGGGTGTTACCGAATACATTACCTTTCCCAATTAGGAGCTCTAAAAGAAGTTGTAGATTTTGGATTCTATGATTTAAAATGTTCTGCTCCCTTGTACCAAACATAATTTGACATAAGTAGAATTAGACGAGCTATCTTGTCTTTCTAAATTGCTATCACCCAAGTGCTGATTTGAAATAGCACCTAAAGAGAAAAAGAATGTAAATCTGCCAGGTAAGTGTGAGTACCGAGACTCTGAGGCAGGGCAACTTAAAGCCACGTAATTGTCAACCAAGACAACAGAGCTCTTCGAAGGGTTTCTTTCTAGCACCAAATTACAGACTGTCCAAACAGAGAAAATTAAATTAGACTGCTTATAAATTAAACGTCTTCCACTAGCAAGACTGCACTGCCCTGGAGGAAGTGTTGCTCTCGGGCAATAAGCGACTTCAGTAACATGACAGCCAGATCTGCCACGGAATTTATAAAGCCATTCAGAAAGGTCATCCTCTCCTCTCTGCCTGGCATCCACCTTATTCACAGAGAATGAAATTGGCATTGGCAGGCTGTTTGGAATTACAGCTGGTAGGGACCCATCTGGATGTCAGATGTTTGGCTTGCTCACCCATTCAGAGGGGGTTAACGAGCTTGGTCTCCCATGTTTGTAGGAGGCCACAGTCATGGTGTGGTGTTACGAGCACAGCACTAAGATGGCCAAGCCACAAAAAGTCTTCCCCACTGCTGTTGGGTCAAGTCTGAAAGACCATTACTGGAGAGCTGTTCTGTGAGTTAGGGTAAGAAAGGGGTCAGCAAATTTTTCCTGGAAAGGGTCAGATTGTAAATAGTTTAGGTTTTGTGGACCATATGGTCCTGGTTGCAACCATTCAGTTGTGCCTTGTGGCCTGTGAAAGCAGTCGTTAGACGATACAGAAATGAGTGGTTGTGGCTGGGTCTCAATAAAACTTTATTTACAGAAAGTGGCAGCTGGCCAGATCTGGCCCTCTTTGTAGTCAAAAAGAGAAAGGAGAGCAGAGGAAGAAGGAAGGAAGGAAGGAAGGAAGGAAGGAAGGAAGGAAGGAAGGAAGGAAGGAAGGAAGGAAGAGAAAGAAAGAAAAGAAAGAAAGAAAGAAAGAAAGAAAGAAAGAAAGAAAGAAAGAAAGAAAGAAAGAAAGAAAGAAGAAGAGAAGGAAGGAAGGAAGGAGGAAGGAAGGAGGGAAGGAAGGAAGGAAGGAAGGAAGGAAGGAAGAAAGAAAGAAAGAAAGAAAGAAAGAAAGAAAGAAAGAAAGAAAGAAAGAAAGAAAGAAGAGAGAGAGAGAGAGAAGGAAGGAAGGAAGGAAGGAAAGAAGGAAGGAAGGAAGGAAGGAAGGAAGGAAGGAAGGAAGGAAGGAAGAGAAAGAAGGAAGGAAGGAAGGAAGAAAGGAAGGAAGGACGGAAGGAAGGAAGGAAGGAGAGAGGGAAGGAAGGAAGGAAGGAAGGAAGGAAGGAAGGAAGGAAGGAAGGAAGGAAGTGGGGAGGGAAGACTGGATTTCCATAAAAGTTTAATTCTAAAAGGAAGTGGAGGCAGTAGGTAGCTGGCTGACTAGGACAGAAAATCAGTTCAAATGTCAGAAAATCAGATCAAGAAATTCTCGTATTCTGTGACAAGCAAGCCCTGAGAAAATAAAGTTGCCACATAGCTTTACTTATTAAATTAAGTGAAGAGATACTACAGCTGCCTAATAAATTAATAAAAATAATGCACCAAAGAATGAGGAAGATATATAAAATGATGATGATAAAGTCAACAATTCATAATTTTTAGATAAGTACTGGTTTACTATAAAACTTAGTGAAAACATTAAAATTCTTGGAATTTTACATTTTCTTGAAATTCTTGAGTAAGGAGGATAAAAATGTGTTTATGTAAACATCATGATCTGTTTATTCCTATAAAAATCTGATTGGTAAGTTCAAGAGATTGAAGAATTAAAATTTTCTGAAACATTAGAAGATTCTATTTCTCATTTATTAGGAAAGCATAGATAGGGGCGCCTGGGTGGCTTAGTCAGTTAAGCGTCCGACTTTCGCTTAGGTCATGATCTCGCGGTTCGTGGGCTCGAACCCCGCGTCGGGCTCTGTGCTGACTGCCAGCTCAGAGCCTGGAGCCTGTTTCAGTCTGTGACTCCCTCTCTCTCTGACCCTCCCCTGCTCACACTGTCTCTCTCTCTCTCCTAGAAATAAATAAAACATTAAAAAATTTTTTAAAAAAAAGGAAAGCATAGATATTTTTTAAGACAGCTAGCAGAAAAATGAAATGTATTCTTCCAAATCAGAGACTATTATTTCCAAGTAAAACTTGAGTGACAAAATAAATAAGATTAAAAGGAAAAACATAATCAAGGATGCACAGAACACAACAAACCACATCGATAGAAAATAGGGGTGAGAGAAATTGGGGGGGGATTTAATTTTTTTGTTATATAAATTGGTATACTTAAAAAATAAGTTAATTTTAAAAATAAAAGAGCTAATATATGTTTGCTTAATAAAATCAATGTCAATAGGCCAAACTTTTTTTTATATATATTTTTATTTATTTATAGGAGAGAGAGAGAGAGAGAGACAGCATGAGCAGGGGAGGGTCAGAGAGAGAGGGAGATACAGACTCTGAAACAGGCTCCAGGCTGAGCTGGCAGTCAGCACAGAGCCCGACGGGGGGCTCGAACCCACGAACCGCGAGATCATGACCTAAGCGAAAGTCGGAAGCTTAACTGACTAAGCCACCCAGGCGCCCCAGAAACTTTCTAATTTAAGAACAAAATTTTTAGATTAGTTGAAGATGCACACCTAAAATAAAATGACTTACCACCATATTTCAATTTTTTTTTTTTTTAAATGACAGTAGTGGTGCCTGGGTGGCTCATTTGGTTATGTATCAACTCTTGATTTTGGCTCAGGTAATGATCTCATGGTTCCTGAGATTGAGCCCCACATCAAGCTCTGCACTGACAGTGAGGAGCCTGCTTGGGATTCTCTCTCTTCCTTTCCCTCTGACTCTCCCCACTCTCTCCTCTCTCTTTTTCTAAGTAAACTTTTAAAAAAAGAAAAGAAGTGACTTACAAAGGTTAAAATAAAAGAGATGGATAAACCCTTACAGTATAGAAAGAAACCCAAAAGAATTTGTTTACAAAGATACTCTATTATTAAAAATCTATTGGCCCAACTGGGAAGCAATCTTGAACCTAGTTGCAAGGGACTGGAGAATTAATTTCTGGCACATTCCTACCATGGAAGGCTCAAAGTTAGTGTTGACATTTAGGGTTAAGTTATATTATATTGACACCGATGTGAATAACAGTCAAAAATGGACATTCTCTGGAGATCCTGCACTTTTGAAAAAGCAGCTTGACTTAGTTATTGTGTCATAAATTTCCTGATGGGAGTGGAACCAAACATGCTACTCTCTCCATGGCTGATGGAAGGCTCCATGCAAGAGCGCGAGGTATATGGTCACTGGCTGGATATGAAAGAACACAGCTGCTTAGAGATGGCGTGGAATGAACCCTACCCAAAAATGATGCAGAAGTGTTCCATATGGTGCAGCCACTCTGGAAAACAGTATGGAGGCTCCCCAAAAAGTTAAAAATAGAACTACCCTATGACCTAGCCATTGCACTACCAGGTATTTATCCAAAGGATACAAAAATGCTGATTCAAAGGGGCACATGCACCCTGATGTTTATAGAAGCACTATTGACAATAGCCAAGGTATGAAAAGAACCCAAATGTCCATCGACTGATGAATAGATAGAGAAGATGTGGTATATATACATATAATGAAATATTACTCGGTGATCAAAAAGAATGAAATCTTGCCATTTGCAACAATGTGGAAGGAACTAGAGTGTATTATGCTAAGTGAAATAAGTCTGTCAGACAAAGACAAATATATGATTTCACTCATATGTGGAATTTAAGAAACCACAGATGAATATAGTGGAAGGGAAGGAAAAATAAGATGAAAACAGAGAGGGAGGCAAATCATAAGAGACTCTTAAATACAGAGAACAAACTGAAGGTTGCTGGAAGGGAGGTGGGTGGAGAGATGGGCTAAATGAGCAAATGGGCATTAAGGAGGGCACTTGTTGGGATGGGCACTGGGTGTTATATGGAAGTGACAAATCACTAAATTCTATGCCTGAAACCATTATTGCACTTTATGTTAACTAACTTGGATGTAAATTTTAAAAAAATAAAGTTTTGAAACAAATCTTTGTTATCAATAGTAATCTGTGATGTTTCTTCCCTGAGACTTTATAGAGCTTGATATATATGTAAATGATTATGCAAAACATAATCTCATTGTTTTTATGCATAAAGAAAAATCTGGAAGTCTATGCAGTAAGATACTGTGTGGTTAATTCTGAGTACCGGAGTAGCTCCTTACTTCCTTCTTGTTACATATCTGTGTTGTCTAGTTTTTCTATAATGAATATGCCCCATCTAGGCAATAGAAAAATAATAAAAGTTATTTCAAAATTAAATTAAATTTGAAGGCAAACTAATGTTATGAGCAAACAACATGCTTTCTAAGCAATTCAGTAATGTGCATACATAAACTTTTAAATTGTTTGTGTTCTTTGACCTAGTCATTCTACTTCTGGGAATCTACCCTAAGAAAATTTGATACAGAAAAAGCTTTATGTACAAAGTTGTTTATCAAAGCATTATTGATAATAGTTCAGAATTGGAAGCAACTGAAATATTCGCTGAATAAAGTTTGGAAATGCCACTTAATAGAAAATCATGGGGTAAAAGATAATACAAAGGGTTTATAATAACATAGAAAGCTTCTTACCAAAGAGCGAAACGTCGCAACCAGGGTTAGGTACTATTTGTATTAAAATATCGTAACTACATATTTAAAAAGAAAGAGAAAAGAAAACAGAAGTACCAAGCATCAAAGCTTTTCTTTCCTTTTGATCAAATTTGACTATAACAGCTCTCTTCCCCAATGGTGAGATCAGATAAACCTTGGGGTGCTTAAGAGCACACTGAGCTGGGGATTAAGTGTCTGCACAGAAACACAAAGCTTCCTGACCAAACACCAACCCCTGCAATGCCCAGTCTAGCCCAGTTTGCTGGTGGGCACTACTTGTAGATGTCCAGGGCTCTTTGGTAACGGAAAAGACAGAACAAGAGGAAGGAAGAAAGTGAAATCCCTAGTGACAGTGTGCCATCTTGCCCCAAGACACAAGAATGCCACCTGAGAGGAGATTTGGCCCATATGGAGTAAGGAAAGTGCTGGAAGCTTATTTAACTGGTCATTTCTGAGACTTGCTCTCCAGGTCTCCTTGAACTCCTGTGTCCAGTTCATTAAGTAATAATTCACTCCGTCAGTCACTTATTCAGCTGTATTTTGGCTACTATGTGGCATGCATTGTGGTCAGCTGATTGCTCCTGCCCTTGATATGATGGGAAGTCAAACCTTAGATCAAAAGCTTATACAATAGTTGAACACTGACAGGATATCTGATGATTTTAAGAAGCTCATTGATTTTTGGCAGTGTGAGAGTGTGAAAGCATTTTGTGAATTTTTTAGAAAATCGTTTTTATTTTCCAGAAATACAGACTAAGGTGAGGGTAAGATATGATATTGAGGGAGGAATTAGGGCAGTATAAAAGATAGAAAAGAGATGCATATGTCGCTAACTGTTAAAGCAGGAGGAGGAAATGGGGGCTCATTATGTTTACTTTGTGCGTGCTTGAAAATTTCCATAATAAAATGTTTTCTTATGAGCACCGAGAAAATTAGATGTCATTAAACAAAAATAATTGCCCCAAAACATGAAACATTACGAACTGAGGTGAGTATTTTGAAAGAATGGAACGTAAAATGAAGAAAATGAATAGCAGGAAGCTTGACTGAGATTGAGGCATCAAGAAGGCTTGAATTAGTGACTCCTGGACAGATATGATAACTAGAAACTGTTAATTTGGTGAAATAATGGAGGGGTGAAACATTCTAAGAAGTGAGACCTACCTGTGTCCAGACCATTCGATGGAGGATTGCATGGAATGTTTCAGAACTGAAAGAATGATGGAATGTAAAAAACAATGGCACAAGTTCAGTGTGATTAGCTATAGAGGCCAAACATGGCCAGACCGTGCGGGAAGGGCATTAGGAAAATCTGACGATATGAGTCCTGTCCTAAGAACCATAAGAAGACATTAAAGTTTGGAGGCATAAGATCTTATTTGCATTTTGCAAAGATGAATACCTTGGCTATGATGAGAAGAATAAATGAGGAGGGTGGGGTGGGTGTAAGGATGTGCTACTGCACCCAGGAAGGCCAATAAGAAACTGCTATAACAGTGTGCATAATGAGGCACCTGGGTGACTCAGTCGGTTAAGTGTCCGGTCATGATCAAACGGTTTGTGGCTTGGAGCCTCGCGTCGGGCTCTGTGCTGAAGGCCAGCTCAGAGCCTGGAGCCTGCTTCAGATTCTGTATCTCCCCCTCTCTCTGAACCTCCCCTGCTCATGCTGTCTCTCTCTCAGAAATACATAAAAAACGTTAACAAATTTAACAAAAAAAAAAAAAACAGTATGCAGAAGACATATTAGCTTTATGGTTTGGATGGAGATGGACAGAGGTAGCTGGCATTGAAAAATGTTTAGAGGTAACAGCCACATAATTCAGTGATGGATTGCATATGGGAGACTAAGGAGAGGGAGAGTTTGAAGAATGACTGACCTGGAATTTGATGCTACAAAGAAGAGTGACAAAATAGTCCATCTTAAGAGATTTTAGAGTTCAGGGGTGGGTTAAATAAACAGTTTTGACCTAATAATGGTAAGTGCTAAAATAGAAGTAAGCTCCCTATAGGAGCACAGAGGCTATGAGTAAACTTACGCAACCTGGGGGTCAAGGAATGCTTCCCCAAAAATGCCCAGTTAAGGCAAATCTAAAACATATGAATGAAGACTGATAGGAAAAGAAATGTGGGAACGGTATTCCAGCAAAGGAAATAGTACGAGCCAAGGAGTGGAACACGCCACATAGCATAAAGTGCAAGGTGGAGATCCCTTGAGGAAGCGAGGCATGTGAGACTCCTAAGTCACAGCATTTACAGACATGTATTTAAATGATGCCAAGAGGCAGCACTTGCTAATTCCCATCCTAATGATGTGTCTACTTCCTGGTGCATGGGTCTGAAGGGGAAAGTACTAGGAAGTGAGGTACCAAAGGTGAGATAATGAAAGGTCTGGTTTTGCATACTAGAAAGCTTGGACTTCGTTCTGGAGGAATAGGAAAACATCAAAAGGCATCATGTATGGGAATTAAAGGTCATTTTTACAGTTTTAATAAATCTCTCGGGTGTAGGCTGGATAAGGACAGCAGACTCAGTGAAGACAGAGAGACCTGGTAATATGTTATTGTCTCATAATCCAGGAGCAGATGGTAATAGCTTGATTAGGATGACACTATGAGAGAGAAGTTCACGTGTTCCAGGAACATTTAGGAACATTCAGAAAAAGACAAGTCAGAAGTAACACAGGTTTTGCAGTTGAATAAATTAGTATATGATACCACTTATTGAGATTCTCTATATGCATCACACACACACACACACACACACACACACACACACACACACACACTCAGGAGCGATGCTCAGAAAGCCACTGTGCTATTTATTGCATTCAGCCAACATATTTCCAAATTATACTGCTTTGATTTGCAGAAAACAAAAACAAAAACAAAACCCCCAAACTCAGCACCTTGTCTAGTTTCTGAACCACAGCCTTTTCCCGAAATGTTATGACCATGAATACTTCCAAGACCTGAGTCGAATTTTAAAAGCAGTAGATGGTGGAGGGCAATTCTTTTCAACATGAAAGAATTATTTTTCTCTTTAACACAAAGAATGATAGTTTCATGACTATAAGCTCTGGGACATCAGGTAGCAAGTCCATTTTCTTTACAATCATGTTCCCAGATGTTCCTGGTATGGAGTAGATACTCACATATTTATGGAATAAAAGAACAGTATTTTAACTTAATAGGCTCAATTGGCTGTCTGTGAAACTAGTTGGCCCCAAATTCAATGGTTAACAACAATCTGGAAGGAACTCTGTAGTTGCCATTATTCATGGCAGTAGGCAGCTAAAACAGGGCACACCATAGAAGCACTTGGCTAATGTTCATTGCATTGCTCTCATGACTTGATGACACTATTTCTGTATCATTCTTGCTCATGTCCCTATAGATTGGTTGAGTCAAGTGATTGACGCTGGGTTCAGCTGGAGTTGGTGTCCATGTATGGGCAGTATAATGGTCATCATCAAAAACATATTTCAGGCCCCTGTTTGTGTCATAATTTGTGACTACCCCATTGCTACAGAAAAGTCTGATGGTCAAGGCCAAAGACAGGGAACAGAGAGAATCCTCTGAATCTACTTGAAAGAGCTACAAAGTGACATGACAATATGGATGCAGGAGGGAGTGAAAAGCTCAAACGAATCATTTAACGTACTACTGTCCACACCCTGGAGCTAATCACTTAACCTACTACTGTCCACATGCTTGGTCACAATTATTCATGTCCCTTCTCCTTGAAAAATATACTCACCCCCATCCTATGACCTCCAAACTCTTATCCAATCATAGCATCAAATTCCAAGTCCAGGATCTTATGATCTATATCAGGTCCAGATTTACCTTCTCTTAACATTCAGACGCATTTTTTTTCCACTTTTAAAAAAATGAAAGCTTCTATTTTAAGATATTTTCGATAGATTTCCTTTTTTGTTTAAATTTTTTGTTTTGCTTTGGGAATGTGATTTTTAATTTTATGCGTCAACTTGATTAGACCACGAGGTGCACAAATATTTGGTCAAATATTATTCTGGGCGTTTTACCCTTGAGGGTATTTTTGGATGAGATTAACATTTAATTTTGAGTAAACCAGGGGCACCTGAATGGTTCAGTCAGTTAAGTGTCCGACTTTGTCTGAGGTCATGATCTCACCTTTCGTGAGTTCGAGTCCCATGTATGGCTCTCTGCTGACAGCTCAGAGCCTGGATCCTGCTTCCAATTCTGTGTCTCCCTCTCTCTCTCTCTGCCCCTCCCTTGCTCATGCTCTGTTTCTGTCTCTCAAAAGTAAATAAATGTTAAAAAAATTTTTAAAACATAAATTTGAGTAAAGTAGATTGTTCTCTCTAATGTGAATGGGCCTTGTCTAATCAGTTGAGCTGGGATAGAATAAAAATGCTGAGAGAAAACTCCTTCTGCCTGACTGCTTTTGAACTGCAATATCAGCTCTTCCTGAGTTACAACCCTGCCTGTCTTCACAGTAATCTCCTCTCCTGGATCTCCATTGTGATGACTCATCCTGTAGAACTTCATAGCAGTATGATGTGCCAAAGGTACCTGAAATCATAAGGAGAAAATTCTGGTCTCCTTTCTAGTCAATGGTAAGTAATTTAAAAAATTGTTTTAATGTTTATTTATTTTTGAGAGAGGGACAGAGACAGAGACAGAATCTGAAATAGGCTCCAGGCTCTGAGCTGTCAGCACAGAGTCTGATATGGAGCTTAACTTGGTTGGGAACGATGAGATCATGACCTAGGCCAAAGTCAGACACTTAGCTGACTGAGCCACCCAGGTGCTCCTAGTCAATGGCAAGTAATTTTTAAATTTATTTTTACATTAATACAGCATGGATGTATTTATGGAGAAGAATGTGATATATATTGTTTAACCTAACACAGTACTTCAAAGATATGCCATGCCCGCTGTAGTCGTTTGGAGGCACACATGTGGATACTCTGAAATACAGAATAATCTTTTCTGCCCCAAGTAAAAACTTTGGTAAGTTTTTGGTAAAACTTTGGTAAAAACTTCGAGAAATACCACTAGTGACTGCCATATTTGCTATTCTCCACCTCCTTGTTCGTGACATGCCTTGAGGCCAGGCTTCCTTTGCAGTGCCATCTTGTATGCCTCTCTGTGGCTGGCACAGGGCATTCAGCTGATACTGGTTGAATTGCTCTGTGCCTGGCTGAGATGATCTTGTGTCTGTATTCCCGATGCAAGAATCAGACAAACCTCAACCGAATCTGACTCTGTCCTTCATAGTAATGTGACCTTGAGCAAACTACTTAACATCTCTGAGATTCTGTTTCCTTATCAGTAAAATCTAGAATATAATGCCCATTGCAAGGGGCTATTGTGAGATTTCAAAGAGATACTGTGTAAAGAACCCAGCACAATGTGTGATATGAAGTAGGTACTCAAGTAATGAGAGCTGTGACCATGATCCTGATGACACTGGGGACATTGATAATTCTAGCGTAATCTTACCAAGTGGAAGAAAGAATGGAAGCTGTAAAACAAATTAGCAGTAATGACTGGGGGAAGACTTTCTAGAGAATAAATTGATTTTACTCAACATCAAATGTCTTTTATTCCATGTGGTAGAAAGGGTAAAGTAAAACTGATGTCTGCTCCAAGTTCACTAAGATATACTCACGTAAGCAAACAAAATCATCAATATTCTCTTTCCTAAATCTAAGTATTAAATGGAAATCTCAAGCCTTCCTCATATTTTCTAAGTTAATTATGAATCAGATATCATCAATGATGTTATAGGGAAAGCACTAAAAATGAAAACAAATGTGTCTTCGGGGATAAGGCTTTAAACAGAGCCGTGAGAGCTCTCAACACCACTAGTCATTTTTCTCTGCCCTTTTTGGCCAGAGCATTTTAAGATGCTTTTTTTGGTAAGGTTCATTATTATAGAAGAGTGATAACGTGAACCAAGTCTCTCGGGCCTAGATCATATCATGAGAAGTGTCACCCTCTGCTGTCAGTACAGCGAGGGCATGTGTGGCCACGTCCTAGAAAAGCGTGGTTCTCGGCCACCCTCTGTATCTGTTTAGCCTGAGAGAATATCACCAACTTATCAGTGAGGACCGTACACTCCACTTCACCGACCCATCCAGTCTTTAATCAGAAAGCTTCACTTCCCTGTGGCTTTCGTCTGTGAGAACGCCATCACAGCAGGGCTGACTTCAACCATACCTTTAAGCCCTGAGCTTCCTAATAATTTAGAGGCATTTTCATGGCAGCAAGAGTGTTTCACTGCATCTGTATGAGCAGGGTCTGCGTCTGAAGGGATTTTCCACTGAGAAAATACCCACAATTTTCCAGGATAGAATAGCACAGTTATATTCCCAATGAAAACAATTCATGGGTCTTAATGACTATCAAACATGACTTATTTGGGAAACTGGGATGGCCGTAATGGCACTTATTTGTTTCCCATCTGAATTCTGAATCATGGATGAGGTTTATGACGTGCCTTCACTCAGGAAAAACAATGGCTCCCTAGTACTGAAATGCCAAGTTAGGCTCATTACCCCAGGCCCAGGCTGGGTAGGCCATCTTCAGGCTTTCTTAAGGCTTGAACTATGAAGCTTGTGTTGCGGAGGAACAGAGCCGAAGCCTGTGAACTGATCATTCTCAGGAGGGTAAGGGAGGGCTGGTCTTCTTATTCCAAGGTCCTTAGCCAGGTCTCACCAACCTGAGAAATCACCCACTCTCCTTTGTGCGGAATTGGAATGAGGCCATGGGTGATAAACAGGTAAGGCTACCCTCTTTGGTGGAGAGAAAAGGTAAAGAATGAGAAACAACTTTGGCCCTTGCCAGAATTTCTCAACCTCAGCACTATTGGCAGTTTGGACCAGATACGTCTTTGCTGTGGGGCTGTCCTGTATATCGTAGGATATTAGCAGCGTCCTTGAGCCCCTCTCACTGAATACTAAAAACACACAACCTCCCTGCTCTGAGTTGCAATAACTAAAAACATCTCCAGATGTTGTCAGATTGGCCTCAGTTGAGAACCGCTGGCCTGATTCCAGTTCTATTTGTTATAAATTGGTTCATTCTGAGCTCTTCTGTTGGGGATTCATTATATTCCAGGCTGGGGGGGAAAGAAAAAAAGATCTGGTTCTACCCTTAGATACCTGTATCTAGTTGACTCACAAGAATATGTCTAAGAAGAAATTTGATGGTACACGTGAATGTCTAACTGTTCTCCAGAAATATTGGTCTCGAATCAGCAAAACCCAGTTTGACCATGTGGATGTTGATCTGTCATGCCTTCCATGATGAACTGCCTCTTAGGGAAGTCATTTCTCTGCAGGTCCTTCATTTCTGTTTTGAGAATGACTACTGTATCTGGCCTGACATGCAGAATGTATGCCCACAGCCCATGAAACTTGTTTTCTTCCTGAGTAATGGGGCTCTTCCACCCTCTGTCTCCATGGCATCTGGGAGATCAAAGCCATTTATTTCACAACAAATATTAAAGCCTGGGCAACTTAATCTTGACAGAAGGAAGAGTCTCCAGGGAAAATGCAGAGAGTTTAAACAAAAATAAGTCATGAATGACTTCATTCCAGTACTTCTGACTTTCATATAACAAATATATTGAACAGATATGATTGTTATTCTTAGAATATCACTTCAAGTAGTCATTTTTAAGGAAACAACTTGCCATTTCCTTGATTCAAATGTCATGGCAAATGGGAGTCGCCTCAACGTAAAACCTCACAAGGAAACGTTTTCTATGGTACCTTTTCTACAAAAGGCGTCAGACATCTGAGGGAGACAAAATATAGGGGTGTTTGGGCCCCACTTAAAAATACTTTTTGAAGAATAAGAAGGAAAATGATGTCTTTTTTATAAGAGTAGCTCGCATATTTCCTAAGGCACAGGTCATTTTCATGAAAGATTCCCTTTGAGCTTTCCTACTTTTCAATACATAGAAACATCACCAGTGAAAGTGGGAATATGGCTCTTAATTTTTAATGGGGTACTGAATTGGAGAAAGTGAAGGACTAGAGATGCAACAGAAACCAGACAGAGGAGATCTGAGCTGTAGACCCAGATCTACTTCTGTCCCTGAGATGATCTTTTAAGTACAGTTGATCTTTGAACAACATGGGTTTGAACTGTGTGGGTCCACTTATGTGTGGATCTTTTTCAATAAATACAGTCTAGCACTATAAATGTGTTTTCTCTTATGGTTTTCTTAACATTTGCTTTTCTGTAGCTTACTTTATTGTTAAAATATAGTATATAATATATGTAACATATAAAACATGTGTTAATCGAATACTTCTGTTATTGGTAAGGCTTCTGGTCAACAGTAGACTATTAGTAGTTAAGTTCTATGGGAGTCAAAAGTTATATGTGGATTTCTGACTGCATGTAGCATTGACCCCTCTAACCTCCTGTGTTGTTCAGGGTCAATAGTAATTTCCTGTTATAATATAAAGGCCTCAAAACAAGATTCTCTCTCTGAGTTATTTTAATTAAAAATAAAGGCTTTGGGTGAGATAAACCCTAAGTCCTCTTGAAGTTCTGAAATTCTATGACTCTAAGAAAGTAATGTTTAAAAAATATTACCAAAATTGAATAATTTTGTCCATTCAATGACATTTATTGATTGTCTACTCTGCACTTTGCTTAATTTCAGGCACTGAGGCCACATCTAAAGGGAATTACTTATTTAGGCATGAAAATACATATAGATACTTTCTCATGACACATATCAAGGTTTTTAAAGGCTCTTTGAAGAATCTCATAATGGAATCTGCCTTATTTTTTAATAATCTCCACATTTAAAGGAGAGTTTGGGAATTTACCCATAACCCTGAGATAGCTTGACATATGGAAATAAGTCTCTTCCTCACCCTTAATAACAGAGCTACTAGAATGAGATAGAATGAACCCTGGAAGGCGAAAGGATGGAGCAGTGTAGGGCCAAGCCTGTTCCAGCCTGGGTGGCCCAGGGCCCACTTCCCCATTTCACCTTCATCCTCCCAACACTCACTCTGTGTATTTGTCCAGGAAATATTGAAAACCTCCCCCCAATAGAAGACATAAACAGACATTTTCCCAAAGACAGAGATGTGGCCAATAGACACATGGAAAGATGCTAAAGATCACTCATCATCAGGGAAATCCAAATCAAGACCACAATACGGTATCACTTCACACCTGTCAGAGTGGCTAAGATCAATAACACAGGAAACAGCAGGTGTTTGTGAGGGTGTGGTGAAAGGGGAACTCTCTTGCACCGTTGGTGAGAATGCAAACTGGTGCAGCCACTGTGGAAAATGGTAGGGAGTTTCCTCAAAAAGGTAAAAAGAGAACTTCCCGATGACCCAGCAATTGCACTACTGGATCTTTCCCCAAAGAATAAAAAATTACTAATTCGAAAGGATATATGCCTCTTGATGTTTATAGCAACATTATTTACAACAGCCAAATTTGGAAACAGACCAAGTGTCAACTGATTGGTGAATGGATAAAGAAGATGTAGTATACACACACACACACACACACGCACACAGACATATACAATGGAATATTATTCAGCCATAAAAAATAAAATCTTGGGGCGCCTGGGTGGCTTAGTCGGTTAAGCGTCCGACTTTCGCTTAGGTCATGATCTCGCGGTTCGTGGGTTCGAGCCCCGCGTCGGGCTCTGTGCTGACTGCCAGCTCAGAGCCTGGAGCCTGTTTCAGTCTGTGACTCCCTCTCTCTCTGACCCTCCCCTGCTCACGCTGTCTCTCTCTCCTAGAAATAAATTTAAAAAACATTAAAAATAAATAAATAAATAAAATCTTGCCATTTGCAATGACATGGATGGAAATAGAGTATTACGCTAAGTGAAATAGGTCAGAGAAAGACAAATATCATATAATCTCACTCATATGTGGAATTTAAGAAAGAAAACAAATGGACAAAGAGGAAAAAAGAGAGAAGCAAGAAACACACTCTTAACTTTGGAGAACAAACCGATGATTACCAGAGGGGAGGTGGGCAGGGGGATGGGTGAAATAGGTGATGGGGATTAAGGAGTGCAATTGCCGTGATGATCAACTGAAGTGTTGATCACTACGTTGTGCACCTGAAACTAATATTACACTGTGTACTAACTGTGATTTAAATAAAACCCTGTTAAAAGTGCTTATTAAAAAAAAGGAAAATTTCCCCACCAAAAGTCTAACACACATACAAACACACCATGCTCAACCATACACATGGGTCTGAGCTCCCAAAAGTACCCTAACTGGCTAAATCACAAAGAAACTCTAAAGAGAGGGCATCGTTTTCTGAACTCAAAAGACTGAATTTCACAGAATTTGTAGGGCAAACATTTGAAATCCCGAACCCCAAATGTCCTGATAGAGAAAGCATGGTGCATTTAGCCTTAAAGGGTAGTAAAAATTATTCCTCGCCAATAATAGTGAATCTTTCTTGGAAGTCTTGGTTGATATTTTGGCTTATTAGGTAATCCTGGAATGTAAAATTCAGTATTGAGTTCAACATTTTCAAGTAATGACTGAAGTTGACCTTTCCTATTTAACAATAGGAGACTGGTGGCTAAGATTGAAGAAAAATGTTGTTAGCTTTAGAGTTTTGTTTGCAGTATAAAGTAGTCTCCTTTGAATACTAAGATTCTTGAACTCCCTCCTAAGGTGCATTTGTTAAATGTTCTTTATCATATGCAGGGAACAATACTAAGAATATGTATTTCTCTTCCCTGGAATGAGGCAGTGTATGAGGGGCAAAAGAAAGTTTATTGCTCTCCCATGAATGCCCCCAAGGAGATTCCTAGAGATGTTAGAGTAAATACGGGAATAATTCATTTACTTTTCCTGGGTATAATTTACTTTTTGAGATTTGGCTTAATTTGAACCCCTAATTCTACTGTTAGTCCCTGTTGGTTTCCCCTGTAATTACAATTTGCTGAAATTTCAAACACATGGGAGGCTGTAAAATTCTCTTCAATTCTATTGGTAGGATAGCTTTCATTCAGGAAATCTGAATTCTACCAAGACGGAGAAAGATGGAGGAGAGGAGTCAAATAGACCGACATGGGGAGTGAGAATATAATTGGAATAAACTCCACTCTGTTCCCAGGTGGTCCTGGGTGCAGTTTCAGATTCCTTCACAACTCGGGCAGCCAAAACCACTCAATGATCCTGGGCACTAGAGATAAAATCCTCTCTCTCTCTCTCTCTCTCTCTCTCTCTCTCTCTCTCTCTCTCTCTCTTTTGGATAGGATTTATGGGACAAAAGATGAGAAAGCACGGACAACTGATTCAAATATATTTCTGAATATTCACTAAGCAGGTGGCCTAGAAGGCCCGATTTGAAAAATGCCTTAGACATAAATTTTACAAATGAGGAAGCTAAGTTTCAGAAGGCTGTTCCTTGACAAACACCAACATAATTGATGACAACCATAAATAGCATGTTTCAATGGCATCACCATGTACGCCATCCCACCCATCAATCAGAAGCATGCATCTGCATTTTAAAATATGCTTATAATTGCTTATTATTCAAGTTTACTGTTGGAAAGGCACTCATGGTCCCATATACTGTGAGTAATTGAGTCTCTACTATATATTGTTAAATGATTTGCATGATCTGGACCCTGAGGTCCCAGCCTGACATCTCCCTCTTTTCTCATTACTGGCTATTCACAGCATCCAAAGACATGACAGAGGCCCCAACTGTGATGCACTGATCGCTGCCAGGCCCCAGGCATCGAAGCCACACGCTGCAATTCTCTTTGGCTAAGTTAGACACATGCTAAAATGGATCCAAGGATCCCAAAGCAATTGCCTTGTAGGACACTTAAATGAAGGCAAGTGAGCACAAGGTGGACAAGGGAAAGCTTTCAAGAACCTTGAAATTGAATTTGGAGTCACTAATACAGCTGGGAAATGATAGTGCCAAATGTCTCAAGGTCACTTGCTACAGAGAAGGGGCCTTTATTTCAAAGAAATTGCCTTGTCTGCCAAGATAAAAAGGAGACATATACACAACAAAGAAAAGGAACAGCTGCTGCTGAAAGCTACCAGGGCAGAGCCTGCAAAACAAATCATCAGCAGGAAAGGGAGTGAGGCATGCCACACATTTCTTCCATCACTGGGCAAGAAGAGCTCTTCCCTCTCGCTCAGAGGATGAAAAGTTGGCTGGCTCCAAATGGCCATTTAAGCCCAGTAGGGCCATTCGCATGAATGGGAAAAGCTAGAAAATAATCTGATGTTCTCCACTGTGCCAAATCGATGGCTACATTACACCTGCTGCAGCTGGGTCATAAAAGCTGAAGCATTCTGGAACCATTTTAGACCTCACGGTCCCCACAGTCACAGGGTCCTCGCAGAAACACCATTCCCTTCTACCTGTGGATCCGACATCCAGCAAATTCTAGGAGACAATATATATGGACTAACATCTCCCTCATTGCTAGAGGGGATATAAAGACACCGCAGAACCAAGATTTTTCTCCTTTGTTTCCTTCTAGAACATTTACGGGTTTAGATTTCACATTGAGTCTATGCTCTGTTTGGGGTAAATTTTTTATCTATGGAGTAGGATATGGATCACAGTGTGAATTCGTATGGGAGTATCCAATTGTGCCGGCATCACCTGCTGAAAAGACTATACTTTCTGCACTGAATTACTTTTTCAACTTTGAAAAGAATCTATTAACCCATATGTTCATGTGCCTACTTCTAGGTTCTACTCCACTCCTCTGATGTAACGCTTTTCTCCTTTTGCTCTTACTGCACTGGCTTGATTTCCTGTAGCTCGTTGTTAAGTCTTGAAATCAAGTAATGTGAATTGTCCACCTTTATTCTTTTCCAAAATTGTTCTATTTTAGTTCCTTTGTCTTACCATCTGCATTTTAGAATTAGCTTATCAAATTTCCTCAAGGAAAATTTCTGTTAGGATTTTGGATTGGAATTCGATTCCAGTTCAAATGGAAAACTACAGAGCTTTTCACTTAACCTCTTTGAGGTTAGGTGTCTTTTTTCTTCCATACCAAATGAGCTAGTTCTCTTGGATACTGAATGTGATAGAAATAGAACATTCCATAATTACTCATTACCTTTATTCTATGTCACATGCATGGTCTCTAAATAATAATGTTCATACTTTCACCACTGATATAATTATTAGTAACCATTAAACACTTTGCTTGTCTCTGTTCTCCTCCCATATTTATAATGTACTACATTTCCTGAATATGTACATAGTCTTCCCATAATAAATGTTCTCTCTTAATGAATATTTTTTATCCTTAAAAGCACACTTTCAATCCATTTGTTCAACTCAGTTACACTTTGATACCTCTGAAAATGATTTTAAGCTGCTTTAAAAAGAGAAAAACACAAGAAGTGCCTGGGTAGCTCTGATGGCTAAGCGTCTGAGTTCTTGATTTCGGCTTAGATCATGATCTCATGGTTCCTGAGATTGAGCCCCTAGTAGAGTTGGAGTTCTGTGTGATGACAGAAGGGAGCCTCCTTGGAATTCTCTTTCTTCCTCTCTCCCTCTGCCTCTCCCCCACTCATGCTGCGCACCCGTGCTTGCTCTCTCTCTCACACACACACAAAATAAATGAAAAAAAAAAAAAAAAGGAAACCACAGTTGTGAAAAAAGGACACAAATACGCTAACTATAGTGTAAATGTGCGTTGTAAATAATCACAATATTTGGGTCTGTGCATCCTAACAGGCAAGTTGAAGATTGAAATGTGACAGATTACATAAGTTGGTGCTTGTCCTTAGAAAATTTTTATTTTAGGGGCACCTGGGTGGCTCAGCAGATTGAGCCTCCGACTTTGACTCAGGTCAAGATCTCCCAGTTTGTGAGTTCGAGCCCCTTGTCAGGCTCTGTGCTGACAGCTCAGATCCTGGAGCCTGCTTTGGATTCTGTGTCTCCCTCTCTCTCTCTACCCCTCGCCCACACACACTCTCTCTTTCTCTTTCTCTCTCTCTCAAAAATAAAGAAACATTAAAAAAAAAGAAAAAGAAAAAAGAAGGAAAAGAAAATTTGTATTTTATTTTGTTTTTATCCCCAGGACTCATGCCCAAAATTTTTTTTCATATTGTATTAGTAGGAGACACACTTGAAGTATATAATACACATTTTCAAGGAGGGTTTCACAGAAATACAAACATGAAATTTACATGGAAAAAAACATTCAAAACATAATATTGAAGTGCAAATCAGTAAGACTGTGTGATCTTTCAGGGGAAAAAGCTTTTCTTATACTCTGTTTTTAAATATCTTGCTAGGTACATAATGTAGCTCTCTCTATCTCTCCCTTTCCCCTCTCTGTATCCCACTCTAACTATATTATATGTATACATTATAATTATACAGAGAATTATAATATTATCTATATTTATTTTTATTTTTATACAAATATACATACATAATAACATACACATATATATAACTTCTTGGTTTTCTAATTAGAAAGAACTTCCTTGCTCTCAATATTGCCACCCAGAACCTTAGCTGATTCTTTGAATTAAGAGAAGACATTTGAAAATTTTAGTTAGCCACCTCTTACAAACTGCCACAGGTACTTTGGCGCCATGTTTATGCTGCATTAAGGCCAAGAAGACATCAAGTTCAGGGGCAAAGTAGAGGGAGAAAATTTTAGATGCGGATGTAATTCTATGAAAAGGAGGAGTCAAGAATGAGAAAGTATAAACTAGGCATGTGACTAGTGGGGTGGGTGGTGGGAGAAGGGTTTCTAGTGTAATAGGGTCTCTGAGGGAACAGGCCAAGAAAGGAAGACCATTCAAGATCATTGGCCAGGCACTGTGAAATCCCAGCAGCATCCACAGGGAATTGGTGTGGCTTGGAGAAGTCTGAATCTGTTAAGAAGACGATGTCTTAGGGGACAGTAAGTGACAGGATTATTGGGAAAGATCATCTGAATAGGAGTAGGGTCGAAGATCCAAGATGAAAGTCTCCTGCATTCTCTCAGAGTTAAAATTCCATTTACAAAAATTCTATTACACAAATACTTTCCATACTGAACCATGCTTCATGATACGCTATATGCAACAGCATTTCATTTGCTTGAAGGAAATGGCTCGCTGATATCCAGCTAAACTAAGTTCTTATTACCACTTGAGAGCAGGTGAGCTCTGTCAGAAATCTTGCACTTAGGCAGCCTGGATGGTCCCACATTTTTCTGCCAATTTCTCTATTTTTCTCTTGTTACTCTGTATTTTATTTTAGCATGCAGGCATTCTGACCTCTTCATTCCTTGAGAGCTGCAATTGACTAGAAATACTCTCAACAGCATGGGGAATTGAAAAGAACTCTTGATAGGTCTTTGGTCAATCACTTAAGAACATCTATTTCATTTAACATTCCTGGAAATTTTGTATATTACTTAAGTATTTTCTGTACCTTTTTGCTTCCCTCTCAGGATGTAAGGACACACAGGCTAATACACGAGAAGAGTATCCATTTGATAAAGAAATCAAGCTTTTTAAGCGACAGCTATATACGGGTTAGTTGTAATATTAACAATGATTCCTTATGCTTTTCCTTGTGACACCTAAGTAATATATTATTTGCATTCATAAATTATTGAAATTTTATATGATGAGAGATAAAAAGTCCTCATTAGTAAAACAAAAATCTCACCCATGGGAAACAAAGGATTTTTCCTGAAAAGTGTAGAAAATATATACCCTTGAGGCACCTGAGTGGCCAACTTTGATCTCAGCTCAGGTCATGGGACCCAGCCCTTTGTTGGCTCTGTACTGAGCATGAAGCCTACTTAAGGATCTCTCTCTTTCTCCCTCGGCTCCTCTCCCCAGCTTGTATGCTCTCTCTCCAAAAGAAAAATGTATATATTCCCTTAGTAAAACCAGAGAGAAAGCCTGTTATATTGGACAGAAGACTGAACTTAAGGCTGTAGGCATGGGCTCAAACCTTAGGTCTATAACAAGTTGTACTATGAGTTGTAGAATATTGGATGAGTCATTGGGTCATGATTTCTTTCTCCAATTTTCAAGTACAGATAATAATAATTACCTCATGGGATTGTAGTCATGATCAAATAAAATAACGTGAAAATCTTCTTGGTTAAAGTATTCTGTAAGTGTAATCGGTCTTGGTTGTGTGATTATTTATAATACTTTAGGTCTACTGTTTGAAAAAAAATTCCATTCAGACTATTCTGGTGAGAAACCTATCTCCCCCAAACAGCTATACTTGGTCATTAGAGGCTATTATTCTTCCCACCTGTAGAGAATGACTGGCTTGTGTATGACCCCTCAGAAACCCCCAGAGAGGAGGAGCCCATGAGCTGTGTGGACAGTGAGTGACACTGACCCCAGAGCCAGCAAAGCGTCTCCTCCATCCCAACCCATGATCTCCTCCAACTCCAAAGAACATCAAGCCAACTATTCTTTTCATTTTCAGGGCAAGATGTTGGCTGCTTTAAGATTATGGATGTTATTTATATGGTTGAGAGCAAAAAATGATTATACACACTAATATGTTTTCATCAGCTTTTGAAAGACACCCCTCTGTCCACACCCTCCCCCTGATGTACACCCACTGGTTATGTACTGAAACATGCCATTAAAGAATAAGATTTTCTTTTTGCTGACAAACAAAATCAGATGCTAATCGATAGGAATTCAGTTGGTAGAGATAACTTGCTCATCAGTGAAATTACATCTGGATCTCGTTGGCTCGGTGGTAGGAATCTTCTTCGATGGGAAAGTAAAATGAAAAAAAAATGTCCTCTGTCACTTATCATAAGAAAATATAAACAACAACAACACTTAATCAATCAAGCAAACGAACAAAAAACCCCATCAGTTGTTAAGGTGTTACAAACCAATTTTATCAGTCTGTGCCCCCTTCCCATATTATTACGAGTAAATAATATGTAATTATTAGGCTTGCTTATTCAAAATGTAAATGCTCTTTCTAGGTGATTACTCTTAAAAACAGTTGGGGCTCAAACAGTTTAACAAAATGACCCTTTCAGTCATATTAAATGAGGTTACTACCCTAGCTCTGTAGCTATTGTTGACCCTTTAAAGGAAACACAGGAAACAATAGCGTTTACAATAAGCCTCCCCATAGGGCTCACTTCAGGGAAGATCCATCAGCCAAGTTGTAGAGCTAGGTTGGAGGTGACGCTTTTGCTATTAACCAGGCTTTTAGCAAATGAAAAGGAGGTTGCTTACCCCCACAAGAAATATCATGAAGACAGTAGAGTAAGGACAATAAAAACCACAACCTAAAAACACACGCACAGTATGTAACAAGATGGCCATCAACGAGGATATAGTTGCTCTGTCAGAAAAATTTCTCATCTCACTACAAAGAGTTTTGATTCTGTTTAGATACATACCCAGAAGTGGTACTGCTGAATCATATGGTAGCTCAATTTTTAGTTCCTCGATAGTCCTCCATACTGATTTCCATAGTGGCTGCACCCATTTATAATCTCATCCACACAAGGATCCCTTTAATCCACATCCTCATGAACGATTGTTATCTATTGTCTTTGTGATCATTGCCATCTTAAGAGGTGTGAGGTGATCCCATGGTGGTCTTGATGTACATTCTCCTGATGATTAATGATGTTGAACACCCTTTTATGTACTTGTTGGCCATCTATATTTCTTTGGAAAAATGTTTATTCAAGTTCCCTACCCATTTATTAATTGTATGCTCTTTTGTTTTGTTTTTCCTTTTAAGTTGTATGAGTTCCTTATATATTTTGGAGATTAGCCCCTAATCAGATATTTGGTCTGCAAATATTTTTTCCTCATCCATAGGTTGCCTTTTCATTTTCTTAATGGTTTCCTTTCCTGAGATTTTTAGTTCAATGTAGACATTATGTCAAAGAGGTATCTGCAGTCTCATGTTCATTGCGGTATTATTCATAATAACCAATATGTGGAAATAATGTAAATGTCCACTAGTAAATAAATAGGGTTAATATGTATATGTGATATATACACAATGGAACATTGTTTAGCCTTAAAAAAGAAGAAAATTCTGTCATTTATGGCAACATAGATGAACCTGGGGAACATTATGCTAAGTGAAATAAGCCAGATAGAGAAAGAAAAAACCTACATGATATGACTTAAATGTGGAATGATTTTTTAAAAATTGAATTCACAGATATAAAGACTAAAAAGTGTTTAGCAGATGGAGATTGGGGGAAATGGGAAGAGGCTGGTAAAAGGGTATAAACTTCCAGTGATAATATGAATAAAGTCTGAGGATCCAATATGTAACATGGTGGCTGTAGTCGACAACACTATTTTCATAATTGAATTCTGCTAAGAAAATGGAATTTAACGGTTCTCCCCAAGAAAAAAAAAGTAAATATATGAGGTGATGTGGGTCAATGTGTTAATTAACTTGATGGAGAAGATCTTTTCACAATGGGTATGTATATCACATCATCACATTGTACACTTCACATATATTGTAGTTTTATTTGTTTATTATACCTCAATAAAGCTGAAAAAAAAGAGTGTTTTGAGTTGAACCCCATTGGTTCCTTTCTTCTTTTCTAGCTATAAAGTTTCCAAATGTTTTCACATATATCAGTTTATCTTACCTTCATAGAAATGCTAAGTGTGACCACAAGAAAGATACTTGAGTATTACAAATAAGACTAGTGACTTTGTCAAGGTCAGTTATCTAATAGTTGTTATATCTGAGACTCAAACTCAGGTTTCCTAACATTTGATGCAGGGCTGTTCTTTTTTTTTTTTTTTTTTTGTCAATATTTGTAACTACCCAATTCCTATTTAATTTAAATATTAAAAGTCTATTGGTCAATCAAACCTTATGGATGCATTTGATAGAATCAGTTATAAGTATGAAAGTCCAAAGCAAAAAAGGATATAGAAAACAGCTTCAAAATTTTCAGAGAACTACTAAATATATCAACAAGAATAAGCATTTTCTAGCTTAATCCTTCACATAAATAGATACTATTGCTGACAGTGTTTCTTCCAGAGCTGGACTTCCCACTGTCAGCAAGATGCATGCTGAGATATTTACAGTGATTGTGTTTTGCATCACACCAGTTCCATCCTTCCTGACTTTTTCTGCATCTTCTGAGCAGGGAGAGATAAAAGGCTGGTCTCATATAGCCATGACCTCAAAAACCCTGGGCTGGGCACCGTCAATTATGGTATGTTCTTCAGCTTCTAGTTCTTTAATTCCCACCGTGACAACCAGATACATTGCTATGCACTCGCAATTGTATTTTAGCTCCCATTGTTAAACTGACTACCTCTCTAATTTCTTACAGATAAGGGTAGAGGAGTCACATTAAAACTGAGCTTCCAACTGTCCTCACTCTGCACACCCTGTTGATTGTCTCCTTGCCTGCATCGAAATAGGAAAGGCCACCACTGTGGCTCACCTGAAGGTTTCAGTAATTTAGATTCACTCTGATATCTTCAAGGGATGTGTGTGTGTGTGTGTGTGTGTGTGTGTGTGTGTGTGTGTGTGTGCGCGCGCGCGCGCGCATGTTGGGGGAGGGCGTAGTTGTATCAATAGCTTCGGGAACCTGAACTGTGAACATATGAAAACCATTTCCTAAGAAAGAGAAATAGTGAAAAGGAAAGCGAAGCAAAAGGGCCTACCAGAAGAGTCACGGATGATGGCTTTTGCACGAGTTAAGAAATTAAAATATGGGGCGCCTGGGTGGCTTAGTCGGTTAAGCGTCCGACTTTCCCTTGGGTCATGATCTCGCGATTTGTGGGTTCGAGCCCCGCGTCGGGCTCTGTGCTGACTGCCAGCTCAGAGCCTGGAGCCTGTTTCAGAGTCTGTGTCTCCCTCTCTCTCTCTCTCTGACCCTCCCCTGTTCACACACACACTCTCTTCCTCTCTCTCTCCTAGAAATAAATAAAAACATTTAAAAAAGAAATTAAAATATGACAGTTCTATAAAGTCTAACATTTCTCCTGGACCCTTCCATTTCCATTCTTCCTCTCTACCCTTGCTTCTTTTAATATTCAATTCCTCTGCAAAAACTTTTCACGGGTTCAGTCTCCCGAAAGTCTTCCCTTAGCAACAACCTTATTGAAATTCAGTTTCAATGGTGAGCTAGCCAGGAGCCAAAGGCTGCCTTTCTGATGGATGGCTGAAGCCAGTTTCTCTTTGTGCTTTGCATGGATTGCCACCTCCACTCTCCAAATCTGGATGGCTTCTTCCTTCTGTGCCTCTAACACCTAAATTTGGTTATGCTTCTTTCATAGCATTCATTTGTTTTGGACATGTTTTATAGGGAGTTCCTTACAGATCCATCTGCCCCTTAGTTCATAAAGTTCCTGAGGTAGGAACTATGTCCTTTTAGAAAATTGTGTTCAATGTATTAGGACAGTGACGTGGACACAATAGATCTTTGAAATTTCTAATGGTGATTCTCAGTAGGGTGATTTTATACCCTGCTTTGGAGATAAGATGGGGGTGGCATTGAGCCATGTCTAGAAATATTTTTAGTTGTCACACCTTTGGGAGAAAGTAGCTTCTAGCATCTAGTGGGCAGAGGCCAGGGATACTGCTAAATTTTCTACTATGACTAGGATAGCTTTCCATCACAAAGAATATCCAGCCTAAAATATCATTAGTGCTGAGGTTGAAATCCCTTGCTAACAGAACAACCTTCCATCCTCAAAGAAATCCATGAGTATTCCTTCAAATATGCTGTTTTTCTTAAGGAGACGTGACCCACACAGCTGTCGGTAGTAGCATCTTAAGCTAACCAATACCATTTCCAGAATATACTTTCTTCTATCCCCAGGATTCACTCATGTACCAGTTATTCACCCTGTGGGAAGCCTGTCAGGTGGATCTTGTTATTCTTGCTTTAAGAAAACGGAGACTAAGAAGAACCAAGCGATCTGTAAACGTTACGTACCTCTGAAGTTGGCAGCAGAATTTGAATCTAAAACTTCTGGCTCCATAGCCTGGAAAAAAAGAGTAAGTAAAAACATGAGAACATAAAAACCCACGGCATGTTGAGATGCCAGCCAGTAGTAAAGTGATGCTAAATCCTAGGGTATAATAAGGTGTAATTTTCCCGTAAGCCAAAGTGAAATTGGCTTGGAGTCAGATGATTGAGGCTCCCAAATGCCTTTATAGGCAACATGCATTTAACAGAAGTGGAGGGCTAGGGGTAGATATTGCAGTAGTTGCTTAGAAATTTTCTTTAGAAGGTTCAGTCTGGAGTAGATGGGCTGGCTGGAGAAGTAAAGGTTATTTAAAGGATGACTGCACGTTTTCAGACTCTACTTCCAACCACTAAGGGTGGATGACAGAAGGTGAAGACACCAACTCAGAATTTGCTAGTAGTTGCCACAGTCCATCCTAAATAATGTCAAAGTATTTGGGAGGGTAAATAGCTACCCTATGGAGGCCTTTGTATACATTCTGTGTCTGTGCCAACACACACTGAGCTCGCCTCAAATATTTACATCTGTCTCACACCAGTAACCTAGACATATGCAGCCTATAGACCTACATATTCTTTTTTTTTTTTTTTTTTAGTTTATTTATTTATTTTGAGAGAGAGGCTCAGCAGAAGGGCAGAAAGAGAGGCAGAGAGACAGAGAATCACAAGCAGGCTCTGCACTGCCCAGCACAGAGGTTGAACTCACAAACCGTGAGATCATGACCTGAGCAGAAATCCAGAGTCAGACACTTAACTGACTGAGCCACCCAGGGGCCCCTCCATATTCATGACACATGGTGAATAAACAATTAATCCATTTTCAGAACTCAAAAGCAACATTGCAAGACTTCTTTCCACTTGAAATACTTGAGTTTTGAGGGGCCCGGGTGGCTCAGTCAGGTGGGCGTCCAGCTTTGGCTCAGGTCATGACCTCATGGTTCGTGGGTTTGAGCCCTGTGTCAGGCTCTGTGCTGACAGCTCAGAGCCTGGAGCCTGCTTCAGATTCTGTGTTTCCTTCTCTCTCTGCCCCTCCCACACTCATGCTTTGTTTCTCTCTGTCTCAGTAATAAGCATAAAAAAACAAACACTTGAGTCTTTATCAACAGAGTGACCCACCATTGTCTTTTAAGGTATGAGGATTTAGAAAACACATTACAAATGAATGGTAATAACATTACAAAACAAATACAACCCTGAGCTTGGTTTTGAGGCTTAAGATGAAAAATATTCTAAAAAGCTAGAATTTCAGAGGGTGTACACCTGTTCCCAAAAGAATAATACAAAACATAGGCCAGAAGCCTCCCACTAGTTATACCTGGAGTGAAGCATGTTCTTCTGTGAATGCATTCCTTAACTCCCACAGATGGAAGGGAAGCCAGTGTCACCTGTGATCTATTTCTTCTGTAACTAGTGGTGGCAGCTTGTTTTGCATTTTTTTGCCTTCTTTTTAAACATCAGACTCATCCATCATGAACAGAGACTGCTTTCATTGCAGAGGCCTTTGAATTTCAGAATGTCTAATTTGTTTATTTAAATGAAAAAGTTTCCAAAAGAAAGCAGAAAAGCAGGGAAGAGGTTTAACTTCTCGTTTCCAACCAAGTATTCATTTTGCCCCTGCGACCAGTGTTTTAAGAGCTGTCAGGGCACAAATATTCTGTAAAAGTCTCATCAGAGGGAGAATCTCCACCAAAGTGGCCAGAAAACTTGAACGCAGGGCACGGCCACTCTGACCTTCCAGCGCTTTGGCCATTTTCATGGCACAGCATAGTTAGTGACTCTGAGGATTTTCCCCCCAAATCTATTAATAATTGAACAAGTATTTCTCCATGTATCATTGCTCTGATTCTGTCATACTTAGGGTAGAATTGGAAATAATCATAGCCAAAAGAGATGATATTCATCAATGAGTATGTTCTCTCTTTTGAGTTACAGAAGATTTCAACTCTCCTATACTGTTCTTCAATATTGCTGTGGTGGGGAGAAAATTTCCTTAGGTAAGGCACGCTTTTGTGGACGTATCAGAAGAATGTTCCAGAACATTGGACAGCTGAGTTCCTGTTCATGTGTGTTTCTCTCCAGAAAAATGTTCTTTCTGCTCTAATACAAAATATCGTAAAAGTTTCTGAAGAGAATCAATTATATTAGTCTAAATTATGGATCTGTGGATTATATGTCCAGCATTAAGAATTTACTAAGCTCCTGTTAACTATCCTTTCCGGTGAATGTTAAATTGGTGTGGTATGCAGTTTTACTGTAATTGAAGAGTTTAAGGGGGTGGTTGGGTGGTGGGTGCTTTGTTACTCTAAGCAACAACTGAGAGAAAAACAATAGCATCTGATCAAATCAGCGGAGTCCTTGGATGTGGATGTTAAGTGGTGCTCTTAGAATTCAGAGGAGATAAATGATGGCTGGAACCCTCAGAGAACACTTTCTTGAGGAGATAACAGTTGAACTGGACTTTAAGCCTCAGCATTTGAATGTGTCACAATGAGGAGATGAAATTTTAAATCCGGAAAGCAACACAACTAAATAAACAGTTGGCATGACTCAGTAGGGTTAGGATAGGAATGTGGCTGTGTAGGCAGAAGGTCTTTCTGACAAACATAGGTTGTTAGTATAAGGGAATAAAAAATAGGATGGGGGAAGTGTGGGAGCCTGACAGTGACCACAAGAAAGCGTGGTTAGGGACGCAGGGATGTGCCTGCACACGGGGCTCCCTGCCTGGGCAAGGCATTCCTGCAAACAGGATGCTCTGCCAGGAGGCCTGCACACAGTATCCAAGTTTAATGGTCCGCTTGCAAACGAGGGAACATGCCCTCCTTAGAAATAAGGAGAAGGCTGGAATTGTGAGCAGGCCTCTTAGTAAACATGTTGTGGTCGCTTCCTCCCTTTGCTCCCCCCTGTCCTTGAAATGTGTTTGGCTACTTGCTCTTAATTGGTAAAGGAATGCATCTTGTAGATTTCAGTTTGTATCCAGTTACCGGGTATAAAGTAAACCGCAAGAGGGGCTTGCATAGAATTGTTCCTCTGGCCGGAGTTGTGTCTGTGTCTGTCGTGTCTTGTCCTTTGTGTCATTTCGTCCGCAACAGGGAAGTGTCATGGGAACAGAATGAAGGATCCTGGCAACTCAACAGAAGAATTTGGACTTGATGCCATAGGCCATAGAGTTTATTGTAGGTTCTTGGGAGGGGAGTGCATGATGAAAGCAGCATCAGTATGCAAAACTGACAAAGCGGGCATAGTTTGGGGGAAAGTTACAGAAAAAGATACTCAGCAAAAGGGTCTTGCATCCATCATCATCGAACAGGAGGGAGGAAGGGCAAAACAAATTGGAGAGCCCTTTTAAAGGCATGGTGACTGAAGGTTTGGGGAGTAGGCATTGAGGAAGGAGATTCCGAAACCAGAAGTGGGACAGTTATAACCCACGGAAAGAAGTCTTCCAAAGATTTAGGAAGGGGCTCCGGTCTCTTTCCCCAGAAGAAATTCCCTGTATGTTTTCCCCAAAGAGCATCTGGACTGGAAAAACAACATCAAAAACAAAACCTAGCTCTCGTTCCATCCAAGCTGGTAGAAGACTAAATAGTATTTTGAAGAAGTCCTTTCAAATACGAAAAGATATTGACTTGATGAAGGGTCTGATTTATTGCATTTTTTATTTTACTACAGCAATGTCAGTGTATATGTTTTTTGAGAAACACAGTCAATAAAGGGGAAACCATAGAATTTCATCTCTGTTGCTTTCTGTTCTCATAACACAGACTGCTGATGGTAGAAGAACCCCAGATCTCCCTTACTCTGTGCTGCCAAAGCTTTCTTCCACCTTCTACACACTTCTCATTCCTAATCATGAATATTAAATACTCTCCTACATTGTACATTGAGACTCAGACAGGCTTCCTCTTCCTTTCCAATAACTGCACTCAGCTCTCCCCTTCCTACCAAGAACTTTTCCCTGTCCTCAACCCCACCAGGACAATAGAGGTAACCAGAAAGTAACACACACTCAGAAACTTAACTGTGCTTTATCTTGAGTCTTTTTACTCTAAACCAAGGAATCCACCTAGCTAAAGGAGTGGGAATAAAATGTTTGGAATCTACCCTACTCTGACCTCTAATGCCATGTAAAGCAGCAGAAATTACTTTGGAGTTAAATATTGCCTTACACGTATCACAGGTCATTTAAATGTTTTTATGCTTCTACTAATTTCTTATTTTTAGTGTTATACCATGTCTATCACATGGTTGAAACAATCTCATATAGAACCTTTTCAAGGAATATTTTGACTGCAGTTGAGTTTTAATTCATAGGCTTTCAAATCAAATTAATGGCTTCCCTAATAGTAAAAAAAAAAAAATACATGAGCAGAAGTGAATAGTGTAGAGAAAGAGTATTGGATTTGGTGCACAGATTGATTCCAAGAGAATTGGAATTGTTGGGATAATTCCTGTGTATATTGAGGATACTCTCACCAGCATCTCTTGCCTTCATAATTTTTTTTTTCAACTGAGTCATCGAGAAACCTGTTCTTAAATGTGTGGACACAATCCAGTCTGTAGACACCATAGCTAAGCTTCATCCCCGTACAAGTGTACTATCCTTTTGCTCAAATAGACTTGATTTTCAACTACTGAATAGCCAGGTGGTAGCCATGGGAGAAAAACTCAGAGTATCATCTCCAGGACCAGTTGGGAAGACCATCAAGGTTTTTACCAGGTTTATGACCTTAGCAAGTTCACATAGTATTCTGAACCTTGATTGTTCTATAAAATTAGAATAATAATAACTAATTGGTTGTTGTAAGAATTAAATAAGAGTGTATATAAAGGGCTTAGCAAGCAGCTGATAAAATATTTAGCACCCAATAAATATTTAGCACTGAATAAGATATTATTATTTGTCACTGTGTCCTACGACATCTCTACAAGCCTGAAGGACATCTTTATATCGAAGAAGTGCAAATATCCAAGTTTGTTCTGTATAAAAGAGAACTTGTTTTATTTTAACAAAGCTCTCTCTTCTTCTCATTGTCCTTATTCTGATTAATGATATCATCAACCTCCCAACCGAAATCTCCCAACTGAAAAATGAGATGTATTTGGCTTTTTATTGTTTTTTTCCCAATCCTTTCTTTAGCCTCCATGTCCTCCAACTCAGTTAATCAAACCTCTTTCATTGCCAGTTTTTTTCCTTTAAAACAATGATTTTCCACCTTTTTGTAGTTTATAGACTCTTTTGGGAATTTGTGAAACCATGGACCCTCTCCATAAGATAATGCATCCAAGTGTAAATTTTATAGGACATTTTTAGGATAAACAGACCCCACAAGTCCTACATGGGAACTTTCTAGGTGTTTAGGGACTCAAGTTGAGGACCCTATTCCAAAACATTTTTCCAATCTAAGTGATTCTTTTCGTTTCTTTGGTCTCAATGCTAGTTTCAACCCTCTTTACCTCTTGCCTAATCCACACTGTCTTCGGGATTCCAGTATATTCTTTTTTCAACCTAGATTCCATGTCTTCTAGAATCCTTTTCCTCTAAAATTTCTTACTTACATTTCCTTACTCAAATTCTTTTGAATTCTTTTTTTTACTGTGGATACACTGGCCCTCAAACTTTTCTGTGTAGAGTGAACCAGAGAGGTTCTGAATGTAGACCATGAGTGTGTTCCTGAGATATATACGCTTTTAACGAATTTGCTAGGTGTTTCAAACGCTAGTTGGCTCAGACTACAATTTGAGAAACACGATCTTAAGATGGTCCTTTGAGGTTAATTTCCTTATTCATGGTTTTGTTTACCCCCCTCCCCACCTTGTACCTCCACAAACTGAACATGTTTAGAACTCGTCCTTTGCTTTTACATGCCCTTCAAGCTAGGAAACTCTCTTGACTCTCTCAACATTGTTGCAAAACGGCTTGTTTTTTATGCTCAATGCAACTACTAACTCTTCTGTAGATTCTTTCTTCACCAAGTCTCTTAATGAGAAGGCATTGACACACTGTTGCAATGCACTCCATTACCCCATGTGGTAGACTTTTCCCTGAATTACTGTTGATTGTGTACATGCTTCTTCCCTTCACAAGATTGTACAACTGTTGGAAGCAGACCGGTTCCTACTTACTCCTTTGTCCATACAATGCTCAACATAGAAGCTTGTATGTTGTAGATACTCTTTAAATGTTCACTGAGTGACAAAATTTGATATTTTGCATATATGTATCACATTTCTTGAAATAATGCATTTGTCCTGAGAGCAGTAGAACCTGCTATTATGGGACAGAGAAGCCTCGTTTTGTACCAGGCAGGATGCTGTGTTGAGCTAGCTTATACGGGCTTAGAAAAACCACGTGTGTGTGTGTGTGTGTGTGTGTGTGTGTGTGTGTGTGTGTGTGTGTATTTCCCAACTTTTGAGTTCAGTGACACCTTTTTGGTAAGCTTGAAACCAATCATGGTGATAGTACTCACACCACAGAGATTAGCAAATATTACATTTATTTATTTATTTATTTATTTATTTATTTATTTATTTATTTAAAAGAGAGAGAGCACATGCATGTGCACAATCAGGGGAGAGGGGCAAGGGGGGGCGGAGAGAGAGAATCTCAAGTAGACTCCACACTCAGTGCAGATTGCCACATAAGGCTCGATCCCACAACCCTGGGATGACCTGAGCTGAAATCAAGAGTCAAATATTTAACTAATGAGCCACCCAGGTGCCCTCACTAAATATTAGAAGTCAGGTTTTTGTTTTTGTCCTTTTTTTTTTTTTTTTTTTGAGGATGATTTACTAGTACACCGCTGTCAATAACCAAAATAGTCACAGAATTCCTGTGTGGCCTCATAGAATCCAATCTAATAGGAAATATACATTTAGCAGTCTTGACAGCCACCATTTGTAAGTAAAACATGAAGATCAAAGCCCTGGAAACTTCACTGTTCAGAATGGCATTGCATAAAATATACCAAAGCACCAAAATCTAGGACTTTCCTCAGCCTTCCATTTGCAAGCTATGAGACACTAAGCAAATTGCTTGAATCTCTTCTGGGCCTTAATATCATCACCTATACAGTGGAAAAACCAATGCCTTCCTCTACATATCTCCAATGCCACACTGAAGAAAAAATGGAGAAATCCATGTGTGCATAAGCATTTTTTAAGTTGTAAACTGTTATTAAAATATGTTCTTCTTTCTACCTTTGAGCTCCTAGATTCAGTTTCATCAAGGAGACCCCAGCCAATAAGAGAGTGACAGTTCTTCATTTAACTTCACTAATCAATTTAAATTCATGAAGTCAGTGCATGTTTCAGATACTGCATGTACCACCTTTTTTCTACCTGCTGCATCAACCAGGTTATGGATTTTGCCTCTTCTCTCTTTATTTGCATGGAATTCTCTCTCTACCTAGACAGTAAACCCTAAAGTAATCTGATTTTTATCACAAAATTTATTGAAATAGAGACATATTGTGTAAGTACCCTCCCTACTCCCCATAATATAAAAATAAATGGAATTGATTAGTGATTGACTTCAAAGTGAGTAATTGAGTTTTAATGGGTTTATAAAAGGGATTGAAATCAAGGCAATAAATTAAAAGCAAAACAAAAGAATAACAAGAAGGGATGTTTTACAACTTGGTTCCATTACAGTCTATGCTAACCAGATTAAAAAGTAATTGCCATGTCAAGAAAAATTATAGTGGCCTTGTAAATGAAAGAGCAGTGGGCTCTCTGGGTATAGAGTGTAAAATAGACAAAAGGAAGGGAGTATAGGGAACAGGGAGGGGGCACTCTGCTTTTTCCTGGTGGTTATTTTGCTTTCGATACCCAAGATCTCTTCATAGAAACAGACATTATCATCACCACATGGTAATGAGCTGCCTGGGTTCAGCTGAACTCTTTAACGTTCCCTATTATCTTTGTGTAACAAATCAGAGAATATTTATGACATTGTGGTTTACCCATTTTAAATGTCTCCAAATCAATGGTATTGAGAAGACAGACTATTTTCAATAATTTAGGAGGCTTTTTTTAATAGACATTTTTTTTTTAAATAAAGAGGGTCACATATGATATAAAAGAAGATGCACTTGTGATTGGAGAATCAAAAGCCACCATAAAATAAGGAGATTCTGTAAGTAAATTGGATGTAGCCACCGTCTCTATGAGCCTTGATAATACGTCATGGGGCACTTAAGGAATTGAATGTACAGAACCACAGTTCATTATCTCTGAGAATTCATGGATGGCTGGTGAAAAGCCTAAAGAGAGGTAAAGGGCAGATGTAGCAGCAATTTTTAAAATAGCTGTCTCTAAAATCTCCACAGTCTGAAAACCTATTCTATAAAACAATGAAAAGTTGTAAGCATCAAGATTGAAGATAGAGTATCTGTTGATTAATCTGATAAGCAAAGTCATTGTGCTTCAAGTGTATACAGAGGGGTTGTGCCGGGGGGCAAGGTCAATGGCAGAGGATGGGAGTTAACCAAACTTCCTAGCAGACACATCTATCTATTAGTTGGGGCTTCCAAGTTAGACTGTGAGCACTTACATGCTGGGATGTCTGGGAAATTCAGAGTGGCCAAAAGAGGAAATCTGTTAGGAGAATGCTTTCCAGAGGGTGCTGAGATCAGCCTTTCAATAGCTGGAGAATCTTGACTTTGCTAACAAAGTCTTCTGTATCACAGACAAAAAGTAGTCATGCCTGTAAAAAAAGAGAACAAGTTTGTCTGTACTTTAATCACATATTAAGTGAGGACCGTCTGGTTTTTATAGTACATTTACTTTAAGAATCTGTACTTCTTTTTTTTTTTTTTTAATGTTTTATTTATTTCTAGGAGAGAGAGAGACAGCATGAGCAGGGGAGGGTCAGAGAGAGAGGGAGTCACAGACTGAAACAGGCTCCAGGCTCTGAGCTGGCAGTCAGCACAGAGCCCGACGCGGGGCTCGAACCCACGAACCGCGAGATCATGACCTAAGCGAAAGTCGGATGCTTAACCAACTAAGCCACCCAGGCACCCCTAAGAATCTGTACTTCTGACTAGAGTAAGGTCAAGAAAATAAATAGGCAAATGTCCAGATAATTATACAAAATAATGACCCCTGTAAAGATCAGTCACTCATTTAATACTGTGTGAACTTCATAGTCCTTTAGCAAATCCTTCATTGAGCATATCTGGGATGGAGTTGACATGTTGATTATACTCAGAAGATCAATTGTTATCCAAGTTATACAAAAGAGATTGAGTACAAAAGTGCCTCCCTTTCTTTTTCTAGTTTTCCTGTTAAAAAAAAAATCTTTAAATGCATTTAATACATTTTTCTCTCTTCAAGCTGTGCTTCAAAAAGCCCATGACCGCAAAAGAGGAGGCACGGTTCAAATTGATTTAAAAACTCAAAAAGAATTTTATGTCAAGTTGAAGAATTGTTTATCTTCATTTCCATAATGCTCTTGTTTTCAGTTTGAGTTATTTTAAGCAGTTTGCTTAGGCAAGTTAGCCCAGTTGCTTAGAGTTATTGAAAGATAACAACAACATATAGACTGCTTAATTTTGCAGATATTACAAAACAAAACATTGATTTTAAAAAAAGACCAGTGATTTAATTCAAAATGGAGTATTCCGTGACCTCGTTCCCCCAAAAGTCCTTAAACATACTAACGGTTGCCTAAATCCACTAAAGATAAAATAAAAACAAAGCAAAAATATATTGGATATGGTATTTTTCCCACACATCACAGTAACAAAATTCCAAGACTTTAATAGAACACTTAGTTGGAAAATTGCAGGCAAACAGAACCACAGAGATATCTGGCAATATCTAGAAAAAGTATACAGTGCCTAAGCTTCACAGGATTTATGCTCCAGATACACTCTTGCTGAGTAATTATATTTTTAAAGTAATTCATGTGTCATGGTCGTAATAGCCAAAGAACTAAAACAACATGAATGCCCATCAAGAGAGTGCTGATAAAAATCATTGGACAGATTCATAAAATGGACTGGTTTGAGGCTGTGAAGAAGAGTGAAAACAGGTAAAGAATGAAATTGCTCTCCAACACAGGATGAGAAGAGCAGAACAGTTTGTATAGCAAGATATCCTTTGTGTACAAATGAGCAGGAGTAAACCTATATATAAGTATTTGCTTGTGCAGGCATACCTAGGAATTCTGAAAGAATCCACATATATCCATAGCCGTAATTACCTGGGTAGGCAGAAGGAGCATGATAGGAGGATATGCCAGACAGTTCTAAGAAAGCATAGTCTACAACCACAAATCATTGTGTCATTTTCCCCATGATAATTGGAAGAGGGTAAATTTGAGGGAGTTTTTGAATGAATATTAACGTCTTAATTCTGAAGCTATTGGAGGGTGGTATTCTGCTAAATGCAAACTTAGAGTCTTCATTTGCTTCAAAATGTATTTGACACTTTCACTGCAGGTCTTAAGGTGCTCCAAAGAGCTAAATTGCAGCCCTTTATTAGTCTCTCAAAAAGTCAGTTGACTGTTCTTTATATACCAGTGCATACTTAGTTATATATGGTAGACACATGCCTTGTTTGGTGAGGGTATCCTCAGGAGAACTTATTGAATCCCTACCTTTGCAAGTGTAGAATTTCCACATGGCTTTGGGACTTGCTTCTGAGCCAAACCTCCAGAAAGTGTCTTCTGTGTCCCACACCGTCCTTACACCACAAAATCATGACCTTTCCAACTCCTGGTCAATACTTACCTCTTCCATGATGATCACTTCTCAATTTAAACTAGCTTCTGCCATGTAACCTTCTACCACCATCTACTTTGCCTTGCTAACCCTTCCACATTCAAAGTCCTTTCTGTGATTATTTCTTTAATGCTAATCCCTGGCCCTTAATGCAAATCCCAAGAGGGCAGAGACTCCGCTTCAGTGTCCGCTGTACCCTCCAGACCTAGTGCAATGTAGGTCAATCAGTGTGTGTTGAATTACTGAAATACTGTTCTAAATACACCCAATTGTAATTTTAATTTTTATTCTAAATAAACCTATTATTTTTATCATTGGCTAGGACATAATAATGCACAGAAGACAACAAAATGTCTTAAGGGGCTTACATTTCAGGCAGATCTGATTTAGTTGTAGTTAGCATTGGCATTCATTAGTTGTTTGCCCTTAGACAATGTGTTTGACATTCCTAATCTCAGTTTTTTCTCCATAAAATAGAGAAAACATAATATTAAGTATATAACCTTAGGGTCATTTTGAGGATTGAAGGAAATCAAGAAAGCAAAAGATTTAGCACAATGCCTGGCCCCAGACAAGAACTCAATTACGGCCATTTATTGTTTTCACCATTGTTTCTGGGCTGCAGAGCTTGGCAGTTAGCTACGCTCACTTATTAGCTAAATCATTGCTCCCAAACATCATCATTAGGTTTGTGTGATTCAAATTTTATAACACAGCAAACTGACACGTTCTCCAGGCCTCTGATCCTTCTCCCAAATTGCCAAACCCAAGAGAGTATTAAGTCTATACATACAATGGATTGACGGTCATCCATTCACTTCCCAGGGCTATCTATAACTTGATTGGTGATTATATCTTAAGTTATGTGATTGCAAATGAATGTTTTAAATATCTAGGGTGAGAATTTTCGGTGAGGAAAATGTCATTCTTGTATTAGGGATCAACTCCATGTATTTAATGATAGTATTTCAGAAATAAATATTTGATATAATTCTTCATTAGAGTAAATAAAAATAGGCTGTTATTTTGCTACTAATATTTGCATTGACCCTTTCCAGGAAATCATAAAAACTACATCAATGAAAGAAGCAAAACCCAACCCTAAGTTTTTGTGAGTCTTTGAATTTTCTCTTTTTTTAAATTTTATTTGTTTTAATGTTAATGTTTATTTATTTTGAGAGAGAGAGAATGCAAGCAGGGGAGGGGCAGAGAGAGAGGGAAACAAAGAATCCAGAGCAGGCTCCAGGCTCTGAGCTGTCAGCACAGAGCCGAGTGTGGGGCTAGAACTCACGGACTGCAAGATCATGAACTGAGCCAAAGTCTGGAGACTTAACTGACAGCCACCCATGCTCCCCTGTGAATTTTCTTTTGCACACATTTTTGCTCAAAAAGCAGGACTCAACCACAGCTGGTAACACATTAAGATAAGGTTTAAAGTGGTGGTTAAATCTGACACTCAGCTCAAACTACTTAACCTCAGGTCCACCAAGGCCACTTTCTAGCCACAGGGCCTTGACCAAGCTGTTTTAACAGAGCTTCTCTGTGCCTCGATTTCTTTATCTGGAAAGCAGGGATGATATGGAGCCCACTGGATTGTTGATTAAGCCATGCAGAGCTTCTGGAAGAGTGCCTGATGCAGAAATACTAGTGCAGGTCTGTGTTATTTCCTATGCGGAAAGTACTCCCATCCTCCCTATTTCTGTAGATGGAATATTGAAGCCAGGTTTACACCTGGAATGGAATCTTCTCTCGTGCCCCCCATGCCAACTGAAAACACAAATTCAGAGCCTTCTCCCCATACCCTTCCTACAGCTCTCCCCACCGTGGTTAGAAAGTCTAGGGCAGGGGTCTGGAAATCTGCACCAGCACCAATCTGCCTGTGGATCCCTGTCCACATTGCAGCCCAGACACAGGCCTTCTGGACCACGGTGGCTTCCATACAGCACACAGAACAGGCCAACCTTCTCTCTGCTCCTGGCCGATCCTCTTCTCTCCTGGTTGATGTCCTGATAAGGGCTGCAAATCTGAGACCCTGCGACGGGACCAACCAGTGGTTTAGCATCACCATTCAGTGAATGTGACGGGTTTCGTTAATTTTTAAAAAGGTAAGAGATTTCGAGAAAAGTCTAGCGTGAAGAAATTCGCCCCTGGAATAGCAGAGGAGAGATGGAAAACAACAAAAGCTTCTCCCAAAGCTTGAGCTGCAAATGTTTTTCTGTCCAGCTTTGCAAACTCTTTGAAAGTGTTTACACAAGTTAAGTTCTAAGAAAAACAACAAGTCTCTTTAAAAAGAAGAGCATCTGTAGTGCGAGGCCAAGGGGCTTAAACCTGCATAGAACCTGCAAGCAATGATAACAGGTTGGTTGTCTCTTTTTTAGGGACAAACCTGAGCCAGGGACCCAGGAGACCCGGTCAGCCGAAGCCAGCTACAGGCTTTGGGCAAGATCACTCAACCTCACTGGGCCTCAGTTTCCTCATCTGCGAAGTGAAAAAATTAAACAAGAAGGTTTCTCAAGACCCAGATAGATCTAAATTCTCTGTTCACTCAAATTAAGCATTAAGGCCCACTGGGGAAGGTATATTCTTAATGGAAGAGGAGACTCGATCAATTAATCAGAGACAGAGAAGACATTCCTTTTAGCAAGGCACAAAATTATCACGTATTTTTCTTCTTTTGAATTTTCACAGACAAGAAGCATATAAGAATAGAGAGCTGCAGGGGTAAAGGGAAGAAGCGAGTGTCCTTTCGCAATCACTGGGAGCCAGTCAGGACCCCTAGTGGATAGTGAAGAGACCTGGGTACATTACTGACCGGAGGCCTGAAGGAGCCTGGCCTGCCTGTGTTTCAGAGCCACACGTATGCTGTGGGAAACTCTGAGTTTTGTTTTTGTTTTTTCTCCATCTGCCCTTGCTGGAGGGCTCAAAATATTTTTCCACATTGGCTAAACCAGCTCTCAGCATCCCTGAGGCAAATTCCCATGTTAAAAAAAAAAAAAAAAATATATATATATATATATATATATATATATATATATATATATATATATATATATATATATTCAGTACTATGTGTTAGGAAAAACTGTGCTTTCTCTAGAGTCCAGATAGAATTTTCCCTCATGTGAAATGGAAAATTATGTAACTGATCATATTTCCTCCTGGGCTTTATCCACCAGCAAGATAGGAGCCCGAGCTGTGTCCCAACACCAATCGTGCAGCGTCTTAGGTCCTGGGTTACCCCATTCTGATTCCAATTCCATGCCCTGCTGCCCTTCTTACCCCAAGTCCGTTCCTCCTCTCCAGCGCTCTATCCCAAGTCCCAAGACGATGTCCCCCACCTGCTGGCTGGAGAAAGCACGTGAAAGTGATTTACCTGTATCCCCCCCCTTGCTCATCTCACCTTATCACAGAGCCCACCGTCCCCCATTGCATCTTCCTACCACTTCCGGCCACAATTTTCTACTCAATTCTGTGTTTGCCTTTCCATTTAGCATTAGTGATCCATGATTTCTATCTGCTTGTAGTTTCCCAGCTTACAACAGTACCTTATTAGCCACCAAAAATTATTGGTGAAATAAGATGGAGCAAAGAGATGGGGAGCCTGGGTGGCGCAGTCGGTTAAGCATCCGACTTTGGCTCAGGTCATGATCTCGCGGTTCGTGGGTTCGAGCCCCGCATCAGGCTCTGTGCTGACAGATATATAGATAGATAGATAGATAGATAGATAGATAGATAGATAGATCTATATATAGATACCTATATACAGATGTATAGATACATATCCATCTATCTATATATGTATATGTATGTATGTATATCTATATATGCATATTTGAATATGACTTCATGAAAATTAAAGTATATATATTTGATTATATATATAAAAATAGAACCCCTTGTACCCAGACCCATATTCACAATTAGGAATTTATGTTTTGTTTTGTTCCATCTATATCCTATCCACTACACAACATTCTCCCATTTTATGTTATTTTGAAGCAAATTCCATTTATCATACAATTTCATCTGTAAACATTTTAGTACATATCTCTACAAGAGAATGATTTTCTAAAAATATTTTTTAATAGGCAGTTGAAAATTGTTGGATGAAGGGAAGATTATAGGTGAGGCTTTTGGTTCAAAAGTAACTAGTGATTGGAGAACCATGAACAAAAACACTGAAATACCCCAGATAAAAAGAAAATTCCAGGGTGAATTATTTGCTTGTAAAACTGGAGATAATGGGATTATAGCAAGAAGTGATTAGCAACACTTAAGGTATGGGTTTTGTAACAAGGTAGAGGTATTTTAACCACCTTAATAGCTAGCATCAAAATTTCTCCACAAAGCATAGTGTGAAACCACTGCACACCCACACCTAAAATGATCAGAATCAAAAAGACTGTAACGTCAAGTGCTGGTGAGGATGTGCGATGATTAGCCTCTCTTAGATTGCTGGTATGAGTGTAAAGTGGTAAAACTATTTTGAAACCTTGTTTGGCAGTTTCTTATAAAGTTAAGTATATATCTACCCTATAGCCTAACAAGTATACCCCTTGTTTATCCAAGAGAAATAAAACCATGTCCACAGAAGAAATTGTTCATAAGGTTCAGATCAGCTTGTCCATAAAAAAAAAACAACCCTGGAAACAACCTGAATGTCCAAGTGCAGAATGGATAACATTTCCATACCATGGAATTCTATTTAATAATCAAAAAGAACAAACTACTGCTACATATTGAGTAACCATGTAATGGTTACTCAAGCACCATCAGATGAACTTGTCAAAATTCATCACTCCGTATACTTAAGATGGATGCATTTTATAGACTATAAAATATACCTCGATAAAAAATTATCTTTAAAGGAAAACTGGCTCATCTGAAAAATGCATTGATCAGAACACAGGGTAGAAAGTGGACCTTTTTCCTTCCCTTCTTTTTTCTACCTTCCACTTACTGCCCTACATGAGGCATTGGTGTCAGTGTGCCAAGGTTTTGGAAAGGGCAGTCAAAGTGTTCCACATAATAGACTGAGGATCCTAGGGGGGAGAAGGGAAGGGGAGGGGAGGGGAGGGGACAAAAAGATGTGGAACAAGAAACAAGGAGCAGAGTTTAGGGCTGAAAATATAATGCCTCCATGGTACTCTTATGAATGTTAAGTAAAATTTTCTAAACCAAACAGTCTTCACAACCGATTCTGTTATTGCTGTTGGTTGTGGGACTAGATGTCACTTCGAGGAAGGTATAATGAGAAAGACAAACAGCTCAAGAGGAAAGCACAGTCTAGGAGGCAGAGGTGGTGAGGAGCAAATACATGCAGAACCAGTACAGATTTCTGACTTTTAGGCTCTGTGCAATTGATGGGTCTCATGTGGCATGGAGGTGTCCCAAGGGGATGTAGGTTAATAATGTATGATGTCTAGTTGTACCTGGCTTTTCTAAGTTCTTTGAAACATTTTTGTGTGTGTGGCCTTAAATTATGCCCATTGTTTTAATACAGGGTTTTCTCTTCCTTCTTCTTGGCTTGATGAAGGTTATGTATGCATTGGATTCTCTAAATCAATTCCCTGTTATAGCATCAAATATCATAACCAAAGATGAACTTCCCATAAACAGGAAGTCTACACTAACTAAAAGCTAAGTACCTAGAAAAAAAATAGGTATCTCTTTCAGCGTCATGAAATCCAAATCGGTAAGATGATAGTATATGAACTTCACAGTGCTCCATTTTCAGAGTACCAGTTGACCCTTGAACAACATGGGTTTGAGCTCTGCGGGTCCACTTGTACTCAGACTTTTTTCAGTAAATGCAGAATGGTACCGAAAATGTGTTTGCTATTTCTTATGATATTTTAAATGACATTTTCTCTTTTCTGGTTTATTTTATATTAAGAATACGATATGTAACACATATACAATATATGTGTTAGTTAACTGTTTATGTTACTGGGAACACTTCCAGTCAACAGTAGGTTATTAACAGTAATTAAGATTATGGGGAGTTACAGCAATAGCACTGCTAGGAATTTACCCAAGGGACACAGGAGTGCTGATGCATAGGGGCACATGTACCCCAATGTTCATAGCGGCACTCTCAACAATAGCTAAAACATGGAAAGAGCCTAAGTGTCCATCAACAGATGAATGGATCAAGAAGACGTGGTTTATCTATACGATGGAATACCACATGGCAATGAGAAAGAATGAAATCTGGCCATGTGTAGCAACATGGGTGGAACTTGAGGGTGTTATGCTGAGTGAAATAAGTCAGGTAGAGAAGGACAAATACCATATGTTAGCACATATAGGAGGATTAGGAGGAACTTAACGGAGGACCATGGGGGAGAAGAAGGGGGGAAATAGTGGGGGAGAGGAAGGGAGGCAAACCATGAGAGACTCTTTAATGCTGAGAACAAACTGAGGGCTGATGGGTGGGGGGAGGGGAAGGGGGTGATTGGCATGGAGGAGGGCACTTGTTGGGATGAGCACTGGGTATTGTTGGAAACCAACTTGACAATAAACTATTTATTTTAAAAAAAAGATTATGGGAAGTTAAAAGTTATAGCAGATTGTTGACTGTACGGGAGTCGATACCCCTGACCCCTGGGTTGTTCAAGGGTTAACTGTATACAGACACTATGATCCGAGTCAGCTTGAATGGAGAGATGTTCAATAGAATAAGTAGCTGCATAGTAGCGAGGAAGGGGCTTCAAGGATTCATATTACCCAAACCAATATGGACTTAACGTGACTCTTATTTTTGGGTGTGGAGAATAAGAATTCTTTGGGTTTTTTTTCAACTTTATTGAGGTATACTTAATATACAAAAAGCTGCACATATTTAATGCATATATTTTGATAGGTTTGGACATGCATACACCTGTGATACCATCACCACAAATAAGATAATAGACATATTCATCACCCCCCAAAAACTTTCTTGTATCCTCTTGCTGTGTCTGTGTGTGTGTGTGTGTGTGTGTGTGTGTGTGTTAAGGACATTTGGCATGAGATCTACTCTCATAAGTTTTTAAGTGCACAGCACTACACTGTTAACTAGAGGCTTTATGTTGGAGAGCTTAGTTCTAGAACTTACTGATCTTGTGTAACTATAACTTTATACCCACTGAACAGCTCCCCATTTCCTCCTCCTCACATCTGGCAAACATTGTATTCTCTGCTCCTATGAGTTTGACAATTGTAGATGCCTCATATAAGTGAAATGATCTTTACATTTTCTTTAAAATGGCCCCCCTTTTCTTTCCTCCAGTCTCCTTTCATTTTTTAGCTTCTTATAGCCTGATATCATGAGACAGCCTGGCTTGGACCTGCATCTCTCACTCGAAGGCATTGCACTCATTTAATTAATTGACCCGATGAGTGCTACTCAAAAAACACAGAACAGCTCTCACTTTTCTATTAGATAATTGCACAGTGCCACAATGACACTGCAGAGTTCATCATTTGCAAGATTATATATTAAGAGGTGGAAATTCACAATGAATGATGATCTATACCCTTAGAACCCACTTATCTTTATATCACTTGAAAACACAAAGAAGTGCCAAAAAAAAAAATCTTTTCCTGCCCATTGTTGCCATTCTCTGACCTGTTGATTAGTTCCTCCCATAAAGGAACCATTTATGATGGTGAGTCCAAGAACCCACGGGAGTTTTATGTCAGAGAGAGCCTCGTAAGCCTTTCATACTTGAATTTAGCATTACTGAAGGGCATATTAACAACAGTAAATCTTGGCCCCAGCGACTTTGTGGCATCTCCATAAAAGAGTATAAAAGATTTTTTTCAGAATACAAGTAAAAACTGATCAGAGACCATTAAAGCCAAATTCCACCACCACCATTTTTTTTTATTGTGTCTTAAGCTCTTTTCTTGGCATGTTAACCATTAGCAAAATAAGTGCATTTCAAATGTTAGACAATTCTATTCACACCAGAGTCCATTCTTACATAAAACTTAAGCTGAAATCATCGTATGTTTAATAGAAACAGACATGTATTTAAAATGAAAAGTGGTGGGAGCAGAAAACCTATAAAAATGGATTTTATTTTTATGGGAAATAGAAGTAGGAAGCCTTTTTTACAGAAGTTACCTAATTGATGGGACTCTGGGTGATTTTATTTACCTTTTTACACTTATCTGAATTGCCCAATTTTCTTCCAATAAACATTTTACTCTTGTAACAAGGAAGAAAAAAGTCTCAGAATGGGCACATCACGATAAGTTTATTTAACAAACTTGGAGTTGAGATGGTGTGGTTTAGTATATGAGTCAGAACTCTCTCCTCATCTGGTTGGGACAAAGCCTAACAAAAATGTCTTAAAAATTCAAGAAACTGGTCAGCAATGGAAACTTCCTGAGCCTCAGTTTCGGCACCTGTGACATGAGGGGAATAAATGTGTCAGTCTGACAGTATTGTGAGGATTAAGTGGTGATCCATCCAAAACATTTAGCATAAGCCCTGGCATATTGTAAACATCTGCCATAGCTCAGTGGTTACTAGCAAGTCCACCAATAAGGCCAAAAGGCATTTATTCCTCCTGTTCTAGTTTAGAAAACATTGTGTCTTTAGGGAAGTGTATAGATAGCTAATCTCATTGCAACTCCTTTTAGGATACAAAATTCTTCGCTTAGAGTTGTGTAGACCTTCTCCACACAGCACACACTTCTGCATCAAAGTTGTGATGTCATGCAAGAAGTACACGTCTGGAATGGGGCTGTTGGGGGAATTAAGGATGAGAGGCTAACCAACAGCCATGGAGGGGATGCTCAAGGAGTATATGAATGGCAACTGTCTCTGCATTGAGTTAGAGGGGGCTCAGGTCACCACAGGTCATCAGGGCAGGCAATGAGGAAAACGAGTGACTGTCAAGCAGAGGAGAGTGGAAATAAACTGGAACCTCCATCTTTAACTCCAGCGTTATGGATTACCTGTAAAAGAAGCATGAGACTTTCACCAAGGAGCTCCACATACAATGAGCCCAGGCCTGGAGAAGATCGGGAGGAGATTCAGGGAGGCAGGACAGCTATGGGACCAGCCGCTGGCCTCTGGCAGCACAGAGGACCAATGTATGTTACAACATGCAGGTGCTTTCAAAGCAACCGACACCCTACCTAGACCTTCAGAGAGTGATGGCTGCTGCGTCACATCTACTTTCTCAACCTTATACATGTTTTTCTTGTGGCCTGCCCTGACCCAGAACCATACCAGGAAAGGGTTCCAGTTTGGCTGAGCTGACAGTGTACAAAACCGCCCCAGGTGACCTGTTTAGATGCATCTCCTTGTAGGTACAATGCTAATTTTGATCCACGCTCAACTGATTTCCGAAACCATTGGCTCTGAATTTAATCGGCGAGATGGAAAAACAACTCTTCTTTTCAGGGGAATACTACCAGGACTCACTGAAATTTACCTGAAATTTATCACATCTTTCTGAAATCAGCGCAGAGAAGTTCAACATATGGAAAAATGATTGAAGGCAGTCAGTTCTACTCATTCCCCCTTATCATTGGTTCTTAAACAGAACCACTCAGGGGCGCCTGGGTGGCTTAGTCGGTTAAGCGTCCGACTTTAGTTTAGGTCATGATCTCGCGGTTCGTGGGTTCGGGCCCCGTGTCGGGCTCTGTGCTGACTGCCAGCTCAGGGCCTGGAGCCTGTTTCAGTCTGTGACTTCCTCTCTCTCTGACCCTCCCTTGCTCACGCTGTCTCTCTCTCTCTCTCTCCTAGAAATAAATAAAAAATATTAAAAAAAAGCAAAACGAACAAACAAAAAAACCCAGAACCACTCAGAGGCGACTGCCAGTGCCCACAACAGGGTTTCTTTCTTTTTTTTTTAAACATTTTTTTAATGTTTTATTTATTTCTAGGAGAAAGAGAGAGAGACAGCATGAGCAGGGGAGGGTCAGAGAGAGAGGGAGTCACAGACTGAAACAGGCTCCAGGCTCTGAGCTGGCAGTCAGCACAGAGCCCGACGCGGGGCTCGAACCCACGAACCGCGAGATCATGACCTAAACGAAAGTCGGACGCTTAACCGACTAAGCCACCCAGGCGCCCCCACAACAGGGTTTCTAATCCGTTAGGTCTGGAGCATGGACCAAGCACTTGCGTTTCTAACAAGTCCCAGTAATGCTGATGCAGGATGAAAATCACTGCTCCCAATAGTGGTTAAGAACGTTTCAGGCTCCCCTAGGAAACTTTCTCAAATTCAGATAATTATGTCCATCACACATCATTGAATCAGTATCTCAGTTTAGGGTGGTGGAGGGTGGGCATATTCTTTTTAAAAAAGTTTCACAAGTGATTGCAATATGCACATCTATTTGAAAACTAGAGTTGGGGGATTTTCAAACACCTTATTTTCAGCATGTTAGAAGCTGTTATAAGTTGTTAATAGCTTTCTATAAGAATGAAAGGAGGCTCCGTGATCAAATATGCCATGCAATACACAATTCAATAACGTTGAGCTAGTTACTATTCAGGACAGATCTGCAGTTATTACTTATATAACAGCTGTTGGTGTCAGGTGTTGTGTATCAAAAATCAACCCAAGCAACAGCCCCCTGAAGAAAGCACTGTTATTTTTATTCCCATTTTGCAGATGAGGACACAAAGGTGGGGAGAGTATGCCTCACAGGTAGTAAGTGGAAAAAGCCAGCAGAAAGCCCAGACCCTTGAGCTCTATCTAGAGTCTAGGCTGGTGACACCATACTATATCCATTTACCCAAATTCCTAGCAGCATCACATGCTCAGGGAATCTCTCAGGATACCATCTGTTCTTTCTCAAACTTGTTTGATTATGGACCATTTCTCCCACCCTCACTTGGTTTCAGAGAAGCTTTTGGAAGGAGTGTTCCTGGAACATATTCCGGGAAACACTGCTTTGCAAACTCTAAATTCCATTCTCGGATTAAACAAGATTATCTACATGTTGGTCGTTGAGGTCCCAATAGTTCATTTTTGCTTTTACTTCCCTTGTCTTCAGAGACGTGTCAAATAAGAAGTTCCTGCAGTTGAGGTCAAAGAGGTCGTTGCCTGTTTTCTCCTCTAGGGTTTGGACAGTTTCCTTATGAGCCCTGGGTGTTGTATGTAAGGGAGGAATCATGGGAATCTACTCCTGAAGCCAAGAGCACACTGTATACACTGTATGTTAGCTAACTTGACAACAAATCATATTTGAAAAATTTTTAATTTTTTTAATTGAAAAATATAAATGCTGGTCATTGAGGCAAAACCACATCAGTCTGGTACACAACTTATTTATCTAATAATTCGACTCTGGTGAGGAACCATTAAACTTATGAGCTACATGAAAACGTAACCCCATGGAAATCACAGTTGTGCTTGTTGCAAGAACAAGAATTGTTTTTGTTTCTATTCTACATCTCACTGTATCCTGGTTGCATGGGTCCAGGCTTGGTAGCCAGAGTAAATGTGACTTTTCAAACCTGAGCACTGACTTTATAAAAATCTCACAGGCACACTATGAATCATACAACTGATTGGGCTTTGCTCCTGGAATTTGCTACTGGAAAATAGGGCTCCACTCTTATAAGCACATACATGGTACTTATTATTAGCAAAGATTAATGCTAAAAAGAAGCTTTTAGATCAAAGACCAGAATTCTCTGGTAAATGATCATGGTGGGGGATGAGTGTGGGTGGGTGGGGGATGGAAGATTGGCAGGCGTAGAAAGGATTGATAGAAATTTTATGTCAAAAAATGAAATTAAAAGTATTTTCAAAGTTTATTTTCTCAAATATTTAACATGCTTATTAACAAACAGAAAACGAGCCTTATGTTGATTACTTGGTGCTTTTATTCCGATAAAATTCTATAATAGCTAAGTTAGACATCTTTAACATTTGACTTTCATAGTGAGATATAGAAGGTCATTTCTGCAGAAATATTCAAGAGCTTCATTGATTTTCCCAAGGGGCTTTCTTAATCCTTTGATATTCAAATCTTTCGCTTTTGAAGTATATACCAATGATGTCGTCCTCATCCATTTTCCCTTATTTAGTTGTTAACTAACCTGACTGCCAGGTCCTCATTTGCCAAGGGTTTGTGCTTCAAGCAGTATCCATCTGACTTGCACCTATTTCTTGAAGCCCTGCATCCTTTTCAAGATGCGCAAGTTCACTATACAAGGTCCCATTTTCCATTGTACAAGAGCAACAATCAGGGAGTGATTGATAGAAGAGTCATTGGTGGGGATGGATGCCACGGTTAAGAGAAATCATTTTCATTCATTAGTGAATGTCTTCCTGAAGCCTTTGCCTTCCTTTATGAGGTCTTTATAACTTCTGGGACTCTGCGAATGAATTCAGATCATACCAACCCGCTCCAAGGAAAACGTCATGGTATGCAAGTTGGCACATCGACTTTATCCATGTCTTCCTTTATGACTCAAATCTGTATCCTTTCGCTTTACCTTTCTCAAATGATTTTAATTTATGTCATTTTGCTCTATATTTTGCACCTCAGTAAACAAAAGCATAGCACTTTTTGGAAGGAGTGAGTGGGCTAAGAGGACTAAGCAACTAAATGTTACATGTTTTCTATGGTCTCTTCCTTCACAAGGTTGTTTAGTTTCCTAGGATTTGACTGACACCCTTTGCATTGTGCTGCATTTGAACTGCGATATAAGATCAGGCACCATCCAAGTTTATATCCACAGTTAAACCTCATGACACTTGGTTGTAGCGCTTGTATGAACTTTCATCCTTCTGCTTCCATTTTCCAAATATTTACGTGGATCTTTATATTATTTAAATGCAAGATAGGTCCAGCTGTCAGCAATTGGGACATCCATATCGAGAGGAAATGAAGTATAAAATGACTCACTCTGGCTCTTTGTCCAGAAGGCAAGTGAGAAACATTTTAACAAATATATGTAATCCTCACAGCTAATTATGATTTTTCTCTGTGCAATTTTAATTATTTTTTTTAAATCCACCCTTTCTTTCATCCTCATGGCAGTTTCATTGTCATTAAAAGTACTGTGCTATTGTGTACATCCACTATTCATATTCATGAGGTCAGGACATTCAACCACAGTAATTGAGCGGCCTGATTGGCTGAATGTCCCATAGTGGTTTAGAGTGATACTGATTAACAAAAGGCATCAAAGCTTCTGCCATGATAGAAAGTATAATTAAGTAGGACCCTAAAATGGGGTACTCCAATCATCTGACAATGCCCATTGGACTCACATAATATTAGTATGTTATCTATCATCCCATTACGATTAAGTAGTATTTAAGTATTCTTTTTTTATGGGGATTATCCCCAGTAAATATGCCTCATAACTACCAACTTAACACAACTTGTTTTCTGGGTTTTCTAAGAAAGATTTTTAAAATTTAATACAGAAGTCAGACATCATCATATCTAAGGTGGCTATCCCCCAAATTGATAAGATACTTGCAGCAACATACTGGTACATAATGATAGTGTTGAACTGTATATAGATGGTTTTACTGTAGGCTGGATAAAATACGGCTGTCTTTTGTATCATGACTCTTCTCCTTTGAGATCCAAGGGAGATCCCTTCTTTTATTTCTTCCAGTACCTTGGTGCCATGTAACCTCTGGATTTTTAAATCTCTATCTGTAAAAGAGGAGAGGCTAGGAAAATGGTTCTGAAGCTTTCTTCCAGCTTTATAATTCTGTGATTTTATGTAAATGGATGTCTATTCTATTTTGTGAATAGGATTATTGTCAGAATTCCAGAGTCTGCATAGTAGCTTATACAGTGGCTTCAAAGCAGAGTCTGTGGACCATAGAAGGCATATAAAACCATTTCCAAGAGTATGGGAAGAACCCATTAGGACTTTATTTATTTACATTTATTTTTGAAGTTCCTTTAAAGATGTCCAATTATATATTTGAGTTTTATATTCATTAAGTTTTACGAGCACTTAATATGTTCCAGGCACATATTTATGGCACTAAGTGCTTGAAAATTATTACTATTATTTAATTCTTACAACAAGTCTATGAGGTAGATACTCTTACCATATTGATTTTATTGATAAGGGAATTGAGACACAAAGGTTATGAAAATGACCTGAGATCATACAAAGTTGGAGATATTCAACCTGAAACTTGAACCCAGACATGAGTTAACCTCTTAACCACTTACTATGCAATATTAGTACAGTTATAAAATCCAAAAGAAGTAAGCATAAAAATCAATCAATCTTTATAGTATAGGAGGTAAAATCGCAGACAGACCGTAAGCTAACTCTCCCCATTCTTTGTGATTCCTGGTTCCTGATGTTCCTAGGTTTCTCTCCTTGAGTTTGGGTAGGACCGATGCCCTGCTTTTAATGAATGGATTATGCCAAAAGTGAAGAGTTGCCACTCTCATGATCACGATCATGATCACATTCACTAACAGGTTTGTTCTAATAGATTTTCTCCTCTAGTGGCTCTGAAGTAGCAAGTTGCCATGTTGTGAACTGCCTATGGAGAGGACCACATGGCACAGAATGGTGGGTGGCCTCTAAAAGTTGAGGGTGACCTCCAGTCAATAGCCAGCAAAAAACTGAAGCTCTCCTTCTGACAGCCACGAGGAACTGATCACTGCCAACAAAATTGCAAGTGGAAAAGTGGATTCTTCCCCAGATAAGCCTTGAATGAGACTAAGTCCCAGTCAACATTTCAATTGCTGCTTGCAGAAGACCTGGCTAAGTGGCACCCAGACTCCTGACCCATAAAAACTATGAGATAAGCATGCGTGTCATTTCAAACCTTTAAATTTGTGCTAATCTGTTATACAGCAATGGAAAACTAATACAGGAAGTACCTGCTCATGTTGATAGCCTAAAATGATGAGCCATAAAAATATATATACCACTCGAGTGCCTCTCTCTAACCCATCAGATGGAAGTAAAAAATTTGGGGTTGGTCTATTTTGTTTTCACCACTGACAGCCAAGCTTTCCCACTTAAAAAAGAAACTTTATTTTTAAAAATTTATTTATCCATTTTAAGAGAAAGAGCATGAGCATGGGAATGGCAGTGAGAGAAGGAGAGAAAGAATCCCAATGGGCTCTGCAATGTCAGCATGGAGCCTGATGTGGGGCTTGAATTCAAAAACCGTGAAATCATGACCTGAGCTTAGATCAAGAGCTGGATGCTTAACCGACTGGGGCATCCAGCTGTCCCCCAGGATTATTTTTTAAAAAGACATCAATATATGTATAATTATGAAAAGAAATCTGGGATTTTCCCCCTTCGTGAATTTTGCAAGTATTTTGTTTTGTAAGAGAAAGGGCATAAGTGGCCTGTTGTCAAAAAGTTTTAAAAATTTACAAAACTCTTTTTATTAGAATGTTCCTCCTTCTTCTTTTCCTTCCTCCTCTCCCCTTCTCTCTCCTCCAAAAAAAATTACTTTGGTAAATCTCCTCCAAAACCGGTTCAACTGACATTCAAGCATATTTTATTTGCTCTACTGTCTTTTCATAATGATGACAATGCTTTTGATTGTAGTTCCCTTTGTACAAGACAATGGCCCCCAGACCAATAATCTTATGTAAATATTAATTGACTGAGTTATTTATTCCAGAGGAGAGAAATGACTTAACATCAAACTAAATTCAAGAGGAGACAAGGGATGCTGGGAAGACAAGAGTCTCCACCCTTTTTCTACTTTCAACTTAATTCCAACTCATCTGTCTCTTTTCAGCAAGCAAGTCCTGAAGCTAGCAGTCAGGTGAGTTTGAGAAGCATCAGTAAAAAGCCATAAAGGTCCTTTTCTGCTCAGGACCTGGGAACCAGCTGAGGAGATCACCAGGCACCTGAGAAGCACCTGGGTGGGGGTGGGTCCCAGAACTCTCAGTGACATTGCCTTCTGCCCACAGGACTGTGCTGGGCCATCTTTGCCTACAAGGGCTTAGGATGGGCAAGCAGAAGAGTAGAGTCGTCTCCACCCAAGATACAAGGAAAGCTTTGAGATTGCATCAGGAATTCTAAACACTGTACCTGTCTGCTTCTGCACCATTAACCCACAGGGCCCACCGCCTCTTAACTTCCTCCCGCAGCTGGAGAACTGACATTTTAGGATTGCAATGGAGAAGAAAGAAGAAAACAAAACAAAACACTCAAGAACCAGAGAAGAGAAAATAAATTGAATAGTCTCCTACTGAAATTGAGCCATTTAAGGAGACAGCTGACAACCTGCACAATTAGAATAGTAGAGTAGATTGAAGATGAACACAAAAAAGGCTTTAGGGGATGACAAATATCATCTTGAAGCAAAAAACATAATAACTGAATTTAAAAAGAAAAAGAAGACAGTCACAGTGTTCCTGAAATGTCAAGTAGAAGAAATCTCTCAAACTCTAGAAGCGAAATGCAAAGCGATCAAAACTGGGACAGAAAATACAAGAGGCTTCATAGATGGACAGATGAGGTCTTATGTGTTTATAATAATAAATGTGGGATAGAAATAAGAAACAGATGGAGGAGCGAACAAGTATAAACTAGTAACAGAAAATTTCTGTGAGCTGAAAAGAACCGAGCCTACAGTTTTAAAAGGTTTGCCAAGAAAGATCCATAAGATACTTCCTTGGTGTATTCTTATTCAATTGTTGAATCTCAAGGATAAAGCGATAATTGTACACTTCTTTGGAGAAAGAACAAATTATTTAAATAGGTAAAGGCTTAAACTGCAATAAAACTCTGTAAAAGGCAGCCTGGAGTCCAGCTACGCTCAGGTACACTACTCCCAGACAGTATATGAGTATCAGCATCAACAATATCCATATGCTGAATAGGCAACTAGCATAATATCAGAGAGAGCTTTTCCCCAAGGGGCTGGGCTGCTCAGGGGAAGAAAGGTTCCTGAATGTATTTATTCAAGAATGTATTATGAGAAAAAATTAAGAAATGGTGCCAGCTATAAAGAAGAAAATAAACTTGGACCCCAATTAGACATCATAAAGTAATCAATTGTAGATATTTGTAGGACAGAGATAAAGACATACAGAGACACACATCTGTGGCTTTCTATGATTACAAAGATGCAGGAGTACAGGAGATTGCCTTTCTGTCTTTGAATGGCATGGAATAACTCATAAAGTGTATTTCAAATTTTAGTTTGAAATACATTTAATAAAAATTTAATTTAATTTTTATTGATTTTGTTTGTTTCAAGTTTTAATTTAAAATCCAGTTAGTTTGGAGGCGCCTGGGTGGGCTCAGCACTCAACTTCGGCTCAGGTCATGATCTTGCCATTCCCGTGTCCAAGCCCCGCATCAGGCTCCGTGCTGACAAGTCCAGAGCCTGAAGCCTGTTTCAGATTCTATGTCTCCCTTTTGCTCTCTGCCCCTCCCTGACTCACGCTCTGTCTCCCTCAAAAATGATAAACTAAACATTAAAAAAAAATGAAAATCCAGTTAATTCACATATAGTATAATATTCATTTCAGAAGTAGAATTTAGTGATTCATCATTTACATATAACACCCATGCTCACCACAAGTGTCTTCCTTAATATTATTAAAAATTTTAAATAAAAATCAAGCAAGATTTATTTTGCTTTCTTGCTTAAAAGACACATATGTGGTTCTCTTTTCATATTGTGTATATTGTTTTTATTTGCTGTATTAGAATTTTTGAATTGTAGAAGTAGTGTCTGATCATGGCAACAGGTTAATCTATGTGAAAATATTCCCTTCCATTTTTCAGGCTGCTCATGACCACCCTCTCCACTTCATTATCATTGCAAACTCTTTTGCGCCTACGTTTTCAACTTTCCCTGTATCCATAAAGCATAAAACAGTACGGGGGTGGGATGACGGGGAGTCATTTAGGAAGCAAGATCCAAGCAGTTAGTGTACCTGTTCCTATTGGACCTCACTACTTCTTGGGCCCTTTCAATGGATAGAGCTAAGAATTAAGAGTTCTAAATCATGAATTCATACTGGTATTTTCAGATGCAACTTCATAGGATTCTTTCTTATTTTTCTCCATTTCTCATTTAAATCTCCTTCTCCCATGGTTAGAATGTTGATTTCTAACAACATCAATATATGTACTCATTTGTTTCATCTTATAATATATGCAAGATCATTTCATATTTACTACACCAATATTAATATCAGAAAATCTCTTTCCAATTAAACTTCAAAATTTCTCTGTAGTTCCTTTTAACCTCAGACTGACTGTAACTCATTAAGGTATATAGATTAGTGTGTGTAAAAATTATGAAAGTTAATTTTGTCTGTGTGATTACATTATCAGTTTAACATACAGTTAGTTCCATTTGTTTCTGTATAGACTAAATTTTATATCTTTTTTATTTATTATAAGGTTTTAAAGTTTATTTATTTATTTTGAGACAGAGGGAGGAGTACAGAGAGAGAAGGAGAGAGAGAATTTCAAGCAGGCTTCGCACTGTCAACGTGAAGCCCAACGTGGGGCTCGAACCCACGAACCACGAGATCATGACCTGAGCTGAAATCAAGAGTCGGACGCTTAACCAAGAGCCACCCAGATACCCTTATTTAGTGTAATTTTTGAACATGTGAAAGACTTTCAAATTTTGAAGGTCAAAACATATAAAAACACATGCTGCTGATATCTCACTATAATCCCTAACCTTTCTTCCATGTGCTTACCTACCCCCATAGTTAAAACCGTTTTTAATTAACGTCTAAATTAGTCTTCCTATGTTTCTTCTACAAAAATAACCGCCTGCATGCACATACACAGATTTATTTATACATTTAATTTTTTTTCTTTGTTACATAAAACATGGCAGAGTATGTGTTTTCTCTTGTATCTTGTTCTTTTATTCAACAATATATCCTGGAAATAATTCTATATCAGCTTACAATGATTTTCCTCGTTTGCACAAAATCATGTGGATGCAGCATAGATAATAAACATTCATATATCTATATAGCTGAATTCAAAGAAAGAGAAATTGTAAAGTGCTAGAAAGGCAGAGAATATTGAACACTAGAATACCAGAATGACTAGCAATGCAGTTACAATGAAGCCACGCTGGGAAAGAGCACAGAGATGAGAACCACAGGATTTGTAGTGTAGGGCCATGAGTTTTTATGTCAACAGTTCATGGGTCAGTGTGAGGCAGAGTCAGAACTTGAACTCCCCACATAGTCAAAATGCTCAAAGAACTATATTCTTCATGGAAGGATAGGCAAGAAAAAGGTTGCCCATTGGATTATATAGACAACAAGAAACATTGTTTATGTTTGCCTAGCTATTATATACCCTCATGGTCTGGCAATATAAAAATTGATCCTCAGACAATAATATCGAAGATGGTTGCTCGAAGAAATACTAAAACTCTTCTCAAGATATAATCCCCCAAAAGGCCATGAAGAATATTTCAGGCGAAGGGCTATTCTATGATAGAAATAATTACAAAGCTGACTAAATAAATAGCAAGACTAGAATCTCATGAACTTAAGATAACATGAAACAATCACAGGGGAGTACTGAACAAGCATATTTAAAATGGCTAAATAAAGGGGTGCCTGGGTGGCTTAGTCGGTTAAGCGTCCGACTTTAGCTTAGGTCATGATCTCACGATTCGTGGGTTCAAGCCCCACATCATGCTCTGTGCTGACTGCCAGCTCAGAGCCTGGAGCCTGTTTCAGAGTCTGTCACTCCCTCTCTCTCTGACCCTCCCCTGCTCACGCTGTCTCTCTCTCTCTTTCCTAAAAATAAATAAAACATTAAAAAAAATTTTTTTTAATGGCTAAATAAAGAAAACAATAAAAAAATCAAAAACCTACTGGGACAGTATATTCAAAAGACCAAATGAGACTTCCAGAAATTAAAAAAACAAAAAACAGAAAACCCACAAAGTCTTTGGAATGTAAGTTTCAGTAAATAGATTAAACATAGTATCAGACAAATTTAGGAAAGCAATGGTAAACTAGAAAATAGACATGACAGTTTCACAGAATGAAGTTCAGAGACATAAAGGAGTAGGAGTGGAAATTATTTTTCTTTATAAAAGAAGTTAAGATATGTGTGTAGGACAAGGGCATCGGGGTGGCTCAGTCAGTTAAGAATTTGATTCTTGATTTCAGCTCAGGCTCATGGGATTGAGCCCCAACTCAGGCTCGGAGTGGACAGCAGTATCCTGGCTCTCTCCCTCTCTTTCTTCCCCTCCCCCCTTTCAAGTACATGTGCTCTCTCTCTCTCTCTCAAAATAAATTAATTAATTAAAAAAAGATAAATAGAGGATGGAATAAGAAAGCCTAGTATCCATTAGCAGCATTTCTGAGAAAAGAGAGTAGAGATAATGAGAAAGGTAATTTTCAAAGATAAGAATAAAAGATTTCCCATTGGACCAAAGAAATTAATCCTCTGGTTAAGGAAGCAAAATAATATTTCTGAAGGACAAACAGCTAGTAAAACATGTAAACTCCTGTACGGAAGTTGGACAGAATCAGACAAGTGGAGGTTAGAGATCCGTTGGGAAACAAAGTTGTAGTTCAGGCAGGAGCTGATGGGGCTTTGGGCCAAGATGGGAACAAGACAAAAGGTAGAGATGAAAATGAATGGTGTGATGTGAGACACGTGTAGGTGATACTTATAAGATTCAGTGGTGCCTTGGCTGGAGGATTAGGAAGGAGAACTGATCGTGGCTTATTTGTTGAAATAAACAGATGAAAGTAGCAATAAGAAGAGAGCCAAGTGTCATATTCCATAAACAAGTTGAATATTTTCTTGCCTCTGAGCCATTTTTTTTTTGAAAGCTTAACTTCTTGCTTTTATTTTAAATACATCACATATATCCTGCAAGGCCTGGAGGAGGTCTGATTTCTTCCATTCATGGTAATTTGTATTCCTACGGCGCTATCTGCCTTTTACAATTTCCCTTAATTATTGCCGGAATAGACCTGAGCAGATCTGCAGATCTCCTAGTGGAACAGGATGTTGGGCAATGCGACCTTGAAGACTGAGTTTTGATTCACCTTAAGCACTCAGAAACATACTAAACACACCAGGGCTGTTTCTGGCTTCTTGAGTCTAGCAAGGAGGCTCACATGAACCCAGAGTCTCCAGAAACACTGAGAAAGAACTAGAGACTATAAAACCCCGGGGTAAAATGGCAGAACTTCTCAAATGGCCCATGGGTTCCTTTCCCTAAGTGGTAGTAGCAGCAGCTCTTGGGCACCTTCAGTTGAAAGTTACCATGTCACCTGCTCCATGCGGAACCCATCTGTGCCTACTCAACCTACTTGTTTATCCATATTAAAGGAGCACATATTCTTTTAGTATCTTTTGACATTTCAGGGCTTCAGCTGGTGTTTAAAAAAGAAAAGAACTAAGGGATTTCTCCATGTGCAATCAAAACCTTGGAACTGCATGCACCTTAAAGCCTTTTGGAGGGCACCTGGGTGGCTCAGTCAGCTAAGCGTCCGACTTTGGCTCACAACATGATCTCACAGTCTGGGGGTTCGAGTCCCACGTCGGGCTCTGTGCTGACAGCTCAGAGCCTGGAGCCTGCTTTGATTCTGTGTCTCCTTCTCTCTCTGCCCCTCCCTTGCTCGCTCTCTGTCTCTGCCTCTCAAAATAAAATGAAGACATAAAATTAAAAAAAAAAAAAAAAGCCATTTGGGTCTCTTTCTACTTATCCAACTGATTAGCAAATCTTTGGTCCTCTTCCATAACTATTCAGTTTGATAGTCTATATTTTACTGTTGTTGTCTGTTGCTGTCTTCTTGTGATAACAGGAGTGATTCGTTAATCAGATAATATCACACACAGCCTCAGCTCTCTCCCAGTGGTTTCCCATTGTGCTTAGAATAATAATGATGAGCTACAAGAACCTACATGATCCACCCCTTGACAATTTCTTCAAACTCGTCTTTTCTTCTCTTAACTTACTGTACTTCAGCTACGTTGCCTGCCTTCATGGAACATAAGCATACGCACACGGTCAGGGTCTCCTTTACTTGAATCTCTCCCTCCAGATGTTGGTATGGTTTACCTTGTATAGTGCACATCACAAATATCACTAACTCTGGGTTTCTTTCACTTTCAGGTACGCAGAGAATTACTTTAATGATAGGCCAATGACGTGTGAACACAAGGGACATGTGACTTCTAAGTGAAGAGTTTGGTTGAATCAAATTCTGTTGCCTGATTCCGCAGCCCTCTGCTCTTTTGTCATGATCAGGATAGGACATGAGCTCCAGATGGCATCACTGCAAGATGACAAAGCCCCCATTGGCCAGGATGACCACACAATGACTGTAGAGCCCTCACCAGCCCATGTGGGACATCAGGGTGAGTAAGAAACAAACCCTCTGTTGTCATTGTAAGCACTAAAGTTTTGTGGTCATTGGTTATTCCAGCATAATCTAGACTCTTCTAACAGACACACCTCATCTAAGTCTCTGCTCAAAAATCACCTCATTCAAGAGGGCTTTTCTGACCACCTTATCCAAAATAGTAGCCCTCTCCCTATTTCTCTCTGTGTCCCAGCTTGGCTTTACTTCCTCTGTTGGATCTATTTATCTCAATAGAATGGAAGCTCTGTGAAGGTAGGGACTTTGCTTTGTTCATTAATATACCAATTAACATCAAGTTGAGTCCCTGGACATTGTAGATGATCAATAGCTATTTGTTGAATACATGATTATTCATTATAAAAATCAAAATATTACAGATAAGTATAATTTAGAAAGCAAAAGCCCATGCAATTCTTTCTCCCAGAAATAATCACTATTTACATTTTTTTCTAAATTGTGTTGTTTATATACTAACTTACAGGTAAATACATTGCACGTATTACTTTATTTTTTAATTTTTTTTAAAGTTTTATTATTTATTTTTGAGTGAGAGAGATAAAGCATGAGTGGGGGAGGAACAGAGACAGAGGGAGACACAGAATCTGAAGCAGGCTCCAGCTCTGAGCTGCCCGCACAGAGCCCAGTGCAGGGCTCGAACTCATGAACCATGAGATCATGACCTTAGCCAAAGTCGGACACTCAACCGACTGAGCCACCCAAGCACCCCATGCTTTCTTTTTTTCTTTTTTTAACCAAAGGAATATGTTCTTCTAAATGAGTTATTCTATAGCTTATTTTTCCATATAACAATTACTGTATGTTTCCCATATACAATTACTAATGTCAGTGTCTACTTATGCTGATTTTTCAGTGTTTTAAACTATGCAAAAGTATTTCTTGTCTTAATTATTATGAGTTTCCCATGGTTTCTGAAACTTATTATTCATCCATTCCAAGTAATGTTTGTTGCATGCCTGCCATTCCAAGGCCTGGAGATTTGGCAGTCATTAAGAAGACAGAGTTCTTACACTTAGGGAGGTCATGTTGAAGTTGTAAGATATGGATAAATAACACAAATAAACAAAAATATTTCAGATGGTGATCAAGGAACATAACAATAAACATGGTAATAAGATAGGAAGTGACCTGGAACACAGGGGGTCACAGAAGGCATCTAGAGGGACTTTTGAGCTCAGCCCAAAGGTGAACAGCAACTAGTTCTCATATATTTGGGGGGAAATAGTGTGCCAAGCAAAGGGCATTTATGGGGCAAACTTTCCATGTCTGAGGAACAGAAAGGCCAGAACAGCACAAGTGTGGTCTTTGAGGAGGAGTGTGATATAGGAATGAGGTAAAGAAGGAAGATTGATAATGTGGAACGCATCATAGATATTCAAGGATAGAATTGGTAGAGACTTTGTTAACAGCAGTAATATAATTTCAAAGGCAAACTAATAAATGCGCAGAATGGGAAACATTTTCTCATTTCAGCTTCTACTTATTCCATAAGATATTTTGAATCCAAAGGCTGAACAGAGCCTTAGAATATTTTGGCTCTTTTATGAGGCACTATTAGGGTGACCATAAAATGTTTAGCCCTTAAAAACACCTTCTACAGCTCAGCAGTATGTCTGAGATAACTTTAAATGTTAATGAAATGTTTCATAAGTCTGCTGTTTTGAAGCCTGTTAGGAGTCTAAGGAATTTCTCAAATACCATCTCATAAAAAAAAAAAAATCATCTAACTCACGATTAACTTACATACAGAAAATATGTCACAGAAGACCTGGTATATGACTTGAATTCAATTCCTATTTTCTTCTGAGAAGGAAGAAAATAAGTTACTTCGTACTGGTCTCAAGTAAGTTCTTGAAAGGATCTATTCCTTTCCAAATGAAAATATATCTGTGGGAATAAAATTCTTTATAGCTTGTAATTCAGAAGTGAACTTTTATGAAACACTTTGGCACTGTGGGTGTATGTCCAATGGAATCATATATGACTGAAAGTTCTAGATTGTTTTATTTCTGGTGAGCCATTAAGATAAAAATAGTGGGCACCTGGGTGGCTCAAGTGGTTAAGTGTCTGACTTTTGGCTTTGGCTCAGGTCATGATCTCACAGTTTCTTGAGTTCGAGCCCCACCTCTCTCTCTCTCTCTCTCTCTCTCTCTCTCTCTCTCTCTCTCAATCTCTCTCTGCCCCTCTCCAACTCATGCTACCTCTGTCTCTCTCAAAATAAATAAACAACCCTAAAAAAAGGATAAACTTTGGAGCACTGGAAACCATATTTCTGGATACAATCTCCATTCAACTTTAGACAAGGGAAGGGAAGAGCATCATGTTCTTCTAGGCACTTTTTTGTTGTTTTTGCTAATTATTTTGCTAATGTACTTTTTAATTCCCAGTAGTGATGGCATTATGAAATGACACTAAAGAAACAGCTAGAGGGGCCCCTGGGTGGCTCAATCGGTTAAGCATCCAACTTCGGCTTATGTTGTGATCCCACGTTCGTGGGTTCAAGCCCCGCATCGGGCTCTGTGCTAACAGCCAACTCAGAGCCTCGAGACTCTTTTGGATTCTGTATCTCCCTCTCTCTCTGACCCTCCCCTGGTCACGCTGTCTCTCTCTCTCTCTCAGAAATAAATAAAACATTTAAAAAATCATCTTAAAAAAGAAGAAACAGCTAGAGGTGAAGTACAGAAGTCAAACCAGGGCTATGAAGGAAGATGGCTATAGGACATGAAATATACTTACTTCAATTCATAAAGATCTTTCATTTCTCTGTGCAAAGTTTCGTATGGATTTGCCTTGTTTAATTAACTTCCTTTAGTACACTTTACGTCCTTCACACTGAGAGATATATGTGAGTTAAATCAGAGCAACACGACAGTATTTTTGTCACTGCTGGAAAAGCAAATTGCTCCTTTCAATTACCCAATTCCTCTCTTGTTGGAGCAATACGTACAATCAAGTTAAAACTTACCAGAGATGTAATTGCTGCTTCTCCTTCCACAAAAGACATTCTGACCAAGAACCTCCTGTTTCCCTTTGAGTTGAGTTGGGTTGGGTTGGGTTGGGTTTCGCTGCTACTACTGAAGTAATGAAGGCGACATTCATTATCCCTTGCCATTTAACGGAGGTAATAATTGCCAACCAGCGTCGACTGTGATGCTAAAACCAAGAAAAAACCTTTTCAATCATGGCCCTTACATTTCCATCCAAGCCCCTGCTGTAGAACACTAGAGAACAAGGTGTAAATCAGTTTAAGAACATAGATCTGCATTCAAGGCATTGTGGTTTACAGCTCCCAAATGACCTCCATCTATCTTCCTTAGCTGTAGAGGTGTATAATTGAACTAAAGAGAGTTTTGAGTAATGAGGTTGCGAGTGGCACCTCCATTGCTGTGGCTTAATAGTGTAACTGCCGCATGCTTTTTTATCCCCTGAAATGTAACAAAATAGTCTAGTAGGGCCCAATTCTTCAGGGTGACACTTGCTGAAAGTCTATATTTTAAAGTAGAAATAGGTTTTTATAAGCAAAAACCAATAAATCTCTCTCTACGAGAGAGTTCTCAAAATACAATTATATAAGCCATTTGCTGCTGGAGAAGAAACTAATATGAATGCATGCAAAAACCTGTACTTCTCTTGGTGGGGTAATCATTGTTAAGCCTTTATTTTTTTTAATGCAATGAACAGCTACTTTTTTAGTCTACAAAGGGGCGAGGGAGTGATAGGTTTCTCAAAGCGTGTAGTGCTGGGAGTTAGAGCCAGAAGACCCACACTGTTTCAAGTTTTCTTTTCTGTTTTGAAAAACTGTATTTGGTTTGCTCAGTGAAACTCAGGAAATATTGCTGTTAGAGAGTCCTTTTTTCCAAGGAATGGTTCGCCGGCAAATGAATGTTTTCTCTTGTAAGGATCCATAGTTTATATGCACTTATCAGACCTTGACCATATGCAATTTGCTGTGTGAGCAATTTAGGAGAGCGATGTTAGTGGAGCATAAATACTGAACAAAGACATAACTACCTCCTCGTGAATTCTCTGGGAGTATAGTACTGGCTGAACATTAAGGATGAGCTTATTAACAGAGTCATTTAATATGAGTAATTAGAACTACATGGATGGCTTCTGGGGCTCTGAAACCTCTATCCTCCCCCGAAACAAGATCCTAAAAGTTAACAACATCAACAACAACCTGCTTGCTGACTGTACTTGAAATTCCGTCATTGGATATTCAGTACTATTGCACAACATATACCTGTCTCATGCAAATCTCACTAACAGGAGTAAATGATTATATAACACCAGTGGCAACAACCAGTTTCCTGATAGTTTACAACATTTGCAGGATACTTTGCTATTATGTAACTCTTCTCATCTTCAAAACAACCAATTGGTTGCCCCCACTTTACAAATTCAAACACTGAAGCAAGAACAGAGACGAGACGTTAATTTACCCAAGATTATAGTTAATAGGACCTTGCCGAGATCACCTGACTTTGGAACACTTTGTCTCAGCCCCTCTATTCCTGTGGATAATTTTATTAGATCTGTTAGTGAGAAGGGAGAGCTGGGAAGGTTGAGATAAGCAAATCCCGAGCTATGAGGAGCTTCCTTTCAGAACTCACAACTCCTCCTGGGACCAGAGGTGAAGGCAGTTTGTGGTTGCAGACTTGGTGATGTCACCAAGTCGTCCTTAACACCAATACCACAGCATTGATGCCATTAGTGTGTCACAGAAAGGTGTCAAGGTCAGAATTATTTTCATAAGAATATACATTATTTACCTTTTTCACTCTGATGGGTGTTTTATACCATCACTTGGCAATGATGGTATAAAAGCAAATGGTGGCTAAGATGGCTAGCAACTCAAAATGAATTAAGGCAATGGCATCAAATGTTCAGTTCTTCTCTGCCACACACTTGCAGTGAAACTATGCCAGTTTCACTTAGGATTGGTCTTGACAAAGCAATGAAAATTTTTAATTTTATTAAATGTGGCCCTAAGTGCCTATGCTTTTTAAATATTCTCAAATAAGATAATAGGGAGCATTCACATAGCATTTCTTCTGTGTATCCAAAGTGCAATGGATGGGGTACCTGGGTGGTTCAGTTGGTTAAGCGTCTGACTTCAGCTCAGGTCCTGATTTCACGGTTCATGGGTTCAAGCCCCACATTGGGCTCTGTGCTGACAGCTACCTCAGAGCCTGGAGACTGTCTTCAATTTCTGTGTCTCCCTCTCTTTCTGACCCTCTTCTGCTTTGCTGTCTCTATCTCTCTTTCAAAAATAAATTTAAGGGGCTCCTGGGTGGCTTAGTTGGTTAAGCGTCCGGCTTTCGCTTAGGTCGTGATCTCGCGGTTCGTGGGTTCGAGCCCCGCGTCGGGCTCTGTGCTGACTGCCAGCTCGGAGCCTGGAGCCTGTTTCAGTCTGTGGCTCCCTCTCTCTCTGACCCTCCCCTGCTCACTCTGTCTCTCTCTCTCTCCTAGAAATAAATAAAAAACATTTGAAAAAAAAATAAAATAAATTTAAAAAAACATTAAATTTTTTTTTCAAAGTACGTTGGTTATGTGGAGTAACAGGAACCCTCTTACACTGTTGGTGGGAATGCAAACTGGTGCAGCCACTCTGGAAAACAGTGTGGAGCTTCCTCAAAAAATTAAAAATATCCTACGACCCAATAATAGTACTGCTGGGAATTTACCCAAGGGATACAGGAGTGCTGATGCATAAGAGGCACATCTACTCCAGTGTTCATAGCAGCACTTTCATCAATAGCCAAATCATGGAAAGAGCCTAAATGTCCATCAATTGATGAATCTATCAAGAAGATGTGGTTTATATATACAATGGAATACTACATGGCAATGAGAAAGAATGAAAACATGCCATTTGCAGCAAGGTGGATGAAACTGGAAGATGTTATGCTGAGTGAAATAAGTCAGTCAGAGAAGGACAGATATCATGTTTTCACTCTTATGTGGATCTTGAGAAACTTAACAGAAGACCATGGGGGAAGGGAAGGGGAAAAATAGTTATGAACAGAGAGGGAGGGAGGCAAACCACAAGAGACTCTTAAATACAGAGAAGAACTGAGTGTGGATGGGGGGTGGGGGGGTGGGGAAGAAGGGAAATGGGTGATGAGCATTGAGGAGGGCACTTGTTGGGATGAGCCCTGGCTGTTGGATGTAGGCCAATTTGCAATAAATTATATTTAAATAAATAAATAAATAAGAAATGAAATTTTAAAAAGTATGATGGAAAAGCCCTTATGTGATTATTTAATTTACAAGTGAAACTGGGCTCACTTTTCACAGAATACTGTTTTTTAGTATCTAGCATTCTTAGTTTTAGAATGACAGGCAAACTTCAATAATTGGTAGATATTTATCGAAATAAGGTTACCACACCAAGGAAACCAACTGACTCCTGCAACTAATTATGGTGTTGCCATTACCTACTCTCGGAAGAAATCTGTGGAAGTATCTCTATAGCTCCATAGCCCATACACCCCCCTTTTTCTTGCAGGAAGTCTCTATCCCTGCTCCTGACCAAGTTGATTGGTTTGAAGGGAGTACCTGACCCAAGCTGGGTTAATAAGCCCAAAACTATAACACGTAAAACTCATGACCCTGTGGGTCACTGCATTCATGTCAATGAGAGAGGTCACCATTTCTGGGAGAGAAGAGAAAAGAATGAGGAGGCCTTGATGCTTAAGGAACTGTTTCTCATTGTTTCTGAGGCTCACAGATCCCCATAGGCTCTCTGTTATTTGGGCAGTCATGAAATAAATTACCCAGTATACTTCCATGGACTCCATTGTTGCTAACACTGGTCTAATTTGGATTCCTATCACATGCATTCAAAAGAGTCATAAATGAACTCTATTTGACTCTATTTCCTACTGACGCCTCAATGTACCTTCTGTTCTACTCACGCTAAACTACTCAACAGACTCTTAACAAAAATGTACAGGCATTTTCACATACCTTTGCCTTCTTCTGAGATGCTATTTCAGGGCAGAATTAGTTCTCCTCCTTTCAAAACCCTTTCATTTCTCAAGCCTCAGGTCCAATACCACCTACTCAACTAAACCTTCCCTGATTCAACTGCCCCATCGTGCATTGCATAGCATATCCATGTTGTGCTGTGAATTTCTCCAATGGTTTTCTCATTCAGCTCTGTGTTATGGTTATTTTACCACCTGTCTCTCTCACTAGATTTTATTTCTCTGTAGAAAGGCTCACATAATCTCTGATGATTTAACCCTTGGTACCTCAGTCACAGTACTTAGCTGGACTCAACAAGCGTTTGTGCAACATGTGATTCAGGTGAGAGGGCGTCTTAAAAGAACTTGTCATCCATGTTTCTCTAATGCTGCAGGGTGAATGTCTTCTTTCTTGTGATACTTGTTCTTGATACGGTCTCCATTCTTTGTATTAGTGCCCTATTTTTCTGATTTGTCATTATTCTTACCCTGTCTTGGTCAATTGTTTTTTCATTATAAAAATATTCTGTTTCAGAGCCAGATGGTCCATTTACTGAAGTAACACCTTATTTAGATAATGTGATTTTCCCCCATCTCTTGTTTCTCATGTTATTATCAGAACTTCCATTTATACTTTTCAATTTTGTTTTAAAGATAAGATCAACCTGGATGTTCTATTTATTTTAGCATCAATATATATGAAGTCAGTTTATGGATTCTTCTGTGTTTATATTAAGTTTTATTCTTGTGTTGTATTTTATGTCATAAAAGCTGAGGATGGGAGGTTGTATAGAGAGGGTAGGCCCACACACCATCCCTATATTAGCTCAATAGAGCAGTCTGCAATCAATGAAGATATCCTAACCTCATTATAATAAAGTTTCACTAAAGATAAATCCTAAATCTTGGGTCCAGGTAGCCAAAAATATAATTCAGAAAGACTTCTAGGGGTTTTGAAACTGGAAGACACTTAGGTATCAGAACTGACATCATATAATGATCTTGATAAATAAACTTAGTTCTGAAGCCAGGGCTTGAGTACCTAAGATGAAGTACCTTTGGTAGATTCAACTACATAAAAAGTTAAATCTAAACGTCAAAAAGTCCCACTAATGAGTAAAGAAATCTGTTTATAGCAAAATATTCATTATTTTAAAATTGTTATTTGAAATATGGTTAACAAAAATATTAAATTAGTTTCAGGTGTACAACATAGTGATTCAGCAATTGTATGCGTTATGAAATGCTTACCATGAAAAGTGTATTATGATACTATTCCTGACCGTATTCCCTGTGCTGCAATTTTCACCCCTGTGACTTACTTATTTTATAACTGGAACTTTGTATCTTAATTCCCTTCACCCGTGTGGCCCACCCCTTCCCCAACCACCAGTTTGTTCTCTAGATTTATGAGTTTGTTTCTCTCCTTTGTTGTTGTTGCTTGTTTTGTGTTTTTAGATTCCACACATAACTGAAATTGAAATCATATGGTATTTGTTTTCTGTCTGGCTTCTGTCACTTATTCCACTCTAGGCCACCTATGTTGTCACAAATGAGACTTCCTTCTTCTTTATGGCCAAGTAACATTCCATTGAGTATACATACCACATCTTCTTTACCTATTCATCAGTCAGTGGATCCTTAGATTGTTTCTATATTTTAGCTAGACATATATTTTATTTTTAATTCCACTACTATATGGAAAACATTAATTACAAGTTAATTAAAAAAAAAAGATGAAGCCCTGGACATCAAAATGGCAAATAACATGAATAAACAATTCACAAAAATAATCACACCGATTGTCAATAAGCCTGTGAAAAATGTTGAATTCACTAGAGAGAGAGGTACACGAGCCAAATTTTAAAAAATACAAGCTATTTTACAATAATTAATTGTAAACTACCATCATGTATGAGACTGCCAAAAACAAGACGATAGTAATAGCATCAAATGGGGCCAGTATGGGTATTCTTACACATTGGTGGGGGATAGTTATAACTTTTCTGGATACTAATTGGAACTAAAAGCCTTAAAATGTATATACTTTTTACTTTTGACCCACAACTTTCACTGCTGTGCGTTCATGCGAAAGAAGTAATTGAACAAGTGCACCATAATGCAACGGTTTTTGTTTGTTTTAATGACAGATGTTCAGAACGACCCAAACAACCAACCATAAGCAAAAGACGTAAATGAAAGATGTTATTTAGCACTTCCATAGAGTGGAATGCTGCTTAACCGTATAAAAAAAAGTGCCAAAAGCAATATTTCTCAACATGAAAATATATTGGCGATAGAAGCATGTATACTAAATAAAGAAGCTATGAAATGTGAAATTTGAAAAAAAAAATGCATAGTCAGAATGATGTTAGGAGGCTAGCCAGTGGCTTTTCTCTGGTGGTGAGATAATGAGTGATTAGGACGAAAACAAAATCTTTGTCTCTGCTGTCTTCCACATTTCTACATTAAGCATTGACTCAAGACCCCTCTGTGACCCGCCTTAACTCGTCCGTCACTCAAACCGCGGCTGCGTACTGGACTCATCTCCTCCGGAGTTTCTCTACTTCAGGCGGCAGGTGGCACAGGCAGCCCCCTTAACCAGTGCAGGAGGGCGGAATCCTCTGACCTTCCCTCCTGCGGGTGGAAAGTGCTGAGGTTCATTTTCAGGGTCCTCTCGCAGATCTCAGCAACTGACCCCTAGCTGTTCTCGGCACAGACCAGGTCAGGGCAGCGACAGGGACACCAGCGCGGAACAGACTCTTGGATCACATCTCCCTCTGTCTCACCCTTCGTGGCTCCTCCCTCCTCCTCCCAAACAAACTTCTTTCCTGAGTGCAAACAAACGGTCTCAGGCTCTGCCTTGGGGCACCCCGGCCAAGGCATGCATATATTCGTTTCACCGCAATAAAATGCAGGGACACTAAAAGCATGATATTATTGGAACACAAAGAATGAAAGGCCCAACGTTGTGAAGCACACGGATAATAGTGCCACCGGCATCGGAAGTTCCCTTTGTCGTTTAGTAGGACTTCTGGGCTCCCAGAACCCAGAGATGGTGTGCACACCCCCCTTTATGCTGCAGGTGAGGGACCCCATTCTCTCCACGCTGAGAATAGATACAAGTGGGGTTGGGGTTGGCCATGTGCCATATTATGCACACACTTAAGCAGAACAAGGGAGTACACATCAAGGCCAAAACAGGGACAAATATTCCCAAACAGGCTGTGAGGGCTCTTTATCTCTCTAAGGGAATGTTCTGGGTCCAAGGCACATTCTTATACAACCACGCAGAGGTTGGAAAACTGAGTGTATGTGACTGCTTTTCCCAGCAGGGATTCGGTGGTTTGAAACATGGCATTAAGGGGTAGTGATCCCAGGGGCGCCTGGGTGGCTCAGTCCCTTAAACGTCCAGCTTCGGCTCAGGTCATGATCTCAGGGTTCGTGGGTTCGAGTCCCGTGTTGGGCTCTGGGCTGACAGCCAGCTCAGAGCCTGGAGCCTGTTTCGGATTCTGTGTCTCCCTCTCTCTCTGACCCTCCCCTGCTCACACTATTTCTCTCTCTCTCAGAAAAAAATAAATAAAAAGAAACATTAAAAAAAAAAAGAGGTAGTGATCCCACAGCAGTCATGGAATTAAACTGGTCTCTATGCTATACATTCTGTCCAGGTAAACCTTTCATACAGGTCAGCAGAGTTATTATTTTTACAAGAGTATCCACCCTTATGGGATTAGAAAGTTCTATCCTTTTTCTAATTACCTCCCCCTTGCTGGCAAACCTTGATAATCTAGTTCAGTGGTGTTCAGAAGGGCCACAAAAACTCACCATTAAAATTGATTGATGGCAGTCATTCCCCACATCCTTGGGAAAATTAAGTTTATAGATATCGTTTTTTCCATTTTAAGTATTTCTTCCACAGCTTTGGTCTACACCTTTGGCGTCTGGTCTCACTGGCCTCTACTAGAATATGGAATACCTATTCCATATTCAGAAATCAGGAATACCTGATTTAGTATAGTCACACATTCATTTTATAATATGAACTTGATAAACGCATGGCGTTCTTAAAAAAATGCCGCAGAGTATAAGCTTGCTGTTGTTTCTTCCTTTACCTTCCTAAACACCTGGGTGTTTTACAAGAATTGCCCCAGTGCTAAATGGGAATCAAAGGGGTGCGAAAATGAGAATCTGGCCAGTGGATCCTTAGAAGTAATGATGTCAGAATACAGTGCAAACTGGAGGGTGAATTTTGCAACCAAAAACCTTGCTCCTCTGGGGAAGAAGCCTCAGGTCATGCAGGAAAGATACCATGCAGGACCTGAGAAACCCAAAAAAATACACAAGGCAAGTTTTGTCCAACTGAATGCGCTGCATGGAATAGACCTTGTACAAGAGAACGAGATCACCACTGGCAAGTTGCATCTAGCTGACTGTGAAAACAAGCAAGTGGGGACGGGACTCTTGTCAGTAAATAGTGTAAGTGCTTTGGTGATTTGAGCGCTAGAAGTCTCCTACAAATTTTCCTTTAAAAGCCGTGCGCTTCGTCTGGGTGGCTCAGTTGGTTAAGTGTCCAACTTCAGCTCAGGTCATGATCTCAGGATTCATGGGTTTGAGCCCCGCGTCAGGCTCTGTGCTGACTGCCAGCTCAGAGCCTGGAGCCTGTTTCGGATTCTGTGTCTCCCTCTCTCTGTGACCCTCTCCTGCTCACGCTGTGTCTCTCTCTCTGTCTCTCTCTCTCAGAAATAAATTTAAAAACCATTAAAAAAAATGAAAGGCATGCCCTTTCTTCAAGTCATATCCCACCGGGAGGATCCAATCAGAGTTGTTCTATTTAAATCGATAGTGTGGAGACCTGAAGTCCTATGACGGTTAATTTTGTGTCAGCTTGACGGCAGAGTGCCCAGATACTTAGGTAAACCTTATTGTCTGTAAAGGGGTTCCTGGAGGAGATGAACATTTGAATCTGTAGTTTTAGTGAAGTGGATGTTATCTAACCTATTGGAAGTCTAAATAGAATCAAAATGGTGGCATAAGAATTTTGTCTTCCTGCCAGATGGTCTTCAATGTGAAGACAAGGTGTCTTCTCCTGCCTTCAGACTCAGACTCAGATGGGAATGATACCAGTGGTCTCCTGGGCCTCCCGCATGCTGACTGCAGATCTGGCGACGTCTAAGCCCCCATAAACTAACTAACTCCTTATAATAAATCACTTATATTGTTTCTGTTTCTCTAGAGAACCCAGACAAAAATATCCCCCTAATCACCCTTCCAATTTCCTCTCCCGCTCATCCTCTCTAGGAGCTAGTATGGGTGCATTTAGGCAGATTTCTGGATGGAGGCTCTAGCCAAAGAAATGAGATAAATTCCTAGAATATATACCAGTCATTCATGTCAGGGAAGCTTCAGGCGTGAGGATTACACTACAATTTACTGGACTTGGCTCATCTATTTTCCTGGATTGTCTTTGACTGTCTGTCAACCCTGGAAATTATTTACCTCCCCAGAGTTTAGACTAATCCCTCGTTTTCTTCCTTTCATTGCCACACTGCTTATTCACCTGTCAGATGGCAACTATATTTCTTTTAGCTTCAGGGAGATTACTTGCTTTGAATCTACTGGGGAGATTATAGGGTCGGGGGGTATCTTAATTTCTGGGAATTCCACCAGCTCCTTTTAACCATTGGAGAAATCTGATCACAGCTCTTCAATTTTGTCTGTCTTTCACATTTCTTTAAATCTGAACCTATCACTGTACAAATATAAGGAGAGAGGTTTCGGTAGAGTAGTGCTTATCACGTTTGCCTCACAAACATAAGGAGAGAGGAGTCCACAGAATGATTTTTCCAATATTATCCTTCAAGGGTGAACCAAGGTTGTTCCTATAAAGTCCAGAATTCAAGAATGTAGAGGGCTAATTCTTTTTTTTTTTTTTTTTTTTGCAGTAGTAGGGAATGGAAGGTGAGGATTTGACTCTATTGTCAAGTAGGAACCTTGGGCCTCAGTGTCAACTCCTCCTGACCCTTTGCACCACGTTCAAGCCACCACAAGGAATTGTCAGTTCCACCCACTAGATACCTGTCTAATCTTCCTCTTTTTTTCTGTTCTCATTGTCACTGCAAGGAAGTCACACCTTCTGAAAGGATTAGACTCTACCCAGTTGAGGCTGGCTGTGAGTCATGTATAGTTATGATTACCCTTGAGAATTCCTCAGGAAGGTGCCTCGGTGGAGATAGACATATTGCTTCTCAGTAAATCTAACACAGTTTTCTCTCTAGTGACAGAACAAATTGTTGTTTCTTCAGCTAAGCCCTAGATGAAGACATCGGTTTGTATTTTGGGGCCACATTGGATGAAAATGCACACATATTTGAACCCTAGATGGACATTTCACATGATGAGATGTCTGGGCTCTCTCTGGGACAAATGGCAGAATGGAATGGCTGGCGTTACTTAATATGCTATTTCTCTATGTCTTCTGCTTTCTCCAATTCCCACCTCTCACTTTGTCACTTAGAGCCGATAAGTGAGTTCTAGTAAGCGTATGGTGACACTCCATTGTGCTGATTTAGAGGTACCAACATCTTTTGTCTGAGTTACAATAAAGGCCTTCTAAAGAGACCCTCATTCTCCAGTATTAATTTTCATCAAACCATTTACGACACTGTGGCCAGAATTAGTGCTTAAGAGTGCAGATTTGATCATGGCTTGCTCTTACTTCCCTCTGTAAAATCACTCACCTGCTTCCCATTGTCCTTGGGATGAATGCAAAGTCCTTGGCACGACATAGGAGCCCTTCAGAGCCTTCTCTCTGTTCTCTGCATGCCTCTTCTCCCACCACCTTGCTGCCATTTCCAGGGAAATGCTCTCTACTTGCACTCTATTCTATAAAAGCAATACTTTCCCTTGCCTCTGGACTTTTGCACATGCCCTCTGTCTCTGCCTTTGCTTACCTAACTTCCTTTCATCCCTAAGAACTCAATTTAGACACCATCTTCTCAGAGAACTTCTTCAAATATCTATAGCACCGCCACTTCTCCCCCTGGCTAAGCCTGAGCATTCCTAACCCATGGCTGGTAAGTCAAGGTCCAAAAGCAATTAGTCCATATTTTTAACACTCTAAGGAAAGGGAGAGATTTCGAAACAGTTATGTTCCATGGTGCCATGCTGTTGATTTGCTTTCCTGTAATGCCAGTTCATTTACAACTTAACACCAATAACAATTATTCTTATAATTACAACTACATCAATAAGAACAAACACTGATGCTTTTAGTTTATATGCCAGGCCTTTTTCTAGATATTTATATATATATGTAATAAATATATTCATATATACACATATACTTATGTATATATATATATATTTACATACATTATATAGAGACTCTTCTAACATGCACAGAATTGTTATTGCATTCTCCTCTTCCAGATGGGAACACAGGGTCACAGAGAGACAGAGTAACTTGCCTGCTGGAATTAGAGAAAACACACATAACTGCTTTTCAGTAAATCCAACACAGCTAGGCTTTCTTCTAGTGTTGGAACAAACTGGGAAAGCCAGGACCCACGCCCAGGAAGTCTGAATCAAGAACCTGCCTAACCAGTGTGCCCCCGACTTCTCTCATTTGCTTGGACTAACTTCTGGGACACAGCTCTGTGTGCCATTCTTTCCAACTGACAGTTACCCACTCAGCAACTCAATGGAAGTTCATGTTGCCTTGAATAAGGGAAGTGTTTTTGTTTTTTTTTTAAAGCCTAAGCCTTGAAAGACGTATTCTATAAGCATGAATAAATCCTCCACCATTACTGTTACCGCAACCGGAGGCCCTTTTCTCCAACAGTCTCTCTTTTTTAAAAAATTGTTGAATTCCACCCACGAACCATGCTGCACATTTCCCTGGACTCCCCTGGTCCAGGCATTACGCTATTTGTATTCATTAAAACTGATTAAGGTTTTCTTCATATTTATCACCAGTTTGACTTTCATTGCTGAGGCTTACTCTGCTATCAGCAGGATTCCCAGTCTCCTTTGGAAGTTTTCAAAGTGAAAATCCAAGAACACAAATGAATTCTGGCAGCCAGAAGTCCCTAATTTAGTGTGTGGGCTCAGCAAGATGAGAGGAGTTGTATTTTAGAATGAAACAATTAGATAACCCTGAATTAAACCTATGGTGTACTCATCACATTTTTTTTTCTTGGATACATGTGCAATGTAAATGTACTTGACATGATTCAATTACATCTTAAATTCCTGATTGCCAAAGCTAATCAGATAATGAAAGTATAACACACCGGTCATATTTACAAAAGTTGCATAGAGCCATTGACCCTGGAAAGGACATGCTACCTCTAATTGTGCATTATGGGCAATGTGGCCCTTCCAAATCATGAAGAAGAATCATTAAAATGCAAAAATAAGATTATGAGTTCAACAAAAGGTAGGGCTTTCCATTAAATTTTATTAATACTGAAGAAGGATGGGGAGCATTGATGGGGACGAACATCTTTTTCTGGACTGCTCTGTGGTTCCAACCTTTGGGCCCTTACAATGATCACCCAATACCTCTTAACCCTCGCACATCTCACAGTCTCATCAGGAGGAACTGTGCTGTGCATTCCTCTCGAGATTTTTCTCTTGAAGCAACTAGAAGACTTTAGCTTACAAAGAATATGATATGTGTATCTGTGGAATTTTCAATTCTGCACCTCTGCGAACGGCCCAGGTAGGTTGGAAACAATGGGTGTGGTCTGACGTTTGAGATGGGCCTCTCATTTGCAAGGGCACGAAGCTGCTACTTACAGGAATGTGTTGTAGGTTATTTCTTTTCAACACTCTGCCACTGAACATGCCTCAAGGAAAAGAGAAATCTGGCAGCAAACTGTCAACTTATGGAGTCTTTCTAATGGGATGCTTAGGTTTGTGTATAAAGAGAGACACTTTATTGCTTTTCTCAGAAGTGTGGTCTGCCTCTGGCTTGTAATTCTTCAGTAGGGGGGACTTTTTTTTTTCTCCCCATGACCTTAAGTACAAAGAGAATAAAGTTCTATAATTTGGAACAATAAATCCTTCCCGTCTTTCAAACTTGGCTGAAATCCTCTCTATTCCCTAAACGCTTGGTTATTATAAATTCCTGTTGACCATGCTATTGTCTGTACTCTGTTAGATACTTATTTGCTTTTCATGTGTTTGTACCTTATCTTTCCAACGAGAAGGCAAAGGCCGTCGTACACTGTTATGCATCCCTGCAGTCCCTAAGCTTAGTACTTTACACATTAGAGGCACCTGGTTGTCACCTTTGATGGCCTAATTTATCAGGAAGAGCCAGCCACTGGCTGACTACAAATCCCAGCTCCAAATTAGAGCCACTGTGTCTTAGACCCAAGTTTCTCACACTTGACTGTACACATCGCTCACCCGGGGATCTTGTTAAAAAGTGGCTTCCAATTCCAAGAAATGTGGTGGAGCCTGAGATGCTGCATTTCCAACCTGCAGAGAAGACCCATGCTGTCCGTTCAAGGACCTCACTTGTTGTAGCAAGATTTTAGGCATGGAGAAAATCAGACATGAATAATTAATGCAGTGACCACTTCTTTGCTTTTTCTCCCTGTTATTTAATTAATTTATTTATTTATTTATTAAATAGTTTATTATCATTTCTTTGCTTCTTATGCTATTGCAGAGCCACATGTAGATCACACTTCTGGCTGGTGTGAATCTCTCCAGTTTAGAGATGTTAGAAATAGTCAATCACCAATTAAAAGTCTTCTATGCAACAGCAAGGGCAGGTAATTCACTGAGGTACTCATCTGCATGTGTTCCCTTTATTTCTCATTCATTTGTTCCGAGCAGGTAGTCAAACCCATTCAAGTGCTTTGCCTCTGAGACTCCACAGGCAGAGGGTGGGAGAGCAAAGGCTGCAGAAGACAACCCGTCTTTCCGTCTCTTTTGAAATCTGAATGATTGAAAAGATCAGACTGGGGAAAAAGAAAGAGCAATGGGAAAAACTTGTCTCGGGCCTAGAAAGGAGAGGAAGGTCAGTGTATCTCATAAATTTAAAAACTACCTGGGAAGCGTGACAGGAAACTACAAGATGCATTAGGCAGGCAGGGCACCAGATACCGAGCTCCCGCTCTGCCATGTACCTATACCAGAGATGGCATGGAAGCCATGGATTTCTGGGAATACCTGGGTTCTGAAAATGGGCATCTCTGTAACAACCAGAGTGGACTGATGCTTGGAATGGACTCCATGCTTTTTGGCACTGCACCGCTTACCCTACTCCACCAACCCCACCAACACCAAAGTCATGAGTTAAAAAGGTTCAAATAATTAAAATAAAAAATAAAGGAAGTGGCATCCCAAAAATGTTTGGAAATAGATTTCTTGTCCACCTAGCAAAAAGAGTTTGGAACTGGGTTCAATGTGATTTTAAAGAAGTAAGTCTGGGAGATACTTCTTGTTTAACCAAGTGTGTGAAGTAAGATTTAACTTGGTGAAACATATGTGGAGTGAGAATCTAAAAATGAAATCAAATCATGATACCCTCATCCTCTACCCTGGAACACAGACACACACACACACAGACACACACACACACACACACACACACACTTTCCCCAGCTCTCTAGCTCTTCAGTGACTTCCTCTTCCTTATAGAATGAAATCCAGATTCCTTTCCATGAACTACAACACTCTCTGCACCACATTTGTGGCACCCAGGATGGTGGTCACAGGCCACATCTGGCAGTCGCGCCCTTAAAGTGTGGCTGGTCTGAACCGAGATGTGCTGTAAGTGGAAAATGCCCACCAGGTCTGAATGATTTAGGACAAAAAAAGAAAGAAAGAAAAAAGAGTCTACATTTCTGGTTAATATTTTTTTTATTGTGATTATGTGTGGACATGGTGTGTTAGATACATTGAGGTAATTGTACCTGTTTCTGGCAAGAAACGTTGCTACTAAAAACGTAAATAGCATTAGATACACAGCTGGCATTTTACTTCCGTTGGACACGCTCTTCTCCAGGAACTGCCCTCATCAGACCTCATTTCCCTTTTCTCCCTCCTCAGTGTCCTGGCCTCAGGAAGCCCAGGGGTCCTCCAGGTTACCAGGTCCTCCATACAAAGGCATGTGTCACATGCATGGTTGGCTCTGTCTGGACACTCTTCCACTGACCTCTCCCCAACCCCACCTACACCCCATGTACATTACTGCTTGGCTTTCGCTTCATTGCATTCAGCTAATACCCTACTCAAATGTCACCTTTCCAGCTAAAGCTCTGCTCAAATGTCACCTTTCCAGGGATGTATTTCCTTACCACTCTAAGTCCACTCACATCCTTTCCAATGCCCTCGATTTGCTTTCCTTTCTCACATGACATCACATTGCTTGGCCTCATCTCAGTAGGATGCAAATGCCTTCAACTATTTCCTTCACTGTCAAGCCCCCAGTTACCAGGAAAGGGCCTGGAACATAGTAGACACATGATAGATATTTATTGGATAATTGATTCAGTGGTTATTCAAAAATGAGCCCTTGCTATCAACTAGTCGTTTTGCTGAGAGTTTTGTGTACTTTTTTCCTATCTAATTCTCAAATAGGTCTATAAATACTATTAAAATTCTAAATATACACAGGAAGAAATCAAGTCTTAAGAAAGTTAATTTAAAAATGCTTAGAGCATCCCACTTTTTACATGGATTTGTTTGCTCAATCCTAACAGAAGGACACTATTACTGTCTCTTTTTATAGGAGGGAAACTGTGGCGCAAGTGGTTAAGTATGTTGCCTAAGGTCATGTTCGTAGCCAGCAAGTGGTGAGGCTGGTAGATAAAGTGTGGAGGGTCTGACTCCAAAATCCAAGCCTGCTGTGGCAGGGCCAGGTTCACACATTAGAGAATGCAAAGCAGGTTTGTCTTGCTCTCAAGCCGGCTAATGTCCTCACAGTGAAACCTACTCTCAGAGAAGACCCTCTCTTGGCATTACCCATACTTACCTCTGCCTGAGCTCTGTTTCCACTATCCAAATTCACTGTCTCAAAATATGTTTGCTTTCCTGCACTTTCTCATCTTTGTAAAACTACCACTAATTTGCTTAGTTTTCCAGACCTAAAACGTCGCAGGCATTTGCCTTGTTCCCCTCACTTTTTTTTTAATGTTTTTTTTTTTAATTTATTTCTAGGAGAGAGAGAGAGAGCGAGCGTGAGCAGGGGAGGGTCAGAGAGAGAGGGAGTCATAGACTGAAACAGGGTCCAGGCTCTGAGCTGGCAGTCAGCACAGAGCCCCACGCGGGGCTCGAACCCACGAACCGCGAGATCATGACCTGAGCGAAAGTCGGACGCTTAACCGACTAAGCCACCCAGGCGCCCTGTTCCCCTCACTCTTCGCTTCTACCTACAATTCTCTCCTTTCAATATTTTGCATCTCTTCTTTGTTTCCAGTTCCTACTGCCACCCACCAAGTTCAGAATTTTGCCCATGCGGAATTGGACCTTGGGAATAATGTGTTAATTTCTCTGTTTTTTGTCATTTTCTCCTCTTTAAACCCATTCTGTTGAGGGGCGCCTGGGTGGCTTAGTCGGTTGAGCGTCCGACTTTCGCTTGGGTCATGATCTCGCGGTTCGTGGGTTCGAGCCCCGCGTCGGGCTCTGTGCTGACTGCCAGCTCAGAGCCTGAAGCCTGTTTCAGTCTGTCACTCCCTCTCTCTCTGACCCTCCCCCGCTCATGCTGTCTCTCTCTCTCTCTCCTAGAAATAAATAAAACGTTTAAAAAAAAAACCCATTCTGTTGAATGATAGAAATATTTCTAAAATAAAACACTTCATTCCGTTACTATCTTTTTAAAAAGTTTTGAATGTACTCATTCTTGCCTAAAGGATAAAATTCTTTGAAGTTCATCCATTCAATGACATTCAATGTCATCCCCAGTTAGGACTAACCTGTTTTTCAAGCTTCTTCCACCACCTCCGTATCTGACCTTCTGCAGTCTGGCTGCTTTACTAACTGTCAGAAAAACATCCTTTGTATGTTTCTACCTTTGCACTGTCATTCTTGGCATCCGCTACTCAATGCACATTTTACATTCTTTAATACGTCCTAACTTATATCAAACTCTTCTGTAAAGCTTTCTCTGAGCATCCCAGTCTGAAATGTTATAGTTCCCCTAAGTTCCTACACCAAGGAGATTTTGCATAGTTTACTCATGAAATATCTCCTTAGATTTAACCGAGATTCCATGCACTCAAATGTTAATTCCTGTTTGATTGCCAAGAATCTTCCTTCAAGACACACACCCAGCAAGGGCTCTGATAAAAAATAATTTTGGAATAATCTATGTTAATAAATGGAATCCAATATCACAAGAATTTCAGAATCAAAGATTATATTTAAATTTGAGAAACTGGAATCAGAGGGATCATATTAGTGGATTGCTTTTCTTTTCCAATGTAATAGCACTGGAAAAAATGGTGGATTCCCTACATAATAGAACTGAAAAAAACCGGTAGATTTCCTACAAGATATTCTTTCCATTTGCCTGCCACCCTTTATGCAAATGAAATGATCGTAAGCTCAATCTTCCAACATTTTGTTTACTTACAAAATCAGAAGAGAATTTGGAAGTCAATCTGTCCAAATACCTAATCTCACAGGAGAAAAAGCATCAAGCTCGCACTAGACACAAAGCCAATGGCAAATCGAGTTGAGCCCAGACTTTCTGAGTCCCAGAAAATCTCCCTTGCTACTCAACCCAACCGATGCCTGATGTATCATCTATAGTGAACTCATATACATATTCTGTTTGGCACTTTTCATTATTGCCCCACCACATTAATTATTTGCAGTCAGTTTGCTATTTATAGTTCACAATACATTTCCTTACCTATAATGTGATCTCACAACTGCCCTGGGATGTTGGTGTCACCGAGTCAAAAGGCAGAAATGAGGTGGGTTGGAGGAACACGAATGCATCAGATGTGACTGTCTAGAAATTTCCTGCCCCAACAAACGTGTCTCTTCGTGATCCTTTAATCAACACACATCAGGTACCTATTTTGTGGGGACATGTGGTAACAGCCACAGGTGTTGGCAAGAAAAATAGGCATGCCATGTGCCGGCCTATGTATGTAAAATATCAAATCATGGTTCTGTAGGTCTGCAGAAAGGAGAGAAGAGCTGGGATCCACTGGAAACTTCTTCTAGAGGGAAGCCTTAAGCAGTACTTTGTGGCCCCAGCAAGATTTACATAACAGTGATCCCCAAACTGAACACGTGCATTTATTCTTTTTTTCATATAAAATCTATTTTTAATAAAGCATTTTTATATTCTTTACTCCATTTAATCCTTTGGAGAACCTGACCCTTTAAGTGAACCATTCTCTCAGGGTTAAGACTTCCAGTGTAATCTCTACATATTACTCATTCTAGAGAAAATTCTTTTGAATGCTTGCTCCCTCTATTAAGGTGAAAATAAAATTCTCAAGAAGTAAGGCATGGGTGGGGGGGCGGGGAGGAGAAGGAAGGATTGACGTTGCTCAATGTAGCTTGGAGTCCCTTGACTCAACTTTGTCAGTCTAATGACATAGCCATCTTCCACAGGCAGTAGGTTTAAGTAATGTGATAGAGCCTAATTGTGCTAATTGTATATTAAACTGGTGTTATATGACCAAAGCACTGAGTCAACAATCGAAAATGAGTTCTTCCATCTTTTATCAACATAAAACTTCTCTTGTCATTGGATAGAGATACCAGGATAAGGTGCCATTTTGTAACACCTCAATTCTGAGAGTGTTTGAAAAAAGACTTTTTGTAGCAGAATAAGTAAAGCTAGGGGATTTTTTCAGATTAGTCTAGAAACGGTTGTATCCCATTTCTCACATTGATTAAAATTCTACTTACAGGTTTTAACATTTCACAGCTGCAATTTAACATTAAAGGAAATAAGTATCAACCCCTTACTATTATATTTTAATTTTCCACAGTGAGCTGTCCATAGAAATTCAATACTATTTTTGACCTTTATACTTCAATTTGACCCACTGGCTCTATGTACTCTCCTCCCCAACACTTTTGGGGCTGCTCCTATTGACATAGCTATTAGATAGCTAGCATTTGGGCTGGTTTCTATGGTTGCAGCATGAAATATGGGTTTTCTATTATATTTTCTAGCACAATGTGAGCAAGAGAAACAGCTAAAGTCTGTTGGAGAAAGTCTAAATGCCAAATTGAGATAAAAAGCCAGGAATTGAGAATGGGTTGAGAAACAGAACTAAAAAGCTGGACCTGGAAATGACAATGGATCAAGTGTCTGGCGTGCAGGTGGCCTGAGCCAGCTTGGACGCCATGGAGCAGAAGAGCCAGCACACCATCGGGCATAAAGAATAAGCTCAGGTACTTGCATTCATGACAATTGCTTTCGCTAGGCTCAGAAGTGATGTCCTGAATGGTGAATGAGCACTTCTCTATTGGTTGATCCTTGGGAAATTGTCACTGAAAGTTGGTTCTCAGAGGAGGGATGAGTGAAAGCCCAGGTAGGTGAGTGAGACTCCATCACCCACTGCAGATGGGTCACAATGCCAATATGCGCTTTGCACAAAAACACTCTGACCACCTTCCCACTATGCAGCGGTTCCACTTCCAGGCTAGACATACTACAAAGTTATGGATTATGTTGTTCAGAGAAACACCCAAAATGTAGCCAATCCACTCATTTCATGACAGGATTTCCCAGTCAGTCAGTAGTATTTACAGAATTGAGCTAGGAATTGGGTTCCGGTGGGAACTTTGAGGATCATGCTACTCAGCACACAGCGGTAGTCATTTACTAAAGAGGATACGATTGCCTGATAAGACTTAATGAAGCTTCCCAAGTGCCTTGTCTAGTCACTCTGGAGTAATAAACCTGCCTGTCCTTTCTTATCAATGGAAGGATAAGACCATAATGTAATAAGGACATCAAAACCCTACTATATAATCCCGCCCTGATAATAGTTATGGCTCTTCATTAGCACTGCTTTAAGATAAATAAAGAATGATAAAATTCTTGAGGAACTTTCTTGGACACTTTTGAGATTACTCTAAAGAAACGAACACATTTATACCATCTCAACAGTGCTAGAATTTTCATTATATGAAAAAGAAAAAAGCAAATCACTTGGAAACAATAACATATATTATATCTGAAGAAATTTTTTTATTATTTTATTTTGCATGCTACAAATGTACAAAAAATACCCTGTAAGGGCAAATTATTGACTTAAGATATAATTTAGTTTCTCCGGACCCCAGGGAGTTGCCTTTCTGGCAACATTTTTTAATTTTTTTCCCCTTGGTACACCAGCCAAATGTACTGAACACCCACTGTGTGCAAAGTTTTGTGCCCAGGCAATCCCTTCCCATGCCTGGAAAGCTAAGAAATAATTATGAGCAAAAAAGGTATAAAATGGTGGTAAGTAGCAGTATACAGGGCACACTCAGTGAGCCATGGTGGGGCAGGGGACAGGAGCACAGGGAAGGCAGGGACGGAAGGAAGGTCCACGCCATACTGCTGACATGTATGTGGTACCTAAAACTGATACACAGATGTTCTAATTCAGACCTCAGAAATGTCAGAGATTTAAAAAAAAAAAAAAGAAAAAAGGTGTTCTTGACCATGAATAACTGACCTTACATATCATCTATTTTGCAGAACGGCTGTGCCTTCCACCGAAACCCCTTCATGTGTGTACTTGACATTCATACTCCATCCGCTTATTCTATCTTCAGAGTCCTTGCTGATCCTGGCCCTGTTTCTCACCCCTGCAATAGTGTGGGTGGCCTTGGCCATTCTCTTACTTTATAAGAAAGGAATTGTTATTTACTCTCACTGGGGGGAAAGTAGTAGAGAGACAAGAATACACCGCTTAAAACCAAAGGGTTTAGAGTCAGAGTGACTTGGTAAAAATCCCTACTCCTGCGTTTCCAATTTAGAGGACTTTGGGCAAGTTTCTTAACGTCTCTGGGTCACAGTCTTCTCATCTATAAAATGGGGACACTAACAGCATCTACCTTGTAGGGTCATAGTGAGGATGGAGTGAGAGGCAACATCTATCAGGCACAGGTGGCATATACTGATGATCATTAAGGGAAATTACCAGTCATTGGCTCTTTGGAAAGATGTGCTTGGAAACCCCACTCATCATTTAGAAATGTTTTTCTAGAAATCACCTATTTGGGTTGAGGAGCAGAAAAACTGGTCAAATACACTTGAAAGAATGAATATACAAACAGACAATGGCCAGATTCTATATAAAAATAAAACTTTGTAGCAGTCTACAGTAACCAGCTCAAGAAGACAGCAGTCTACAGTGACCAATCCAAGAAGTCAACTAGTATGTGAAGGGAGTGTTCCAGGAAGGCAAACAATAATTGCTGTAAAAATCAGCCCCAAACAACCAGGGCTTGATTACTAAGTAATAGCTTCTCTAATTTTTGCTCCAGCTTCTAACTTGGGACTAAATGGAGAAAATCAAATACAGACCCTTAACCAGCCACATAGGATGCCCGATTCTAGTCAACCTGCTTCTAGTCTAGTGTCCCATGCCAGCAGCCTCCACATAGGACACACCTGAAGCCCTACTTTTTCTTCACTCTGAAGCCTACCCTCTCCTCTGTCTGCCTTTGAGACTTTGACAAAACTCAAGCAATGGTGGTTGATTCCCTGCGCCCCTCACCCCCAGCCATAGCAAGTTCTGTACAGACAGCCTTTGCTTGTACTCATTTTGGATGATTATTATGTATTTCCACACACCTCCCAAACCACAAAGCTAAACTATCATAATCACAGGCTGGAGATGGAATCTACTTTTGGCTCATCACTGCAGTCCTGATACCTAGCACGGTATCTGGTTCACAGAGACCTGAAAGAACGAATAAAAATTCCTCTCTTAAAAACCAGTCAGACCACCTCTAGTGCACTAGTAAAAGGAGTGAACTCGGATGAAGGAAGAATTTCCCTTGTGAGAAGAAGTCATTTAGGGACCAAAGCCTGGGTAAGGTGTAGCTCTTCCACTGTCTGACTGTGCAAACTTGTTCTAATCACTAGGGGCTAAAAGCCATGCAGGCCCTGTACCCATAATATTAACGTAACACTAATGTTCACTCACAAGGTGTTTCTAAGAATATATTGAGATCTTTTTGATGAAAAGAAATTGAATGAGGGCCTAGGGAATGAAGGACTCTGCTTTTCTTTTTATATCCTAAAGCCTACTGACATTCTTTACTACTTGTATATGTAACTTTTAAAATACACAACACGAGGGGCACCTGGACTGTTGAGTCCAATTAAGCATCCAACTCTCAGGTCATGACCTCATGGCTTGTAGATTTGACCCCTGCATCGGGTTCTGTGCTGACATCTCAGTGTCTGGAGCTGCTTCAGATTCTGTGTCTCCTTCTCTCTCTGACCCTCCCCTGCCTGCTCTCTCTCTCAAAACTAAATAAATGTTAAAAAATTTTTAATTAAAAGAAGTACACAACATGAAAAGACACAAAACATTTTTAATTTTATAGTATCAACATACATTAAATATTACTCTTTTTCAAGAAATAAGAAGTTACCTTTTATTTTTTCACATTTTATTTGAATACCCCATGTTGGGCATTTATTATTAGTTCAACAATAAACACTATTAACATTACTGAAATGGATCTTTGCTATGTAAGACACAGAATTATCTAATCTGGATATGAACAGGATTGGTTTATTCAGCAAATATTTATTTTGAATCTTTATTTCAGAGACACTGGGTATAAAGAAGTTTCTAAAGGTATGCAAGAGGCCAGTCTGTGTCCTTAGGGATAGGGTCACCTGGAGAAAAATTTTAAAACCCTCTCACAGAAGCACCTTAAGTTCAATGTAGGATGAGGAAAATAGTGACTAAGGCTATCACTGGATGCAAAAAAAAAGGAGGAAGGGTGCTTCTCAATGAGATGAGGGGGAAAACGTAAGGGGGAGGGACATGTGAGTTTGAGTTGGAGGTTGCCTAGGGTTTTCAGTAACAGACATAAGGGAAGGGCCTACTAGACAGAGGGCAGGAGAAAGGTCAGAAGCAGAAATGTATAACCGACTCTTTTGCTATACACCTTATAGCCTGTTGACTTTCTTCATAGCATTTATTACGACTCTAATTTATTACTTGAGCAATTTTATTAAATGTCCCTTTGTAAGCCATAAGCTTTATAATTGCAGGGAACATGTCTATCCTGTTCACTATCATATCCTTTGGATCTTAAAGCTTAATTGATAGTCAATATATATTTGCCAGATGAAAATAGAAGGTGCTTGCGAATGGCGGCAAAGTAGGGTTAATATACACAAACATAGGGGACCCCCACTCACAATCTTATTTCGGTTCTGGGAGAAAATGGCCACTTCATTCATAATAAACAAAAATTAAACTAGACACATACAGGGATTTTAAAATGTAACCATCACAAATTTTGGATGGGGTGGATGCTAAATAAAACATTCTTTCAGATAAACTGAGTTTATCAATAAAAAAATGAACTTTGGGTGTCAGCAAAGCCATCCCTGACACGGAGGCAGATTCAGGGCTCCCTTGGCAAGATTCTTATTGCCGTGAACAGCCAGCCCTCTCATCCTCTGCTATTAAACCTTAGCTTCAGCCATCAGACTTTCCATTCATCTACCATCCATCCCCTATTTTGAATCCGTGCTAAACTTCTGATTATAATTTGGCTTCCCATGGGGGTCTGCCTACAGAGAAAGTATGCACTGCTCATGTGAACTTTGTGATATCTCTGATTTCTGATGGTGGGTTCTTGTGGCTCACTAACAAAGTAACCTCTGATTAGGATCTGCCTTTTCATAAAAATGACAACAGTGATGCAAATGGATGTTTTGTTTCTTGTCCCTTTTGAAGTGACACCGCAGATTAACAAATTGTTGTTCTGGTTTCTACATTGGATTCAGGAGCATGGAGGTGAGTTGCTTCATTTAAACAGTATGTTGAGGCTTCATTGTCAACAGATTTCTACAGTCTTGCGACAAACAGCTTTCAAGGTAGGCTAGACCCTGGGACACAGTGACCTACTTGAGAAGTCTTGTTTCTCTTCACAAAGAGCCACTAACTCCACCTTTCTCTCCACCACTACTTCCTCTACCAACAGTAAAACAATGGGAGTGGAAACCACGTGATACATACTTAAGTAGTTAGTTGTTTAACATTGCAGATGCTTAAACAGAAATTAGATGTCCGCTTAACACCTAAAAGGTGAACTTGAAAGGATGCTTTCAAGGTTATTAGATGTCATATGACCTAAGGTCACTCTATGAATGATGGAGTGTATGAATGAATAATAATGTGCTTTGATTTAGGATTTATTCCTTCCTTTTGATGACTGAGAATGTCTAGGTGCTGGCTTCCTCATTCCTTAGAATGAATTCTTCATATAAATACATTTCAGCAAGGACCAAATTTCCCCTCAGGTCTCCCAGAAACAGAGCAGGATCCCAGCAGGGAATTCAACTTGGATCCAAACTGGCCTGTACACTACACAGCTGGTCCCAAGGATAAGGCTAATTAGAGAAGGTGAAGATCTAAACTGGGGAGAAATAATTTATAGAGAGAGGAAGGTGTGAAGCTGGATAACAAAGGAAACAGGGCACTGAGAAGTTGGTAGATGGTACATATGAGTGGTAAGAAGCAGAAAATTGCTGAGTGGTCAGAGTTCAGCATCTGGAAAAGGATCTGAGTTGAGATGAGAAATACCATTTCTTGCTGGAATGTCAGAGCGGTGGATGGCCCACGTGGTAGATGCTGGCAGATGGGGCAGACCGCTGAAATTTATTTTCCTTGAGTAAAATTCCTGGGGCTTGGCTGTGCTACCCCACCTTCATCCCTGATTCAGTAAGTGGTAGCTTTTATTACTGAAAGTGCTCTGTCTTATAATGCATAAGTGGTAAAACAGTATACATAATGCAAATAGATGGGTATAATTAATCTCATATGGCACATGAAGAGGAAAGAGACGCCAACACAAATCACTGCCTTGGAGCCTTGATGTTTTGCTGCCCCTCGAATCAGGGACCCAGATTTCGTTATAGGTGAAACTGTAACGTAATGAGATCCTTCTGGTGGATTTGGTAACTAAGTCCTCTTGGATGAGGTCCATTCAGACCATATGACACAGAATTCCATGTGCTAAGCAGTCATCTGTGAGTACACTGGATTTTCATAGTGTCCCTCAATTTAAAAAATGCCATTCAAATGGGCAAATACATGGCTCTACCTTTGATTCTATTTCCTTTACCAGTATGGGCCAAAACTAGACGCATTATGACTTTAAACAGCACTGGAGATCTTCCAAATTTTAGAGTCAAAGTTCACGTTGTTGAGATAAGTAGTGGATTACAGGTTAATGCTAAAGGTATTTGGATTCTAGCAGCAGTAGTGGTAATATGAGTAATAATAACTTAAATTTGTAGAATGCTTACAATGCTCAAGGTGGCTTCTAAGTGTTCCAGGTGAATTACCTTTGCTTCGTCCTTACAAAATGTCTTACAAAAATTATTGACTGCTACTCAGTATTGCTCCTTTTTTCTGGGCAACAAAACCAGAATGAACATCTCAATCTTATTTGTTAGCGTGAGGTCCCACTACTGAGAAAAGACCAAAGAACAATTTAAAATCTGCTAGATCTAATCAATAAGTACTTCTTGAACATGTAGAATGTGTTCAGCAAAGATAAAAGCATAATCCATGCCTTAAGAAGTTTCCAATCTTCACTTGGAAGAAGAAAAGAACCCACATAAAATAATAACAAACAGAACAAGAATTAATAGAATTCATAGGGGAAAGTAAAGTATATGGTCTACATTCCAATTGTCTGAGATGATGGGATCACTGAGGGATAAAGTGACCGGCAGATTTAAGGGGGATCAGCCTTGACCTGAGTATGGGGGAAAGAGGACATCTCTGTTATTATGTTCTTTGTCTTAATAGAGACATACTCTATATTTACAAATGAAGCACTTTAAAAAATATATATATACATATTGTTTTGTATACTTTTAGGTATATATATACCTAAAAGTATACAAAACACCTATGTATGGCCTTATGAATAAATATAAATATAAATAAATATAAAGTGAACACAATATAAATCCTTCCTGGGTCAAGATATGGAACATAACTAGTTCCCAGAATCTTTCCTTGTTCTTCTCAATCTGAACCCAATGAAGCCCATCTGATAACCTCTTATTATATGAAGGAAAACAAACCTATCACTATGAGGAAGGGCCCAACAATGACATTCCTGGCAGTTTCATGTTTTAAATTAGAAGTGGCTTCAGACATAGACAGAGGAAAAATCCAATTTGTCTTAAAAGACAGAAATCCTTACCAATAACCAAGTCGGCCTCTGCTTAACCACCCCTGGATGTATCTCACAATGAATAACTGATTCACAAAGCATTTGCTCAAGTAGCTTTCCAGATGTTGCTGACTGAGACATCCTTCTGCTACCATGGCAAATAGGGCATAATTAAGTGAATGGCAGGCATGTGACACAAAGGTGGCCTTGCCCATCTTGGCAGGATCCTCCCATTCAGCTGCAGACCCCCAAGGCTGAATAATCTGAATGAACACTAGTGAACAAAGGGTAAGCCGGCTCCTGCCCGATACAACTCTAATCCTGCCCCAGCTGGGGCTCATTAGGTTTAAGGAATAGAACAGTCATATTTTCTGAAATGCACAGTAACAAGAAAAGCCTAATTAGAGAGCAAAGGGTAGAAGTTTAGCAGCCCTAATAAATATGATGTGCTGAATGCATTATCTATTTGGCAGAAAACAAATTATGGAGTAATCTGCAGTATTCAGATAGTCTAATTTATGGCAGCTCATTTAAAGAAATGCTTTAACCCAGCATTTTGAGATCATAAAGCACATTTTAACAAGTGCAAGCATGATTTTCTGGAATGTAGAGAGATTTTTAAGGGATGGAAATTTTCTAGAATATATTGAAACTAGTTGAATAATGTTTTAAAGATTAATTAGTTCACAAATGCTATTCCTGCAACTTGATATTACCAAATGATGGGAAAAACATCTCTTCGTATATTTTTTTTTTCTGAGATACATAGAAAATTATCCATTATGCAAGTTGCTTTATGGGACCCATCTGATCCTTGGTCACTGCTACTTAAACATCATTCCGTTGTCTTCTATGTGCTCAAAAAGCCAACCTCCAGCCTTCTAATTCCATAGCTACTATTGATTCCAACTCTCCCTACCAATTGGGCCTTGCCTATCATGGTCTACTTTATGACACTCTACCAGGCTATTTCAGGTCTTCTAGACCTACCAATGACTCCTGCCCTCTGCCTGGAAAACTCTTCAGCAGATCTTGTGTGATTGGTTTCTCTTCGTAGTTTACTTCCCATGTCTCTTCTGCAGAGGTGTCTTTTCTGACCACTCTCTATTCAAGAGTGTGAAGACACTCATTCATTCCCCCTCTGATTTTCTTCATAGTACTTATAACTACTAGAAGTTAACCCAAGAGTTTACTCATTCCCTGTCTCTCCATGTAGGATGTCCATCCATTCCATTGAGCAGTGACCTTGTTGTGTTCATTCATCTTTGACCTCCTCTGCCAAGAGCAAGACCCGGCAGATGGCAGGTGTCCCTCATAACAACAAAACTATGAAGTAGTGAAAAAATGGAGAGAAATTTAGGTAAATCTTGGCTCCAGAGCTGTGAAAAATAATTCAATTTCACACAGTTTCTATATTTTAGAAACCAAATGTTCTTCATTTGCATAGGAAAAAGTATTTAATGGTGCCAATACTATGAGTAATATCTTCTTTGTGTGTATATCTGCAGCAGCTTTCCTGTGGCTGACTGAAAAATATATTCCAAATACATATTGTCCTTTTTTTGTAAACTAAAGTCTACATTGGTCCCAACTTTCGAACAAGCCAGGGTATATAAAAGACAAAACCAAAGTTAGAATTTAACAATTTGAGTTTTATCCCCTGGATTTGTCTTCCCACAACTTTCTTCTGGCTGCACATATACAACATAGATAAATAGAGAAAAGGTCACACAATATTTCAGTTACTTTTTCATAAGAATAATTAGTAAATTTGTCTTATTAGTTTTTTAAAGCACTTACTTCTCTTTTTCTTCTAAGTAACATGAACATTCTCTTGCCTTTTTGCAATAAATCCAAATAAAAAACTGAATCCCATTTTAACGTTTTTTTAACTTACATTATCAAAAGTACTTTCAGCGATTGAAAGATAGTCATCTGTTCACAGTATAGTTACTGTGCAGCTCATTACTTACATGACTGCCATAAACTGAGACACCATGCTAATTGTGCACTTATCTAAGTCATATAAAATGGAATATTTCCCATCATTATACTATACAATCTTAGTAATCTCAGGAAGAGCCCTGTGATGTGCTGTGTCTCAAGCAATTAAACCCAGTTCCAGGTGCTTATTCTACATATGAGCAAGTTGTTCATTCCTTTCCTCAAACATTCCACAACATTTCAATCGTAGAAGTGTCCAATGGCAAGCCTTCTGCAAATAGTTTCAGGAAGGCCTTGGAACCTTTGTCCCAAATTGTCTATATGCAGCCAAGCCAACAGACAAAAATAAGAGCTGGCATTTTTATTGTCTTCAAAATGGTCAACAAAAATCATTCTATGTTTAATAGTTTCAACTATTGGAACTTTGAACGTTTATTGACCCTTGTCCCCTCAAGGCAACATGAGGTATGAACTTTGGCTAGTCAAATAAAAAAAATACATATCCAGTTCATTTCTTAAGTATTTCTCCTTTGCCTCCTTGATTGGCCCTGATGATGGCAAATACTTCTCCACTATGGATACTTCCACATATTTCTAGTCAACGTCCATACTCAATCTTGACTTAAGGAGACATGTTTTCGGAGAAAGTCCAGATTTTCCTCGTTTTAGCACACCTCATGGGATGAAGCCATGGCTACATGCATTTGATTTGATTATTTTCACTCTATGGTGCTTCTAACAAGTTAGCATAAACAGTCAGCATCTGAGCAATCATTACCAATAGTAATAATTTAACATGTAAATTAATTATACACATGTTGATACAGCTAATGGTTTTGTTTACAACAGTGATTCTTGGATCCCATCACATATTTCCTTAAACAGTGCATCAAATACCCTAGATTTCATGAAGATGGTCTTGCTTAAAAGAATTTATTATAAACAATGTGGAAAGAAAAAAATCTTGTCTAGAGTATAAATTACACATTTAGGTTATTTCCAAGCTTCCTGTTAGTTTGTATTTCTTTCACAAGCAATGCTGCAAAAATATTCCGAAAGTTTATCTGATAGCACATTCACAATTACTTACCTTGTATTTTTAAATGAGATACAGCACACACAATCAAATAATTTATTTGACCTGAAAGTAAAATTATAAGTGCTATTATAACTGTGATCTCTTCAAAGATCAATAATTTTAGTGATTTTAAGGCTAACAGTAATAGTAACAATTATTATTATTATTGTTACTGCTTTTATATATTGATTGCTTATGTGTCAAAACTATGCTCAGCACTTTACAAACAAAATCTAATTTAATGCTCATGCTGCTTTCATGAAGTAAGTATTATTATTCTATCATGATGTATGTTAAAAAAAATTAACAATATAGTCTGAATTCATCACAGTATTCACGTAAACTGTTTTTGTATCGAAATATTGTCTTTACCTCTTCAGTTGTAGCTATTTTCTATACTGCACATAGCCAGTAAAACAAACTTTTAGGGGCACCTGGGAGTTTCAGCCAGTTGAGCAACTGACTTCAGCTCCAGGTTCTTGAGTCTCACACTTCTTGAATCTCACACTTCTTGAATTTGAGCCCCACATCAGGCTCTGAGCTGACAGTAAAGAGCCTGTTTTAAATCCTCTGGCTCCTTCTATCTCTGCACCTCCCTGGCTTGTGTGAGCTCTCTCTCTCTGAAAAATAAATGAATACTTTTATTTTTAAAAATTTTAATGTTTATTTTTGGCAGAGAGAGACAGAGTGCAAACAGAAGAGGGACAGAGAGAGAGGGAAACACAGAATCCAAAGCAGGCTCCAGGCTCTGAGCTGTCAGCACAGAGCCCTATGCAGGGCTCAAATCCAGGAGCCGTGAGATCATGACCTGAGCTAACATTGAATGCTTAACCAACTAAGCCAACCAGGTGCCCATGAATATTAAAAAAGAAAAAAAAACCCTTTTAATTATGGAAAGTTCCAAACATGTACTGGTCTCAATTCTCTACCTTTTCTTATGTCCAGACCCTTTGATACATAACTGTGTTGTACCCTCCCTGTGACTTGATGAGGCCAAAAGAATGAAGCTAGTTTCAAGACTAGGTCACAAGAAGCCCTAAAGTTTTTTTAAGTTTATTTATTTATTTTGACAAAGAGAGAGAGGGGGGGGAGCATGTGAGAGCAGGGAGGGACAGAGAGAGAGGGAGAGAGGAATCCTAAGGAGGCTCCACACCATGCCTGATCGAAAGAAACTATACCACTTAGACCATTCACAGTTGATTTCAGAAACATAAGCAATATATAATTATTGCTATATGCTACTGACGTTTCTAGTTGTTTGTTAGGAAGCATTGTTATAATTGCTAACATATACTTAATAGAGATAAAAATATAACACATCCCCACATGTCAATCAGTCAGCTTCAACATCCATCAACACGTGGCCCGCCATGTTTGACATATACTCCCCAAGTCCACGTGGAGTATTTGAATCAAATCCCGGACACATGCTCTCACCCATAATTCTTCAGTCTATATCCGAGAAAGATATTCTTTTAAAACATATATAACTACAATACCATTATCACATCAAAAATAACAGTAAGCTGCTAATCACAAATACAGAGAGAATTACAATTTTTGTTGCTTGTCTCTCAAGTTTTTTATACTTGAAGTGTTTGAATCAGCATCCACATCTTTGACTGCTTGCAATACTTGGTTTAAATCTGTAAGTTGCCCCAGCTTTGTTCTTTGTCATTTATTTGTTAAAGAAACTAAGTCATGTGGACCTGGTTCCTCAGTCAGTTAAGCATCTGACTCTTGGTTTTGACTCAGGTCATGATCTCGCAGTTCATGAGTTCTAGCCTCACATCCAGCTCCACACTGACAGGGCAGAGCTTGCTTGGGATTCTCTCCCTCTCTCTCTCTCTCTCTCTCTCTCTCTGATTCTCCCTGCCCCCTGCTCCTCCCCTGCTCATGCTCTCTCTCTGTGTCTCTCTCAACATAAATAAATAAACTTAAAAAAAAAAAAAAAGAAATTAAGTCATTTGCCTTTTAAAATTCCCACACTGTAATTTTGCTAGTCACATCCTTAAGGTGTTACTTACCATGCTCCTCTTCCCTTTTATTTCCCATAAACTGGCACTTTGATCTAAGATTTCAGCTAGGCTCAGGTTTCATTTTCTGGCAGTAATACTTCTGTGCTGTTTATGAATTCATTTTTTATGGGGAGCTTATCATGTCTGGTTCTCTTTCTTCATAGATGTTGTCATTATTCATTCAGGGCTGCTAAATGGCAGTATTTTATTGTATTATTTCTTATGTGTTTCTCACCTAAAATTTATAAAGAACTCTCTTTCCATGACTAATACCCTGAGCTACAGATTCCACAGATTTTATTCTTCCTTTTTAGTGACCAATTCTCAGAAAAGTAAAGTGGTTCCTGAAAATTCTCTGAATATGACTAATGAGCTTTAGTGCTTTTGAGAATCATAATGAATTCAATGATGTTAGTTTGTTTTGTGTATTTCAACCCACCAGGGTAATTACACAGGCATTTTTTAAAAGGAGAAGTTTTATAAACATTAAGCTTTATTTCTTTTAGATCACCACTTCTTACATACTTTGACTTAAACCAAGTTTATCTTTAATATTGCAAGCAGGTCTACTTATTCTATTCTATTTTTCCTTAGCTGTAAAAGCGTATTTATTCTATATGTAAAAAACAATCTACTGCAATCAGTCAGTCTTCTAGATATTCATTGTGAGTAGAATTGTCTTCTTTTAGAGATATTTTTTTGAGTGTTAATTCAAATGCTTTTTTTTCACAGTTTAGTGTTTTAATCATTTTTAAGTACAGAATTCAGTGACATTAAGTATATTCACAATGTTATGCAACAGTCTTCCCCATCCAACTCTAGAACTTTTTGATTTTCCCCAGTTAAACTCATTCAACAGTAACTTGCCATCCACCCCTCCTACCAGCCCTGGCAACCTCCATTCTATTTTATATCTTTATGAATTTGCCTATTCTTGGTACATCACATCAATTGAATCATACAGTATCTGTCCTTTGTGTTTGGCTTATTTCTACTTCATGAAGCTTTATGTCTTCATGACTGATCCATGTTGTACCCTGTATCATCGTTTCACTTCTTTTTAAGACTGAATAATATTCCATTGTATGTGTATACTACATTTTTTAAATCTTTTTTAATATTTTTATTTTTTTAATATATATTTTTTTACAAATAGTTTATTGGCAAGTTGGTTTCCATATAACACCCAGTGCTCATCCCCACAAGTGCCCTCCTCCAGGCCCATCACCTCCCTCCCCCTCCACACCCATCAGTCCTCAGTTCGTTCTCAGTATTCAAGAGTCTTTCATGGTTTGTCTCTCTCCCTCTCCCACATTATTTCCCCCCTTCTTCTCCCCCATGGTCCTCTGTTCAGTTCCTCCTAATCCTCCTATACGTGCAAACATATGATATTTGTCCTTCTCTGCCTGACTCAGCATAGCACTCTCAAGGTCCATCCATGTTGCTACACATGGCCAGATTTCTTTTTTTCTCATTGCCATGTAGTATTCCATGGTATAGATAAACCACATCTTCTTGATCTATTCACCCATTGATGGACACTTAGGCTCTTTCCATGTTTTGGCTATTGTTGAGAGTGCTGTTATGAACATTGGGGTCCATGTGCCCCTATGCATTAGCACTCTTGTATCCCTAGCAGTGCTATTGCTGGGTCATAGGGGAGTTCTATTGTTAACTTTTTGAGGAACCTCCACACTGCTTTCCAGAGGGGCTGCACCAGTTTACACTCCCACCAACAGTGTAGGAGGGTGCCCATTTCTCCACATCCTCGCCAGCATCTAGAGTCCTCTGATTTGCTCATTTTAGCCACTCTGACTGACGTGTGGTGGTATCTCAGTGTGGTTTCGATTTGTATTTCCCTGATGAGGAGGGAAGCTGAGCATCATTTCATGTGTCTGTTGACCATCTGGATGTCCTCTTTGGAGAAGTGTCTGTCCATATCTTCTGCCCATTTCTTCGCTGAGTTGTTTGTTTTTCGGGTGTGGAATTTGGTGAGTTCCTTATATATTTTGGATATTATCCCTTTATCTGATATGTCATTTGCAACTATCTTTTCCCATTCCGTTGGTTGCCTATTAGTTTTATGGATTGTTTCCTTTGCTGTGCAGAAGCTTTTAATCTTGATGAGGTCCCAACAGTTTATTTTTGCTCTTGATTCTTTTGCTTTTGGTGGTGTGTCAAGTAAGAAATTGCTGCTGTGGAGATCAAGGAGGTTGTTTCCTGCTTTCTCCTCTAGGGTTTTGATGGTTTCCTGTCTCATGTTCAGGTCCTTTATCCATTCTGAGTATATTTTTGTGGATGGTGTGAGAAAATGATCTAGTTTCATTCTTCTGCATGTTGCTGTCCAGTTCTCCCAGCACCTTAAAGAGGCTGCCTTTTTTCCATTGGATACTCTTTCCTGCTTTGCTTTTGGATATATTTTTTTAAAAAATTATCTATTCAGAAAATTTGTTAATTGAATTAATATTTGTCAAATGTTATATAATTCAGACATCTTATCAGCATATCACATGAGAAAAGATTTTCTTTTCTTCTTGTTGAGGAATTTATTTGGACATTGCTAGTTTAAAGAAAGTGTTAGGAGAGAATCAGAAATTAGTGTGTGTGTGTGTGTGTGTGTGTGTACGCGCGCGCACGCATGATTCCAGTGAGTATACCTGCTTGATTTGCAAAAGAGGTTTAGACACTTATGAGATATTATAAGTCCAAGGCCAAATAGCTGTGAAACTTTCTGAATATTATCCTCGCCAGTGTGTTGAAATTTACCTTATTACTACTGAGAGATTGTTGACAAAATAGAGGGAACAAGCTACTTCCTGTACCAATCTTTCATCAGGAAAAATATATGATAAATAGAAGGTGGTTGTTTAAAAATGCAACTTAATATCTTCTTCCACCTCACTTCAAATATTTTCATTCTTTTTGTCCTACACCAGGGTGTTTTCCTCATGTGTCTAGCCTCATTTTCAATCTTTCATATTTCTTATTTCATAGAAACATTTAGCAACAGGGTTAACTTATACCAAATCATTCACCAATGTGCCGCCCTAAGTAAACATTGGTGATCTGAAGATCGTTTCAATTCCCATCTGACAAAGTATAGTTTCTTTTAGGCGATACTAAACACATACTGATTGTAGAAATATTGAAATATAAGATTACACAAAATAAAATAAATCACATATAATCATACTGTTCTGAGATTACTACTCTTACCATGTTTGAGTTTTCCTTTCTGTTGTTTTTCCAATGTAATATCAGTTTTTATGATATCCTTTAATTATCAAAATTAAGAGACTTTGAAGCTTTGATAGTAGTCAGTAATAGTCCCTCCTTTAAAGATAATTGCAAGAGTGTCGTATGATAAAGGCTGAAGTGTGTTCTGTACTAATGCAGAGAGATGATCTGAGAATACAGGTGAGAATTACAGGAAGTGAAATTTGGTTCAACTTAAGTGAACTTGGTTTTTCTAACATTTTAAGATCACAGATGAACAGTGGTACACTCGACCCACTTGTGTAGATTCATGAAAGAGAATTGTTAAATTTTAAGAAATCTAGAGGACTGACATCAGATTCCTAACTTGAAATTGACCATGGTGGGAGTATTACACTATGAAAATTGGCAAATGCTCCAAACCAGGGCTCTCCACTCCACCTCCAGCCTAATCTGGCCTGCAGTGCATAGGACTATACAGACTGAATCTGACCAGGTAGTATCTAAAAGAGTGTAGTCCAGATGTGATCTGGAGAAATTTGTAGGGATCTCTTCATCTCTAGCCATGTTTCCATGGGAGAAAGGCCAGCCAGTGTTTTTCAATCTTACAGTTTCATGGGGAAATCTAGAAATATGGATTTTTTAACATGAAATTCTCTGAATTTTAAAACATTATTGTTTGGGGAGGAGATGATTCTAAGCTAAATACAAGCTGTGAGCTATCAGCTTTCAAATCTTGCTTAAAAGTTGTGAGTTCCTTGGGGCACCTGGGTGGCTCAGTTGGCCAAGTGTCCGACTTTGGCTCAGATCATGATCTCACCTCTCCTGAGTTTGAGCCCCGACTTGGGCTCTGTGCTGGCAGCTCAGATCATGGAGCCTGCTTTGGATTCTGTGTCTTCCTCTGTCTCCCCCTCCTCCATTCACACTCTGTCTCTCTCTCTCTCAAAAAAATAAAATAAAATAAATATATATTTTTTAAAAGCTGACAGTTCCTTTTATCTGGCTGTGTTCAAGGAGAGGGGTGGGTGTTTTCTCATCAGGCTTAGCATAGCAAAGATTCTTGCTTTGAGCAAGGAATTGGCTAGATAATCTATAAGGTCCTTCCGAATTCAAAACCCTCATAACTTGATGCTTCTGCACTTCCCTTTCCCGAAACATTTTTTATTATTTGCAAGCACCAGTCATTATAGCCTTGTGATAGTTCACTGTGGTTGTGTTGAACTCTGCTTCATCCCTCGCATCAAGGGACACTACTGAGGGCCATATTCTGGGAGGTTTGGAGGCTTCTGATTTTATAGAATCTTAGAATGTCAGGGCTGGTAGAGACTTGATGACAAGTCAATGAGCCTGCAGGTTATTAACCCAGAATCCATGACTGAAAATGTATGGTAATTGTGAATCCCTTTAAATTTTCTGAGAAAAAGGTCCATAGATTTCACTCATTATTCAGATATCCCAAAGTGGGCAAGAACCACCAACACATCAAGTTTTCCCAGTCATTCAACAAATATTAACCGAGTACTGGCTACATGTCAGATCCTATGGGTAAAAACTAACAAGCAAACAAAATAGAGACCATTCTCTCCCTTTAAAGTCCTGAAGAGAAGCGACACAATTAAACAGGCAATTCTAATAAAGTATGTTATCTTGTGGCAAAAGAAGCACATAAGCTGAGTATGTATGCTAACCTGGAAGGTGTGGAGTGAGGTCGTCATCAGAACAGAGTACTAGAGAGGTACCTGGGCGGCTCAGTCGGTTAGGCGTCTGACTTAGGCTCAGGTCATGATCTCATGGTTTGCGGGTTCGAGCCCCGTGTCCGGCTCTGTGCTGACAGCCAGCTTAGAGCCTGGATCCTATTTCAGATTCTGTATCTCCCTCTCTCTCTGACCCTCCCCTTCTCTCTCTCTCTCTCTCTCTCTCTCTCTCTCACAAATAAATTTTTAAAAAAGACATTAAAAAAAAAAGAACAGAGTATTAGAAGAACTGACATTTAAGTTACTATCTGGAGGGTACGTAGTAATTGGCCAGTTGAGAGGTGATTGTCCTCCCAAATGGTTAAGAACCATAGAATATCTGTAACACTTTCACTTTCTATAGGAAGAAACTGAGAACTTACCACTCAGCAAATCTTTCCTAAGTCACTGGAATAGGGCAGAGCATGAAAAGTTGGGTATACAAATACAAACAAGTAAACAGCGAGAGTAAAGGCCTTCTTTTGTGGAACACTGACAATACTCATTTTCCTTTCACCTGGGCTTCCCCACCCATGTTGGTTGTTGGGCATACAATGCCCAACATCATGAGACAAAATCAGTTAATCAACCCAATGAGTCCAGTTTTGTCATAGATGGTGGCTTTGGCTTACCTGGCCTTGTTGTTTGCGTTTTGGGATTTTTTTCCTGCCCCTACATGTAACCCTGCTCTTAACCCATTGTAATTTGGGGCAAGGGATCTGGAACTTAATCTCCCCTCTAACTTTAGGGCCCAAGTATCCTGTCCTTTCTTTGTAGAATCAGACACTGATAAACATTATTTGCATAGCTCCCAATTCTAGAAGACCTCTAGGGTGAGAACTCTGCCCATGCTTCATGATATTTCCAGACCAGGCCTCTTCAGCCTTGCTTTGTAAAAAGGCAAACATTGAAATATTCACTCTCTGTCTTTTTTCTTTTTCCCCATGACACACGCTGTATGATTATATTACTCCAAAATCTCTGGAGATTTTTCTCTTCAAGAAATGGGTATTAATAATAATAACCATAATTGGACATTAAATAAAACTTTTTTTCTATTTCTTAGATTATTGGGTACCACGTGTCCAAAGTTTCAAAAGAGAGGTTCCAGACATCTACCTGCAAGGATTGCTAAAAGTTGGCCAAAACCTTACTTGGGTGCTGAAGTAACTTATCCCAATTGGGACAGTTTTGAAAGTGATAGGGCCTCTCTTAATAATCATACTGGTCAAGAGGTGTAAACCAGCTTACCTGGTCACTTTATCTTGAGCCCAACATCCACCTCTAGCCAAAATGAGAGAGAAAGAGAGAAGTGTCATTAACAAGCTGAATGAGAAAGAATCCAAGAGTAATTACTAATTCCTTGCCACTTGGTAACTGCTGAGATAAAAGAACTCACAGGCTATAGTTGAACAGCAGCCCCTAAAAGGATGTATTTGTCTTCCCCCTCAAAACTGGTGGATGTGACCTTATTTGGGAAAAAGATCTTTGCAGATATAATTAAGGTTCTTGAGATGAGATTATCCTGGATAAGCCAGGTGGGCTTTAGATCCAATGACAAGTGTTCTTAAAAGAGACAGAAAAGGAAAACACTCTGACAAAGGAGAATTAATGTAAAGATGGACACAAAAATTTGAGTTATGCAGCCATAAGCCAAGGAATTCCTGAGGCTATCAGACACTGAAAGAAGAAAGAAAAGATCCTCCCCTAGAGTCTTTGTGGGAATCGTGGCCCTGCAGGCACTTGGTTTTAGTGTTCTGCCTTCAGAAATGTAAGATAATAAGTTTCTGTTATTTTAAACCATTAAGGCTGTAGAAATTTCTTACAACAGCCTTAATAACAAATACACAGGCCCATCCTACAATAGAGCACATGAGAATTCTTAGAAGTTTATTGTTTCTTGAAGTTTGAAACTACAGAGCCTGATGCCAGCCCCCCTACAACTTCAGGGTGAGGAGAGGAGTCGATGGTCAAAGTCAGCTACACTTTCACAGAAGGTGGGGCAAGAATGCATGGTTCTCTTCAGATAGAGGACATTTATGGAATCCTATTAGACACATCATGCAAAGATTATTCCCAACAGGACTGCTTTCAGGGATAAAGCAACCCCAAGTATGTACTGGTAGGGCCAGCACAGAGAAGTGTATTAGTTATCCATGGCTGTGTAACAAATTATCCCAAAACTTAGAACCATAAAACAGCAAATATTTAATATTTCACACAATTTCTAACAGTCACGAGACCACCTTGACTGGGTGATTCTAGCTCAGGTTTCTTATGAGATTGTACACAAACTGCTACCTGAAGCTATAGTCATCTGAAGGCTTGACCGGGCTCTAGGCTCCATATTCAAGGTCATTCACATGGCTGCTAGAAAGCAGCTTCAGGGGGTGCCTGGGTGGCTCAGTTGGTTAAGCGTCCAACTTCAGCTCAGTCGTGATCTCACGGTGCATGGGTTTGAGCCCCGCGTCAGGCTCTGTGCTGACAGCTAGCTCAGAGCCTGGAGCCCGTTTCGGATTCTGTGTCTCCCTCTCTCTCTGACCCTCCCTTGTTCACGCTGTCTCTCTCTCTCAGAAATAAATAAAACATCAAAAAAATTTTTTAAAAAAGCAGCTTCAGTTCCTCAGTATGTTGGCCTCTTCCCAGAGTTCTTACAACATGATAGCTAACTGGTCTTGGAACAAGTAATGAGAGACAAGGAGAGACCAAGATGGAAGCTGCAGTGTGTTTTATAACCTAATCTTCGAAGTGATATACTATCATTTCTCTTGTATTCAATGCCAGCTCTGTTACAAATGTGGGTGGAGACTACATAAGGGAGAATACTAGGAGGCAGAGCTCATTGGTCACATCTGGCTGGATATCATAGCTGGAATTGTAAGAGGCCAACCAGAGAGTGCACTGTAGCCATCAGGGATTGTGTAATCAATAGCCAGAGAGAATTACAAATGCCACCTCCTAAGTACAAGAGCTTTTTTCTCCTTAATTGTTTTGTCCTGCTATTCTCTTCCCTGAAGGAGTCAGCAGTAGCAGAGATAGATGGATCAAAGAAAAAAAATACTGCTAATGCCTCTTGCTTCACTGATCATCAGAAATACAGTTGAGGTATGAGCTGGTGAAAAAATACAGACTTTGAATTTGATGATAAATACACCTTTTTCTTTTGTTTACTTCTTACTACGCAAAAGTAGAGAAAGGTTTGATGTAACAAGCTTCAGCAACTGTCAACTTCTTGCTCCCTCTCTTTTATGGGCATGCTCTCTTTCCCTTGTTGTATTCATCTTCTCTCCTCCCTTATAATCTCTTAGCCTTTTCTGATCGACATAGCCCACAGATCTTCCACTCCTCTTAACTTCCACTTCAGTAGAGCCTGGAACCCAAACCTCAGGGCTTCATGGTGGCGTACTTATATCGGCTTTTAATTGGAGGGTCTCAGTTGATGCCATTATTGACTGGCCAGGCCCTGAGAAAGAAAATGGAATTGGGGAAAGAATGGGAAGGGCCAGAGGATGGATATCCACTGGCATATGTAGAAGCATCCTCTCTGGAGTAAGGACAAAGGGTTATGAGCAACATGCTGAAGGCTGTCTGATGCACAGAGCCTGATCAAAAGCCTGGAAAAGATTTCATATTCAAGGTGCCAAAATAAATCAGAATAGGTTGTACATTGAAGAGAATCTAGGAGTAAAAGTCAAGAGTGGGTGTTCATCCTAGATCTGCTCCTAATTTGCAATGTGACCTAGGCCAAATCATGTCATCTCTCTGGTCAACAGGGCCTTTTTTTTTTTTTGCAAAAATCAGCAGGAGAAATTGACAGGATACTTCCAAAGTTCACCTAGAAATCTGTCTTCTAATCTTTTCATTATCATTGTTGTTATCATTAATATCATCACTGTAAAGAGGTATTTAAATATTTTTTCTAATCACCCCCATGAAATTTTAATACCACAAACATAGACCATATCTAAGTACTATATGTTTATTTATCAAGTGCTTAACCATAGAAAGAGTAAGATCTTTTACCTTCCAACGCCTAATTCCCACCTTCTTGAAGGTGATATCACTTCCATTGAGAATGCATGGTATAGAATTTAAAAAGTAGAAAATCATTTGGAACAAATGCAGAGCAGGAATTGTGAAAGATCACTTTTCCAAACTAACATCAAAACATGTAAAAAATTGCATTAATTAAGAGTATGTTGGTATAGCAATAGACAATGGAGAACAGTCTCTGAAAATAGGTTCACATCTTTATGAAATATTTAAGAATTTATTATGACCATCTTGGCATTTCAAAGTCAGTGAAGAAAAGGGAAACTATTCAAAAATTTATTTGGGGAAAAGAAATATCCATTGGCGAAAATAAGCCAGATTCCTTCCCTGAATAAATATCCTCTGAATAAATAACGTATAGGTATATTAAAAAGCTAAACGTTTAAAATAATTCCATGAAAGATCAAGAAAAATATAGTTACACTTTAATTTTTCCTACTCTTTGATTGTTTCCTTTTCCCCATTTTAATCATTTAAGGATTCATATCAAAATGTCTTTCATATTCTTCTAGTGGTTTAGTTCTCTGGGACTCATTCTATTGTGTGGTGCACGTACAGACACACTTGTACTCTCATGGTGGTTTTCTTCTTGTGGTTTGTAATTTTTTAGTATGAGCTCATTTTTGGCAGCATTGTGCCCTAGATTGTGAGGACAGACCTACAGAAGTTTTTAGTATTTGTATCTTCTGGACCCCCAGAGGTTCTAGGCTCCTACCTATGTTAACTATTTCTTGTTTGGGAGTCCCATTACACATGTAAATTCACATGCCACAAACCTGCATGGGATAGAAGTTTCTTTCTATTATTTTAAATTTGTTTATTTATTTTTAGAGAAAGTGAGCACAAGCAGGGAGGGGGAAAGAGAGAGAGAGAGAGAGGGGGGAGAGAGAGAGAGAGAGAGAGAGAGAGAGAATCCCAAGCAGGTTCCACACCATCAGCGCAGAGAGCGATGCAGGGCTCAAACCCATGAACCATAAGATCATGAGCTGAGCCAAAATCAAGAGTTAGATGCTTAACCAACTGAGCCACTGAGGTGCCCCATGGGGTTTCACTTTCTCATAAGAGACCTTTCCTTCTTCACAGAGAGTCCACAAAAGACGGTGTAGTTTTCTCCCATATCAGGAGGACTTTAGGATTTTAGCTTAGTGAAGAGCATTCAGAGGCAGCCACCTGCCTCTCACAGAAGTCCTGAAGTCCCAGAAGAACTCATGCCTGTACCCTAATTAAGTCAATGTCTGGATGCCTGCCACCCAGAAGGCTTCAAACACCAACTAGTTCTGGCTGTGCTCCCAGGCAAGTGAAGTGACACTTGCCCCTTTGGATCACCACCACCAACAGAGTTGGTGGTCAACTCTGCTCACCACCTCAGTCCTAACTGGGAGAGACAGGAGACTCTCTGTGACAGGAGCCTCTCCCTTCAAGTGAAGAAAGGAAATGGAACTTTTAAGTTGGACTTAATGAGTTTGTTCTTGTTTGAATTACTGAGAGATCAAGCCTAGGCGCCATTAAAGGCTTGAGAGGAGGGTTAGATTGGCTTTGAATGGAGAAATATTGAACACCTTCATGCTTGTTTCCCCACAGCCCAAAATGTTCATGAAACTGATCACAACCCCATTTCAAAGGCTTTGGAACTTTTAAGTCAATACAGTGAGGTTTCATTTTCACTGTTAAAGATGAAAGATGCAAATAATAGAGTGAGGGGCATGACACAATCTCATTTATATAAAAACACATTAAAAAACACTGTTTTTATATACTGTCTTATCTATATATATCCATTTAAATGAAGTGTGCTGTATCATGCACTAGTTCTGTGACCTTGTGCAAGATGCTTAGCCTATCTCTGTGCCTCAGATTCTCCCCTCACCCCCACTGGTAAAGAGGAACAATAATGATAAATGCTTTATGGGATCTGTGAAGACTGTATGAGTTGTATAAAGATTATATGGTTTCAAAAGAATTATGTTTGGCATTGGAAAGGGCTGTAAGTTTTGATTTTATTATTCTCTATTTAATGAATTGAAAAAAGCTCTGTAAAGATATTTACCAAACTGTTTATGAAAATCATTTCAGGATAGAAGAGGATGATTGAGTAGAGGCCTAAGGATTCAATTTCCCTACCTCTCTTCCTCCTCTCCAAAAATTCTCATTTAGGATTGTTAGAATATTTAAGTACAAAACCTGTTCATTCAATCCTTGTATAATTTTAAAACATAAAAATGAAATGTTTGCTCCAAAAGATAACCACATGTCCCTTCAATGATAACCTTCTATGGCTCTTCTAACACCTCCTGGTCTTTTTTTGACTCTTATCACACCCCGTCACTAATCCCTCTTCCTTCCCTCAATAATACAAGTCTTTATTTTGTAATCCTAGACAGTGAGTTATCTTTTCTATGTCAAAGTTTTGTCTTTACAAGTAGACTTTCAGCTGCTTCCATGCCGGCACGGTCTCACACCTATCATGATAATACAATGTGGCAAATATGGCCAATGTTCAGGTTAATTTACTCACCACCTCTTAAATTTAGAGATGCAGATTAGACCAGCCACTCTAAACTCATTTTAGGTTTCAATCCTTAGACTTTCTTGACCATACTTGCTCCATTGAGCTCTTAATAAACAATCTAACTTTTATATAAGATATAAAACATTCTCAAACATTTTGGTGTTTGGCCCCATTTACATTCCCCCTTGAAGACACCAAAGGGCTTCTGTTTATGTGGGTCATATCTATCAATATTTTCAGTACTGGAAGTTAAAGCTGAGAAAATTTCAAAAATAGGCATTAATTCATTTAAAAATAATGATTGAGATAGATTATAAATTTCAGATGAAAAGTATGGCAAAACGTTAACAAATACATTCTAATGAAAAATAATGCAATTTTTAAAACAAGAAAAGGTGAGGTGTTTTGTTTATCTTTGTAAATCTCTTTCATGTCTAGCTTCATAGAAGAAATCTGGATTCTTGTATCTCCTGCATTCAGTCTGTTGAGATATCATGTCAGGTGACCTCTTGAAAACTCCACGGTACACTCATGAAAGAATAAGAAGGAAATGCCATTTAACAGCTTACTATTATTAGAAAAGAGAGTGGGAAAAAAAGTAAATATGTCTTCACATTATTAAGAAAATAGTTTTGATCTTGCAGAACCCTTGAAAGGATTTCAGGGACCTCAGGAGGCCCCAGATCACACTTAAAGAAGATCGCTCTTTGAAAAGAGCTGTTCTAATTTAACCCTCAAAAAGACTCTGTAAGATGAAAATTACTTGGACTCCTATTTCAGAGATGAAGAAATTAATTCCCAGAGTGCTCAGGGAAGTTGCCTTAAGCTGCCACATGTTCATAAGTGGAAAAGTCAGAATTTGAGCCCAAATTTAGACCTTGAACCACCATGCTATACTGCCTTTATAATAGCCAGCACATATCTCCACGCCCACGTAGAGGTCAATGATTGCCCTTCTCTGCCTCATCCACCTGACTGTGCATCTATCTACCTACCTACCTGCTTTTGAAAGACAATTCATAATTCATCTTTCTATCTATTTTCTTGAGAGTCTCTGATAGTATAATTTGAATAAACAAATGACTAAAAGCACAGGGTTTGTTTTGTTGTTGTTGGGTTTTTTGGTTTGTTTGTTTGTTTTACATTCACACATGTAACATTAGGACTGAAAAATAACTTCTTCAGTGGTTATTTCAACCCTTTACTACTGTCCAACTATGAGATACCTGATACTTTGTCTTAAAGCCGGAATAGATGGAAGAACAGTGGCTTTTGCAATAGATTCTGTAGTAAATGGTGCTGTAAATGCAATCACAGAAAGCAGAGACCCAAGGCCATTTCAATACTCTGCTGGTGATTTACAAGTATACTAGTATATTTGACATCTACATTTTAGCAAAACATCAATTGCTTTTCCAGTATTAAGTTCTTGTTGGATGGCCCCAAATTATACATTGTCATATGCTTAGAAGGTCTATTTTCAGCTTTTTGGTCCAACCACATGAATATCCATGGGTTCTCTGTGCATTCAGTTGTGAACATCAATTACTTAATAGACCTGGAACATGAAAAGTAGGAAAGAAAATCCTTGAGCTCATATATCTGACAATATTTCATTATGGTCAACCTCATTTGAATGCTGGTGTTAGAGAACAAACACTTGGTTTATAACTTTACTGTGAGTAGATTGTTGAAAGTGATATTTTGTACATCACCACAAATGTGGGGGTCTTGATGGGACCCACAGGGTGAAACATGGGACTTTTTAGGCTGGAGTTTTAATCAGGAGAACCACAGCATAGCTAGCCCATTGTTTTCACTTGGCACTCCAAAGTTCCGGAAAAAAACAAACAAGATAAAAAACAATACATGAGTAGTATAATAGGCAGAATGAGGAGGAGAAGAAAAGGGAACATTTTCATGCTTACCTTAAATCAAAGAAACCTTGGGACACCAGGGTGGTTCAGTTGGTTAAGCGTTGGACTCTTGGTTTTGGCTCAGGTCATGGTATCACGGTTCATGAACTCTGGCTCCACTTTGGGCTTTGCACTGGAGGCACAGAGCATGCTGGGATTCTCTTTCCCTCTCTCTCTGCTCTTTCCCTGCTCATGCTCTCCCTTTTTCTCCCTCTCTCTCTCAAAATAAATAAACACACACAATATTTTTTTTAATACAAGAAACCTTACTAAATAATTTACTTCTCCTGATTATTCTAGGTGAATCCCTAGATTCCTCTCCAATCATGTTCTTATCCTTAACTGCCAGCACCCTGAATCATTCTTTTTCTCATGCAGATTTTAGACTATAGGCATTTTAGAGTCAGGGAGAGTTTTACTGTTCTTAAATGTGTGCTTCTGATAAGGAAGGAGCCAGAAGGGACCAGGGTCCCAGGAGACAAAAGCAGATCAGTCAACCACACACAATCGCACTTGTCCAGAAGCTGTGGTACCTTATCCATGACTTAATCTTTTCAATCCCAGAACAGAATGAAAATCATCAGGGCAAAGAGCCACCCCGCTTTCTTGGAGAAAATGGCTCCCTGTCAGACCACGTGGTCTCTCATGGTGCCCAAAGCCTGGTGATTCAGTTCCACCTGTATCACCTTCATTACTTCCTCCTCTGCGAAATACAAAAAAAGACAACCACAGTCCATTAATGGTAAACAGAAAAATCCTCTAACTGGAGATGAAATAGTGGTGCCTCCATATGATCATTTCAGAAAGAATATAATTAATTAAAAAAAAATAAAACAAAAGGATTGAGAGTAAGCTGATGCAAGAATATGGTAAGCTGAAGAAATTAATTAGAAATAATTGGTTGGAGAAAGCATTATCTGATGAAATAGTGCTATTAAGTGCCAAATATTAATAAGAAAAAAATAAGTGATTTCCAACCATTTTATGATGGTAATTCACTCAAATTTAAATAATCCAAGGAGATGATAATGAATGGATGGTTTCCAAGGAAATGTTCATTTAACAAAATGCAAATTGTTTATAGTTTTACATTCTAAGATAGGAAACATACAATAATATCTTCTAGAACAGTTTTGCTCCGATCAGTGTGTTTTGGAACAGAGATTGTATATGATGAGTAATATGACCTTTTCTACCCTATTATCTGCCTCATTTGGAGTTCAACAGATGTATTACCACAATTACATATTTCCAACTAAAATACCAGTTCTGGGAAAAATTACCATATTCATTACAAAACCTTCCCACTTTCTAATTTCTATTGTCTGGAAAGGTCTGAGCCTTCTACGTTTTAGTATAGCTCAGAGTTTTGAGCCATTGGACCCACTCCCTCAAGCAGGTAGGAATTCAGTAGGCTGCTCAGGGCTTTCTGCGTGAACTACACATGCAAACAGTCCACACATGCATCAAACCCGAATTTTTGATGATCTCCCTACTCCTCCATTTTGAACGCCACCCCTCACCTTGGCTCCCATGTTTATCACTGCCTTCCTAACCAGGGCCTTGGTGTTGTGTTGCCTCAGTGAGTCAGTTAAAAAGCTTAAGTGTAAGTAACAGAAATAACTGGCTGATTTCAGTGAGGGAATAAAAAATTAAAGGTCTAATGACTAGCTCAAAGAATCTCCAGGGAGTCTAAAAGCCTCAAGTGAATGTAGTGAAGCCTAAGATCTACAATCCTAGTGAAAAATAAGTCTAGTGGAGACAATTCTGCTGTTCCCCTTCGATGGTAGAAGTCACTGTTAGAACTAGTAACGCCACTGGACATATGACGCTTCTGTTAGAGGTCTCTGTGATTGAGCCTACACGCGATTTCTCTCACAGCCACCAAAGCCATGTCATATCATCCATTCAGGAAGCACCGGGGGGGGGGGTTGGGCAAAACGGCTTTGTACCATGGAGCATCTTGGCCATGTAAGTTGTTCATTTCCCCAAGGCTAACATGCCTACTGCCCCTACTACGTGCCCAACTTACCAACATAAGGAGCCAACACCAGGTCCCAGTGTGGCACTCTTCCTTATAGAGGGACAGAAGGACAGGATGAAGGCACAGGGAGTTAAAGTAGTTTCTGGTCTTTTCTACCCTCATTTTTCTTTCCTCTCAGTTTTTTTTAATTTTTCTTTATTCTGTTTTATTTCTTTTCTGATACCAGTTACTTAATCAGTTCTGTTGGGAAGTAATGTCGCAGGCATCAGCTTCTGTAACTTAATCAAGACGGCAAACCAACCAGTCTTTTCATTAGGATTTCATTTCAGGGGTATTCCCACCATCATACAGCTATTCTCCTGGAGCAACACTAATGAGTTGTAGTGTCGGAATCCTGTTTCTTCTTGGCAGACATTGAGTTTAAAGGTGATAAACTTGTGCATTTTATTACCCCAATCCCCATGGTGGCAGCAAAACCTTGGACGTACTGGTTAAGAGAGATTTATGGATTTCCTGAAAGACTGTATCTGGTTTTCTGGAATGACCTTTTTTTCCCTCTAGATCAATTTTACAGTATCAAGATATAATTCATACGTACTTATAATTGATGAGCCAAGAAAACAGAGAGACAATAAGAGATGAACCAAGAAAACAGAGAGACAATAAGAGAAAAGAAGTGGATGATCCCAAATCAACTGTATTAGTCAGACTTTCAGGTGCAAGTGACAGAAACCTAATTCAAAGGAGCTGAAGCAAAAACAGGAATTTGTTGACTTTCATAAGTGGAAATAATATGGATGAAAGGCCTGCCTGATCCCAAGGACTCAAATGTTATTAACAGGTTGTCCTCTGCCTCAGGGTTTCGCTGTTCTCTTTGCTGGCTTCAGGACCCCATAACGGGGACTGGCTTCCTATGTGGGATGTGGATGTGGGGGGAAACATGGCCACAGGCAGCCTTATATTTACATCATCCCAGCTTAGCTACTCCACAAGAAAAAGGGAAACTTTGGTTTTCCCAGCATCCATCTAGAAAATCCTCAGGGAAGTACTGATTGCTTTGGCCTCAGTCTCATGCTCATCCCTTATCACTATGGTCAGGGTAATTTTGACTTGCTAGACCTAGGTCATGTCCTTTTATCTATGACCAAAGAATGGGAATAGTATAATTGGAAGCCTCCCTGAAACTACCTGAATTGGAAAAGGGCAGTTATCTACTAGAAACAGGATGCAGTTCCACAGATAGGAAGTAATAGATACTGACTAACACAATGAAAAACAAGATGTCTGTTCAGTAGGGTCCTGGTAGAAGTTCATACTCTCTCACCAAACCCTCCACCCAACCCTGAGTTGGAGCATTTGCTGATTTCTGTAAAGTGAATACTGCTACCATGGCAAATTTCAAATACCCATGTGACATCAAGGAATGAATGAAGAGTCATAAAGATAAACACAGTAGCCTACCATTTTACAGTGTTTCCTCTACACAGATATGAGAGAAGTAAATAACCTTGAGGGCACAGAGCATAGTAAAATGCAGGAATTAGAGGTAATGAGTTTGAATAGTCAGTACATTTGTTTTTAGATATAATTTGTTTAATTGCAAGTTTATTTAAGTTAATTTTTAATAATTACTGTGTTCACAATTGGCTCACAAATTTCCTGAAAAATTAATGAGTAGCCACACAGCTGACTCCAACATGCCACATGGATTTAAAACAAAACTAGTCAAAATATGATATAAAATAGATCAGGGGCGCCTGGGTGGCTCAGGTGGCTAAGTGTCCAACTTTGGCTCAGGTCATGATCTCGTGGCTTTTGAGTTCAAGACCCGCTTTGGGCTCTGTGCTGATAGCTCAGAGCCTGGAGCCTGCTTCAGATTCTGTGTCTCCCTCTCTCTGCCTCTCCCCTGTTCTCATTCTGGCTGTCTGTCTCTCTGTCTCTCTCTCTCAAAAAGAAATAAACACTAAAAAAAAAAAACTTAAATCAAAATTACCACACATATACTCAGGCAGCCACAATAGGAAGAAGAAATTAGCTTCTCTTTTCAAAATAAATCCAGGTAACTGCAATTTCAGAATGCATGAGAGCTCTTGGTTCCTTCCCATATGCACCTTGAAGGGTCTGGATCCACAACGTCATCTCTGCCCATGTTTGACCTTGAGGTACTGGGAACATAGGTAAGTATCAGAGTCACATTATGAAGGGAGGAGAGGACTTGGGTACAAAAACATTTACCTCTATTTCCTGCCTTCTGTCAAATCACAGTCAGCCCCAAATTTGCTCATGGCCCCCAAATGGTCTAGTATATTTAATTTCAATTAATATACATAAGACACTCCACAAGATAACCCGAGTGCTTACTCTTTCTTTCCCTCCTTCCCTCCTCTTCTTTCCTTCTCTCTTTTCCCCTTCCTTCCTTCCTTCCTTCCTTCCTTCCTTCCTTCTTTTCTTTCTTACTTTCATCCCCCTCTCCTACTTGCCTTCTTTCCAGACTTCTTGATAGCCTACTCTGTGTCTAGCACAGTTTCAGAGATAGAGTCTAATTATGGTGTATAAATATAAAATGCCACCTTAATGGACCTGATGAACACATATACATATATTTCTCACACAATACATCAGGACATGATGCTATTATTAACAGTATTATATATCCTATAATTCTCACCATCTGTAGGATGTGTATTTCTTAGTGCACAGATGGCTTATCTTGAATTATCCATAAATTGCCTTTAAAGCAAGAAGAACCAGTTTCCTATTTTGGGTGGCATGGTTGAATTTTAAATCCTTTCGTCAGAAATTATTACACATTGCCAAAGACATCTGGTCACTTACCTGGTAAATATAGGTCTCCCCACAAAGTCCAGCTTGACGCAGGACCACATATGCCAAATTTGCCAAAATAGGCCCTATAAAGCCGTGAGACAGCTGCTGACCTGCTCAGCTCCTCTCACTTCCTTTATCTCCTAACTTTATCAACTTCTTCCTTTTTATACAAAAGCCACAATCTTCCCTGGCCTCACAGCAGCCTAAACCCGAGCTTGCTTGCTTCATTTATTTATAAATAAGCATTGTTATTTTTTGTTTGTTTGTTTCTTTTACCTGATGTTCTTCAATGCTATTCTAACCTCAAATTATTCTGATATCTGTAGCCATTTTCCTGCCGTGCATTCCCATTCCTGATTTCTGAATAGACCAATGGAGAAGCAGTGAATTCTCGGCTCAGGCTTAAGTATTAGAGCCCAGCATGCGCCCAAAAAACATAAGAGCCTAAGAGAAAAATCTACTAAAGGCAAGTTTTAATTTCTCTGTGTGTTTCTAAAATATACAAGTAAAACAAAGAAACGACAAATCTCTCTCAAAAATTGGCCCCCAGAGAGCACCATTTCTAGACCGACTGTGGCTAAACAGTTTGTTAGGGCAGGAGCTAGTCTAGAATTCCCATCTTTTGCAGGGAAATCGGGACAGCAAAATTGCCCAAATTTCTCAAAATCTTAAGTCATAAATGCCTCAGGTCTTTCCTATGAGAGAGATTTGGGGCCTACCCACTGTCCCAGGGCCAAAAGTCCTGCCATTATAAACAGAAACACACTTCTTTGTATGTGTATTTTTATTTTATGCCCATCTTCATGAAAGATTGACAGTGAGTGAAACCAGTTTGATCTGGTAAAACCAAAAGGCACATTTGTTATCAGGGAATAATGGCTAGCAAACTGAACCTCCAAGGCCTATCATGCAATCAATAGCTCCCTACCTTTTCTTCCTTTCATATTTTCAGTTTATAGCAGCAATAAATACACTGGTGCATGAAATTTACTAGAGTATAATGACCAGCTGGCATTTCTGACCAGAAGCTGAACAGGGCTACCTCTTCTCTTCCCTGCTGTCATCAACCCAGATAATGTTTCGAGCCTTGGTTATTAGTCCCCCGATGACATTTAATTATATTTCTAATTGGAGGTCTCATGGCTATTCTTCTAAATTGAGGTGTGCTCACTGAAGTCTTGTAAAATGATTCAAAAGTCCACTAAGCAGCTGAAGGGTCTCGTATCCATGCTTTTGGTTTATCTTTGTGGGTAACAGAAATCGCTTCCTTCGTATCTTTTTCCTAACCCTTTCCCTTCCAAACGAGGCAATAACTGAACTCTGTTCTTCAGCGCAGAAACCAATTTGTACCAGAAAAACATCATTTGGTGAAAGGTATTTTCCACATTGATAGTCAAGTGTACACTCGGCAGATACACCAAAAAAATGCTGCTGCTTGCTGTGAATCCTGTTTTGGATGCTGTCAGGCTAAGAATGAAGAGACTGAACTATGGCCATGGAGTATATTGAAAGAATTGCTGTATGTTGTATCTGTGCAAATCATATTATAGCTTATGGTTTTTATTATTCATTAACTCTTTTTAATAAGTACATTTATTGATTGATTGATTGATTGATTTATAAGGAGGAATGGGGTGGGGCAGAGAGAGAGAGAGAGAGAGAATCCCAAGCAGGCTTTTATGCTATCAGTGCAGACCCCAATGCAGGGCTCGATCCCATGAACCATGAGATCATGACCTGAGCCAAACCCAAGAGAGTTGAAAGCTTAACCAACTGAGTCACCCAGGAGCCACTTTAATAACTACTTCTTAAGGGTTGTCATGGCCATTTCTTTTTCCTCTAAAATTGTTCTTATGCAATTGTTTTGTGTGGTTCACATTTTGTTCTCTTTTAAATGAAAGAATATAGTACAAAAATCGACCCTTAGGGTATTTTCATTTCATATTCAGCTTCAGAAACACAAAATTATTTATATGTGTGATATACCTTCTAATGTAAGTTTTCTCTATAAAGTCCATTTAAAAAAAGAATGTTATCTCTTTATCAGGGAATCTCTGCCTAATCTTGTATCTAACACAAGTCTGGTACTTGGTACCCACTTAAACACTTGCTGAATGACATTTGCATATGAGACAATATTTTCTGACTATGTTGGCCTATTATGTGTTGGATTATGGTGTCATACCAGTCAGGGTAATCAGTGCAAGCTTTCATTTTTTTCTCTAGCTTTTTTTTTTTAATAGTTTTTATTTATTTTTGAGACAGAGACCAAGTATGAATGGGGGAGGGGCAGAGAGAGAGGGAGACACAGAATCTGAAACAGGTTCTGAGCTGTCAGCACAGAGCCCAACGCGGGGCTCAAACCCACAAAGCACGAGATCATGACCTGAGCTGAGGTCGGACACTTAACTGACTGAGCCACCCAGGCACCCCATTCAGTGCAAGCTTTTAAACCATTTCTTAGTTATAAATTGTATTTATTCTATTGAATATGAATTTTAAGATACATGAAGGCAAATTCAGGAAATGAAATGATTCTGCCTAAAATACTATGAAATAAAGAGAATGTGATTTCCATGGTAGGGAATTAACACTTCAAAGAGTGAGCCTGCACAATAAATAATATGAAAATTTGTACCTACAGGGTACCTTTTTACCTTACTCTGCATAAAACATTCGCAAGATTTTTCACCACTACCTCTGATGTTGGGCATATCTCAGTTTCCTCCATCTGTAAAATGGGGTAACAGTCCAACCTATGCCACAGGGTTGTTGGAAAGATAAAATCAGACATCTGGTTCTTTCTTCTTGGGCCAGGTGCAGAGTACGGACTCTTCACAAAGCAGCCAGTGGTTTTGTGTGTTTGTTTGTTTGTTTGTTTGTTTGTTTTTTAATGTTATTTAGTTCTGAGACAGAGGGACAGAACACAAGCAGGGGTGAGGGAGAGAGAAAGGGAGACACAAAGTCCAAATCAGGCTCCAGGCTCCGAGCTGTCAGCACAGAGCCCAACGCGGAGCTCGAACTCACAAACTGTGAGATTATGACCTGAGCTGAAGTTGGACGCTTAACCCACTGAGCCACCAGGCACCACCAGTGTTTTGTTTCTCTCTCCTCCTCCCTGTCCTGCAAGCACTCACTTCCATGATGCATGATGCGGAGTGATCAGCAACTGTGTCAGACAATGCTGTCCCAGGGGCTGATGAAAGGGCTTCCCTGGCATCTCTGGCTGGAAGTAAGAACAGCAGATGATTTGCTGTAAAACAGAAAGCTAATGATCTCAAATCAAGAGAGGGAGGTTTCATTTTACCCGCAGCGATACCTGGGCAATTTCATGTGTCTTGAAAGTGTACAGCTTCTAACGGAATCTCCAAGTAGCTGTGGTTTTGTTCACTGTTATAAAAGAATGTGAAGGCCTAATTAGCCTGGGGAATTCAGGAATAGTGCAGCAACACGGTTTGCTCTTGTTTGCTCGGGCTCTGCGCTTGCCATCACACAGACAAGGTTTGGGCAGCTTCTGCCCATAGAGATGGCAATATCTAGCTTCCCACTTTGACGGCTTCGCTGACAGTTTACAAAGCCAAGCATCCCAGAGGAGCAAAATGGGAAAGATTATTTGAATCTGCTTCTGTGATCGGTGGAGACTTCATAAGAAGAAGGGCACCGTGTCCTTTCCCGATTTCACATAAGCATTCAGGCAGGTGCACTCGAGAGGGACGCATAATTGCTCCGTGGCCTTGTCACATCCCTGTTGTCTCTGTTCAGACTGCTTTGGTCTTTCAGTTTAAGAAAAATGAGGTGTAACACTTTCCCTGTAAATCAGGAAAGTGACCCAGCATCCCTGAGGGGCTGTGAAAAGGTGGGATTAAATTGTAACCCAGAGGCTGTACAGAATAAACCAAAAGGAAAATTTACAGCAGCAATTTGTTTCCATGCTAGGATGATTATACTCACGTGTTCTGCAAGAATGGCCATTGTGCGACCCAAATTATAATCTACTTTTCGTCTAAATCAACGATTAGACCATCACACAGGTGATCAGCTCTTATTGATTTGAGTTGAGTAATCAACCGCTTGCCACATGGTAACTTTTCTTCTCCAAATAGCCATGGGGTTAGACACCTGGTCACAGTTAGATGTCAGAGGCCAGAAGATAGACTTTGGCTGTCTATTTGAGTTTCAGGTTCCTGAGATACAGGAAGCTGTAGAGGGTAGAGCAGAGCCTAGGATTTGAGCCCACACATCTGAGTTTGAGATCTATGTTTACTTATAAATGTGTGGTTGATTTTAAGTATGTTACTTAAATGCACTGTGTCTCTGGGTCTTAGTGTGTAGAATGAGAGTAATGACTGTCGTACTACCAACACCCAAGACAGCTCTGAAGATGAACATAATGTGGGAGAGAAAAACTGGATTTGGAAGTAGAAAGCCATTGGTTACACACGTTGTTCTTGGAAGTAAAAATTGGACTATTTTCTTTAGGTAGACTGTAACCATTCCAATAAGTACTTGTTGGATAGCTTTTAATGACAGTCCTCATCTGAAAAGTGGGGCAATAATAGTGACCCCACCAGGCTATGGGAGTTTGACATAGTCCATGTATCAAGAAACTCATCTAAAAGCACCTGGGTGGGAAAGAGAAAGAATCTGACTAAAGTCAGTTCCCTTATCCTGTTACTTAAATGACAGTGGTATGGGCACATAGGACAATGCCAGTAGTCAAAGAAGAGTTATCTTTTAACATGAAAGGAGCAGTGAGACTTCTCCCCATCCAGCCTCTGAAATGCCCTTTTCCTTCTTCCTCTTGACCCTCCCTTATAACAAAAAGCTCACTTCTTATCCTGGATAATCACTGCTGAGCCAAAATTTAAACCATAAGGCTGAACCAGCAGTGGGGAGTCAGAGAATTTTTTTTTGAAAATTTCAAAATGCTTCCCAAACACTAGTAAGATCTATGCAAGCCTAACTCCGTGAGTAATTGTAGGACATAAGTAGACACTTAAGCCCAATAAAAATGGGTTTCCTGTTTCCATTAGATATTTTTGACTCTGGTGTAGGATGCTGTGGGAACAAGGGCTATTACTTTTATTTGCACATCATCCTCTATTTTGTTTAATGTACGTTCGGGCTTTGGAAAGGAAAAGCTAGTTTTTAATCTAGCTTTGTTCTCTGACGTTTTAATGCAGAGGCTGTACCAGTGCTAGTCCCCAGATTGAATTTCTGAGTTCATTCACATTTACTTCTAATAAATTTAGCTAATTAGATTACTTGTGCTGTTTTGAAATGGCAGGCTAAGGCAATTTGCTTAATTCTAAATTTGATTATTCTTCTTTTCATTTAGAAGCAAATTTGTGGAAAACTTTTCACGTCAGTGCTTTGAGGGGGTTAACCATTAATGAGATTAAATCAATGGACTTTTGCATACCTTTCTTGTTGGTATGCAACAGATTAGGCCTTTTTTGGCACAGGAAGGTTTGGTCTCACCTACTTAGACTGTCATTTGTGACTGTGCTCTTGAAAATTTCTACCAATCTTGAGTGCTGTCAGTCAATCTTGTTAGTGTTGACGAAGCATTTTGAACTCTCTGTTTCTCCTCTTATAAATTCCCTAACTATCCTTTGCCGGTCTATCTTATGCTTTTAAAGTTTAGATTTTGGTTCATTGTGATGGTAAAAAAAAAAAAAAAAAGAGGAGTTAGAGATTATTTCCAGGAGAAGGGAGAGGTAGAGAAATGAAATTTTCATCAGAATTCCAATTTCAAGTGGTTCAAAGGGCAGCACGTAGAAACTCTCAGCCTTCCAGGTTACCTAAGAAAGATAGAAAGACAGAGTTGTGTTGGCTTCGATACTGACATCACTTCTTTCTTCCTTTGGATGCTTCAGGGGTGTCTGGGGCTTTTCAGGGCCTCACTCCCCAAGTATAAGACACTACGAGGGTAAGAAAGAAAGGAGAGCCCCTCAATGCCAAAGTTTTGATTGTTCTTCATGAGAAGTTTGAGATGTTTTAAGATGTTTAAAAAATATTCCAAGAGCTCTTATAAGAGTGTGCATTGTGCGGTTTTGTTTGAGTCAAAGGTGATGACCCAAATGGCCAATTTCCAGTGCTCTTTCTGTAATCATTAGACCCCATCACACCAGTGGTGTGATGACAGTCAGGATCAGGATGACCATGAAAGCAAATTTGCATGTTCCTTTCTTTTTACCTATACTGTCACGTGGAAAGGAAGCTATTTGTTTACTGTTCCCAGATCTTTCATTTTTTATGCTTTTGTGTTGACAGTAGAAAGAACTCAGGACATAAATTCTCTTTAAAAATGGAACCATACGAGGCAGTGGCATCTGGGGCAGAAAAACAATAATGATACCACCAGTAGTAGTGGAAATAGTTGTGATGGTATCTAACACAGAACACTTCCTATGCCCAGTACCTTTCTAAATGGGAAGTTCAGGTGGTTTGCAGCTGTCATTGAAGTTTCTTCCATAGTCAGATTGGGCTTGGCTGGACTGGAATTGTTCTTCAAGGTGGGGAGGGAATGGGGGACAGAAATAAACTATGAGAACCAAGTGGTGGCCATAGACACATGGGCTGGGTCCTGGTGTCAATGTTAAATCTAATCCAAAGAAGAAGTGGGTGGGAAAACAGATAAGGACCTGCTCCCAGTGCTGCACAGACATGGTCACATTCCAATTTACAACACCCCTAAAAGGTAAATACAGAAGGTCACAGGCTCCGCCCACAACCCTGAAATCCAAAAAGTTTTGAAACACGAAAAAGTTTTATTGGGTCTATGGCAATAGACCACTTGACTCACTTGAAAGCAAGATCTTATCTGGATTGATATGAGGCCTACTTACAGTCTTAATGCCTGTTGATGTGAATATCGAAATATTTCATTGCAGACATGGCATAATTTTCAAGCATTTGCACAACCCTCAGTGAGGCATCTACATAAAATATAGTATATAAACCACATGAACTCTCTGCATCTTATGATTCTGAAATCTGAACTATTTCTGATTCAAAGGTTTTAGAGAAGGGATTGTGGACCCAATTTACAGGTGACAAAACTGGGGCTTTGAGGGGTTTAGAAAACTCCCCAGGGTCAGACAGCTTTTACATATAGAGTTACATCCCCAACATACTTACATAGACCAAGATTATTGGTGGGATTGGGGGCAATCAGCGAGGGCTATGGTCACATGTAGACAAAGTTAGGGAACTACTTTTATTTTTCAAACTTAACTACTGTTCTGACTATAACCAAAGATTATAAATTGAACAAATCAAACAAACACAAGTAACAAGGATTATAAAGCCCACCTCAACGCTTTCAGTGACAGCAGTTCTGGGTCTGAACAGGTTGAACCATTAAATGAGATCCATTTCTCTATAACTTATTCTCGTTTGTCCCTGTCTTAGCATCTGGGGGCAGGGGAAAGAAATGAGGCAGAGTCCAAGTTACTTACTGGGTTCCTTTGGGATTTTTGACTTCATGGAATAGAAAATCCACTCAAAATAGTTTACAAAGAGAATGGAGGTGAGCAGGGGTTATGAAAGAATCATCTGGGCTAACCTATTTCTGTACTTTCAGAATCTGGAATGTCACCAGGTATTTTTTCCTCCATCACTTTCTCTGGGCTTTCAGTTTCTTATCAGTTTTTCCCTCTCAGCATCCACTTTTTTTTTTTTTTCTTTTTTACAGACTGGATTCATCCAGACAGGCTCCAGGAACACTGACTTACCATTAGGCTGACTCTGATCTTATAGCCAGTTCCGCTGTCCCCCGCCATCTGACTACGTTTCTTTATTTGGGTTTTTGAGAAAGTGGATCTGAGACATGTGGCCCCTGGCACAATTAGTTAGAACCAAGAGAATGGGGTCATCTTGTGCAAATACAGCCTCCAAGTTAGTATCCTGCAGCAGGTGAAAGAAAGTCTCTGGTCTACATGCTTATGACAAAAGGAACATTTACACAGTAAAGACTGAGCAGTGCCTTAAAATTACATTTTCAGCATTTATGCTAAAGAATCAAGTCCCCAGGGGCGCATGGGTGACACAGTTGGTTAAGCATCCGACTCTTGATCTCATTTCAGGTCTTGTCTCAGGGTCATGAGTTCAAGCCCCACCTTGGACTCCACTCTGGGCGTGGAGCTTATTTTAAAAAAATAAAAATAAAAAAAGATAGGGTCCCCAGAAGAATTACTGGCTCATTCACCTTTTTTTCTGGAACAATGCAAAATACATTAACTCCTTCTTTCATCTTCAGCTTATGTATTCTTCTTAGGTGTTTTTAGATCTGGGGACTTCGAGGATTTCATACAACCTATTTTCTACTAGTTATCCTCCAATTTTCCAGTGCTGTAGAAGGAATTAATATCAACTCTAAAAACTAGTTTTAACCCTGAATAGAGCATCTGTGGTTATGACAAATTATATTTGACTATGTTTATTAATCATGAAAAGCTTTAGATTCTGCAAATGGTTTCTGGATAGATACTGACTCCATTAGTAGACATTTATACATAATGTTTATTACAAAATTTTGCCTCTATCTTTATTTGTTTAAATAATGAATCCCAGATTTGTTATGACAAAAATCTAAAGGATCCCTTTTATGTTAAGAAAAAGTCTTCAAAGTCTATTATTTTCTCTCTTGCTTAGGCCACGTGTATATCACCACATAAAGGTCACAAGAGAAAGATTCAGGAAGTTCAGCTTGCCTTAACTTGTTTGGATGGGCCACAGATAGTCCCTGCAATTTCTGAAGCTTTGCTACCTCTACCGCCATGTAAAGAGGCTTATGTGAAATAGAAAAACAAAATTGATTGTTTTGGCGTCCTCTTACTCTGGCTCTGTCTAAAGGTGAATGAAGTCTTAAGAACAGGAAAAAAAAAAAAACGCTTAAATGGCCTTGAAAACCTACATCAAAGAGCTTGCAATTTGTTACCAGGCATTCTCTTGGCCCTGTTGGTAAAAGCTTTTCTCTCATTCACTTGTTTATTCCCCCAAAGCTTAGTTTGTCATTTAAATCAAAATGATTTAGATGAAGAACTTGATCGGTGAGAATAAATTTACAGGTTTTCTCCTGCACAGAATATCTTTATTTTTTAAGGTGATAAACTTAAAAATATGCTCGGTTCAATACTTGTGCTTCTCATTTCTCTTTCTAAATGATAGTGCGATGTTATGTCATCTGCTGGTAAATCACTGCAGCATTTCATTCTGGAGGTGACAAGATTTTTAATGGTCCAGAAAATGACACCACATACATCAATCTCAACACATCTCACCTGCACCCAGGTACAAGACAGTGTGGGCTCTTACTGATTTCTTTCCTATTTTCCTAACAAGTTTGCAAAGAACCCTGTTGTTTTTGGTTTCTTTGCCTGAGAGTCTGGCTGGCTTATCTCAAAGAGTGAAAAGAGATGAAAGGTCAGAATTACAATAAGTATGTTTATTTATGCGTGTGTGAGACTTCACAAATTGGCTACACTTGGGGCTAGCAGCAATTTCCTGGTAATAATGGTTTTAGTGTTGAACTAATGTTGATTGAAGAAAACCTGTAGCACTGAAGACCAGCAAAAAGTACTTTTCATGAATTTAACATATCCAGTTTAATTTTCAAAGTCTTAGAGTTCACAAGGGTACCAGTTAGAGAACTGAAATGGGCGAAGTTGGTGATGTCATATGATTTAGCAAGATTGCTCTTGTGTGTTGAATAAGCAAAACATGCATCAAAATCGAAACCATGTTCAAGATGATGTTCTGTCTGCCTTATACATAGCAGAGACCAATCAGCATATAATCAGGTGTGAGCGTGCTGTAAGTGGTGAATGTTCTAGATGGGAAAAGACTCAATAGGAGATGCCCATGTTCTGTGTGGAAACATGATCAAGAATACATGAAAAAGTTAAAGAGAAGTCAAGAGAAGATTCTACTTTGAAACATAGCTCCAATAATATTGATGTTTATTGCCTCTGCTATTTCACAACCACAAATTTCATGATTGTCTACAAATGCTTTCTTGCATGGATGTTCACTTCAGATTAAAATAAAAAGAGGAAACAACAGATGAGCTCAATACTAGGAGATAAAAAACTAAGTTTTGGTACATCTATATAATAGGATAATATGTAGTTACAAAAATCATGATAATGACATAAAAAACATTTAATGATATGATTTACTAAGTGATGACAGGTTTATAGAATACTGTAAAATCATATTTTAGTATTTTGGTAGAAACATAATCTGCATAGGTACAATTGCGAAAGAATAATTCCTAAAGTACTAACAGTGGAAACTTCTAAATGGTGAGATTATAAGTGACGCCCCCTGTTCTTTCTGATTCTGTGCATATTTATTTTCTAAAATGAGGCTGACTTATTGCTTGTGTAAATAATTTTAAAAATTTAAGATTGGGAACAAAGTGATGAGTACATCATGATCAAGCAAAAACGGGAAGGACACAGATACCATGCCAGCAATGAAAACTCCTAGGGAGTGGACCATGAAGGATTTTGTTTTCTCCTTTCACCTGTTTATGTTGTCAAAATTTTCCATAATAAACATATATCCTTTTAGAAAAAAATTGGTAAAGGTGTGGATAGTCTCCCTTCCTCTGCTTTAAGTGGCCTGAGTTCAGCAACCTATGATGAGTATAAAAATAATGAGGAGGATTAACAATAAAATCTTAGAAGAACCATGAATAACATTACCAACAAAATATGCCGACTCCACTGACCACTTGTGTTAGAGCTCAGCCTTCCCTGAAGTTTCAGTTTACAAAGGTAGTTTCGTTTCTTTTTTACGTGACTTTAACTTATTGTGCAACAATTAACATATGTATGACTCATTTGATATTATGTTGGGAGGCGGATTGATGTGGGACATGTGAGGTGAGAACAAAAAAAGAAAACACCATATAGCCCTTGACCTTGAGGAGGTTCCAATTTGTAGAGACAAGATTTGACTATAGTAATGACTAGGAGTTTATGGGTGGTTTATGGAAATTAGTTATATTAGGAGGGCATAATTAGATAGCATTTCAAAATAACAAATAAGCAAGGACATGTGAATATAGCACAGATAAGAGTGAGGAAGAGGATCATGAAAGCCATAGGTTACCTTGAGGAAGTTCACCATACTACTTAAATCAGTCATAAGAGGGCAAATTGACTTCTGCTAACCTAACATAGCACCAAAGAGAATGGAAGATGGGACATGGTTAGGTTCAGAATTATAGACAATATGTCAAGGTTGACACTAATGTGAATATAAGTCTTTTCCTCTATAAAACAAACATTTCCCAAACACTAGCTTTCATTGCTTTCAGTCTAGATATTTGAGGTAATATGCCAGCCACTATCAATATCACAGACTCATTCCCCTAACACTTCCATTTTAATTTAAGGAAGTAAAAAAATTAATCTCAAAACAATAATGGATACATTTCAGGACCGAATTCTGGAATGAATTCATTCGTACAATAATATCGTATTCAGTGGCCACCATGTGCTTACATGGTTTTAGTCTTTGATGGATCAAACTGTCTATCCTCATGGGGCTTACATTCTGTATTGTGTTATGGTGAGATGTATATAAAAACAAAGACATGTCTATGATATATGCTTTCTATGATCAGCACAGTGGAAGAAATGAAGTAGGATGTGGGGAATGTGATCATGGTGCAGGTTAGGTATATGATTGCCTAGAAAGGTGAATTCAAGCAGAGGCCTGAAGGAAATGAGAGAGAGAAGGTGACTGAATGTCTTGGAGAAGAGTATTCTAAACAGGGGGCACAGCACGTAAGAGGTCCTTGAGGTGGTGGTGTGATTTGTGGGTTCCTGGAACAGTAAGGAGGCCACTGTGGTAGGAGTTGGGTGACTGGAAGGGAAAATCAGTAGGAGGTAATATAGGAGGTGAGAAATGCAGAGTTCGGCTTTTATGCTGAATGGCTTGGGAATCCATTGGAAAAGTAAGCAGGAGACAGACTTGATCTGCCTTGGATTCTAAGAGGCTTCCCCTGGCTGCAAGAAGCGTAAAGATGGAGACAAGGGTAGAAGTAGGAAAATCAGTGAAGAAGCTCTTATAAAAGTCTAGACAAGGGGCGCCTGGGTGGCTTAGTCGGTTAAGCATCCAACTTTCACTTAGGTCATGATCTTGCGGTTCGTGGGTTTGAGCCCCGCGTCGGGCTCTGTGCTGACTGCCAGCTCAGAGCCTGGAGCCTGTTTCAGTCTGTGACTCCCTCTCTCTCTGACCCTCCCCTGCTCACGCTGTCTCTCTCTCTGTCTCCTAGAAATAAATAAACATTTAAAAGAAAAAAAAAAGTCTAGACAAGAGACAAAGATAGCTTAGACTACTGCAGTAGCAGTGAGGGTGGTAAGAAAAGGTAAGCATCCAGAGGTGTGTGTGTCAATATTTGTCCATGGAAGTGAGGTATTAGGGAAAAGGTCAAGGATGACTTATAAAGGTCTTGATCCAAGCAGTTGAAAAACTAGATCTGCCATTATTACTGTTTTTTGTAAAGGTACTTTAATTTCTTTAATGTTTACCCATTTTTAAGAGACAGAGAGAGACAGAGCATGAGCAGGCGAGGGGCAGAGAGAGAGGGCAACACAGAACTCGAAGCAGGCTCCAGGCTCTGAGCTGTCGGGACAGAGCCTGATGTGGGACTCAAATGCATGAACTGTGAGGTCATGGTCTGAGCTGAAGTTGGACACTTAACCAACTGAGCCACCAGACACCCCTGCCATTATTAGGATGGGTTAGGGAGAAATAAATTTTGTGTGACTTCTTAAAATGACGCTAGAGAATTCGAAGGCATTTCCAGCCTGTGGCAAGATACATGGGTTGTGCTCTGAAGTCTCCATTCTGTGGCACTGTTCTTAGGCACTGGCAGGGGTGTACCTGCCTGAGGCTCTGCTCTGGTCCTCCTAGAGTGATACCCTTCACATCGGGCAAGGAGCCCATGACACCAAGGGGATGTGCCCATCCAGACCTCTTCTTCTAAAAATATGTGCCAGGTAATCTGAACTCCAGAATTCCCTGTCCAGCTGCCCTAAACTCTCTTTCAGAACTGAAAGTGGGCTTCTTCTCAGGATCCACCCTCCTCAGGTAAATTACGCTCTCGTACGTGCCCTTTTCAACCACTGGTTGATGTTTGCAAGTTGTTTCAGTGGAGCTTATACTTGTGGGCTTGGGTCTCCACACAGGTAGCCAGGAACCCATCCAGGTGCAGCCAGAGCCTGGGATGAGAAGAGGGAAGGGAAGCAGGCTAAGTGGCGCAGGCTGGGGCAGGGCTCGCTCTCTCCACGCTGCCAGCTTAGAACTCTAAGGAGTCAGCCTTCCAAATTATTACAAGGATCTATTTGCCAAGGTACGAGACGGAATTAATTTTCTTAACAGCTCGTGAGCCTGATTTAGAATATAAATTTTCATATTTCACTGCATATGCATATCGCTAGGTAGGTGTGGGAAACTTACAAATTGCAATAATATAGGATCCTTGTCTTTAAAAGCGTTCCTGGGTTGGTCCTCTGTCCCTCCAAGTCTTTGTTATGCCTCCGGCCTTGGGAGACACCCTGAGCACACAAACGCCATTGTGTGATAATTTTGCCTGCTAGTTTCTCTGGCTCTCCTACCAGTCCCTGAGCTCCTGAAGAGCAGGAAGAAGAATGTAGCCTTCCTTCACTTTGTGGAATCTACCAGAATGCCAAGCTACTGGGTAACGTTTATGGAGGAAAGGAAGAAAGGTGGGGTTTGGAAGGAGGAAGGAAAGAAAGAACAGATGTGATTATCAAAGACCAAGGAGGAAAGATTAGACACCACAGTGTCATTCACAATGAGAGGGACATAGCAATGTGTGCTCTGCATGACATATGTTAAATGCTAAGGCAGTTCAGCAGTGAAAATGGTCCTTTTATAGTTCCTGCTATGGTGGCTCGGTAGCCAGAGCACCTGGCTGACCTTGGCTCAGTCAGGGAACCTACCTGCTTGTAGCCCTCCATCTGTAAAATGGGGCTAATAATACCTCACATGAAATAATATATGCAAAAGCTCTTTCACTTTTCCAGAAGAAAGACACTATATTAACCTAAGGTATTATTATCATTCATTTTAGCTTTGGAATAGCATCACCCTGTCATTTTTGATCCCATAATTACAATACATCAGGTAAGCACGGATTTTAAAATCAAGGGAGCACTGTACAACGATCGGAGACATGAAAACTTTGTCACATGAGAACAGCCCTGACAAATTCAAAAGTGCCTTGGTGCTGCATCTATTTCCATATTAATGCAAGCCGCATACATCATTAAAGAGAAATGCAAACGGCATAGTATTTGCTAGATGGTATCTCTTATTTGACAGATATATAAGAATCAACTGGGCTTTGTAGGAAGGGGGACCACTGGCAAAAAGCCCTCCTCACTGAGACAAGGGAGGGAGAAAGGACTTTGTGTTTAAAGCTCAACTGGACCAATCACTGGTCTCTGACTCCAAAGCTGAGTTTGAAATCTAGCAGCATCCAGTCTGTGGTCCCCTTTTAAATTAGATATCCATATGGCCCTTTCTCAGAGGTCTTTAAATGTGCCCCTTTTTGGAAGCTAAAAGTGCTAAGCATTGCAATGTCAATACCTTTTCCTTAAAAAAAATTTTTAGAAAGCTATAGTCCAAAATGTTTTCTTTCTTTGCCTTTGTCCCTACAAAGGCTCACATATTTCCATTAAATGGGGCCAAAAAAAAAAAAAAAAAAAGAAAGAAAAGAACAGTAGTATAAGAACTGGGAGACCTTTGCTTGACCTTGACCCTGATGAGATGTGGCATCAGTCAAGTCATTGGGTCGCAGGGTCCTGATCACGTAAAGGCAAGGGCAGAATTCAGGTGCCACGGAATTAAGGGGCTGCGATCGTATGGCTCCGTTAACAAAGAAGGACAATGCCCTGTTTCAGATCTGTGGGCTGACATTGTGAGGATTAGAAGAAAAACGTCCTTTCCAGCTACCTTTGAGTTCCTTCTGTGCACTCGTACCCAACCACGTTTTTTTTTGTTTTGTTTTCTTTTTCTTTTTTTTTTTTTTTTTTGAGTGTCCGAGGTTATTTCTGGAATCGCCATCAATGTAAGAAATGATACCAGAGAAGCCTTAACTGCTTCTCCCCCTGATGGAAACTGTGGAATGTTATGCTTATCGGTGAGCTGTCATTGTTTTGGCTAGAGACCAAGGGATAGCCTTTGGGGTACCCTTTTGGCATTCACTGCGGGGAAGGCATGGTGATGCCATCCCTGACATTCCTTAGACAAGGCGGCAGTGCTGAGCTGAAGTGTACGTGGGCAGTGAGGTGAGGGGTCTCCTCAGCAACCACTGTTTTCACGGAGATCTGTGGCTGCGAATGCCATGTGTATACATGCTCTGCTCTGCGAAGCGAGCCCAGGATGCTGTAACAGGTCCCTTTCATCTCTTTCTCCATGTGTTCGGTCTCATGGGCAGAAGCCACCTTCTCTTAACTACAACTGCTGGGTATATAAAGTGCACTGGGCATCTTGCTACCAGAGTGCTCACGGCTCAGGGACCCAAGGTTTCCCTTGGCCCAATTGATGGGAGAAAAAAAATTCACAGTGGGCTGGCTGGGGATACACATAGAGCCGAAAGCACCTGATATAATTCCCCCAGCTTTGCCCCCCTAACTTTCCTGTTGGTACAAAAACATTTAACTAGTTTTGTGTTTAAGGGGGCGGGGGAGAGGATAATGAGTCTGTTGATACTAATTTGGAATTTTTTTATTGATGACCCCAGAGATGGCCCTTGATTAGAAAAATCATATTAGTAATAGAAATGACTCTTCACTTCTACCCCATATGGGAAGATTGGGGTAAAAATAGTCCTGTGGTATAATTTAGGTATTCTCCACTGATCGGCATGTGAGATCCATTAAACTCATTATGGGCCAGACGCGGGTGGAAGGAACGTTTACAGACATTATTTTACTTCATTCTCACAACCTTGTGCTGTAGCCTCATTTGTAGGTATGAAAACTCAGGTGAGAAGTTAGCAAATGGCACAGCTGGGATTGGAAACTAGGACTTCTGATTCCAAGTTCAAGATACTCTTCCCATGATACACATGCTGTCTAGGACAAATCACAATTCATTTGGGGGATGCCCCACTTTAAGGAAATAATTTTTCCCGGGAACCGGAGAACAGACAGGAAGGGGTGGTCATGAGGGGAAGAGGTTGAAATTATGGATGAAACCCAAATAGGTCTGGGTGGCCTTGAGGCTAGTCTGGGTCCCTGGCTGAATCACCCAGAATAACACACACCTGACCTCAGAAGTCTCAATACTTTATCTAAATCTTTATATTTGGGTTTCTTGAAAGAGTTGTGCATGAATATAAATAGGACATTACGCAGTGAAACATCCAAAAACTCCTAAGGACGCATCCTTCTGCCAAAAGAACACAGTAGCCACTCTCCCACACATTCTCTTCGTGTGTGTTTCTCTCTGTGTGTATTTCTGTGTGTCTGACTTTCTCTTTTTACATCACCATGCTGACTGCCCCTTCTTCTTTCCCACAGGGTCATTCCACTTATGGACTCTTCTCCCAATTCATGACCCCCCCCACTTCACGCAGAGCCCCGGGAAAAGTCTCGTGACTCCTATTAATCTCATAGAGATCAGGCCCTGGAATTTTAGTGAGTAAAATGCTCCATCTCATTGTGGGGTTAATAAGCTCCTAGAGCATGTTTGGATCCTATGAAATATTAATGACACACCACAGAAGTTACAGGCTGAGGATATCTTATGCTCAGAGCACTAGGAGTTTTGCCAGTTCAACATCAAGTGACGATTAAAACAAAGCCTTTCCAAAAGCACAATGAAAATCCGTGGAAAAATATTGGTATCTAAATGTCTGATACGGGAAGCAAATCTGGGGGAGAGCTTTCATTGCAACTTAAAGGAACATATTTTTAAAACGGAATGTTTACGTAAGCTTCCTACCAGGAAATGAATAGCATTATTGATTATACCGAACAAAACAGAAAATCAAATTGGAATCCAAGCAATAACTGATAAAGTTTACATGCAGTGATAGTGGTTCTTTATGGGATTGATGGACAGTAAGTACTATAAATGGCACTCACCTTTCAGTCCAGAACTTGGTGGAATCAAGTATCTTTCCAGGAGCACATACTAAAGCAAGGCCCCCACTGAAGCTTTCATAACAAGAGAGAGATTTGAACACTAGACCAAAGCTCTTCTGACACAGGTTCTGATTTTATGCGTCCCTCAAACATAAATGTGGACCTAACTTTTACACCCTAGTGTCCTGCCTTGACCTATTTATGTTAAAAATAGCAACGCTGAGCACTGGAGAAATCACAGAAGTGTTTCTTCCTTTTCTTGTAAGGCTTTTCTTTAATGCTTTTCCAACTGTGCTAAGATCTTAATTGCTGCAATGCTGCCATTTAAAAAAAAAATTTTAATGTTTATTTATTTTTGAGAAAGAGAAAGAGAGAGAGCATGAACAGGGGAGGAGCAGAGAAAGAGAGAGATGCAGAATCCAAAGCAGACTCCAGGCTCTGAGCTGTCAGCACAGAGGCCACCACGGGGCCCAAATTCACAGACCGCGAGATCATGACCTGAGCCAAAATCAGATGCTTAACTGACTGAATCACCCAGGCACCCCTGCAATGTTGCTGCTTTAAGAGGGATACTTCACTAGTCCAAGTAGCACAAGACAGAACCTGGAACTTTCTGGTGAATTCAAAATTGCACAGCGTTCCAGCCTCAGACAAGCCTTCCTCGGCCCAGGCTAGGTGTCCTACCTACTTACAAATTCCCTGAAATAATCTCCCCAAATGACTTTCACAACCAGGGTTTACCAGAGTCCTAGCAAAAGTCATAGGGGCTCTGCCATTTACAAAGTTTCTCCATCGGGTCAAAGTCCCCACTTTTATATTCTGCATGGATAGTTTGGAGACTTTTGTGACTATCAGATTATATGTTTGGAAGATCCAACATTTGCAGATATTAACAATATCTTTTTTTCATACAGACTTTGGAAAATGAGTTCCAGATCACAGAGAACGTTTCAAGGGAGGAAGAAAATAAATCACAGGAGGTCAAGCAGATCGTTAAGTCAACAGCCTAATAACGGCATCCACCATGGCTGAGGTTTGGGCTCTGGATTCCTAGTTAAGGGACTAACAGTCACAAAATGGTAAAGTCCCAACGGTGGGGACTATAACTTACAGGCTGAAGCCACAATAAGCCTGAATTCCCTTTTTGATGTGCTGCCTCTTCTCACAGCTAGAGGCAGCCATGTGATGCAACACTAGGCAATGGAACATAAGGAGAGGCAGCCATGTGATGCAACACTAGGCAATGGAACATAAGGAGAGGTCTCATGGGCCAAATAAGATCTGGAAGATTTTTCTTTCTTAATAAAAGATAACAATAGAACTTGCATCTGCCTCTTGCCTTTGCCTTGAATGCAGATTCTGTGCCTAGAAGATGCAGCAACCACCTAGAGACCAGGAGGGAAATGCCAAGACGGTGGCAGACACACCAGCTTTCACGTCACTGAGCCCCAGAGCCCATGCGAGTAGCTACCCCCTTCCAGGTGCTTTATTAGGTAATAATGAAAAGAAGCCCTTTTCATTAAAAGAAAAGGGGAAAAAACACCTGTAACTAGGTGTGGTGATGGACATTAATGAAATTTAATTAAAATAATCATTTCACTATTTTATATATAGCTACATATATATAAATCCTTATGTTCTACACCTGAAATGCTATACGTCAATTATATCTCAATAAAAATTTTAATTAAAAGTATATAAACCAAAAAAAAAAAGTATCCCTAGCTCTTTGGACCATTCATGATGGTTTTCTGTTACCTGAGCCAAGCTTATTCCTGGAATGGATACAGCGCCCTGTCTCATGCTTAGCAAGATGCCTTACAACAGCCAGGTGGACTGAAGTGGTGACAAAGTCAATAGTAATTACGCTGCATCCTGATACCCACATGCCTGTTGACTTCCTGAATTTTAGACCCAACCTTACTCTGCCAGAAAGGCACTCCCAATGAGACATCACACAGCATCTCAAACTCTTCTTAAACCAAACCCAACCCCTCTTTTTCCCCCTCCTAACTCTGCTCCTTTGAGTTCCTAATTTTGATTAATGGCACCCTAGTCCCTTAACTGTTGAAGTCAAGACACAGGTACTTTTTCAACTGTACTCTGTTGAGTTTCAAAGTCATAATTAGAGACTCCTAACTCTTCCAGAGTATTTTCTTCCTAAATATGGAGACTAGTCACATAATGAACTGAGAAAAAAATATTCAGGGACCAGTGATTCTCTCACACCACTGTGCCTCCTCCAGCTCCCATATCCTTTGATCTAAGGACAAAAGAAAGGACAGGAAGGATCTGCACCTTGGCCTTCTGGTTCCTACTGGGGCCACCCACCTCCTTGGCTCTGGTGAGGGGAGGATTCTCTAGAGAGGAGAGGGCAAGGTCAAACATCCAGACTGTCACAAGTCAGGAAGATGGTAAGAAAACTCCTTTCAATAAAGAGATGTGAGAACCAAGATATTAAATATCTGTTGTGGGTTTGGGTTTTGTTTTTTTGTTTTGTTTTGCTGTGTTTTTGTTTTGTTTTGTTTTGTTTTCAAATGATGCAGCTTAATTCTACCCACAGGACCATAAATATGGCTCCCTTTCTTCCTGTCCTCAGGAAGGTCTCTTTAGCTGGAAGTAGTGGAGACTCAACTCCAACTGGCTAAAACCAATAAATGGAAATGTTTCGGTTCCCCTGAACAGCCCACAGGTGCTGGTGTTTGGACTGACTGGGGTATGGGGCCACGATACCCCCCAAACATACTTTGCCTGCCCTACTCAATTCTCTCTGAGCAGTAAGGCTGCTTCACACACAGCTCCCAGCCTCTCAGCTCAACCCTGGAGAGGAAGAGAAGTCTCACACCCTGCCTCAGTTCGAACAAATCCCAGGAAGAAGTCAGCAGGAGTTGTCTGGGGTCCTCGAGGCCAGCCTTTGTGCACATAAAAAACTGTTTGCAGCTACTTGGTTTCTAAGATAAATATTCAGGACACTGAAGTAATGAAGTTTCTTTTTTTTTCTTTAGCTTTTAAGTTCAAACTACAAATCTTATTATTCTATCTATAAATCTAATAAAATTTTAAGGGGTACTTTACAATTTTGGCAATTATGTTCCCTTAAACAGTCTAAACCGCATTTATGAATGTAATATATATGATTTTCTTTTTAAGTACTTCAAATGCTTGACTAACAAGCAAAACTTTCCCAAGTACCTAAGCAGTTCTTATAAATCTAATAAATTAAGCTTTTAAATATCATGACCCCAAAGTTCTCTTAAATCTTTCAGTGCTGTTTACAAACTTAGCCAACCTCTCTTGGAACTTTCAACTTTAAAGCTTTAGTCTGTAATCAGCCACTTAATTAGTCATTTAAACTAGAATCACATGGTAAATTACAAGGTCGTCTATGCCAGGATCTCTTTAACATTAAAAACACTTTACAAACATTACAGTTTCACTAGCAGGCACATAGGGGTTGCCTTAAATTCAACACAAAAATGTTAAAAGTGTGGGTTTTGTTTAATTTGTCCTTTCTGTAGATAATTCTAAAACCTTCCAAGTTTGGAAAACATTTACCTGATAAAGGGACAGTTTTATAATTCCCAGCAAATTGGAGCTACCTTCTCACTGGATGGTGTTTCTCATTATCCAGAGATATAGGCCCAGACGTGAGTTCAGAAGCTAGAGAAGCTGGCTGGACCATTTTGAGAATTTGGGAATCTTAGTTAAATCCATGAATGACTATACAACTAGCACCATAACCACTTCCTCAAGCAGCCATCGGGGGCGCTGCGCCTATGACGCACAAATGGGGTTCTGCTAGATGAACTGAGTCTCCTGAGGAGAGCTAAATGCTTACCTAATTCATTTATAACTTTCTTCACCCGTTTCACCAGATTTGGATTCAGGGATTTGCTAATCTCCCACCTAGCCTGCTGCATCATTTGATTGGATTCAGCTAATCTAATTAGAGTTAGCTTAATTCTTGTGCGCCTGCCCCTCCACCACAGCTACGAAGGTCACGTGACAGGCAGCAGGAAGAAGGAGACCTCTGGCTAGTTTGGTCATACGCCCACTCACTGGGGGCCAGTGGAACCAAACGTCTGGTCATGTGCCTTATATCCGTGGGTGCATAAAGAAGGTAGGGGAAAGGAGGAAAGCAATGATGTCACTGCTTAGGCACCTGTGAGCAGCCACCCGCATGGCTCCCCCTTCACCCACCTTCTCCCAAATCTTCCCTTCTGCTGTCAGTGTGACTTTTCTCAGATGTAAATCTGCTGTGCCTGCTCCTCTTTAAAAATCCTTCCATGGACCTTCATCTTCACTTGCTGATCATGACCAAGATCCATTAGTGGCATTTCTGGATGTGGCCACCAGGCCCCTCTTTATCCTCATTTTCTGACACCTTTCCTGTCATTTCTTCTCCTTTGATTCTTATAACAGATATAATTTATTGTCCCGTCTGTAGAGTACTGATTTATAGTGCTCTAAATATGCAATGACCTTACACACCTTTCTTCTTTGTGCATGCCAGTCCCTCCACCTACAGAAATTCACCTTCTCCTGTTTCATTTGCTTACTCAACTCTTGTTCACACTTCAGGAAGCCATTCCCCAACACCTCCCTGCATTAGTGGTACCTCTTCCCACACTCCATCGTATCTCTGTGCTTTATCACAGGACCCATCACAATGTCGGGCAATTACTTGTCAGCATACCTCCTTGCTAATTAGATCATCCATTTCTTGAAGGCAAGTTTATGTCTTATTTTTCTTTGTATCCCTAGCACGTTCCCCAATACCTGGCATGTAGGTGATCTCAGTAGAGACCTCCATTAGGAAGCCTCTGGAACTAATATAAATGTGAAATGTTGGAATAATGAATATATATTATAGTGCACAATGAAAACTCATGACTCAGAGAGAGAATTGTGGAAACTTGGTTAACTCAATAAATGAGCACACAATTAGCAGAAGTCTTAAAATCCTTAAAGGCACAGGCAAATGTGGGGACATGACACCTTTTAAATCTCTTCTAAATAATAATATTTACCAAAAAAATATTAACATTTATTTATTTTTGAGAGACAAAACATGAGTGGGGGATGGGCAGAGAGAGAGGGAGACACAGAATCTGAAGCAGGCTCCCGGCTCTGAGCTGTCAGCACAGAATCCGACGTGGGGCTTGAACTCATGGACCAAATTGTGAGGTCATGACCTGAGCCAAAGTCGGATGCTTAACTGACTGAGCCATCCAGCCATCCCATAAATAATAAGTATTTAAATAGCGCTTACTATATGCCAGACATTATTCACCATATATTAGTTAATTTACTCCTTACTCAAGTCCTATGAGATAGGATTACTATTTTCCTCCTTTTAAAGAGGAGGAATCTAAGGTACAAAGAGGCTATAGAACTTACTTATGCCTCTAGATATATTCAACTTACCTGTTTGAAGACTCGGCTCTAGAACTTACTTATGCCTCTAGAAATATTCAATTTACCTGTTTGAACACTCAGGCTCTATGGGACGAGGTAACAACAAGAAATCAAGATGACAAGATAGAAAGAATGGTGGAAAATCTGGGAAAAGAAGATGCCTCTAAGGGCTAAGACTTGTGCATGAGACTATTACTATTACTTGTGGTCTATGGTCTTCTCCAAATGATCACATTCACTTTGGTCAGAAGACCCACCTAGCTGCTCACAGATGAGGTCCAGATCTTAATATTTTATCAGATTCATTCACAACAACCTATTTTGGGCAACTGTTCTCTACTGGGTTAGCCACGAACATTATCAGCAACCCCAACCCTTCTCACCTCGACAAGAGGATTTAGAGTGAATCTACTGAGTTAACTAGTTCAAACTGGAATACTGCTACATCAGCAAGGATCGGCCTCCAGTCAGTGCCCTTGCCTGAGTATCAGAATCTCTCCAAACACTCATCTTGTCATGCCATTGCTGCACTGTGGCCAGCAGTCTTCTCTCTACACCAGGGTCAAGTTGTGATGGAATGTCAGAGAGTGAATGGATCCATGTTTCTGACTCTAAGAACTCCTGTCTGTTTCTTTGTTTGAGTCAGTTTTATTTTCTGCAGAACTGAAAGGTGGTCATTCCAACCGATCATTCTTTCAGTGGTCAGTCCAAGCTTGTGACACAATTGTTAGCAAGGAAGGCAGGAGCAGTAAAGTTGCCCTTGGCTGGACTTCTGGCAGCAAGGATTCTCTGGGATGGGTTTATGCACTTGTGACATCAGTTGGCACCATGAGCTGACATGTGAGGCAAAATTAAGATCATAGAAAATGCAGGGAGAGCTTGAGAACAATGTCTTCCTGTTTGAATCATGTGCTGGCACATATCCCTATCATCTCTTTAGTTTGAGAAACAAGGCTATTTCCCTGGTTACAAATGCAAGGTGGATATGCCTCCATGGGCTGTAGGATGATGAATGCTGTGTGTGTGTGTGTGTGTGTGTGTGTGTGTGTGTGTGTGTGTGTGTTTGAGAAGGAGGCTGGGCAACTGTGGTATTATATTTATAACTCTACAGATTCCCTTACCATATTAGCTGTGGGTCAAAAAGTACATTTTGAGGGTATGTTGCTTGTAAAACTTATGGAACAAGTATCTTACCCCCTTTTGTCCCTCAGCTACTTCATCTGTGAAATAATTTGAAATAAATCATCTCCATGGTCTCTTCTAGCGTTACAGTTCTAGAATTTGAGATGATCAATAATTACTTATTGATGTGTTATAAATGCCTTGATTTGCAATATATTTGACATCCAGGGACTAAATAATACTCTCCAGGGGAAGAAAGAAAGGACATATCATACTCTTAGCAGTTGTTTGATTGCTGACCTGTTTTCCTGGTGAAAATGGGCAGTAAAGGTTGCTGATCAAGCATAAGGAAAAAGTGACTCTTCTGTTAAAAGGAGACTAGGGCCACCTGGGTGGCTCAGTCGGTTGAGCACCTGACTCTGGATTTCCACTCAGGTTATGATCTGAGGGTGATGGGATAGAGCCTCTCATCCAGCTCCATGCTGCGTGAAGAGCCTGTTTAAGATTTTCTCTCTCTCCCTCTGCCCCTCTCCCCAGCTTGTGTTCTCTCACCCTCCTTCCCTCCCTCCCTCCCTCCCTCTCTATCTCTCTCTGTCTCTGTCTCTCTCTCTCTCTCTAAAATAAAAAAAGGAAACTAAAGTCATGGATGAGGGGGCTCACCACTTTTTCCAATCTGTACATGTTCATTCACCTGGAGATTATAACGTGTTCATTGGACAGTGCATGATTGGATCTCTCCCCAAAGCTTTCCCTGGAATGGGCCCATATCTTTCTAGAATTCAATCATCCCCTTTATTTCCCTGGTTAACTAAAATTCAAAGTTAACCCTCTGTTTACTGGGGACCTTTAGGAAAGCTGTAAAGGCTGGCACAACAGTTCCAAAATATGGCAGCCTCTTTGCTGGTCAGTGTGATGTGATTACTTTGTCTTATTAGTGAAGTGTCTCTGAGTCTCAAGGAGTCTGGTTCCAGGGACAGAAACTAAAAGCATGAGCATTCTTCTAGAGTACGAGCCACTGCCTTCATTAGTTTGGCTGCCCTCTCTGCTCTGGACTTCTGCTTTATACACTTCTCACAGCTCTGACACCTCTATTCAATGTGTCTTGTCATTCTTGGCCAATAAAACTGGCCTCATGCCAAGTGAACCATTCCCTCAAACCCTGGGAGTGCCATCTTATCATGTCTTCCTTTTATCACTGAATAAAATGCAGGACTACTTGACCAGCTCTGAGTGTGTTCTTTGTTCTGTCCTCCAAATACAAACTTCTCCCAGCATAAGACTGGGCCATTTTTCTCAACTATAATTTTGTGTCTTCTCACTTCCCTACAGTTAAGGAAGTTTCTAAAAAGAGATTTTTTTGAGATGTGTGGCTCCTTATTCCCTCTGAACATATTCAATCGCTAAGAAAAGAATTTTTACTCTTTAGAAGCCCATCAATTTGCTTAAGAACCTCGTCTTCCACTGGGATAACGTGCTTCTTATTAGGAGCATTGCATTCAGCATTATAGACCCGATATTCACCATCTCACTCTGCTTCCCCCATTACCCCGTGAGCCAGGAAATCTGGGTTGTTCAGTCCCTCTTGCCATATTACCCACTGTTTTTTTTTTTTTAAATTAAATGTCTATATATGTCCATATACATACATAGATATGTTAAATGTGATATCATGTATAATTCTTTTGTGTTTTTTGGTTTTGGTTAATTTAGTGCCGACTTTTTCTCTCTTTCCTTGTTCTCATCTCCCGTCTCCCATTCTACCCACACTTGTTCCCAGCACACTATTCCCCTCTACCCAACCCCTGTGTCTCATCGTAACCACATCGTAGAGATCTTTCTACATTTCTCCATGTTTATGTAATTGTATACAAATGTGAATGTGTATGTATAAACATGCAGGGAGAGAGGGTGTATTAGCCAGGGTTTCAGCAGGAAACAGATGGCAACTTCGAATTAAGATTGTTCAAAGAGAATCGAATAATGGGATTGTTTACAAAAGTGCAATAGGGTATCAAAAACTAGAAGGCCTGGAGCTGTACCCCAGGGCTATGAACATCCGCAAGACTACAGGAAGAAGGGGAGGAGGTAGTTGCCAGAAGCAGAAGGAAAGCCCTAGAGAATGGGTTGTTTTGAAAGATGCTGTGACGTTCAGTGACTCAGCCTGACCTCCGTCTCCTGCCAGTGCTTCTGACTGGCTGAGCCTGACAGCAAATCATTGGTTTCAGAGAACCCACTGGTTTGGTCCATAAGGTTGTAAATCAGAATGGGGGCTGATCAGAGTGGAAAAACAAGTGAATGGATATGCACGGGAGTAAAGAAGACAACAGTTTAGGATTGTCTGTTGTTATTTGTTCTCTGAAAATGGGATTATATTATTCATACTTTGTTACATCTACTTTTTTCCACAATACTTGGCAGATACTCTTCCAAATTAACTGGTATCGCTTCCATGTATTCTTTTTAGTGGCTGCAGAAGAGCCCGTAGATCTACAAACTCATCTGTGCACATCAGAGGTGAGAAAGAAGCTTCTAGCACCTGGGCCCAGAGTACAGAATCCCTGAGCTGCAGATCTCTCAGTGTAGAACACCATTTTGCTATGGGACCTCTCCTAACAACCCAGCTTACTAAGTCACTGAGGAGATAAGCTCAGGAGGTAATTGATGGCAATCGACCTGAAGTAGAGGCAAAGCTTGCCCTCCATGGGGTAAAAGAAGGCAAGACAATGAGAAATGTTGTCTGGAAGAGCATTAATTGGGCACTTCTCTATATCCAGAAGTAAATGAAGTAGACAGAGTTTGGCTTCATGTAGCTCACAGAGAAGCCACAGAGAAGCCTCCAGAGCAAAGCCAAGAAACAGGATAGCAAAACAATAACAACTGTTTATTGAGTTGGCCAGGTCTTGTATAAGAACCTGGCATTTCACACACATTATCTCATTGGATTTATTTTTCACCACGTCTCTATGGCAGTGGGCACCCTCCTCATTTTGAAGATGAGAACAGCGAGGCCCAGAGATACTGTGTAGCTTGGGCAAGTCACACAGCAAGTGAGGGTCAGAATTAGGATTTGTGTCAAGATCTGATTTGTCTTTGTTTTTGTTTTTGTTCAATAAGAATGAATTCAGTGCCTACTCTGGGCATGGTAATGTGCTGTGCCCAAAGCATGTTTCTTCTACTATACTATGATTCCCCTTTTCACCCTTATTTTTAAATAAAAGTTAAATATCTTAGGATGGTTATACCTACATACTCAAATGAAAAAAGGGAAAGAGAGAGGACAAGAAGGGAGAGAGAAGACTAACTGAACATCTCATGATGAACTGCTTTTTCCCCTAAGGAAAAAGCAACACATTGTCAGGTTGATTTATACACACAGTTGTCTCATATGAAGCAGCTTATGTAGACAAAGCAAGAGTTTCCAGCTGCTTCACAAAGGGGTAGACACCATATCTGTGTGTGTTTGTATGTGTGTGTGTTTGAGAAATTTCTGGGAGCTTTTGAGAAACCCTATTTGGGGATAATGTAACACTTACTGAATAAGCGAACAGACTTCTGTGGGCTTAACATTAATAAAAAAGAAAAAATAGGCTCAGAAGTATGCATTTTCTCAGTGCTATGTGATGGCACACATGCATTTTCCCATGGCTTGTGTCACATTATGAGTTAGCTGCCTGCCCTCTCCCAGACTCTGTCCTCTGAGCGTAGGTTGCAGCAAGTGGTAAACTACTAATGTCCAGGGCAGGAAGTTTAAATTACAATGTTAGCCCTGCAAGGTGCAAGGTGCAAAATGTGCAAGTTGGATTCCATGAGAACAATCCCTTTGTCTGGCCTAGTCTTGCTGGGGGGTTGGGAGGAAAGGGCCAGGAAGGCTCGCTTAGCCCTCAGGATCTTTTATAACCTTCTTCTGCTTTATAACCACCCAGACACTGAGTGGCTGGATTCCGCTGATGCCACCCCCATATTCTTTCCTTCTCTTTCCCCGGCATGGCTGGGCACCACAGCAATCTGAAGGCCCTGTAGGGAGGACAGTGCTAGCTGGGTGTTCTGTTCTATCACTATGCTCCAGACATATTACAAAGAGCTTTACAATCGATATAGTCGGAGACATCAAGGCAATGCAAGCTGAAAGCAGCTCAGGGGAGGAGAAGGCAAAGCCAGTGACTCAGGAAGACATCGGGAATCTGCCCAGGAGTCACCCAGCTGAGAAAATGATCTGATTTTAAAGTCACTGATAAATTCTTTCCACTTAATCTTTATTTAAGGAACAATGTTAATTAGCTGTGACTATCTTGTGTAATTATCTTATAATAGGATGGGTATTGAATGCTGATAAAGGCAATCTCAAAAGGCAATAGTGGGTTTTGCTAGTTTCAAGTATATTATTTAAACAGAGGTGTACATGGTGAAATTGTTAACCATTAACACTGCCATCACACTTCAGACTGAAATTGGGAGTTAAAGTTGTGTGTACAGGAATTTTCTATGTGTTCTAGGTACCTGACAATAGCTTCTCCTGTGTTTCCAGATGCACTTTTTAAAATGTGGAACAGATTAACTATCCACCAATCAAATAATCAGTAAAATAACTCATTGAAGATCCATGATCTTCAAATTGTGGACAATACACAAAAATAAAAGATATGGCCCTGTCTCCCCTAAAAGAGATTATTATTTGCTTGGTGCATGTGGAGTGTGTGTGCAAATCTTAATCAGAAGCATGTAAGGAACTGTGGAATAGACTCTAACTTTGGCTTTGTCTGGGCACTGACATCTACCTGTGACTCCTACCACCGCTTGAGAACATGCTGATCAGCTGCAGATAACTATACCACAAAAGGTTGCCATATTTCTGGGAGCATTCAGTTTTCAAATAAGACTTGATTTTTCCTTTGGAAATTATAGCAGAATGGAGTTACAAAAAGATCCCAATAGGTTGTAATAATGATCTCAGTTTATCAAAGTCAACTTTAACCAGTTTAAACAGGAAGGTCTCCATTTCAAAAGACTGATGAGATTCCAAGCTCTGTGAGGCCAGAGACAGAGTGTGTCTACCTCACCTGGGGTCAGTATCTCCAGTGCCCAGCACAGTGTTTCTAACACAGTTGACACTAACAAATATTTGTGGCATTGAATGAACCTGCCCAAGTGAAGCAGCTAGTAAGGGAGAAGCATGTACTTCAAGTAGTTGAAGTAAGATTTCAAGTAGTTGATTCTAGAGGCACAATAAAGGGAATGTTTAATAAGGTAAAAGAGCCCAGAAAAAGACACACGAAGCAGGGAGACTTGGTTAAAGGGAAGACTTTCTGCTTACTTCTCAGTGTTTCTCCACAAATGGGTTGACCTACTCTGAACTGAAACCAACCACTGGGTAGTAAAATTAACTATTTGGTTCAGAACTGATATTTTCTAAAATGAAAGGAAAGGGAAGGGAAGGGGAATGTATGACTGCACCTAAGGTGGGAAGGGTATGTCTTCTTTCTCTAAACTTTTTTTTTTTACCATATGAGTATATGTTAAACATATAAGTTTGTTATATAAATGTAATAGAGTACAACATTAGTAATAAATAAAAAATTGTGAATAGTATTTCTCTTTTTAAACATTTTTTTGAATGTTTATTTATTTTAGGGGAGGAAAGGCAGAGAGAGAAGGAGACACAGAATCTGAAGCAGGCTCCAGGCTCTGAGCTGTTATCACAGAGCCCGATGCAGGGCTTGAACTCACTAACCATGAGATCATGACCGTGGCTAAAGTTGGATGCTTAACCAACTGAGCCACCCAGGCACCCCATGAACAGTATTTCTCAAGAAGGAAATCTGTTGGTTGATTGGGAAAGAGGGAGTGATTTGGACAAAGCCTGGGAGGATGGGGTGGCCCAACAGTGTGGAGAATTGTGAGCAATTTGGTGTGGCTACAGGATAGGGTGCCTGAGCTGGAAGACTGAGATCTGAAGCCAGAAGAACAGAAGAGAGACAACGACAAAGGGTATTTGGCTCAGCTAAAGAATGTGTACTTGATACTGAAGGAATATTAAACAGAATGGGCAAGAAAAAGCTAATAATGCATGACCAGGAAAGTGGAAAGATAGTGAAGAAAACATTACAGAAATTAAGGGAAGGTTGACTTTCAAACAGAGGGTTGAGGTTGTAGTCAATAGTTTACATGCCCCACCACAGTCAAACATAATAGTAAACACTAAGGCCATATTTGGCTGTTCAAAGGTCAGTGATCTCTGCTCCTTGTTTCTGGCAGGGGGCACCAAGATCCTACAATGCAAAATACATTTCACATGGCAACCCAGGATGCATGTAATACATAAATAAAAAATTTTGTGGAATAATATCTATTGTTACCATGTGCAGTGCATTCTGCCATTCTTTCTTTTACACTCTGCTCTATTTATTTTTAAAAATTGAGTTGACATCCACTAAATTGATTTCACACAGAAATAAAGCCCAGTGACCAATAATTTGAGGACAACTGCATTAAACCATGATGCAACTATCTTGGAGTGAAGAATATGGCATACAGGGCTGATTCTTCCGCAACCAAGAAGAGTAACCTTTTCTCTTGTGCATATCTGTTTTTAAATATCCAGTGAGCTAGATTTAACTTTGCAAAGCCAATACAATAACGCTTACGTATGTAAGTATAAAGTTAAATATGAATCTATTCAGCATAGTCTCCATTTCAGTCTCCCAGACCTTTTTCAGAAATGTGTTTTAAAAACCACTCATACCAGCGATAGTAATATTGCTTCATAAAACTTTCTGTCTTATAAAATCATAGAAGCAATACCCAATCACAAATATTTTGCAGAATTGTGAAAGATGGCAAGGAGGGAAGGAGATCTGGGTGTGTTGATTAGAAGACTTCAATTTAGCTAAAAAACAGTCCCTTTGTTCAAGAGAAGGCCACGAGTGATTTTCCTCTGTCTTGGAAAGGAATAGAGTTCAGAGAATACTCCCAATTTGACTCACCTTGGGTAAGAATCAGAATACTTTAAATGAAAATTTTGTGATGCATATGCATGTTTTCTATCTCAAAGGTTGAAATGTTTAAAATAAGAACTACATTTTTAAAATAATTACTTACCTCCCTATTAAGATTTTTGCAAAGATAATTAGATCTTTTTTTATGCTGTTGCACACCCAGGTCATATTTAAAACCTTCTAGCTGATCCATGTGGGGAAAAATAGTTTAAGCAAATACCTATATTTCATTAAATTTATTTGAGATAAAGTTTTGTCAAAGAGTACTGGGCCCACGTATTTTCTTAGTGTTTAATCCTGAAAAAATATAATTATCATCACCTGACTGTAGAGTTCAATGGGCGTAAATTTTGTACTAATACCTTTGTACTACTCTTCTTAAAGCTTTATTAACTATAAAATGTGTTTGCTTTGTCATAAAGCATCCTAGAAGTTCTAGAGTTTTTAGAAAAGTTAGGTTTTCTGTTTTGCCTGCAGGAAAGTTATTGCCTAATGTACCTCTGAAATGAGTGATATCCTAAAATTACATCTTGAGATGTAATTGAGATTTAATATAGAAGATTAAAAACTCAAGTCCTGCATAAACTCTTCCTGGACGAGATGGGGCAGGCACGTACTCAGTAGATAATAGAATCTTCTAACTGACTTCTCAAAGGCGCATTGCCTCTGAAAAGCACATGGACCAAACACACCCAGCCAGGAGGCCTTCTCCATTAGAGCCATCCACTTCTGTTCTCATAAGTTAATCCTACCCAGTGACAGATAAGTTTGCTTTTGAGTCTTACTGAAGCCAGTTACCCTTAGTATTACTTAGTATTACTGTTAGAGGGGAATTCCTTTTTCTCCCTGCCCTCTCCCCCAACTCTTTGATTCCTTAATGAGGGATTTTCCCCAAGCAATCTCCGAACCTTCATTCCTTCTGCCCCTAGGCAGGTGAAGTAATTTACACCAAATAAAACTGGGGGAAAAACTGGGATGGTTGCCTCACCTTGGCTTTTCTATGTTAGATAAACATGCCTAGTTCTGCTCACCTAGGACCTTGGTCACTGTGAAGGGAGGCCAGACCAAGTCCATTGTTTCTTGGGACCAGGTGGTTAAATCTTGACCTAATTCCTAGTTGCACTGCCAACTTGGCTAACAAATCTAAAGTTCAGTTCTTCAACCTGGCTTCTAGCATTATGACCATGATATTCTGACCTCAATATTTGTTCCATGTTTTATTTTTCATTTGTTCAGAACCCTGGGTAAGAAAGAAGGGTGCTAATTATTAGTTCCTTTTGTAGACCCCAATAATTTTAATTATATTATTTAATCCAGTATTATTATTAGAGTTGTTTCAACTAAGTTGAATACTCTGTAAAGGCTTGACAAAGACAGGTCATTTACTAAACACTGTTGATTTAAATGGGAGCATGACAACTTTACAAGTTTGTTTAAATCTAAAAATCAGACACCTGGGTGTCTCAGTTAAGCGCCTGACTCTTGGTTTTGTCTCAGGTCATAATCTCATGATTCATTTGTTCAAGCAGAGTCTGCTTAGGATTCTCTCTCTCCCTCTCTCTTTCCCTCCCCCACTCTCTGTTTTCTCAGAGTAAATAAATACACTTAAAAAAGAGGCTTATAAAAATCTCAGAGTCTTCATTCATATTACTTCTGCAGGGTTTTATAAGTTTCCATTCAATTGGAACCAAGTGAAACGGGAGCTTGTGTATGATGCTCTTGATGGTGTGTTTTTTATAAGACAAGCACAGAGTTCCAATCAGTTTCTCCAAACCAAAAGAGAAAAAGGACTTGAGCTTCACTAGAAAAACAGATAAAATTTACAAATGTGTATAAGTCAAACAAGTGTTTATTTATCTTTTTTTTATTTTACAATTTCCCTCTTAAGTCAACTTAAAAAAGTTTTTTTGCACCAGAAAGCTTCTACTGTAGTTCTTGTTTGAAAGCCTCTATAATATGGGAGGCCTCGGAAACCCTTTGAGAATCCAGTGAGAGCTGTGGATCTCTGCTTCTCCTGGGGACCTTATACCCACAAAGTCGCAGCTCATAGACCCTATGAAGCCTATCTCTGATTGAGTTTCATGACAAGCTCCCCATTTCCAGCTGTTACTTGATGGCAAGGCTAAAACTTGCCAATATTGCAGGATAACCGTCAGACAAGCTGTGATCTGAGGGCATAGAAGTAGGAATTTGTCACTCACTACATTCTGATCTCATCTGCTCATACTTTTAGACAATTGCTTGAAGGTCAGTGACCATATTTTCAGATGTGTATTCAAAAAATAGAACCTAGGTAGGAAACGTGGCTAGGATAATGTCAGATGTAGAAACTATGCCAAATGACCAGGGCTGAGGAGTTTAATCGGAGGACAAATGACTTAGGGATGAAGGGGAACTATCCTGGATGTGGGGGGGGTCTGGCCTGAAGGTGTGGGCTGTTCTGTGTTGTTGCACAGGTAGAACATGAAACAGCAGGACGAAGTTCCTCCCAGGCAGGTGTGGGCTTTATTCAAGAATCCCTTCTTCTGGAGGGAAGGATTAATGAACTAATCAACAAGCATTTATAATGAGCCTAATCTCATCTCAAGATTTTAGATGGCCTATCTCTTAAATGAGATATGAATTTATTTTAAATTAGTCTCTTTGAAGTTCTGAAAAACCAATACACTGTGTTAGAAAGGGTGCCTTTTCACTTGCATGGATAATTTATACATTATTCTCCATTTTTAAAAAAGTTACATAAATATTTCAACGAGGGGCTTCTATTGTATTACTTTGATTTTTCTGGTATTGTGTTCTTGATTTGCCTATTCAAAAGAATTTCTTTTTATTATTTATTTATTTACTTACTTAATATAATTTATTGTCAAGTTAGCTAACATATTTTGCCACTTTTTCTGGTCAGTCCTTAAAAATAATGGAATAGGCTAAATTTTCCTTTGGAAGCCCATCGATCTTTTGACCTATGTATTAACCTCTTGTTTCCTCCCATCCTATACCAATTCTCAGGGAAAAATTCCCATAAGGGAAAGGGGCGTTTATTCTTAGTTTTAATATTCTAATTTTCTAGGGGAATTGGATGATATATACTAATAGTGCATCTCCGGCCACTATTTCTTCTTTCTCATCTCTCCTCTGTGGTCCTCCCTCTTTCCTTGTAACTTATACCCAAATCCTTTTAGAATAACTATATAATCATGACCAGATATGTAATTTGTAATAGTGCAAAACGAAAATGCAGTGCCCCTTGTTAAGAAATGATTGAAATTTCAAGATGGCAGCAACATAGCATTAACCCAAGATTGGGGCCCTTGTGTGTGCATGAGCCTCACATCTATGAAGGTAGCCCCCATGTGTAACTAACCATTTCTTTCTTTCTTTTTTTTTTTTTTTAATTTATTTCTAGGAGAGAGAAAGAGAGACAGCATGAACAGGGGAGGGTCAGAGAGAGAGGGAGACACAGACTCTGAAACAGGCTCCAGGCTCTGAGCTGGCAGTCAGCACAGAGCCCGACGTGGGGCTCGAACCCATGAACCGCGAGATCATGACCTAAGTGAAAGTCGGACGCTTAACTGACTAAGCCACCCAGGCACCCCTGTAACTAACCATTTCTTGAGTGCCTTCAAGATTCCAGGCACTGAGAAAACTAATATTCATTTTCACACTTAATTCTCCCTGCAATATTATCATTTGAATTTTGTGAAGAACGTTGAGACTTATTGGGGAGTGATAATTGTCTAAGGTCACTAAACATGCATAGTAAGTGGGCTTGTAGACTTAGAACCCACACCTTACGCTGAAGTCCTTCTCTATTAGGAAATTACTGAAAGGAGAAAAGACAGGGAAAATGTGAACAGCCAAGACCATCACTCTCCACAAAGTTTTAGCCAGTAGCTTCTCTATATACATTAAATTGAAACATGTGAAGTTCTAGGGAGTCAAAGAAAAATAAGAAGAGAAGCCCCTGCCTTTTAGGCTTAGGCAATAAAGTAGTGGAGGATCTAGCAGGAGAATGGTGTCTTAATCACTCAGAAAATAAACTTGGCTTGGTAAGAATTCTGTTAACTGAAGGAAAGTCAAAAGTCCTTCCCAACAATGCATCCTGTAACCTTATTCTCTTCAGCTTAACACTGGTGTCTCGTCTCTATATGGATCCTCCTACCTGCCTCCCTCCTCTTGGAAAGATTTGGCTAGGTGTGAGAGTCACTCTTGATAGCTCCCACAGCCACTTTTGCCTTCACACAGAGGAAGAACAACTCATTGGAATGGTGAGAAGCCAGGCTCTGGCAAACATCTGTCCACATATGGTGGCTGGGTGGAGTTCATTTATCCAAAGGCTGTAAGCAGTGGAGATTTGTTCTCTTGTCCCAGGCCTGATCTGCACCAGTAATGAGCAGTGATCTTGGATATTTATTTCTGGCCTCTGGCTAAAATTCTCCTTTAAGTGACCTTTTTCTTGAGGTCCACAGTTGAAGCAGGCCTTATGGCTGCACATATGAAATAATATTTTCCAATCAGTGTTAACAGTAATAAAACAAATATGTTTTTTAAATCTTTATCTCTTGATTTTATCATTTATTTGTGAATTGTTCTGGAGTTGAAAGGAAGAAAGGATATTAGTTTTTGCTTTCCCAAACCCCAGTGATTTCCTTACCCACATATACACATATATATGCATATACACATTCCCCTTTGCCAAGCCTTAAAGCATGTTTTTCCCTCAGATCTGTCACTCAGTACAAAATTTCTTCCACTGAAGCTTGTCTGTTCTGTTAAGTAGAGCCTTAAACTAAAACAATTTAACTTCTGGGCTGAGCTTTTTCATTAATTGGCTGGCTGGCTTTGCACAAATCTTTTCCCCCCCCATGGGCTTCATTGTTTTCATCTGCAAAAAGAAGAGCAAGATGTGGTGACTATGAGGGTCGCTTCTACCTCTGACATTTTCTAAATCATCATTCTGTCAAGGTCAGCATCTCAGGATCTTTCAAGGTGGCAGCCCAAGGGATCCCCTAACAAATTAATCTGAATTGATACAATTACGTGACAGAAATGGGAGAGGAGGCTTCAGGTAGCATGTACACTCAGCAGAGATCATTGGTACACAATGTACCAGAGGTGACTTGAACTTTGTAGATTTGGGTCAGCAGACAAGAATAATGCTTTAATGGTTCAGGAGGGAGATATTTTGAGAAAGACTGGATGTCACTGAGCTTCCAATATGATACAACATAGGCGACCATTTAGTTTTTTGGGACCAGGAGTACTATCTTCTTTGATTAGATTTAATTAATCATCCACTTTTTAAATATTAATTTTGAGCATTTCCAGATGGTAGGTATGCTTCAAAGCACTGGATTAAATCAGTGAACAAGACAAAGTAGAGTCTCTTCCCAAGAGGAAATTACATTCAAGAAAGAGTAAAGTAGGAATCCAAGGATGAAACAGAGAAGGACAGAGGCTTAGAAATGGACAGTTTGGCTGACATTTAATGAATATGAAGCACATCACAGTTAACTTAATGTTTCAACATGGCTAGGTCAAGGAATTGCCTAAGTTTTGGTCAAACATTATTCTGGGTATTCCTCTGAGGGTGCTTCGGGATAAGATTAAGGTTTGAATGGATAGACTTTGAGTAAAGCACATTGCCCTCCATAATGTGGGTAGGCCTCACCTAATCAACTGAAGACTTGAACGGAACAGAAGACTGGCCTCCTCTGGGCAAAAGAGAATTCTCCAGCAACGTCAGCTACTTTCGGTCCTACAGCAAACAGAATTCAGACTTGAAGTGGAACATTATATCTTCTCAGTCTCCAACCTGCCGGCCCACCCTGCATATTTTGAATTTGTCATCCTGCATAGTCAACGTGAGATAATTTCATATAATCTCTTTCTGCGTATGTACACATCCTATCAGTTCTGTTTTTCTGGAGCATCTGACTAACACAGAGAGGGATAATGAAAATGAGTTGGGAAGACTGACAGGGTGGGGCTTTTCAGACATGTTTGGCAATCTGTATTTTAAACATAATGGGTAAGCACTGATGGGATTTTAGCAGGGAGATGTTAATCTCTGGTTTGTGCTTGACTCACTCAGGGTGCTGGTGAAGGATGGATCGAAGGAGGCAAGCATGAAAGCAGGGAGCCCAGGGAGGGAGCTACTGCAAACATCCAGGCAAGAGATGATGGCAGGTTTAACGGTTTAAGGAAATTCATTGCAATTCACCAGAACTGGTTGGAGTCTAGAAGCATTCAGGAGTGAGTGCTGGCAGGTCTTCCTCTTGGATTTTATTCTTATTTTTAAATTTGAAAACCAGAGGAGTTTCTCCTGTTATAAGAATACATAAACAGAGCGGATAAGTAGGTCATGACTCGGCTCGAAAGGAACCATAGTCATTGTGTGTAGATTGAAGGAAACAAACATGAAATTTGTGCTTATTGACACCAAGGTAGATCTAAGAGTAATGAAAAAGTCCATGATTAGCCCAAGTGCCTTTGGTGACACTTGTGACTCCATTTCCTACTCTAAAGAATGAGAAGGATAATAGGATGTACCTCACAAATTGCCATAAGTATTAATACATGTATAGGGGTTAGTAAAGTGCCAGGCATATCATTAACATCGTGTAAGTCTTAGTTGTTACTATAATTGCTACTATTATTATCATCATCACTATTATAATTGGTAGAAATGCAAAAAAAGTCCAACAAAGACAGAATCAAAATCCAAATACTGTCTCAAAGTGAGCAAGAGTCACACTTTGAATTAACTCTAAACACAGGTGAGACAGACAGGGCTTAGGGAACAGCACCCACACACTTGTACTGAGCCGTACAGTGCCAGAAATAAAGAGCTCAGCAGTCAGAGCCTTCCACACACAAAAGTACAAACAGGCAAGCAGCTTCTCAAGTGATCTGAAGAATGCTTCGTACTTAGACATCCATTTTGATTTTAAAAGTAACATTACTTAGGAGCTGCCTGGGTGACTCAGTCAGTTAGGCATCTGACTCTTGATTTCGGCTCAGGTCATGATTTCACCTGAGCCATGGGATTCGGCCTTGAACCTTGGGGTTCGTGGGATTCGATCTTGTGTTGGACTCTGTGCTGACAGAGGAGCCTGCTTGGGATTCTCTCTCTCCCTCTCTCTCTCTGCCCCTCTCCACTTGCATACTCACACAGGTGCACGCTCTCTCTCTCTGTCAAAATAAATACACTAAAAAAAAACCTTCAGGGGCATCTGGATGGCTCAGTATCCAGCTCTTGATTTTGGCTGACGTCGTGATCTCACAGTTCACAAGTTCAAGCCCTGCATCCGTATCTGCTCCTCCCAAGAATGTAGGGAACTACAATTACTGGTCAATCAGTTTTGAGTAGTTTGGCCCAATCATCAATGAAAACAGTATACAGTTGAGCAGAATAACCAGCCTGTACATACTGGTCCTCTAAAGGTAATTTGAACCATTGGTACCAGGGATGCAAATGTACCCAAGAGGACTGAAAATCATTACCTTTCCTCTTCCCCCAGGAAAAGGGAGGATGGTTTTAATATGGTGGCATCAACACTTTTGACCCTCTATTCTTGCATGGTTTCTGAAACATTTATCCTTACTGCAGAACGAAATGAGTCTCCTGAAATAAGAAACAGGGCAGGTTTTTCTAGTTTACCCAGATTGGTGTATGTTTTGTGATAGGCCAGGCAAAATAAGAGGGAAAGAAATTTGTAGGCATGGATGATAGAGGGAAGTATGAAGGGTAAGGCAACGTCTCTCTCCACAGACCAGACAGAATGATGTTAATCCACACAAGTGTTCTGTGGTTTATAAAACACACGTACATACTTTATCTTATCTTATTCATGCAGAAACCTTATGGCAGATAATTTTGTTGATCGTACCATTCTACAGATGAAGATGACTAGGAGAGATGTATCAGCTTGGCTAAATTGACAAAATGAGGAAGCCGTGAATCAGTCTTCATCACCAGATAGGTAAGCAAAGTGCAAGTATTTTGTACTGTACAGGAAAAAAGAGGAGGGTGGAGGGTGGGAAGCAATATAGGGGAAAAAATAAAGGAAGGGAGGCAAAAAGAGAGGGAGAAAAAAGGAGAGAAGGAAAACTGCTCTTTTTAATTGCAAATTTCCAGCATACTGACTAGACATTTTATCTTACTTGGCTTCTCAATTAATCTTTTGCAACTTGGTCCTACTCTTTACCATTTTTTATCTGACATAAAAAAGAAAAAAGGTACCTAGTAAGTCTGATTACTAATTACATAAAAGAGAAAAATGAGGGGCACCTGGGTGGCTTAGTCGGCTAAGCGTCTGACTTTCGCTTAGGTCATGATCTCGCAATTCGTGGGTTCAAGCCCCGTGTCGGCTCTGTACTGACTGCCAGCTCAGAGCCTGGAGCCTGTTTCTTTTTTTTTTTTTTAATGTTTTATTTATTTCTAGGAGAGAGAGAGAGAGAGACAGCATGAGCAGGGGAGGGTCAGAGAGGGAGTCACAGACTGAAACAGGCTCCAGGCTCTGAGCAGGCAGGCAGCACAGAGCCCGATGTGGAGCTCGAACCCACGAACCGCGAGATCATGACCTAAGCGAAAGTCGGATGCTTAACCGACTAAGCCACCCAGGCGCCCCTCCTGGAGCCTGTTTCAGTCTGTGACTCCCTCTCTCTCTGACCCTCCCCTGCTCACGCTGTCTCTCTCTCTCCTAGAAATAAATAAAACATTTAAAAAAAAAAAGAGAGAGAAAAATGAAATTTCAAATACTTTTTATTTAGAATCTAAGTTTTAACTAAGTCCATGATGCACACAGAATCAAGGTGCGTTTCCCACCATCTCATTTCTGCTACAGCTGTCATTTCAGTCAATATAAAGCTATTTATCTCCAAACTTCATTTTATCTTTATTGATTTTGAGATTAATGTTATCACAATAGTAATTCAGGGTTTGACCTGAAGGGCAAGAAACATTAGTATGTAAAGAAGCATTTATTGTTCTTAAGTTTATTTATTTATTTTGAGAGACAGCATGCACACAAGCAGGGGTGGGGGGAGAGAGAGACAGAGAGAGAGAGAAAGAGAGAGAGAATCCCAGCAGGATCCATGCTGTCAGCACAGAGCCCAGTGCTGGGCTCCATCCCATGAACCATGAGATCATGATCTGAAAGTAAATAAAGAGTCAGATGCTTAACCAACGGAGCCACCCAGGTGCTCCTGTAAGGAAACATTTAGATGCCATGGTTGTGGCTGGGTTGTTATATTATCATTGTTCTTACAGCTTCCATAGATAAGGAGAGTTGAAACCCTAAAACTAGAGGGTTAACACTAGAGAAGACCTAACAGGTGATCTGCTTCCACCATGGCGTTCTATTATGAGGAACTGGTGTTCCTTCATGGATACCAGGGATTTGTGGAAGATTCCACTACTACTTAGTTACTGGTACTCAGGTGTTCAGAGGACATAAGAAAAATAATCGGTTAACAACCTAAAGATATCCTTTTATCATTGGAACACTAATGTAATCGCTCTGGCCTCTCATTGTCAAACCAATCAGATTTTCTTGTTGTTGTTTTACCTCCATGATCAAAATAAATCATTTTCACATCATCGTGCTTTATTGCTCCCATCAAGGGACGATGACAATGGAGACTCACTGGCTTCTGTACCTTTTGCTTCTTCTCAAATATTTTAATTCCTACAGAATGCAGAAAGACTTTTACCTGGGACACTTTCACATTCTCTTCTACCCACTTTTGATTAGAGTTGGATCATAATTTTGTGTCCTCAGCACCTGGTACAAAGGCTCGGCACTGTATTAGTCATCAGAAGTAAATCATTTATTTAATCTGTCGATCTAAATAAAGAGGTAAACTGAGGCAAGCTCAAATTATCTGAAATTGAACTGATTCAGGAATAGCAGAGGAAATTGCGATTCGCAAACCATGCCCTAGCTACTAGGGGGAGGTTTGGCCAGAGTGCACTCAGTAAACTCATTTGTTTGAGAATGGAGAGAGAGTCTTGGCAAAGAACCATGTTCCTTGGTCAGGAGATAAGTCTTGACCTTATGTACATCACACATTACAGGAAATCAGCCTCTCAGTGCTTAACTTCTGTTCTGAGGGCGCAAGCATGACATTTTTCATTGAGTATCTTCCAGTTCCCTTTCAGATCGAAATTCTTTCACAAATCTTTACAATCTTCTAAGTGGTGGAATGTCCATTCTACAGAGGGGAAAACTGAGATTACTCAAGGGTAAGTAATTTGTCCCAAGCGACACAGTTAGAAACTGGTGACGCCCTGCCCAAACCCAAATCTGTCTCCCTTGAGTCCCAACGGCTTTCCTCTAGTTCAGTTAAATACAAAACTTGCATCTTAATTAGGTGAATGCATAAAGAACCAAATGAATAAGAGAATATGCATTTTACCCCAAGGTGACTGAACATTGCCCGATCATCAGAGCAAAGGAGTCAAGAAAGAAAATCTATCCTCATTTGATAACTCAGTTGTTTGCTGTAACCACCTAGAAGGAAACAAAGCTGCCAAAAAGGACCACCAGTAAAGGCTGACAGAGATTGACAGGAGGTGTATTGCTTTCCCAACTTGGCTGCCTCCAAGTGCCTCGGAACAACGCAGGCATCCAGCTCTCACTCAGTGCCACCAGGGCGAGTGGCCAGCTGCCAAGCTAATGAAAATCTGTTTTTTAATTTAACCTTCTCACTGGCCTCACCATTGGGATTGTTGCACAAACAAGGAAACCAAGAGGAGCCCCTCTGTGATTATTATCACCGGATGAAATTCCGAGCATGCTATAGAAAAGACAATGGCCGCAGTGTGGGGCAAGGGGAAGGTTGATTTCAGGATTCTGTGAGGATCCTTATAAATAATTGAGAGTAAGAAACAGGATAAACTGAAAATAAATGTAGCATACAAAATTATCAGTGCTGCTCTACAAGGGAAATGTTTAAATACAGCCAGAATCCTTGGAACATAACCAGAGGACTCCTGTTGTCTCCAAAGCTATTCACAATAAATGGCTCCTGTGATTCCAATATGCGAATTAAACAGTTTGTCTCTGCCTCAACCTTAATTTGGCAGACAGCTCTGTTGTAAATTTGCGTACTGGGATGGCAAAAAGTTGTTTCTTAGCTGTACCCCCCTCCCCCAGAGTTTATTCTTTGCTTAACAAAGAATGTAAATATGTCATTGTGTTGACTGGAAGTCAAATGAAAGATGCCAATCGGAATGAAACATCCAAGTCCCAGCTTAATTACTGCTTGAAATGTTCTAATTTATTGCCCATGGTTTGTATATCAGAAGAGGCACAGGGCCCGTGGACCTTGTCAACACAGAATTACCTTAGGACTTAGGAGGGAGAGGTCTAGAAACTCCACGCATCGTCCTTTTGTTGAGATTAGATTTCTCGAAACTTCCCTGCCTAAAAGCTAGATGACTTCTGTCACATAGTAATAAGATGCCACCAGAGTCCTGAGTAGGGAAGTCAGTAGATACTTGACATACATTAATGTAACAAAGTTCAAGAAGTGTATTTAAATATTTTTTACAAAGCATATTATCTCTATTGATTTGGGGGTTAGCTCTGAGAAACATGGCTACCAGCTAGGTGCAATAATGTTGGCAGATTTTATGGAATAGCTCCACTATGAAAAACCCAAAAACCCTCTAGAAGCCAGATGTCTGTATTCTGTGCTGTAGTTAAAGATGATTCTCTTGCTGCAAGGAAAATTGAATAACTTCCGGCAGACTATCTAAGTGTGGCTGTCGCAGTGAGTGCTAGAAGACAATGAGCTGAGAGGGTCTTAGGCTAGTCTACCATTTATAGTATCGAACCAAACGTCAAACTCTCTGGCAATCTTTTCCCTACGCATAAAGGAAAGGCCTGCTTTGGGACAGGTGTGAGAAAAGAGTAAGGCAATCTAGGCCTACCTTAGCATTTCATTCAAGGTTCTAGAATCATTCCTTAGCCAGGTTCCCATCTGCTTGAGTGATGGAAGAAATATAACTGTGGCAGGCAGAGCTGCGCCAAACAGTGCCCCTTATATAATCTCTTTTTCTTAAAAAAATTTTCGTCTTGGGGCGCCTGGGTGGCTTAGTCGGACTTTCGCTTAGGTCATGATCTCGCGGTTAGTGGGTTCGAGCCCCACATCGGGCTCTGTGCTGACTGCCAGCTCAGAGCCTGGAGACTGCTTCGGATTCTGTGTCTCCCTCTCTCTCTGACCCTCCCCTGCTCACGCTCTCTCTCTCTCTCTCTCCTAGAAACAAAATAAAAATATAAAAAAAATTTTCTTCTTTTCAGAAAAGTCACAAAGATAATAGAACTTCTATAAACTCTCTGCCTGCTTCATTTTACATCACCATAGTACATCTGTGAAAAGAAACAACACTATTTATTACTATTAACTAGACTCCAGATTTATTTGGATGTTCCATTAGTGTCCTTTTTATTTTTCTGTGCCAGGCTTCCACCCAGGCTCCATTTCATATACTGGCCAGGTCTCTTAAATCTCCTCTGGTCTGTGGTGGCCCTCATATTTCCCTACTCCAGTTCAAAGTGAGGGAGTGGAGGTGGTTGGCTAACTACACCTCTAAGTACATTACAGTGGGGAGCATCTAGGTACATTATCTTGAATCCTTCCACAAGGAAGAATTGCCTTTTCTCCTTTATTCTAAATATCTGTCTATGGGGGCGCCTGGGTGGCTTAGTTGGTTAAGCGTCCGACTTTCGCTTAGGTCATGATCTCGCGGTTCGTGGGTTTGAGCCCCGCGTCGGGCTCTGTGCTGACTGCCAGCTCGGAGCCTGGAGCCTGTTTCAGTCTGTGACTCCCTCTCTCTCTGACCCTCCCCTGCTCACGCTGTCTCTCTCTCTCTCTCCTAGAAATAAATAAAACATTAAAAAATAATAAATTCAGGGGCGCCTGGGTGGCTTAGTCGGTTAAGCGTCCAACTTTCGCTTAGGTCATGATCTCGCGGTTCGAGCATTCGAGCCCCGCGTCGGGCTCTGTGCTGACTGCCAGCTTAGAGCGTGGAGCCTGTTTCAGTCTCTGACTCCCTCTCTCTCTGACCCTCCCCTGCTCAAGCTGTATCTCTCTCTCTCCTAGAAATAAATAAAACATTAAAAAAAAATTAAAAAACCTAAATATCTGTCTATGTATCTATGTATCCATCTATCTATCTATCATCTATCATCTATCTATCATCTATCTATTGATTATCTATCTATTTTCTATTATCTATCTATTAACTATCTATTTATCTACCTATTATCTATCAACTATTGCATTATAGACTTGTGTATTTATTTTATATACTGGTTTGTATTTTTACTTATGGATATTTATTTTGTACTTTGGGTTATAATCCAACACTGTGTTATGTATTCTGTTGTTCAAAGTCCAGCTTTGGCCAACGGGTGCTCTTTCGATTGGCTCCTATGTCCCTTTAATATGACCCCATCCTTTAATTTTTTGAGTACTTCCTCAGCTTTTGGTACTACAACAAATTCCAGGCTCATTGTATGTTTCCCTTGGTCCAGCCCTAGAATCACCCATTTCTCCAAGGAAACTTGGTTCCACTTATTGGAGAATAGACTTCTGGAATTAAGATCTTGATGCTTTATGTGCCTATTGCTACCAGGTGCTGTTGCTTCCAGGCTCTGTTAACTAATAGAATTAGATAATATTCGTGTGCCTACCAACACACACACACACACACACACACACACACACACACCCCTATAATTGATTCTGCGTCTATCCATCTGTGGATATATTACGTGAAACATGAGTTCATGCTGATGTCCTAGTTTCCAATCTCAGAACTACCTCTGTAACCTCCCTTTCCAATGCCGAGAAGCCTCCCCCCATCCATCATCATCCATTCACTTATGTGTTCAATCCCAGTCCACATGTAGGACATTTTTAGAATTGCTCATCTGTACCTCCAGAAGAAACACATTTAACAGCTAGCAACCAGTGTTATTCCTGACAGTTCCCAGTCAAAGTCCTCTTTTCCAGAGTTAGTTAGGTCAGCTCCTTTACACTTCACCCTCTTCTGTAAAACTGTCATGCATTTGTAATAAAATGAGATTCATATGTCACAGTTGGCACACACTTCTGGTTGGTGGTGGTGGTACTTTTTTTTTTAGTTTGCATATATTAATGCTCACTCTTTGTGATTTGCAGTTCTATCGCTTTGATACAATACTGGGTTTTTTTTTCCTTTAAACAGATCCAAGCTTCTAAAATGAGCTAATCCAAGAGGAGAGCTTTAGAACTAACTGCTCAACTCCACATAACCCTTGCCTACCTACCCCTGCCTTCTTGTTCCTCCTTTGATGTAGGAATTCTCTGCCCAAATGAGCTAAACCTGCCTCCAGGTCCAGTATGGGTCTCTTCCCTATGCTCTTCCTCATGAGACAGAGGAAAAGCCAAGGGGAGGCTGTTGGCTGGGTGGCAATGAAGAGGAGAGCAGTACAAGAAATGTTCTGGGGATGAAGGACCTCCATACTCTTGCCCTGAGCCCCACAAATATACTAGGAGCGTATGTGCTTAGTGCCCAAATGATCTCTCTTAACCTGTAAAACAATCCTGTCAGGGATCCACATTATACTGAGGAGGAGTAGGACACAGAGAAGTTAGGCAGATGGTCTAAAGGTACACAGCATGTAAATAATAGAAGATAGAATACAAGTTCAGGCTTACTTAACTATGAACTTAGGGGAGTAAGCATTACACTACTGTCTCTAGGGTACTGTCTCTTTCAGGGCCACCATGTTGCATGACTCCATTGTTGCCATGTAGGAGTGTATCCTGAAGGTGGGGACTGCACCTGGCTGCACCAGGTAGCTGTGGCTGTAAAAAGAAACAATTGCTCATTCACAATATCCAACCTGTTAACAGTGCTATTCTCATTTCTCACCTGCTACTCTCTTTTTTCCTTTTGGACACGTCCTCAACCAGCAGTGTGGGCTCCTGAATTTATAGCATCTGGGGTCCTCAGCTCTCTAGTGCACATGCGTGTACTTGAGAATCCATGTGTCTTTCAATCAGGAGGTTTAAAATGGGTCAGCTCATTCTTAGCAAATGGCAGGCATGCCTCTCAAGGTGGGAAGGCATGACATTTCTGCCACGTGCCACCTCCTCCTTCCTAGCCTCCCCCACAAAGGAGTATTTTAATAGAAGGTTAATGGAGGGCACACAGAACAAAAAGAAAACCCTGTCATCGTTATTCCATGTTTTACTGTAATAGAGGTCAGCTCTCCCCGATTCTTCCTAGTATCCATCTTTAAAATGAATTATTTAGCCTATGAAAACAAAACTAGTTTATTTATGATGACAGAGAAGCTGTAAATGTGCTCCTGATCTGTGCATTGACTAATTAGATTAATTAAGCCAGCATGCATTTCAGAACAGGCAGGCAGGTGGCAAATAACATTTGAGATGATTTATACGATATATTCCATCAAACTTACAGTTGATAAATAATATCACATTCATTCCATTAAGATATGGAAGCAGAAAAAGAAAACAGTGCATTCTTGGCTCTGGGCTGTTACCAAAAGAGCAACTATTAAGGTTACTACATGGGCATTATTTACTCTGCTCAAAAGGGTAAAGGGGAAAACAAAGCCACAAGCCAAATCTCAAACTCAGGTTAGTCTCATCCGTTCCTCTCATTATGCAGAGGTAATTCTTTGCCATTGCAGTGGAATTGAATTTTAGGAATAGAGATGAGATTTGAATTTTAATTAAGCCATTGCTCCCTGCTACCACATTTGCTAGAAGCTTCCATACCATGGTGTTTTCTAATCAGCCTGATTTCAGTGGGTACTTCTTGTAAATGAGTGTGAAACTAGTTAATGCAAGATCTCTCTTTCTGAAGTCTTCCAACTTCAACATGTCTAAGAACCCTGGGAATGTTTGTTTGAATGCAGGTTCCTGAGTTCTTCTTCCAGGAAGTCTGGATGAAGCCCAGCAATGTGTATTTTTTAAATCAACACCTTTGATATTGATATTACCCTATACCAATAAATTCATACACCAAGAACTGAGGCCTGTGATTTGACCTTTGGTCTTCTAGGATTGTCATTTTCATTGACTATTATTAGACCCTCTTCTCTTAAAGTACTCCATGGTTCACCATGGTTTGGCTAAAGGATCTGCATTAGAATTTCTTTGGGGTCATGTTTAAGCATCAGATTCCTGGGCTTTAACACCTACTGAATCTGAATTTATAAGAGTAATACAGGACAATCTATATTTTCGCAAACAATACAGTTCATTCTGATGAATACTAAAAATTAAGAACTAGTGTCTTGGGTCAAGAACTGTTTGATGTAGGTGCAAAGCAGCAGGACCATCCCCCTGTGGTCATAGTTTTGCTTAGAAGACAAAGGTGCATGTCTCGCTCTGCCTAAGTCAGTGACTTCTCTAAGAATGATCTCAGATCTAGACAAACAGTGTGGAAATGGTCTGCTCCACAAGGTCACCTTTTGGTTTTCCAAAGCTTTTTAATTTCTACCCTATGGGTCTTTGAAAAATCCCTACCATCCTGTCGAGGGCTGCTCCCACATTGCCTTGAAGATGCTGGGAAGGAAGTGGAAAGTCCCTTGAGCTCCCACTGCTGGGATGTAATGGTGTGTTTGCAGGTGTCCTGGCAATGACTAATGGCAGAAATTGATAGGTAAGATGGGCCCAATGAAAACTTGACAATGTCCCCAACCCTGCAACAGATGATAATCCTTCCCACTGCAGCAGAATGGTATGCAAAATGGCAGAAGAGATATTTTGAAAATAGAGAGACAGACAGGTACATTAGCCAAGTAACCCAGGAAAGGGTCAGCCTCATTTTACAGAGCATATTAGCCCAAGCAAAGCCTCCTCCAAAGGCATGTGATAATGTCTTTATTTAAGCTTTGCACAATCAAGTAAACAGAGATAAAGAATTATCTGAAAACTGTAAGAAAGTTCTAATAATAAGATGATATCAGTTCTTTCCAGACTACGTTGGACAAGAACAAACTGGGTATAAAAGGAGAACTTTGAAATGTGGGAAGAGAGGTCTTTGTTCAAGACCAGAATGTACTAGCTAAAATTATCACTTGTTCTACAGTGAGAAGGAAATAGAAATTGATTTCAGAGCCTCTTTTACACTCTTCATAATTCTTGCAATAATTTTTTTTTTTGCTTGTTACTGAATCTTATTTTCTCCTTCCATAGTATAGACTCAGGTCATTCTCAATAAATTCTTTGGTTACCAAGTTCCCAAAGAAAGAACCTTCCAGATATCAATACATATTAGGTACCTTAGGGAAATCCTCTTGATGGATACAGAGAAGATTCTAGTTCTTAGAGCAGGCAAAACTTTGTAGGTACTGTTCCTCTGAAGCACCATTCTTGGTAGGTGAACTACATCTTTTCGTAGTTGAAGGAATCATATCACTCAACCTTGTAAAAACATATCTTAGCACATTTGAAATGCCCGACCTTATAAAGCATTTTTATTAAGACAGTCTTCATTAAGCTATAATTTCCAGATTATACACAGTTAACCAATTTTCCTTTATATAAAGAAGTTTCTGTTGGAATCAGTTACGAGCGGTCTGACCTTCTGTTGCCTTGTCAGTGACGTGCTCTACCTTGGACCTGTCCAACAGCTAAGAGGCAAATTGAATCAGAAACAAACCCATATAGTCAAGGGCACATGATTCAATCGCTAATCTCAATTAGTCCCTATCTCCTTATGACTCTATGTATGTTTCAGATTTTATTTTATACTCTGCCTACTTCTAAGAAGGTTCTTTAATGTCTATTAGTAAAAGACATGCAAAAGATAGGTTTATTAAAAATAAATAGAAAATGTCAACTATACCCATAGAAAGTGCATTGTTAATCCAAAGGGCATTCATGGTTAATATGATTGGATGTTAAATTTAGCTATAAACCTTCTCAAGCCAAAGCCAATGCCAACATAAACATAAGTTGTTTAACATTAATTGTTATTATTTAGAGAAAAAATCTACCAATTCTTCAAGGCATAAAACTGTTTTTAAATCAGCTTTATTGGTGTATTATTTGCATGCAATAAGTGTGCCTGTTAAAAGTGTACACTTTGACAAATGTGTGTAATCATGTATGTAACCACTACCACTCCCAAAGCTTGCCTCTGCCCCTTTACCATCAATCTCCTCCCCTAATTCTTGGCTCTAGAAAATGCTCTGCTTTCTGTCACTGTAGTTTTACATTTTATGTAATTTCATATAAATAGAACATACAACATAAACTCTTTTATGTCTGGTTTCTTTCCATGAATGTAATGCTTTCGAATATTATATGGGAGCGAATCACAGTTGCTCATCCATTCATTAGTTAATATACATCTTTTCCAATTTTTAGCTATTAGTAATAAAGCCTTATACGACATATGTATGGACATATGCTTTCATTTATCTTGGGTATCTAGAAGTTGCTCTGTATCCTTGCTATATGCTTGGGATTGTCAGATTTTTTTTAATTTCAGCTATTCTAGTGGGAGTATAGCAGTATCTATTTGTGGTTTTAATTTGAATTTTCCTAATGACTAATTATATTGAGCATCTTTTCATATGTTTGTATATCTTTGGCACAGTGTTCAAGTTTTTGCACACTTTTTATCAAGTTTCTGCCTCTTTATTTTAAAAGTGGAAAGATTTCTATATATTCTATAAGCTACACATATTCTAGATTCCAGTTCTTTATCAGATACATGTTTTGCAAGTGTTTTCCCCTAGTCTGTGGCTTGACTTTCCATTTCATTAACAGTGTCTTTGGAAGAATGAATAATTTGTATTTTGATAAAGTACAACTTGTCATTTTTTTCTTTTACAGTTCTTGCTTTTTGTGTCCTGAGAAAATTTATCTACTCCAAGGCACAAATATTTACTTCCTATGCATTTTCCAGAAATTTTATCATTTTAGCTTTTACATTTAGGTCTATGATCCATTTTGTGTAATTTTTTTGCATATGACATGAGATAAGGGTCAGGGTTTATTACTGCTATTGTTGCTTTATTCATCATTTGTGGAAAAGACTAGTCCTTTGTCACTGAATTACCTTGGCATCTTTGTCAAAAGTAAATTGGCCATTTCCAGACTCCATTTTGCTCTCTTGATCTACATGTCTATACCTAAGCCAACATCTTAATTACTGTAGTTTCATAAGTCTAGAATTCATATGGTGTAAGTCTTCTGATTTTGTTTTTCAAAACTGTTTACTTCAGATTTTTTGTGTTTTCATATGAATTTCAGAATCAGCTTGTAAATTTCTACAAAAAAAAGAGTCTGTAAAAACTACTCTTTCAATGGAAAAACACTTTCACACAGCCCATGTGTTATTGAAATAAAATGTTAACCTAATCTCTTTCCTTCCAGTCTCCCCCTTTTCCAGTCCACACCAGGCTGGCTACCAGATTAATCTTCTAAAAATGTCCCCTTCATAAAGGTGTTTTGGTGTTGAGAATATTTAAGTTCATTGTAAGAAATGGGATGAGAAAGAGCAAGAGCTCTCGAGCCATGTAAGACTGATTTCAGATGTTGCTTTCTTCTCTCCATGTCTCACTTTCCTTACTATACTTATTGTGAGAAATGAAATAAATACTGGCGTGAGGCACCTTGTACGTGGTCAGCATGTGTTAGTTTTCTCTGCTCTTTGACTCAGCAGTGCTGATGGATATAAAATTTCTTTTATTTCCCATTATTTTTATGGAAGCATAATTAACATACAATGTTACAGTAGTTGCAAGCGTACGACATATTGATTTGGCAATTCTATACTCAATGATCACCGCAGTAAGTGTAGTAACCATCTGTCACCATACATTATTATAAAATTATTGACTGTATTCCCTATGCTGTACTTTTCACCTCCATGACTTATTTGTTTTAGAACTGAAAAATTTGAACCTCTTAATCCCCTTCCCCTCTTTTGCCTACCCACCCACCTCCCCTCTGGCAATCATCAGTTTGTTTGACATAAAATTTCTTGAAAAACAAAAGATATGGAAACATACAGAGAAGGTCACACAGAAACGGAGATGACGCCTCGCATTCCCTGTACCGATGTAGACTTCCAGATCCCATAAGGCCATAGAGGTGCTAGTGATTATACCTCTGCATGGAGAGAGGCTTCCACTTGGCTCTGGCTCACCTTCGCCAGTGGGCTCATACACTTCTGCCCATTCCCTGCCATCATCTAACTGTTCTGGAAATGAACCCCATTCCCACTTGCCTCTCAGATGTAACTTCGGGATATGAGACAAACTCAACCGAGCCCTAAGCAGTCGCTAAGAGCCTGGTTGAATAAAGACAAGTTCTCAGATGTTGAATACCTTGGCAGACTCAGATGTTAGACATGCTTGAGGTCCAATGCTCTCTAGTCTAGTATCAACAACCCTTAGATAAGTGATCCCACTTCACTTCTTTGAACATTATGTCACCTGTGCCCTCAATATCGTCGTTGCTTCTGGGAGAATGTTTGCCATATCACACACTGCCTGTGACTTTGGTGTCCTTGCTACGCTGCCTCTGACCTGCTTTCCCTGCCTTTAAGGCTTATTCAAGCCTCTTCCATTAAATTTTCCTGACTAATTCCAGTCCACAGTGGTATTTTCAGCCCTGGTTTTCAATAGAATCTCTTGCATCAGTAGATCCCAGTCTGGTATGAGAGTCCATGTTTAAATGTAAAGGAAATTCAGATGGTGTCAAAATGAGATGTCAGAAAATGAGTAACATCAATAAATTCTAACTGAAATAGAACAAATTATCCAGCAAGCCATGAATGCTTCTAAGTGTCTCAGGGCAAAGAAAAAAAAGTGGGTAGAGTAGAAATAACATGTGGGTTCAGGTCGAGATTGACAAAAATGTCCTAACTTGGGATCCATAGATCTTCTGATTAAGAACAATGATTCAAAGTTCAGATGAAGATCCAGTGAGGGACCTAATTACATGTAGTTACTTACAGAGCACTCTAAGGGATGCACAGGAAGTTGGGATTGGTGTTTTCTTTTTAAAAAATTTTTTAACACATTTATTTTTGAGAGACAGAGCATGAGTAAGGAAGGGCAGAGAGAGAGGTAGACACAGAATCTATAGCAGGCTCAAGGCTCTGAGCATCCTGATGCGGTGCTTGAATTCATGAGTTGTGAGATTGTGACCTGATCCAAAGTCAGCTGCTTAACTAAGCCACACAGGAACCCCTGGAATTGGTGTTTTCATGTTAGTTTTGCCAGAGGCCAATTCTGCTTTCCTCCAGTAGACACCTTTCATCTGTACATGGTTTTTACTACAAAGGTAGAGAAAGCAATCTCTAGCCAATTGAGGATTTTAAGAGGGCCAACAGAACTTCGTGCAGCAAAGGCAGAGTTGATACCTAGTATGGAGGGGGTATTCCATGAAGGCTGTTTTTGCTTTTCTGTACATTTCTGATGTTCCTGGCTTGGAAGAGAGCTTAGAACCCTGCAATGTCCAAACTGGATATGAGAAGACGTTTTTGAGTCAGCACCCAATGGGGGAAAGATATCAAAGAGGGGTCCAGAATAATGAAGGTAAATGTAATCTGTATCTATATTTGTTTTAATTTAATGGCTAACTGTGAGCTAATTCAGTGAAATCATTTTACAATGATGTTCCTGCTTTTTCTGAAGAGTAGACTTGAATTCAACTTTGATGACAAATTGCTCCATATTTTAAGAAAACTATCTTAATAAGCCCTTTTGATTATTTCAAGCGAAGGCTCAGAAAGGAGTCAAATGGCCCTCTCAAAATGGAGGCAGGTACATGAGCTGAGCCACAGGCAAAATTATCCCATAGTTGTCCTCATGAAAGGTCTTGGTTTGTGGATTCTAGTTACACAATAGCCAGTAAAATCTTATTTTTCCCCCATATTATTCCCTTCTGTTTTCTCTCCGTTTCAGATTATCCTTATTAGGCTAAAAGGAGACCATGATAGAACTAAGGAAATCTGAATAAAGTATGGACTTTAGCTAATGATCTGTATCGGTTCATTAATTATATAAACACACCATATAGCTGCAACAATTTTTCTGTAAATTTAAAACTGTTCTAAAAATTATTTTAAAAAAGGAAGAGTGTTTTCTGAACACTAGACACATCTGGGCCACCAAAGTTACACAAACTTTTCCAATTTCTCAGTTTTTCTTAGCTCCAGTTATGTTTACCTTCGCATGTTTGAAGACAAATAGAAGCAGTGGGATGAAGAATTATCACTGTGCACTGCCCTGCAGGAATGCTGCTTGGTGGGAAGAATGTGGTGGAACAGCATGGTTCCTGCCAGACGGCAGCACATAATTTATGACAATTTCCTTATTTATTTTTTAAAGCAACCAACTTGCTTATAAAAGAGCCCAAAATTATATAGCTTCTCTCCCCTATTTGCTTATTAACTCCTTGAAGGTATAAGCCATAGCTTCTCATTCTTTTATGCAGCACACAGTGCCTTGTACTCAATAAATAGCTGTGGTTTGAATGAACACTATAAATAGAGACATTGATGAACATTGGGTAGTCTCCACATCTAATATTATATATATATATATATATTAGTCAATTTAGATTCTCATCAATTAAATATAACAAAAGCTGTTATATCCTTTAAAAATTAAATGCTATTGAAATTACTAAGGCAATTAAATCTACATCATGAATTCATCATATGAAAGAGCTTCTCTACCCAGAAGAAAATAGAAGGTTTTCAGTTCAGCAAGCAAAAACCGTATTTTGAAAGATTAATTTCCATCTTTTTGACATCCTTGTCACTCAAAGCCAGAAAACTTGATTTAGGGGTTTCAAACTCTGTCACTTAGAACAAATCTCAAGCTGTGGATGTCTATGCAAAATTTCAGTGGAAATGTTTTCCTGGCCAAGTTATTGTGGCCTGCAAAATAGAATTTGTAGCAGGCTCTTACAAGTTCTAAATGTAGAAGATTGAATATTGACGTAATGTCAGAAGAGTTCCATAATTAAAGATATTTCTTTATAGTATCTCCCTTCATCCATTCATTAACTCAACAAATATTTATTAAGCACCATGTATATGCCAGGTATTGCATTAGCAAGGCTTTTCTGAATCCAATCACATTATCTGAATGAATGAATGAGCAAATGAATGAATGAATGAATGAATTAGAAGATACCTCCCAAAGCCACATTACTACTTTGATAGGGTATGTGTGAAGGGAAAAATGGAAAAGCACAAAATGCTCACTTTGAAAGGCTTCCCTTCACATTCTCTACTCTTTCCAGATTTCAAACCAGAAAGGGAGCCATGCTATCATCAACCGAGCTCTTCCTTACTCTCCTTCTTGCTTGCGGTCTCCTCTTTTGGGGAACATATGTCTGTGCTTTTTATTGTTGTTACTGTTGCTGATGTTTGTTTAAACTTCTATTATGAAGAGTCTAGAATACACAAAAACTAAACAAGATAGTATTATAAACCCTCATGTACCCCTCACACATCCTCAAAAATACATCAACTCATGGCCAGTCCAACCCTACCCACATCATCACCCACTCCCCCATTCTAATATTATTTTGAAGTAAATCCACGGCATCATGTATTTTCAGTTATATTCTGGACTTAATGACAAACAGACTAAATGGAAAAACCACAAATTTCTGAGGGAAGGAAAGATATGAAAAACAGGTTTGTTTTTTCTTTTTAACTTACATTAGGACAAAGCTCAAGAAGTGAAGGGGACTCAGGTGAATACATTCCTAGGAATGGAAATAGCTGGGGACCCAAAATGTGTCTCAATGTCTTGTCTTGCTCTTGTTCTTTCCACTTTGTATCCCCATAATTCTCTCGTATGGGTTTAGCCCACCCTCATACATATTGACTCTGTCCCTACAGGGGAATCCAAAGCTGCAGAAGCCATCTCTGAACTTAATGATACTGAGTCCATGATCCTCGAGGAAAGAGTCATCCCCACCAGCTTTAATCTGAAATATCCTGGAGAACATTCTGATTGCTGTAGTTTAAGCCATGGACCAATCACTGAGGATAGCGGAATGGGATACTCTGATTGATGCAACTTTGACCACGCCCATCCCTTCTCCTCTGGGATTAACTGTGCGGCAAGGGGAAGGGCATGGTATAGAAGAAAGCAAGAAGACACAATGACTACTACAGTCATTATAGGAAGGACAGGGATCTGATCTAGACTGTGCGAGGGGTATCATGATTTTTTATATAAACCACTAGTCCTAAAAGATAAGTGCATTTTTTAATGAAAGAAGGGAAACAGAAATTGGGCGTTTTGCTCAATCTTTGGCTCTTCCAGTATACCTCTATTTCTATTATTACTCTTGTTATTCCTCAGTTATATGCTTTCAAGTACATGATGGGCTTGCATTAAGTATAGAAGACATTTCAAGAGAGACAGATACGACAAGTGATTTCAATCACCATGAACCTTAGATACATAAGACAATGTGAAGCTATATGACCTTGAGCAATTTTCTTAATTTTTCTGTGCCTCAGTTTCCTGGTGTGTAAAATCATGATAATCCTCTCCAATTTGACTGTAGGAATTGAGAAACAGAATATATGTAAAGTGCCTCCCATGCTTCCTGGCTTGCAGTATGAAATTAGTAAATGGTTGCAATTATTAGCATTATTATTATAGCCCAGTGCTCTAAGTGACTACAAATAGATGATTATCAAGTCCAGAAGGAAGCTGGGGTCACCAGCTATGATGAATTGCTGTGATCGCGAAATGAAAACACCTGCCTTTATTATCTCTTCAAAGCTAAAATCCCAAAATTATAAAGGTGTTTGTTATTTTCTTGTATCAACTGAATGTCCTTTCCTCCAAACCCAGGAATTTACTGAAAGCTAAACTGAGGAAGATGATGAGGTTACTAAAAAGGGGGAACATTGAAGAGCACCCAAAACTCACTGCCCAAGAAAGTGAAAGTGAGTGGTTGTCAAATTAGAGTAGATAGCATTCCTACCTCTGGTGCTTGCTTGAAAGGGAAGCCAATAAAATTGCCTTAAAGAGGAAAATGCCCCAATGAATGATTCTAGCCTTCTAAACCTAACATCTAATGATTTAACAACAGTGTCTCTTTGCTGAAGAACAGGCAACAGCTATGGCTCTTTTGGCTGGAGAAAATTGGCAGTACAAGTGGAGAGATGATTCTAGATAAATACCACTGTAGGAATAGATCCAGTCCTCCAGATCAAATTGTCTGCCTCAATTTGCAGCTTGCCAAACATGTTTCTGATTTGGAAGGATACAACTCACTTTAGAAGGAAATTGCATAAGAATGGCTCAGAGAAATTTAAACCAATAGAATGCAGAAATTGTATACAGCCCCACTGTGATATTTCTGGAACCAGAAAATCCAGGAGGGCCCAGGAAGATACAGATAGCCTGAAGAGGTATTTGAGTCTTCTTTCCTGGCTTCAAGGCATCATGTTGTTCCATAGAGATAAGTTTGTATCATCTCTGGTCTCACTCAGATTAAGTTATGAAAATTTGGGGTGTCTGGGTTCACTCCATTGGTTGAGTGTCCTACTCTTGATTTCGGCTCAGGTCATGATCTCACAGTGTCGTGAGATAGAGCCCTGTGTTGGGTTCTGTGCTGACTGCATGAAACCTGCTTGGAAGTCTCTCTCCCTCCTCCACTCACACAGTTTCTTTCTCTCTAAAAATAAATAAATAAACTTTTTAAAAAAGTTATGAAAATTTACTCAACAACCTGAACCATATGAAAATGGAAAATCTGATAGGAGCTGTCAAATCAAGCAGAACATTTTGTGTTCATTGCTCCTAATTACCTGCTCCTCTTGTTGTTACCTAGAGAATGTAGTAGACAGTGCAAAGGGTCTGCAATGAAAAGCCCCTCAGAGGCTCTGAGAAGCCACAGTCACATTTTTAGCAAAGAAGCACCCTCAGTTTTTAAATGCCCAGTGCTGAAACTGCCCAAAAAACATCCTAAGAGCAAATCCACCAGCACTTAGCAGCAAGAATTACATTTCATTAAAAATTATGTCTCCAGGGAAATAGTGAATGGAGACTGGAAGCTTGGATGAAAAACATGCATATGATCAAGGAGTCAAATTCTAAATAGCCTTCAGAATTATCAGAAGCAGGCATTTTTCAGCACTTGTCAGTATGACCTGCCAAAATCTGAAATAAATCTCCATTTCCGACACCAGAGAGAAAGGCTAAGATCGAGAATTGGAGAGAGAACAATAATCAAAAGTAGGAACTCTTATTTTGCATCTAATGTCTTAGATTTGTCCTGAGCTTTTAGAAGAACTAGGTCCTATTTATTTATTCATTCAGGGATACCTGGGTGGCTCCATAAGTTAAGTGACTGACTTTTGATTTTGGATCAGGTCATGAGCTCATGGTTTACAAGATCAAGCCCCACATAGGGCTCTGTGCTGAGAGTGAGGAGCCTGCTTGGGATTCTCTCTCTCTCTCTCTCTCTCTCTCCCCTCACCTGTTCTCTCTCTCTCTCTCAAAATAAATAAATAAACTTAAAATAGATAATTTACTTATTCATTCAAAAGGGGTGCCTGGCTGACTCAGTCAGTTAAGTGTCCTACTTCGGCTCAGGTCAGTGTCTCATGGTTTGTGAGCTTGAGCCCCACATTGGGCTCTGTGCTGACAGCTTAGAGCCTGGAGTCTGCTCTGTATTCTGTGTGTGTGTGTGTGTGTCTCTCTCTCTCTCTCTGTGCTTCCCCGCTCATGCTTTGTTACTTTCTCAACGATAAATAAATGTTAAAAAAAATTTTTTAAATATTCTCACTCACTACCTCTTTGAAGTCCTCAGTAATGATCAGACTGGAAGAATTATTCAAGTTGCACCAAATCTGAGATTCTAAAGGGAGTAAGTTCCTTTAGGACTCAATGGGGTTGAGCAGGTAGGTCTTGATTCCATGCAGTGTTTCTCATAGGATGAGAAACTTCAGTACAATGCAGTACTAAGCCTCAATGTGGGAGGGAGAGATCAGGATCAGCCCATGGTCTTTGCTTACTTTGACCTAATCTCTCACCTCTCTGGTCATTCTCAGCCCTTTCTCTCCTATCTCTCCTTGATACCAGCCAGACTCATTATCTCCAAGCTGAGCCTTAGCAGAGATTTAACTGTGTCCACACTGGGTGGCCAGACAATGTAGCTTGCCTTCAAGTTTTCCCTGAGAGAGGCAGTAACCCCTTCTGGGATACCGGGGAAAACTGCTCTGTGCCACCCTATCCTGGTTAATGATAGCCCTGGAAACTGAAATGCCTGCATTTCAAATCCATGTTGGCCCATGGCCCACTGAGCAGTCAAGTGCTAAACATGGCTAAATGATACCAGATTAGCTACAAATTGTCCAGGCCAAACATGCACTTTTATAGCTCTTTTATTCAATAATGACATCACTAACAATTACTTTAAAATTTTTATTATGGAAAATGTCAAACATATATAAAAGTAGAAAGGGATAATGAACTCCCGTGCACCCATCAGACAGCTTCACAATTACTTTTTAAGTTTATGACGGTAAAAATAGTTGCATAACTAGCAAATCATTTCAATACTGCACAATTACATTTTGACTAAAGCCATATTTGCACTTCAGTGTTGAGAGCCCTGCCTTTCAAGATCATACCCTGCCTTGCTCAGTTATTATAGGCCATTCCTCCTGGCAGACTTAGTCTGAACGGTTTAAGCAAATCTATCCGAGATATTATGTGTTTGCTCCCTTTCGTAAAAATAGAAGGCAATTGGAAAGGTCACAAAAATATTCATTCATCAGGTCGGTCCACGTGGCTCTCCTTTTTGTCTCTGATAGCAATTTGGCAGGAGAGTGTGTTTACTGCCTCTGATCTCAACCATAAAAAGGCCAGGAAGGTAACACACACCATGCAAATTCCCTTAATAATTAATTACACGGCCCATCCATAAGTTTATCTACACATTTTCTGAAGCCATTTCTATTTCTAGCCTGTGCCAGTTCCGAAAGAGCCCAGTAGAGACCGTGGAGATATCAAACCTGAATCAGAAGGTGGTGGGACAGGTAATAAGTTACACGGGCACAGATTTTACTCCATGAGATACAAATGACATCCGAAGCCAAGTAGTTGAATCAGCAGGTGAACTAGTACAATTTTTCCTTGTACTAACGAGCCTATCACCTAAACCAAGACATCTTCACATGATCAAGGTAAAATTGGACATGTCTGCTGTGCAGCATTGCCTTTTAAGGTTAAAACAGAATTCTGAAGATGATGACTCTCCATCCGCAAACAAGCTCATTCGTGTTACCAACAAACAAAATCTCTAACTCCTCCACCAAAGTTGATCTGTGTCTTTTGCCCTTGTTTTTCTTGATGCATCATGTACTCATTTTTAGTAGGACTGGGATAAGGGAAGAAAATCTGAGTCCCAAAAACAAAAACTCAGAGGGTGCACCATACTGACAATGAGTTCTGAGGGGCGTCAGGTATGAAGGACAAATGTGCATTCTGTGCAATGACATTGTGTGTTAACTTGAATTATGTTACTTAGAAAAGTATACTATCAGAGTCTAATAAAGTGTCTCTTTAGCGGACAAATTTTATATACTACAAATTTATCCAAAGCAAAAATTCATTCGCTGTAACCTGAGTCTGTGCTCTTGCCATTACAGGTATTGTTTTGGGGGTGACATCAAAATAACTGTCATCGTCATCAGGCTTAGTCTTGAGTCGTGTGCGTTTGAATGAATATGAAAGCATGCCTTGAACCAAATGCAAAGTTCTGTATTACTAACAGATGCTCTTCCTTGAACAGCACTTGGTTTTTAACTGTCTCACGGAATTTCCCCTCTGGAAGCCTCTGGCATTTCCTTAGCAGCAGGAGAAACAAGGATTGTCCTTTCAGGAGCTAACTGAATGGTACGCTCAGTTTAGGCAGAAGACAAAAACCCAAGTATAGGGAGATCAGTGTTGCAGTTTAATCAAGGAAATGTGACTCAGTTGTGGTCAAGCGCTTCTCTAAGACAAAAAGACTCTATGTCCTCAGGGAAAAAGAACTGAAAGGCTGTGTCCCTTTGTCCACCTGAGGACACTCACTGTGACCTGTATAATCATCTGATGGCAGTACACTGTAACACGGCCTCTCTCTTGTCATGGGAGGGAGCTTTGCATGCTGCTGTTTCCTCGGCTTGGAATGTTCCCACCTCCAAAGCATCCCTCCTCATCCCATACTTTTCAGCCCTTCCCCAGGAAGCCAGCCCTCCTGGCCATGTTGCTTTATCTAGGCATGCATAGCACCCAGATTATAGACCATTTTACGTTGCCCATAAATTTCTTATAAATGCTTCCCGTGTACACTGTGTCTGTGTGTCTTGATCTCTATCTTGAGGGTGTTTAATTCATAATTGAAGGACCTTAATCTAAAATACACACTCAAAAAAATAAAATAAAATAAAATACACACTCAAGGGATGGTTAGTTAGCATTTTAGAGAGCTCTAAAAACAACAACAACAACAAAATCTATATTAAAGGACCTTAATCTAAAATACACACTCAAAAAAATAAAATAAAATAAAATACACACTCAAGGGATGGTTAGTTAGCATTTAAAGCTCTAAAAACAACAACAACAACAAAATCTATACTCCACGTACAGCTACACAAAGACTTCAACTATCCCTTAATTCACTAGATGGTTTAACACTCTGCAAATTGCATCTTTAAAAATAATTTTCAGGGGCGCCTGGGTGGCTCAGTTGGTTGAGCGTTCTGACTTCCACTCAGGTCATGATCTCACAGTTCATGAGTTCCAGCCCCACATTGGGCTCTGTGCCGACAGGTCAGAGCCCAGAGCCTGCTTCTGATTCTGTGTATCCTTTTCTCTCTGCCCCTCCCCTGCTCATGATCTGTCTCTCAAAAATAAATAAATGTTAAAACATAAATAAATAAAAAATAGTGTTCATTGGCTCAATGACTGACATTTCAAAAATGTGAGTTGGCTAGAAATCTGTGCACCCTCTCTTGCCTCTGCAAGAAAAGGGTAAAGAACTGAGCGAGTGCAGTAGCGTAAACCCTTCAGAAGGCTACCCTAGATTTAAGAGGCCATCTGGGTCTGGGTTCAACAGAGTGGCGATACCTGAATCTTGCTGCTAGAATGTTGTCACATTAATTTGAAGCGAAGTTTTAATTTTTTAAAAAATTTTTAAAAATTTATTTCTAAGAGAGAGAGAGTGTGAGCAGGGGAGGGTCAGAGAGAGACTGAGCTACAGAATCTGAAACAGGCTCCAGGCTCTGAGCTGGCTGTCAGCACAGAGCCCGAAGCGTGGCTTGAACCCATGAACTGTGAGATCATGACCTGAGCCAAAGTCAGACACCCAACTGACTGAGCCACCCAAGCACCTCAGTTTTAACTTTTTTTTTTTAAAGTTTTATTTATTTATGTTAGAGAGAGAGAGAGAGAGGAGAGAGAATCTCAGGTAGACTGCACTGTCAGCTCAGAGCTCGATGCAGGGCTTAAACTCACAAAGCCATGAGATTAGGACCTGAGCCGAAATCAAGAGTCGAATGCTCAATGGACTGAGCCACCCTGGCGTCCCCAAAGGTTTAAATTAGGCTGCTCGGCATGCCATCTGGGGACAGCATCATCAGCCCTACTGGAGAGCTAGCTGGAAACCCAGATTTGCAGACTCTAGGCCTTCTGCATCTCCACAAAACTTTACAAAGTTTGTAAAAATGCTTTAATTTTGTCCTCTTTGGATGCCAGCTTACTGATGTGGCAGAATTCTGTCTGGGACTTACTATCACTGTAACTGACACCTGGCTGTGGGGCCATTGAGTCGGGAAAAACTGCAGATCCAGCCAGAGTTAATTTTCAGAGCCTACCTTGATCTGCTGTAAGATAACCGTATCATTGCCAACTATCAAGTGGGCTTGGGCCAGTTTGTAACTCTTTCCTTTTCCAGTCTGCCATAGTTTATAACCTTACATTCACCATGTGATTATTTAGTTAATGTGTGTCTCCTTTATTATATAATGCATCCTCCAAGAGTGCAGAAACAGGTTTTAGGTTTTTTTTTTACCTCCACAGGTCGAGTGTCCAGCACTGCTACTATTAGATATTCAATAAATATTTGTTGAATGATCATTGTTGTGAAGGAAGGGAACGTTTATGATTTTCTGAGCAGGCAGAGAAAATACATTTAAGTTTTATGGGCTTTCGAACTTTGAACAGACTCTTGGGTGCTGAATGAATAACTTCCATTGTGACTTGCCCCCTGAAACCCAAACAAATATTTCCCAAGCTCATATCTTGTGCACTTCTAGTGCCACTGTAGCGAAGTTCAGGGAGTGGAGGGCCATTTATAAAAGGTTTTTCCTTTTCTTTTCTCTATTTTTCTTTTGCTTATCTTTATTTGGTTGAAGCTCGCTAACCAGGTATATAGAATTTTAAGTCATGGAATGCATAACCACAGTGTTAAAAGGAACGTTGAAAAATTATTTCATGACTTCAGTACATTGTTTGGGGCTCGACGTGGCAGACAGCCATCTTCCCAGAGGGAGGAAAACCAGCCAGTGGTGACACACATATGCCTTCTCTCGACTCCAGTCTTGTGAAATAGAAAATCTTATCAGAAATACGTAATCAATTTAAGCTTATTTTATGCAAATTATACCCTATTAAGGAAGCTTGTGAACAAAATCTCTGAAAACAAGATTCTGCAGGCTTTTTTGCACTGCTGTGATAGACAGTACTAAATGTCAACAGACTTGCATGTTTAAAATATTTAATGATGGGGAGAAAGTATAAAATTAATTATCTTGGTGAGAAAAAAAACTGTCAGACAGATAATTTATTGAAAACTATTTTAGAAAATTATTACGTAAAACATTGCTAAGTAAGGACAACCGATCTATCTAATAATAGGAATTAGAACATCACCAAAATGGTGCCAAATTCAGATTTATGTTGAGCTACAATCCCAACAATAGATGAAATAAATTGTACCTATAATGCACGATTGGTTGTTCATGGCAGTCTCAAGTCATAAGAATGGCGTTTTGGCCCATATTTGCAAGTTGTAATATCTTATATGAGTGTTGTTTGAGGGAAGTGAAATGCTTTTAATGCTCTAACTGCTTGCAAAGGATATTTTTCAAGAGTGTGTTGTGGTTCAAATGGTGTGATGGTTAATTTTATGTGTTAACTTGATTGGGCCACAGGGCGTCCAGACATTTGTATATATATTAATCTGGGTGTGTCAGGGTGCCTGGGTGACTCGGTTGGTTAAGAGTCAGACTTTGACTCATGTCATGATCTTATGGTTTGTGAGTCTGAGCCCTGCATCAGGCTCTCTGCTATCAGTGCAGAGCCTGCTTCGGATTCACTGTCCGACTCTGTCTCTGCCTCTCCCCAGCTTGTCCCCCTACCTCAAAATAAATAAACATAAAATATATATATATATATTATGGGTGTGTCTATGAGGCTGTTTCTGGGTGAGATTAACACTTGAGTTGGTAGACTGAGCAAAGCAGACGGTCCTCTCCGGTGTGGATGGGCATCACCCAGTCAGGTGAGGACTCGAATGGAAAGAAAAGACTGAGTAAGAGGGAATTTTGTCTGCCTGAATAATTGAGCTGGAACTTCGATCTTCTCCCATGCTTTCAAGTAACTGTAACTTACAGCAACAGCTCTCAAAGTTCTCAGGCCTTTGGACCCAGACTGGAACATCAGCATAGGCTCTCCTGTATCTCCAGTGTGAGGGATGCAGATCTCAGTGCTTTTCATCTTCTATAATCATGTGAGCTAATTCCTTCTCCTACTTCTCCAGCTCCCTGCCTTTCTCCTCCTCTGTGTGTACATGTGTGTTTGTTTCTGTGTGTGTGAACACATATATGTATAAAATCTCTCTGTAGATAAATAGATATAATCAAAATCTTGCCAATTTATATATATATATCCTATATATCTTTCTGTCTACATATGGTTTAGCCTGAGATGACTATTCCACAGGGCTACCTTCATCATTATTCTACTTTGAGGATCAGAAGCTTCTAACTATTTTCAAAACCACATGCATAAGAAAAGAACTATGCAGGCAAGAAATCCGTACACTCCAATCATATGTGGATGGAGCAACTGAAATGGTTAAGTAAGTAATACGGTATTATTAAAACATAACATTTTTCTTAGACTTTCAACTTCACGTAGGGAACTTACCATTTGAAAAGTATGAAGCTATAATATTTTATTGCTTAAGAGATATTTATGCACATAGACTCCTGAAATGGAAAGGCACACGGTTTATCACGCTGCTCCTATAACTCAAAATTGTTCAATAGTTCAGTATTTTTAGAATGAATTAAGACCACACATAGGCAATTCCAGCCCCAAAGCTTGTGGTTTCAATAAGGAATGAGGAGAATAACACAGTGGCGATGGAAATGCTTTGCTCAGCGCTAGGCATGTGCTCTTAGGATGTGTAGCATGGAGGTGTGACTTACCCAGAGGATGGGGGAAGGAAGCAAAGGGAAAAGATGGGGAGCAGAAAAGAGGCTTCAGCTTCCCAGAGTCCAGGGCTTTCTCTCCACAGAGTGAAGGTGATCCACAGCACAGGTAACTTCCCAGGACCCTAGGGTGGAATAGACCACCTTTGTCCTGGTTTCCTAAACTTGACCTTTCTGAGCTTGCAAATGCCACAACCAAAGAGAATAGACCCCAGTCCTTTTCCCAGACTTGGCTGCCCAAATAGGAGGAAATGATTTAGTTACTCTACTAAACCATTCTTTGTTTATTTACATATAGATCTTCCCAACCACACAGACTGAAGAACTGGAAAGGAAGCTGGTCTCACACCTTTGCTCCTTCCTTATTTCCATTCTTTTCTTCCCAGAGCAGAACCCTTGCTCTTTGGGGCTGTTGCAAATATGAACTTCAGAAACTGTAGATAGAACCTCCTCCACTTTGTGACATAAATTACTTCCAGGACAGCAGAATAACCATAGAGAAAGAAAATCTAGGTTCTAACCTTATCCATTTGACTTATACAATTCATTGGGTAAATACTGGTATAATACTTTCCATGTGCCAGACATTGGTATGGAGGCTGACAAGGAGATCAGAGTAGAGAAAGCCCACATAAATTACAACACTATGAGATGTTTGCAGAAACACACTAGATCACAGGTGTTAAATAGGAAGAAAGAAGTCATTTCTGCTTGAGTCAAGAGGAAAGTCTTTGTTGAAGAAGATACCATTGAGTGGGATGCTAGCAATACTCTCTCCAGGCCATGCCCTGTCACCTGAAGCTTCCATTTGTTCTGTGAGCCTTACCTCGCATGCTCTTCCTGGTATCTTTTTCCTCCACAGTCTTCCAGTCCTGATTCCTTTTCCTTTTTTGCTTTTCTCTCATACTTTGTCTTTCTTTTCAAAGGCTTGAGTCAACAATAATTATGCTACCATATCTAAGTTTATAACTGTATGCCTTTTCTTAAATATGATCCTATTTAATCACATACACACAAGCATATAATTTCACACACACAAAAAAACCCAAAATGCAATCAAAGTGTGTAAATACAAACAAACTTTGTATTTTTCCCCTATTTTAAAGCAGTTTATTGCCCCCATTTTTTTTGCTTGGTGCTCTCATTCTTTTAGGAATTTGCCCCAACTGTACAGGTAATTTTTATTTCTCTGCAGTCCCACCTATCTTTCTCATAATCATATCATGTATAATATTCCATGATGTACATCCATGATGATTTTGTCAATCACTCCCATAAAAATAAGAATGTCATCCCCAGACTTTTGCTACCATAAATGCCAATATACATGTGTTACTTCTCTGGTATGGATTTCCAGGAATGAGTTTGTTAGGTGAATACACACACACACACTATTATAATAGATATTTCCAGGCAGGTGGTTTTCAAAACAATATTTTAATTCACACCACAAATGTGTGAGAAAATACTCTTTCTGTGTCCCTATCGGTAACACATGTTTATAATTTTTTCAATCTTTAGGAATTGCTTTCTTCTCTCTTTTTTTTTTTTTACTGTATTTAAATTTTGGATATGTAAAACATTATTACATGATTCCAAAGACAAAACCATATAACTTATTTCATTCAAAGAAGCCACATTTCCATCACTGTCTTCATCATGCTGCTTCCAACATATTGCTTTCTTCTCTTACGGCTGGTAATTTTTAATCATTGTTAGTTAATTCTCTAGTAATTCTTTTCAAATATACTTATTTACATTTGACTTTAACTCCTTTTCTTACACAAAAGATAGCATGTCATATGTTTTTTTTTTTCTGTACTTAGCTCTTTTCCCTTAAAAACATTTCCTGGTTCACAAGCCACATGAGTCTGTAAAGACCTACACTATTCTTTTTATTTTATATATATAGTTCCACAATATTACACTGTATAAGTGTATCATAGTATATTCAACCGATCTCCAATTGAGGAACATTGGGGTTGATTTCAATCTTTTGCTACTATAAACAATGCCAGAGTGAATCATCTTGAGTATAAGTCATTTCATATTTTTTCCACTATATTTTTAGGCTAGACTCCTAGAAATGAGGTTGCTAAGAAAGGATACACACATATATGTAATTTTTCTAGATAATGCTAAATGCCCCTGCATATGGGTTGCATGACACTGCATTTCCCCAAAATGTATGAGTTATTATTTGCCCCATTACCTCACCAAAATTCTCCATTTCTACACTTTAAACTTTTATCAAATTGACCCATATGAAATGGCAATATTATTTAATATGTACTTCTCTTATTTACAGTGACATTAATGATTTTTCATACGTATAAGGGCCATTTACAATGATTTTATCTGTGAATTGCTTGTTCATATATATTTCCAATTTTTCTATTGGGTTATTAATCTATTCCCCCCTTAATTTTAGTATCTATTTATATTTTAGTGATAATAGCCCTTTGTGTAAATTGCAATTTATTTACTTATTTTTTTACTTTGCTTATGGTGATTTTAATCATGTCTAGTTTTTTAATTATTCTTTTTATGAAATTGAACCTAATTATTATAATTGTTTATTGACTTAAAGTTGCAGTTGGTAGCTATCCCTACTTCCTGTTTCTTAAGGGTCCGTCTGTACTTGCTTCAGGAGTCATATGCTTTAGATTTCTACATTCAGGTCCCTGATGAAGTTCGAGTTTATCCTGGTATATGGAGAGAGCTACAGGTCTAATTGTATCTTTTCCAAATGTTTCAACACCATTCATTTAAAAGTCCAACTTTTCCCTAAAGATACTAAACACCACTTTTGTCATCTCCCAATTTCCACGTGCATTGGGGTCAATTTTTTATCATAATCTGTCTATTCATGCATTGATGTCATACTCACATAGAGGGTTTCTCACATGTCAGGCCGTCTGGCACAGCATGTCACCATCCCCAACTCTGATACTTGATTTTTCAAGGTTTTTTGTTAGTTTGTTTTGCCTATCTTTGCTTGCTTATTTTTCTAGGAAAATTCAAAATTTGGGTAGCTGCATAAAAAAAGTCTTAGTATTTTTACTGGGGTTGTGTTAAATCTATAAAATAATTTAGGAACAATTAATATCTTTATGATACTGAGTTTTCTTATCTAACATTGTAAGTTTTTCCACTTATTCAAATCTAAATTGGGGTATTTCAGGGATAGTTAAAATTTTCCTCACTTAACAATTTTACATTTCTTGTTAAGTTTATAAGTAAGTATCTCATTTTCTTTGCTGTAATTTTATTGGAGGCTTCTCTTCCATTACATCATCTAACCTTTATATACGCAAAGCTGTATTGATTTCTAGGTATTCATTTGATATCCTGCTTTTTTACTACGTTCTTTTAAATTTTTTTATATTTCATTTATTTCTGAGAGAGAGAGTGAGCAAGCAGGGGAGGGTCAGAGAGAGAGGGAGACACAGAATCTGAAACAGGTTCCAGGCTCTGAGCTGGCTGTCAGCACAGAGCCCGACACGGGGCTCGAACCCACGAACCGTGAGATCATGACCTGAGCTGAAGTCAGACGCTTAGCTGACTGAGCCACCCAGGCTCCCCTTTACTACGTTCTTTTGTCTGTAATAGTTTTTCCATTTTTCTGAGGTTTCCAGGTATTCAATTTCAAAAGTTTGCCTCATTCTTTCTAATTCTGGTACATCTAAATTTCTTCTCATCTAATTTTTTGGGCTCATAATAAAACCAAGTTAAATTATATTTGCTACCTTGGGCATCCCGATCTTGTTCCTCCCTTTAGCAGCAATGCCCCTGCTGTCTTCCCATTAAGAAACAGTTTTCTGAGATTATACACATGTATATGTAATTATACTATAGAAGTATCTATGATTCTTATTCTATTGATTGGTTTTATCAAGAAAAGGTATTAAATTATGTGATATGCCTTTTAGCCACCTACAGAGACAATCCTGATTTTTTCTTTGATGTGGGAATACAAATTGTTTAGAGTTTTAATAGTATATTTCTATATTATTTATAGATTTTCTAATATTGAAGCATTCTTACCTTTTTGGAATAAACTCAAATATTATTTTTAATGTGTTGTGGTCATCTATTTACTCATGGTTTTAAAAGAATTTTGCCTTAACACCCATATGTGAGTTTAATTTATCATTTTCTTTTTGGATAATCTGTATCAAATCTTGATGTGTGTGTGTGTGTGTGTGTGTGTGTGTCTTTAAAAGAACTTAGAAGTTGTCCTTTTTTCTATATATTCAACAATATATTATTTTACTTAATTTTGATTTAAATCCAAGTTAGTTAGGATATAGTGTAATAATGGTTTCAGGAATAGGATTTAGTGATTCATCACTCACATATAACACCCAGTGCTCATCCTAACAAGTGCCCCTCTTAATGCCAATCACCCATTTAGCCCATTGCCCCCACCCAACACCCTTTCAGCAACCCTCAGATCGTTCTCTGTATTTCAGAGTCTTGTAGAGTTTGCCTCCCTCTCTGTTTTTATCTTATATTTCCTTCCCTTTCCCTATGTTCAGCTGTTGTGTTTCTTAAATTCCACATAGGAGTGAAATCATATGATATTTGTCTTTCTCTGACTGACTTATTTTGCTTAGCATAAGACATTCTAGTTCCATCCACATTGTTGCAAATGGCAAGATTTCATTCTTTTTCAACACCATCTTAAGTAGCACAGAGATGACCTCTTTGATAAAGATTTGGTAGAATATTCCTGGGGCTGATGCTTCTTTTTTTTTTTAATGATGGAAATCTTTTATAGCATTGCACTTCCTTTTTTTTTTTTTTTTTGCTGTTTTGTTTATACTTTCTATCTGTACTGGGGTCATTTGGGGTAGGTTATATTTTCTGTAAAGTTATTTTTTCCACCACATATTTTTACATTTATTTTCATAGAGTAACACACAATCTCTTATGACTTTATCTTCCTTGTATCCCTTCTTTCTTTCTCTCATCTCTGGTTTTATCATTTTGTTCTCCTGTCATTTATTTTGTGTTTTATTCTTTTTAGATTCTTTTCTGTCAGTCTGTTTTGTTTGCATTTTTGTCATGCATTCCATTCATTTATATTTACTTGAGGATATTTATTCATTTCAATGTTATAAATCACTATTTTACATTTGAACAACAGCCATCCTCCATTTCAATTCATCTCTGAATATTTTGGAGACATGTGTACTTTTAAGCTCCAGAAAGATTTTTCTTGTGTGTGCTACGTTCCTCTCTTCTACTATGCTATTACTATATTTTTGTTGTTCAAATTGTACCTTTCAACAGCTCTTTTATATTTAGCCTATAAATTTATATTCTATTACTGCTTCACACATTATTTCAAACTAAGCTTAGAACAATACCCAGATATTAGCAGAAAGTTCCATATCCAGGAGGGTTCAGTAGAGTTTTACACTAAGGGTATGACCAGACTGGAATTAAGGGGTCATCAGTCAGGCTGGGGCCTTATCTGGAGGTTCTAGAAAAGAATCTACTTCCGGGTTCATTCAAACAGGCAGAATCCAGTTCCTTGAAGTTGTAGGACTGAGATCCCTGTTTCTCTGCTGACTGTGGGCCCCTGGGGGTAAGGGAGGCTCACACAGATTTTTAAGGCCACCCATGCTCTTTCTCATGTATCCCCCACCCACCTTCAAATGAACAATGACCTACTGAATCCTCCCTCGTGCTTTGGGTCTCTCTGATTTCCTCTTCTGCATTAAGGGCTCATGTGATTGAATTAGGATCGCTTGTAAATCTCCCTATCTTCAAGTCAACTGTGCCATATAACAATCGTGGGAGAAATCGCTCGTCATGTTCACAAGCTCCAATGATTAGAGCAGGACATATTTGGGGGACAGGACATTTTGGAAGTTCTACTCACCACCATTTATGCTCCAGTCGCTAATGGTTCACACTGCTCCCAAAAGCAGAATGCATTCACACCCTCTCAACATTGCCCAGGGTCACATCCTGTTGTAGTATCAATTCAAAGTCCACAATCAGCTTAAAAGTCCAAAATCTCAAGAGCTCAATCATCTAAATCAGTACAGGTGAAGCTCCTGACCACCATTTCTATCTGTTCATCTATGGAAATAAAGAAATGAACGATCTGCTCCTAACAGACAACAGTGGGGCAGGCATAGGATAACAGTTATGGATATTCAGATGCCAAAAAAAAAAAAAAAAGAAGTAAATGAAAATGAAAAGCAGTCACTGCAACAAGCAGTTTGGAAACCTAGCTGGTCAAATTTCTTTAGGTATCAACATTTCTGTGGCTCTCAGCTCTGACCACGTGCTCTGGGCTTCACTGTCTGTGCCCATGGTTCTGCCCTTCCTCTCTTGCTTTTGTTTTCGGGAAAATGGTAGCAATGGCATTTCAGCGAAGAAGTTTTATATGCCTACCTTCTATCCGAGGGACTCTTGGGTCTGAGAGCCTTTGAAATCTCTCAAGGCCTTGCAGCCAACCTGGCAGTGTTTCTGCTGACATAAAATTCTCAAGAACCTTGTGGGCATGGACTTCATGGATGTTCACTTCATTAGATAAAAAGCTTCGTCCACAGATCATCTGCGGATAATCTCTTCGCTATGTTTAGCTTCTGCTGAGATGGCTGAAAGGCAATGCCTTCCGCTTCCTAGGGCCCTCTGGTTTGATGGAGAAGATCTGTGACCCTTAATCTCCTGCTACTGAGTACTCTGACCTTTTGATCTTTCAGAGTTTCAGTAAAAAGTTTCCTCAGAATGCTCTACAGCCACATCCTTGGCTTTTCTTCATGCCATGCTTTCAAAAACAATCTCTTAATTTTAGCACTATCTACCATCTGGAAAAATTGAGAATTTCCTGAATCATCAAGTCCTGGTTCCTAAAGTCACAAACTATTACATGTCGGAGAAAATTCACAGCATTCATAGAAATTTAAAGTTGATGTGGCCTTGGAGAAAAACTAGTGATTCTCAACTGAAAGCCACTTTGTGCCCCCTAAATATATTTCTGCCTAAATACATCTCTGGTTCTCATAATGTGGGGTAAGGAGGAATGGGTGCTACTGACTTCTAGAAGGTAGAGGCCAGGAATGCTAGCAAACATCCTACAAAGCACAAGAAAGCCTCTGTCTCCGATAAAGAATTATCTGGCCCTAAATGTCAATGTCGCTGAAGTTGAGAAACACCATTGCAAATAAACCCTTTTATCTTATTTCTAAAATTAAAAAAAATAATAATCTCTTTATTTTAAAGATGAAAGTACCTAGACTTGGGGAGATAAATACTCAACCTAGGTCACCAAGCTGTGTCATCCTGGAGTCTGAATTAGGACCCCCAACTCATCTTCTTTCTGTTACACTGTGCTTCTCAGTGATTCTGGACTTGTAGGTCTCTAAATTACCATTGGGTGCATAGGTGAGCCACTCATTTTAAGTACACATTTAAAATGTTTTTCATGGGGCACCTAAGGGGCTCAGTCGGATATGTGTCCAACTCTTGATTTTGGCTCAGGTCATGACCTCATGGTTTGTGAGTTCAAACTCCACATCGGGCTCTGTGCTGACAGCTCAGAGCCTGGAGCCTCCTTTGTATTCTGTGTTTCCTTCTCTCTCCATTCCTCTCCCGCTCAAGCTCTGTCTCTATCTGTGTCTCAAAAATAAATAAATGTTTTAAAAAATTTTTAAATACAAAAAATAAAATGTTTTTCACAAGTAGGAAATTAACTAAAAGTAAAATATTTAAACATGGAGAATATGGCGATAATCATTTCTCAGCAGTGAATAAAGTAAGACTCCTGCAATTCTTCTTCCAGTTTGTGTGCATTCAGTCTAATGACAGAGACCTTGAGCCCTTGTGCTGCTTTCACATTCTCAGTCAGCTTCTTTCCTTACACTTTACTTTTACCAAACCAGACAATCCACATTCACATTTTACTGTTTACGATGTCAAACAGTTACATATATTCAGATCAAACATAACTCAAGAAACTATAGAGAGGTTTTTGGTTTTGTTTTGTTTTGACCACAGTCAACTCTTCACCAAAGTATATTCTTAAAAGCTGGAAGGTCAGATATTTCAAGTTGGGAAATAATGACAATGAATTTTGAATCTTCTTTTTGTTGCATTGTCTATCACTTATTGCTGTATACATGGAAAGTGTGTGTGTGTGTGTGTGTGTGTGTGTGTTTCCAATGTACCCAGTTGTTTCTCACTGAGTGTTTTGGCATTGAATTAAAAAAAAAAAGTATTAGAAGAGAGACAAACTGTTAGCGATTACACCCTTTCCAACACAACTTTGTTTTTTTGAGGACCTGGGAGTGGATTAAATGAGAGGGACTACGTAAAGCAAAGAACACAGAAAAAGTTCTCAGTTAATATTTGCTCTGTTTCCTTGAGTATCTTTTCCTCCTTGGCAAGAGGTGATTCTCACAACCTGCATGTCAGTGACCTCGGCAACTCTAAAGCAAAATATCTATACCCTGCTCTTGATATTATATGACACCCGCCAGCTTATCCTACTTCCTCTCCAAGCATAATATTTGTCGTCAAATTTTATAAGCTTGTCAACCATATTGTGACTGGCATAGGGTCTGTTTTGCTTTTTTATTCCCTACAAGGAGGGAAATCCTGAATGGCCTTTTCTTGGCCTTCAGAAATAAAATTTGTCCGTTGAAGGGTGGAAAGCATTGTTTTATCATTGTTCTGAAGAAAATATTGATAAACTTTCTAGTGTGGTGATTATACTTCAGATGGATTTGAAAACATGGTGTCTCCCTGCCACTACTTGATGAAGTTTCCTGTCAGATGGAGCAGTGAAATCTTGAGGTGAAACGGAAGTTTGTTCTCACAAAATCAGATTTTCAGACATCCATTGTTCTTATTTGCACTTCTCTTTTACAGCTTGTGAAAATGCATCACATTTAGAAACTCAGTCATCTCGGCACATGCAGAGTCCCACTCTATATTCGCATCTAAGCCCTGCTCGCTATTTATATTTACGATGTTATTCAAAGTTGTGGTATTTGCTTTCCTGTTTTCATCACTACTTTCATGCTTCAGTTCACAACTTTTGAGTCACTGATCCATTTCTGTGAATCAAGAATATAACACCTTGGGAAAGTAAGAATAAAACCGGGAAAATCTAACGTCTAACGTGTGTAAACAAAAATATGTAAATGAGGCGAGAATGAGTTGGTGGAGATCAAGGACACCCCATTTCCTGAATGAACTGGCTGGGAGAAAAGGGCCATACAGTGCTTGCAGAATAAGCAGAGTCTCTAGGAATATAATCACTAATCGCGCCTTTCAAATTCAGCAATGTCTGTGAATAAATCACCTCTCTGCATTTCCTCTGAAACCGTCAAGCTGTCTGCAGACCGCGGGATGGACTGACTGCCAGAGTCACAGGAACCAACACCCCACGCTCTGAGACACACTCATTCTCCCCAATGAGACTCCCCGGGAGAAAGCACTGCTCCCCATCTTGCCCAGAGTCAGGTGTTGAAGCACAGAATCAGATTTCATCTTCTGAGTTACAGTTTGCACAACATTCAGTTGAATTTTGTTGCTCACCTAGAAATTTTCAGTTCTTCACAAGACAGTACGCAGGGCATCGGCCACTACTTGCATCAGCTACTTTGGCTTGGAAAGTGGGTCAAAGACTTTTCCTTACATTCCTGAGTTGTGCGCAAAATAGATGCCATGAGAATTTGCATAAAATTTAGCTATACTTGAAGGGATCTGTCTGAAATTAGGGTTACCTGGGCTAATGTCTCCTACACACTAGGGATTCTGGATTCTAACCCCTATTCTGCAAATCACTCACAAGAGGGATTTTAACAAATGATTTAGCCTCTTTTTAACTCCGTCTTCTCTTTACTTATGAGTGAAGAAAGAGATGTCATTTTTCTGGTGAAAAAGCAGATGTCTAAAAGGAAAAATAAAAATGGACTCATCAAAGACCTTTCCTGTGAAACCAAGATCCCAAGAATGCTCGAATAGATTAATTTATTACTACTTTATATTCTAAAAAGAATAGGCCTAACCCATGGCTGTTGAACTAAAAGTGAGTGCCCAAAGTGACAGCGTGGTTTCTCTCTTTCTTTTATCCCTCATTTCCTTCCTATTCTCCTGCCTGGTAGAGAAGGGTAGGAAGGGGAACTTTTAGTCTCTAAGTTATACCACACGAGGAGATTAAGACTATTGAAGATCAGTGTATCAGTCTAATGGATGCTAGGAGCCACTGATCATGGTTACCCCACATTAAAATGGGGGTGTGGTGGATAACTCGACAACATGGATGGACCCTGAAGACATTATGCTAAGGGAACTATGTCAGTCACAGAAGAACAAGTGCTATGTGATTCCTCTTACATCGAGCATTGAAAAAAGTCAAAGGTATAGAAGTACACAATGAAATGGTCATTACTGGGGATGGGGTGGAGAATATGAAGTGTTGTTCAGTGGGTATAAAGTTATAGCTATACAAGAGGATGAAGTTCCAGAGTTCTGCTAGAATATAGTGCCTATGGTTCAGAATACGGTATTGTGTACTTAAGGACTTGTTAAAATGGTAGATCTCATGTTAAGTGTTTTTATCACAAAGGTAAACAAAACCAAGAGACACAGGGAAGCATTTGGAGGTGATGAATATGTCTATTACCTAGATTTTGGCAATAGTATTATAAGTATATATGTCCAAACTCACCAAATTGTATACTTTAATTACATGCAGTTGTTTTGCATGCTCATTATATCTCAATAAAGCTGGAAGAAAAACTGAGGTGGTAAACTGAAAAATGGTTTCTCTGGATCTATCCATGTGGAATTCTGGAAGATTGGATCAAGGATACTGGCAGGGGTTGTTAGAAAGAGTGGAGACGTGGCGGGGTGGGGGGGCAGGACTGAGAAGTAGAAAAGAAAATCAGGAGAGAAATAGATAGAAGGGGACTTCAAGGTCTCTCAGAGTGAAGGCTAGCTCTGGAGTGACAAGAGACTAGATATGAGGGTTGGGGGATTGTGGACACTCCTTTGGGCTCTATGTTCACAGTCAAGTAACAGGGCTATCTATGATCGTTCTCAAGAAGCCTCTGACCTGGTGGTGCCCAATGGTGGAGGGGCAGGGTTCCGTTTACTAAGATGCCCTGTGTCTTTGAGGAAGTACCATTTTTGGAAAGTTGATCATCCTCTTTCCTCACCCCCGACCCTGGATCTGCACACAGCTTCATGCTCCTCTCCTTTCCATCAACACCTGTGTTCTGCTCCCAAAGAGTATAGAAGAAGTAGCACCTCACTGGGCACAGCTCTTCGGTTCTCAGGGCACAGAGATCAGAGCCCATGTTTTCCAAAAAGGTATTTGCCTTGGCTCTGAAAATACCATTTTCTGTTGTTTTAATTGAATGTGTCTGTATTGGGGCTCCTGCGTGGTTAAGTTGGTTAAGCAACCAACTTCAGCTCAGGTCAGAATCTTACGGTTCATGGATTTGAGCCCCATGTGCGAGAACCTGTTTCAGATTCTGTGACCCCCCTCTCTCTGCCCCTCCCCTGCTCACACTTTGTCTCTCTCTGTCTCTCAAAAAATAAATAAACATTAAAAAAATCTTTTGAATGTGTCTGTATCAACACTGGACACATAAAACAAAAAAACACATGCACACATTATGTACCTAGAATAAAAATAAACTCTCCTACCAGCGTGAACACCGAAAGCACAAAACACCACTAAACGATGTTCAAATGTTTTTATACTGGAGGAAAAAAAAAGAACTATTTCCTTAGCAGAAGTTGAAAAAGGAGAATTTCATTTTCCTGTTACATAAACTTACCTTCCACTCCTCAATTTATAAATCTGGAATAGGAATAACTCTGTGTCGCATAAAACCAAAACATTTTTAAGGTAAGGAATTGAAAAACTAACAGAGAAAATAACTTCTCTATTTATGTGTGTGTGTGTGTGTGTGTGTGTGTGTGTGTGTGTGTGTGTGTTTAAAACCGGTCACCACTCTGGTATGAAAGTGTCATATCAGTGCAGGATGACAAATTTCATTTTAGCTTCCTTTTCTAGCCATATATCCACCTAGTGTTAACAAGTCATTGCTACTCTGGTTTGATGGAGGCAGCCACAAAAAATTCCAAATAATCATAAAAATCAAGACACTGTGTTGTTGCAATATATCCATCCCTGACAAGTGCTCCAATGCTTTGAACGAGATCTCTTGTGTATGCGGTCTATACATCTAGCTGTACGTGGTATGAATAGCACGTGTTCTAAACTCTCGAGCCATGCTTTCCAGGGCAGATTGCAAATCAGTGGCAGCAGGACTCACCTCTGTCACTCACACATTCCTTTTGTTCCATTGTACATGTAAGAAATTTCCAAATGCCAAATAGCTTTAGAAATGCCAGGACAGGAAAAAAGGGCGATGGAGCCTAACGATGAAAGTCTTAATGTAATAATTCAAAAGTATCAGGTGAGGACGGACTGCATTCCAGCTGGTGTGTGTGTGTGTGTGTGTGTGAAAACAGAGAGACAGAGAGACAGGGACAGAGGGAAGGGGTGTTGGTGGGGCTGAGCACAAAAGGAAAATTGCAGAAACAGAAATAAAATCTGATCTAATTTGTAAAAGTGCAAGAACAACCAGAAGGAGCCTGTTAATTGGTCACTAGAGTCACAAGAGTCAGCTAGGAAAGGATGAAATAGAGGAAAATGTTCCAGGCTGACAGAAAATGTGCAAGGATTGTGAGTCATTTGGGGAGAGGTATACTCTTATAGGAGAATATGATCCCGTGGAAAGTCAGAATATCACTTAAAGAATAATACAGGCTGAATGGAGAGAAAATACTGGATCTCACACGGAAAGGAATTCATTGTGTTCCTCACTGGAAGAATGGAAAGAGATACCCAAGAGCTTGAAAGACAATAAGAGCTAGAAGACAGAGATGAGGTTGTGGAGACAATTCTGCCTGGGTTGAAGACATAGCTAGGATAAAGTCAGGAGGTGATGCACTGAAGATACTGGAAATTAAGTTAAGTTGAATCAACCAACGCCACCCACACTGAAATATATACCTGCCAACACAAAGGTGCCCCAACGTTTCCAAATCCTGGGAAATGTTGGTTCTTCCCACTAAGTCCTCTTCAGCTATGGACTATGGACTATGGACTTTAACTATGTTATTCTGAAAACCCACTAGGCTTGCGGGAGGCCAGGACAAAGTAAAAGAGAAAAGAAGGGGTCAATTTCCGTTCACAATTCTTGTAATTCTGGAAATATTTCTAAAATCTACGTTTGGGAGGAAAAGTTGCCTGAATCTTCAAAGGATGGCCTTGTAAAAACACACAGCAGCAGAAAACTGGGGGCCTTCCATGTGAGCGTGGTCTGGGTCTGTTTCATCACCACCGCTTCTTAGCACCTCTAAGAACGGAGTATTTTTTTCTTTCCACGACAGATACTTTAGTTGGCTCTGGCTCCTTCAAGTCCAAACCAAAGTCTAATGGATGTGGGGATATGAGAAGCGGGATAAGAAAGAGAAATGGTGTATTTTTATCCAAACCACAGGTACCAGACTATCTCCTGCAATTCACCAGGAAACAAACAAAGCCGCATCACTGTTTAGTACTCCAGGGATTCTAGGACTGTTATTTGATACCCACAGCTCCGTTACCCCGGTACTAGTCCTCATTAACGCTGTAGGCTTATTCCACACGATCTTGTAGAATAAGGGCTGGGGCCCTTGGGCCCAATGCTTTCTTGGCTCAGATGTCTTTCAGATCAAAGGGCTCCCTGGAATAGTTCATCTTTTGTGCCCACAGTCAAGTCAATAAAGATGAATATCATCGGACCAGTCGTTCTCACTGTGCAGTCACTCCCCCTAATTTATCCTCTTTGAATTACAAACTTGAGTCCTGCCTCTTCCGCCTCTCTGGCTATCCCATTTCCCCAACTCCAGGCGTTTCTGCGATTAGTCAATTCTGCAAATGGAGAATTTGAGGACGAGCTCAAAAACTGTTGGTTCTCAGTAACCGTTTTCCTTTAGAGTAAACTTCTATTTTTTAAAAAGCATCTTCATTCAATGTTAGCTGATTAAAGCTTTATCAAGCTTCCCATAAAGCTTAGTTCCGTTATTTTCAAAGCAGATACCCCTAATGTTCGTTCACATGGAAATCTTTTATGTAAAAAGGCAGAGAGCATCCTCTGAATGTCCACTGCAATGTTATTTGCACTGGGGACTTCCTAATATTCTTTTTCCACCCACGTATGGATAGTGATGACTCCATAGATCATCTTTATGCCACCTGTCAGAAAAAAATTAAGTCACCATTGCTGTGCAGTTCCTTCAGAGTCCAATGCTGTCAGGACAAAGCTCAGTTTCTCACTTCACCTACCTTCTTTTTCCATAGCTCCGTTCTGCGAAACCTTGCATTTGAAGTTTTTTTTTTTTTTTAAAGGAAAAATACAAGCTCTGCAAAAGCTAACGCACATTTTGATAGCGCTGTAGGAGCACATTAAGGGATGTGTTAGAAAGTGGGAGACATATATCCTTTTATGTGTTGAGTGTAATGAGGTGTACTGATTAGTCTAACTCACAGAAGCAAATCACTACATAGTTTTAAAGGTCTACTGTTCAAGGCACTGTAATTAAATTAACGTTAAACTACTGTAATTATTTAGAACTAGGATGCCATTTTTTAACTGACTTTGTGAACTCATGGGCTCAAATGAATGCAGAGATAAAATAGCATAACACAAGTTGGCTATGTATTATCTTGTCTATCTTGTATTTGGAATTAAATTATTACTCAGGAGTTCAGAGGTTAATACGAAACACAAGAACTATCCTCTCTATAATCATAGTTTTATGTTGGCTGAATTTAAATATAAATGGGGAGATTTAATTTGATTATTTACATACAGGCACCCAAACTTCCATATGCACACATGTACACATAATGTCATTCTCAATCAATCTCCTCACCTTTACTGAGGGCCTTTTAAGTGACAGGACCTGTGCCTTACATACACTATCTCTTGTGAAATATAGAACCACTCCTGTAAGACAAGCATTATTAGGTTCACTTTAGAGATGACGATACCATCTTAACTTGGGTAACTCAAAGTCAATTCAACCTTCAGCACAACTGAACGGAGCCATTTATGATGGGGCCTCATCATGACCTGTGTCTTCCCCAAGTCTAATCTTTCATGTTTTTTTCCGACCTTTGTGAAGGGCTCCACTCTCTGTTCAGTACAGGAGTTAGAAACTGGGAGGCAACCTTGATTCCTTCTCCTCCCTTACCTCCACGTTCAATTCACTGTTCAGTCTTACACATTTTTATCTTGTATTCACCCTTCAACTCTTCCCCAGAATTCAGTCATCCTGATGACCAAGACAGACCAAATTGCTATCACAACTCATCTGCTCTATGCCCACAGTCTTCAACTCCTCTTTCAACATTCCTCTTTCTTAGCCTAATGTTCTTTTTTTTTTTTTTTAACATTTATTCATTTTTTCAAAGATAGAGTGTGGGGAAGGACAGACAGAGAGGGAGACACAGAATCTGAAGCAGGCTCTAGGCTTTACAGCACAGCCTGATGTGGGTCTCGAACTCATGGACTATGAGATCATGACCTGAGCCGAAGTCAGATGCTTAACCACCTGAGCCACCCAGGAGTTCCACTTTGCCTAATGTTCTTAAAGCAAATCTGATCATGCTACTTTTTTGCTTAAAACACACCTATGGATTTCCACAGCTCTTAGGACAAACAAAAATCTTTCATGTAGCCAACAAGATTTTCCCATCTGTCTCTTCAAGTTCGTACTTCATTCTCTCTAACCTCCTTCCAGTTCTTCAGCCACACTGACTTCCCTCTGTTTCTTGAACAAATATTTCACACTTTAATCCGCCTCAGGACTTTTGCATATCTTGTTCTCTATGACTGAACTGCCTACTCTTCATTCATCCCCTTTGTCTAATTAATACCTACAAATATGATCTTGACTTTATCGCAACTTCCTCAGAGAAGATTTCCTTGAGCCACACTATGAAGGGTCCCTTGTTACATGATCTCATAACATCCTATCTCTTTCTCCCAGAGCACTTAACATAGTTCATGAATATACTTTTTTATTATTATTAATTGTTATTCTCATTTGATTAGTAATTCCTTGAGAGTAAGAACCTTGCTGTTTTGCATTCCACCATTACCCCAGGACTTAGCAAAATGTCACATTTAGCAAAGATTTTGCAACATATTTGATTCATCGTCTATTTAGAGAAAGAGAGAGAGAATGTGAGCAGGGGAGACAGAGAGAGAGAAAGAATTTTAAGCAGGCTGTATGCTCAGTTCAGAGCCCAATGAGGGGCTCAATCCCATGACCCTGTGATCATGACCTGAGCCCAAATCAAGACTTGGAAATTCAACTGGCACTCCAGTCTGATTTATCTTTAGTTGAAAAGCCTCTCTCATTACTGAATACAGAAGGGGACAAATCTCTTTCAAGAAAGAATAGGGAAAACAAGTGGGAAGTATACAACATAGAAGTAGTTTCCTATTTGATAGATTTTGATGGACAGGGAAAAAGTGTGTCTTTGGTAAATCATGATGGCTAGAATCTCCACAACTGGAAACGCTCCTGAGTCAAGTCATATTTTTAAAGAAATTCATACCAGGTGGAAACTTTGTCATTTTAATTAGAATTATTACTCCAGATGAACCCAAGAGGGAGACAGAAAAAAGCAGACTCTCAAGAAAACTGGTCAAAAGAGAAGTAAATTTCTCAAAAGAGAAGTTCATTTATTTTTGAGAGAGTAAGAGTGGCAGAAAGAGAGAGAGAGAGGAGAGAGAGAGAGAGAGAGAGAGAGAGAGAGAGAGAGAGAGAGAGAGGATCTAAAGCATGTTCCAAGCTGTCAGCACAGAGCCCAATGCTGGGCTCAGACTTACAAACCATGAGATCATGACCTGAACCAAAGTTGGAGGCTTAACTGACTGAGCCACCTATATGCCCTGAAAGGGAGGTCATTTTGATGAAGAAAGGGTTTAAAACTCATTGGAAGAGTCAAAGCTTTTGTAAGGCTGACGCATGTACTAAAAATTGCCCAGTGGCATGCCTGGCTGGCTCACCAGGTAGAGCAGATGACTCAGTCTCAGAATTGTAAGTTCAAGCCGCACGTTGGTGCAGAGACTACTTAAAAATTAAAAATATATTTGAAAACAAAAACAAAAAACCTGCCCACGCAGGTAGTAGTCAAGATGCCCACAAGAGGGCGCTCATAGCCATAGTTGCGTAACATAAAATTGAATCCTCTGTGATCCCAGCTCTGCTCTGAGTGCCATTCAAAGATACATGAGCTCAACATCCAAAATAGCTCAAAAGCATTGAACCGACGCCAATATCCTTTTGGATATTTTAAGTAATCAAAGGAAAAGCACATTATCATTGTAAAACAAAACTTAAGAACCCTTATTCCCCACTCTATCACTCCATTTCACTCACATGGCATAGCTGCTCCCTCACCCCCCAATTCCAAGCTCCCCCACATTCTCCCAAACCTAGTTCTTGCCTCTTACCCCTCACCTCTCTGCTTCGGCTTTTTATTATGTAGATAAATTTATCTGAGATTTCTGGCTGCTATTCACCCATTCCCCAGTTCCTCCAACATCAGGACTGATCTAACCGGCAATCTTTCTTCCTTAGAATAAGAGAATAGGTAAGAAACTGAATATTTATAATTTAATGATATGTCATTTAAAATTGCTATTATTGGATCCCCTGGGTGGCTTTGTAGGTTAAGTGTCCGACTTCGGCTCAGGTCATGATCTCACGGTTTGTGAGTTCGAGCCCCACATCAGGCTTTGCCCTCACAGTGCAGAGGCTGCTTGGGATTCTCTCTCTCTCCCTCTCTCTATGACCATCCCCCTGCCAAAATAAATAAACTTAAAAAAGTTTTATTATTGTAACCCTGGTCTTGAAAAATATGCATTTTTATACTACAGCAAAGCAAATACAATCCCAATTACCATTTCATAATTTATGAGTAGAATTAATGCACTCACTATCAGCTCTGGAAAGTTAGGATGTATCCCTTTGTGGGGGCATTGGAAGACGGTGCAGGGGTGCACCCCTTCTGGTACCCTCTAGACCGGTACTGTTTGGATGAAATGTGTCTGAGTAAGACATTCTATTGAAGAACTGTAGGAGTGGGACAGAACAGAAGATTTAGACACCAAGGTAAGAAGTCAGGAAAATGTACTACAATTTTTATCAGTAGAGAGGAGAATGGTGGATAGAAGAATTACACTCAAGACAGTCCACCCAAATGTCATTTGTGTTAGCTAGACCTTGCACAGAGGTATCCGAGAACAAGTTCTCTGAGCCATCAATAATGAATACAATCGACAAAAAGTGCCTTGGCATAATTAATCCCAAAATTGGGGGTCCAATATATTTATCACCATCAATCTACATGGATGAACCCATATATTCGGAAATGAGAGATGTTTTCTTAATGAAGTCTCCTCTAATGGTTTAGCACCGGACTCTGAAGTGAAACACTCCAAGCAATGTAGCTTTCCAAGTGGGGCCTGCTTTCTGCAGTGAGCACATTTAACGATTTTCTCATTTGATACCTAATGAGATTTTTCAAACTAATTGCAGGCTTACAAAAGTTTTCAAAAGAAGACAGAAACAACATTAAGAAAATAAACCATGGCAATGATCCCATGCTGGGAAGAATTGAATAAGATACCTCTGGTTCCAGAAATCTGAATTTAAATAGGATGTTAACCAAAGTATGTTTCATCAAATTAATTTTTTAAAAAAAGAGTTTCAATACAAAAATGCTAGATTACAACAGAGTTTCAAAACCCTGCATGCCTTGCAGATAGACCTGGCCATTACAAAGGTCAGTCAACTGCAAACCACCGTCGCTGCATTTGAATTTAAATTTCCAGTGAAATTTCTAGTAAAATACATTTGAGGTGGTCTCCATTCGAATCATGAACTTTCATTACCCAGAAAAGCCTATGAAATATAACCTAGCAGCAATCTAGTTTAATTATAGACTCCCCTACCATCTACATAACCATAATGATTTTTCACATTGTGTTTTTCTAGTATAATATATTTGAAATAAACAATATATGTAATCCCATTCCATTCTATACCCTCACATTAAAAGACAGAGTGATGCTATTTGTTTTAACTTTCTGACTTATTCTTCCAAGTATTTTTTTCACAGAGAAAGAGAGGGAGGAAAAAGAGAGAGAGAGGGAGAGAGAGAGAGAAATGGATGAAAGAAAACCTGCTAACAGTCTACAATTAAATTTAACAGCTTCTGAGAGGCCGCTGCAGCCTGTCTGTAACCTAGTTGGGAGATTCTATGTGGATGATTGCTCAGTCGATTGTTTTTGTTCTTTAATAGGATGCATGTGCCAAAAGATAAACTGTTTGGGTTCAAGGGGCAGTGAATTCATTAAAAGAAGTTCCTAATAAAAGTGATTCAAGCTTTGTATTTAGCTTTTAATACAAAAAATTAATTAACATTTGCATTATGAGACCTGACCTCCCCAGGGAAATATAATCAATTCTCCCAATACAGGATGGATTCTGCAGAAGACATAATTTCTTATTGTGGTGCTAATCAATCATGTCAGTGGTGCAAGGGAGCCGTAAATGATGCACAAAACTATTAAACTCTAGACTCCTTTAAAAGCCAGTTGTCAACGCCATAGTATATAAATATGTACTTATACTGGGGACTGTTTAATTATTATATTGATTAAATTATTGCAGGCCCTGGCATAATTCATGATGATGGTGTGCTATCTGGAATGAATAAAAGACAACTGAAAACACATCTATAGTTTTGCAAATGCAATTCACAAGGAAATTGTGTTAATTACAACAGCATGATACATGCCTCTACTGCACAGGCTGCATTACTGAGGAAATGACTATAACTCAAGAAGAAAGAGTCGAGATGATTTGGGGCCATTTTTTTTAACCATCATTTTATTTGTGTTCATTTGAAGCATTGCAGTTTTAGTGTGGCCCTGATTGTTTTTTTTAATTGAGGTAAAATTCACATGGCATAAAACTCACTTAAAATATACAAGTCAGTGGCTTCAGGTACATTCACAGTGTTGCACAACCATCACCAGTATCTAATTCCAGAACACTTCCGTCACTACAGAAAAGTACTCGGTACCCACCAAGCAGTCATTCTCCATAAATGGCGTCATATGATATGTAGCTTTTTGTGTCTGTCTTCTTTCCTTTTGACTTTTTAAAAATTTTTTAACGTTCATTTATTTTCAAAGGAGAGAGAGACAGAGTATGAGTGGGGAAGGGGCAGAGAGAGAGAGTGGGAGGGAGACCCAGAATCTGAAGCAGGCTCCAGGGTCTGAGCTGTCAGCACAGAGCCCAATGTGAGGCTTGAACGCATAATCCGTGAGATCATGACCTGAGCTTAAGTTGGACTCTTAATGAACTGAGCCACCCAGGCACCCCTAAGTACTGTTTTCAAGGATCACTCATTTTGTAGCATGTATCAATACTTCACCTCTGCTTATGGCTGAATAATATTTCATAGTAAGGAGGTAAAATTTGTATTTATCCATCTTTCAGTTGATAAAGATCTGGGTTGGTTCCACTTTCTGGCTATTATGAATTATGCTGCCATGAACATTCATGGACAAGTGTTTGCTTGAACAATATTTTTGATTCTCTTTGGTAGGTACCTAAGAGTAGAATTGCTGGTCCTATGCAATCTGTTTAACATTTTGGGAAATCACCAAGCTGTCTTCCACAGTAGCTAAGACATTTTACATTTCCATCAGCAACATATGACCTAGTGATGGTGGGCATCTTTTCATGTGATCATCATCCCTCTGTATATCTTTTTTGGAGAAATACCTATCCAGGTCCTTTGCCCATTGTTTAGTTGTGTTGGGGGTGGGGGCTGCTTTGTTGCTTGCTAGTTATTTATATAGTTTAGACCTTTGTCAGCTTTATGATTTTTTTAAATGTTTTATTTATTTCTAGGAGAGAGAGAGAGAGACAGCGGAGCAGGGGAGGGTCAGAGAGAGAGGGAGTCACAGAATCTGAAACAGGCTCCAGGCTCTGAGCTGGCAGTCAGCACAGAGCCCAACACGGGGCTCGAACCCACGAACCGTGAGATCATGACCTAAGCGAAAGTCCGACGCTTAACCGACTAAGCCACCCAGGCGCCCCTGTCAGCTTTATGATTTATAAATATTTTCTTCCATTCTGTGCATTGTCTCTTCACTTTCTCGATAGTGCCCTTTGATGCATGAGAGTTTTTCATTGTTATAAAGTCCAATTTATATTTTTGCTGTTGTTGCTTTTGCTTTGGTTGACACATACAAGAAATTTTTGCCAAATCCAAGATCATGAACATTTCCATCTATGCTATGTTCTAAAGGTTTATACATTTAGCTCTTACATTTAAATCTTTGATCCCTTTTGAGATAATTTTTGTATATGATGTGAACTAAGTAAAGGTCTAGGTTCATTCTTTTGCATGTTTATATCAAATTGTCCTAGATTCATCCATTGAAGAGGTTGTTCTTTCCCCCACAGAAGGGTCTTGGCACCTTTGTCAAAAATCAATTAACCATGGATGTATAGGCCTATTTGTGAACTTCTGATTTTATTTTATACATATAAATGAAATTATATATATTATATATATGGCAGTACCACATTGATTACTCTAGCTTATAGTACCTTTTTAGTCAAGAGGTGTATGTTTTCCAACTTTATTCTTTTTAGAGACTGTTTTGGCTATCATGGGTCACTTGCAAAGTCATATGGATTTCAGGGTTAACTTTTCCATTTTTGTAGAAAAGAGCACTGGGATTTTGGAAAAGGCTACATCAAAGCTGTGGGTTCTTTACTTTTCCATTTAAAAAATTATTTATTATTTAGAGAGAGAGAGAGACAGAGTGCAAGCGGGGTAGCAGCAGAGAGAGCAGGAGACACAGAATCCGAAGCAGGCTCTGTGCTGACAGCTCAGGGCTTGACGGGAGCTCGAACTCACAAACTGTGAGATCATGACCTGAGCTGAAGTCTGATGCTTAACGTACTGAGCCACCCAGGTGCCCCAGAGCTCTAGATTCTTTTGGGTAGTTTGGCCATCCCCAAAGTCTTCAATGGTCCAATCTACAAACATAGTATATCTTTCCATTTGTTTGGACTTCTTTAATTTCTTTCAACAGTGTTTTTAAGAGTTTTAAGTTTTCAGTGTACATATCTTACACCTGTTAAGATGTAAGTTTAAATTTAATCCTAAGTATTTTATTCATTTTGATACTATCGTAAATTAAATGATTTTCTTAATTTTATTTTCATATTATTCATTGTCAGTAGATAGAAATACTGCTGATTTCTGTATCCTGCTCTTCGATATACTGCTGATTTTGCATATTGTTCATATAGTATCTTGCAAATTTGCTGAATGGTATTAGTTTCAATAGGTTGTCACTGTTGTTGCTGTTTGTAGATTCTTGGAATTTTCTATCAGACCATGTCATTTGCCAATAGAGATAATTTAACTTCATGCTTTCTATTTGGGATACCTTTTATTTCTTTTTCTTGCCTAATTTCCTTGGCTAACCCTCCTCCCTGCAGTGCAATGTTCAATAAAACATTAGATTAGAGTGAGCATCCTTCCCTTGCTCCTGATCTTAGGGGGAGTGATTTCAGTCTTTTACCATTAAGTATGATGTTACCTATAGGTTTTTCATAGATGTGCTTTATCAGGTTGAAGGAGTCCCCTTCTCTTCCTAATTTGTTGTGTATTCTGTTGTGTGGATTTTGTTTATTTTATTTTTCTGCCTGGATTGAGATGATCATAGGTGTAGTGGTTTTTTTTTTTTTTTACCCTTTATTCTATTACATTGATTTTTCTATGTTGAACCCATCCTACATTCCTAAGATAAATAATATTTAGTAATGGTGTATAATCTTATGAATATGTTGCTGGATTCAGTTTGCTACTACTTTGTTGAGAATTTTTGCATCTATGTTAATAAGGGACAATGGTTTCCAATTTTATTTTCTTGGGATGTCTTTGTCTAGCATTGGTATCAGGGTAACACTGGCCTCAGAATGAGTTAAGAAATGTCCTCTCCTCCCTCAGCTTCTTAGAAAAGTTTGGGAAGGAGGGGTGATAATTCTTTTTTACACATTTAATAGAATTCATCAGTGAAAACATCTGGTTCCAGTCTTTCCTTTGTTGAAGGTTTTTGATTACTATTCAATCTCTTATCATATAAGTCTATTCATATATTCTCTTTCTTTTTGAGTCAGTTTTGGTAGTTTGCATGTTTCTGGAATTTGTCCATTTTGCTGCATTATCTAATTCAGTGACATACAACCTGTTTATAGTATGGTCTTATAATGTTTTGTGTTTCTCAATGGTCAGTAACAATGTCTCCTGTTTTATTCCTGATTTTAGTAATTTGAGACTTCTCTCTCTCTGTCCGTCTGTCTCTCTCTTTTGGTCAGTTTATCTGAAGGTTTGTCAATTTTGATGATCTTTACAAAGAGCCAACTTTTGGTTTCATTGACTCTCTTTATTATTTATATATTCTCTATTTATCTCTGCTCTAATCTTTATTTATTCACTCCTTCTAGTTGCTTTAGATTTATTTGGATCTTCTTTTTCAAGTTTCCTGGAGTGGAAGATTAGCTTATTGATTTGAGATTTTTCTTCTTTTACTGAAGTCATTTATAGCTGTAAATTTCTCTCTGAGCACTGCTTTTGTTCTATAAAATATATTTTGTTATTCTTTGGTTTTGTCTTTACTCATCTCAGAGTAATTTTAATTTCTCTTGTGAGTTATTCTTTAACTCATTGATTGAGTTAAGACTATGTTGTTTGATTTCCAAATTGTGGATTTTTCAAATTTCCTTCTGTTATTGATTTCTCATTTCATTCCATTGTGGTTGGAGAAGATACTTTGTAAGATTTCAATCTTTTAAAATTCATTTGTAATCATATTGTGGCCTAAGATGATCTATCCTGGAGAATATCTCATGTACAATAAAGAGGAATATGTATTCTGCTATTAATAGGTGGAGTGTTCTATATATCTCTTATTAGTGCTAGTGAGTTTATATTTTTCCAGTCTTCTGTTCCCTTCTTCATCTTTTGTCTAGTTATTCCATTATTGAAAGTGGGATGTTGAAGTCACCAACTATTATTGTTGACATATCTTACCCTTAAATTCTGTCAGTTTGTACTTCGTAAATTTGGAAACTCTGTTGTTAGGTGCATATATACATACCTTTGATAAAGCTTCTAAAGGGTTTGACATTTTTTTGTTGGTGTATAATATCCTTCTTTGTCTCTTTTAATAATTTGTGTTTTAAGGTCTATTTTATGATAGCTACACTAGCTCTCTTCTGATTTCTGGATGCACAGAATAACTATTTTCAATCTTTCGCTTTAAACTTATTTGTGTCTTTGATTCCAAAGTGGGTCACTTGTAGTCAACATATAGTTGGATTCATTTTTTTAATCCATCCTCCCCATCTCTACCTTTTCACTGGAAAGTTTAACCTATTTACATCTAATATAATTACTGATACTTTTTCTGTTTTCAATATGTCTTATATCTTTTATTTCCCGAATTCATCCATTTCTGTCTACTTTTGAATTAGATAAACATTTCCTAATATATCATTTTGATTCTTTTCTCATTTCCTTTATCATATATGTTTTTAATTAATTTCTTGGTTGTTGCCTTGGGGATTACAATTAATATCTTCATTATAACAACTTCGTTTGAATTATTACCAACTTGGTTTCAATTCTTTAAAAAAACAGTTTCTCCTCTGTCACCAGCATTTTATGTTATCATTGTCATAAATTACATCTTTATACCTGTGCTTGCAGCAACATAGATTAATAATTATTGTTTTATGTAGCCATTTTTAAAATAATTTAGGGAGAAATATATAAGTTACCAACCAGAAACACATTAATACTGACTTTTATAAACCTTTATTGGTGCTCTTCATTTCCTCATGCAGATTTGATTACTCTCTAGTGCCCTATCATTTCAACCTGAAGGACTTCCTTTAGCTTTTATTGTGCAACAGGTCTGTTGAAAACAAACTCTCTTTTTATTCTTCAGGGAATGTCTTAATTTATCCTTCATATTTGATGGATACTTTTTCCAAATACAGAATTTTGCCCAACAGTTTTTTGTTTCTTTGTTTTCTTTCAGCACTTTGAATATAGCATCTGACTGCCTTCTGGCTTCCATGATTTTTGATGAGAAATCAGTTATTAATCTTATTAGGATCACTTGCACATAGTGAATCACTTCTCTCTTGATGTTTTCAGTATTCCTTCTGTTTGTCTTCAGCACTCGGCAGTTTGATTAGAATGTGTTTTCATGTTTTGATTAAACTCTTTTGAGTTTAACTTCTTTGGGGTTCATTGCACTTCTTCGATGTGTAATTTTTAACCTTTCATTAAATTTCAGACGTTTTCAACTATTATTTCTTCAAATATTTCTAACCCTTTCCCTTCTATAGAAGTGACATTAGGCTGATGTCACTATACTTGATAGTATCTCACAAGTATCTTAGGCTTTGTTCATGTTTCTTCATCCTTTTTTCTTTCTTGTCCTTGTAGTGGCTAATCTCAATTGACCTATGTTCAAGTTTGCTGACTCTTTCTTCTACCTGCTCAAATCTGCTATTAATCTTTCTAATGAATGTTTTATTTCAGTTATTGTAATTTTCAACCCCAGAATTTCTATCTGGTTACTTTTCATAACTTCTATCTTTCTGTTGATATTCTCCATCTGGTGAGACATCATTCTTACCTCTCCCATAATTCTTCGTATGTGGGTTTTGTTTTGTTTTGTCTTTTAGCCTTTGAGCATACTTAGGTAGCTGAGTTAGTCTTTGTCTACTAAGTACAATGTTTAGGCTTCCCCAGATTCAGTGTGTATACATTTTTATTTTTACAGTATATGGACCATACATTCTTGTTTCTTTGAATAACTTATAACATTTTTTGAAAGCTAGGCATTTTGAGTACATTTTGAGTATTCTAATGTGGCAACTCTTGAAATCAGATTCTCTCCTTTTCCCAGAGTTTGTTTTTGCCACTGATTGTGGCTGCATTTGTTTGTTTGTTTTCTGAACTAATTTTGTAAAATCTGTATGTTTTGTTATATGCAGTCACTACTGTCTCTATTAGGTTACCTTAGTGGTCAGCTAGTGATTTGGCAGAGATTTTCTTAAACATCTAGGAATCCCCTCCCTCCTCAAAAAAGCAGAAACAAAAAAAAAAAAAACCCACCTTACTGATAATATTTCCAGGTAAACCTTCAATACTCAGCTGGGAAACTTACAACTCTGCTTTAACCTTCACTTTCTGCTTGCATAGATTCAGAAGGCCAACCAAAATGAGAGTTTAGAGCTTTTCTGAGTATATTTTCTGAGTATGCATCCCACCCTATGTGCATCTGGCCTTGTATATATGCTTTTCAGTGTATCTAGTATTTGCTCCAACTATTATTCCTTGCCCTAAGTTGCAGCAGCCAATAAAGTTGCCTTTAACTGTTTCTGACAAATATCCCCATGTGGTCATCTCTCCACCTTAAGATAGTTTTGAGCTAGGTGGAATAAAGGCAAGCCTTTTCTTTATGGCTTTATTCAGGGAGCCACCAGACAGGCCAAAATCCACAAGCTTAATTCTTTGAGGACAGATCTGCTCTGCATCAGCCAGTATTGCAAACCCAAACCAGGAATAGAGAGTGTTATCTTAAAGACCATTCCTGATCTGGGGAGGGAGGTTGGGATCAAGGAAAGCCAAAACACTACAGAGCTCTCATACTGAGATTCAACCACCTTTTGTTTGATCAAATGTTTGTCTGGATACTCTAAAACTCTGGCTAGTTTCCAAAGTTCTGATAAACTGATTCCAACAGTATGTGTCCATCTATTCACTGCTTTTGTGGAAGAACAAGGACGTGGAGTTGCCTATCTACCATTTTTACTGATGTCACCTAGAACATTCTCTTTTACACCACAAAAACAGCTCGGGTAGAGAGGAGAAACTACCAAAAAGCTATGTTTTAAAACACTGTAGCTCATAAAGCAGTGAGTGACATCTAATTTTGATATTTTGTCACATTGCTTATAGCTGACAGTTTACATGGTTGTAAATCATTTGGACGGTAGTAAAGTTCGCAGGTGTTGTAGAAGCGGTACTGCGGGAGAAAAGCATACACAAGCGTATCAATTGATTTGCCCCCAGGTTGAAATTTTCTAGTTTCATGGACTCCATATTTATTGTTCAAATCCTTGAATTTTAAAAAGAGAGCAAGAAGTTATGGTTCAATTTAGCACACGTAGTCCATTTCCGTTTTCTATCCAATTCTATTTATTGTTTTGTTTTTGTTTTGTTTGAAACCGGATACCCCAGTAGCAAACCTCTCAATTGGAGTTATGAACCTGGGGGATAATTTTTTCAAGATAGGAAAAGAAAAGAAAAGGAAGAAAAGAAAAAGAAAAGGTTTTACCTAACCATGTGTCTGCAATCAAATATCTACTCAATAAGTATTTGTCAGATTAATATTATAATTGCAAGTAATGGGAATGTCAACTTCATAGTCTATAAGATACTCTATTCCCTCTCTGGGCATGGACAGACAAACAATATCAAGATTATCTTCTGCATGTCCTTCCTAGAATATTGAAACAAACCCTCCAAACTAAAGACACTAACAGCACCTTAAATTTATGAACCAGTGATAAGTTTCTGTCATTTAATTGCTTCCATTTTCTTTACAAAGTGGAAAGTATCATTTCTGAAAGTGAAATAGATGGTGATGGGTTTGAGGTTCATGCCAGATACTGCTCTCTGCACATGACATCTCATGATCATAACAGATCATGAGGCAATTTCTTTTAGATTCCCATGGTACAGATAAGAAATTTAGTCCTAGAAAAAAGAATGTTGAATAAGTTGGCCCAGATCTCACTTCTGCTAAGTGATGAGTGGGGATGTGAATCTCTGGGACGTCTGATCCCAGAGGTCATGTCCTTCACCACTACACTAACCCTCTTGAGTGGAGTTCATGACATGATTTTGCAGTTGTGTGGATTTTCTGTCTCCACTGCTCCTCAATCCATGTATGGGCTCTTTAATATGTAACTCTAGATTTGGGTTTTTAACAGGCAGATGTATTGGCAAAAAATAAGAGGGTGAGATGAATGATAACAGAATGATTACAGTGATGAAGCCTAGACACTGAGAAGGGATGAAGGGACAGGCAGAAGTGGTTGGTAGTAAGTAGTAGCAAAAGACGTGGGGTTTTGGGGATCTCAATGAGATCTGACAGCGGGGACTGTGGAAATAACTAAAAGAGAGCTTTTATGATAAGAGATGGTGGTCAGAAAGTAGGGTTTTTTGTGCAAGGTCTCACATGTGAAACATTTTGCAAAGATCATAAGGTGCACATTTTCGTCCTCTGTGTGGAAGTATGAAGATAATTGGAGATGACGATCAACGGGAAACAATTCCAAAACTTGAGAGTCCAGTTTGTTAAAATAGACATTCACCTGGATGTTAAAGAAGTGTAAAAGATGGTAGTTTCTATGGAAGTAAAGGTCTTTGAACAGGTCACGCTTTGAGCTCATCCACTCTCTATCTGGTTACCCATCCCCTTCCTTTCCAGTCATCCCACAGGCTTGTCCCTCATTTTTGTGGCTTACATAGACTAGCTAACATGACATTATCAGTCACGATATCCTTGCAGTAGACCTTTTGTGGTCCCAAAGAATCTGTTTTGAGCATTCCAATTCAGGGAGAAGAAAAGAGATGCACAGATTGTTTATTCACAGTATGTTCTTACTTCCAAATATTTTATTCCTGAACTTGTCACTAGAAAGAAGTATGAAAGAAGGATATGAAGCCTCTACGGTTTTATTCACAAGTTTATTACCATTTGTTTGTATGTTTATTCTCTCTCTGCCCAGATTCAGATTTTTCCATACTAGGAGTTTAGAGGGAAAGCATGCTTTGAAGATCTTTCTGTGCCCCCCAGCCCAGCATGCATTATTCAGTCTATGCTATCAGCCACAACCCTTTCAGTAAATTCTAGCGGTTTCACTTTCTCAGAATTATAAGGAACTGGCTCCGCGCCGTCCCTGGCATAGAGAGAAAGAGATGTCCCCTGTCAAACCTCGGCTGTAACGGAACCATAGCTGGCTGCTTCAGAAGTTCTTGTGTCCTAGAGACACATCAGTTCAGCCTTTCTGAACGAAGGTTTGGCAAATGTTTCCTGGAGCACTGGCACCCTTCCTGCTCAGTCCTGCTCCATTACACCCTTCCTCTGGAGACTTCTCCAAGAATTCATACAGACCATGTGTGAGCTAGCAAGCCCTAAGGGGACTGGCAAACCCCCGCAACTATATGCTAAGCTGACAGGAACCAGCTGACAAGCAGGATGCACATGTGCTCAAGAGACTGGAACCATAAGGTAAGAGGGAAAGAGGTGAGCATTACTCATCACTCTGAGCCAAAATGACAAATCCATTGGATCCAGGATAATACAGAAGGAAATGAGCTAAGTCCTTGCTACCCACGACTCGTCATCCCTGACATCCTCATGTGACCTCCTCACCCATAAGAGATGATCATCCCCACGTAACCTGACTAAGAGAATGAACTTTCAGTAGCTCAGGGCTCCTCATTCTACCATTGCTGGGACATCTGGGAAGTGTTCTGGAAAGACACTTACTGGAGAGTGGCGATCCTTGGGTGTTAGACTTATAGGGGATTGGTATTCTTTCTTCTAATCTTTAATTTTCTATTTTTTCTACAATAAACATGCACATTACAAAAGAAATATAAGTGGGGCGCCTGGGTGGCTCAGTTGGTTAAGGGTCCGACTTCGGCTCAGGTCACGATCTCCTGGTTTGTGGGTTTGAGCCCCGTGTTGGGTTCTGTGCTGACAGCTCAGAGCCTGGAGCCTGCTTCGGATTCCGTGTCTGCCTCTCTCTCTGTTCCTTCCCCAATTACTCTCTATCTCTATCTCTCTCAAAAATAAAATAAAAATTAAAAAATGTTTTAAAAAAATAAAAGAAATATAAGCTTATTTAAACTACCAACCCGTCTTTAGCTTAAAACTAGGTCCTTTTACCACTGTATCTGTGTATCTGTAAGGTGCAGCAGACTTGAAAACACTTCTAGCTACTCCTGACCCAGGGCAGGGAATTCTCCATGGCTTCATATTTTATTAAATAGTGACCCACAGAGAGGAGCCTCAGTGGATGCTAGAATGATCTTGGCCTAGGACAGAAATGTGAAAGAGTGCACATCTTTCAGAAAAAAAAAACATATACGGAATCACTTGAAATAGACCTCTGGCCTTTTAAAGAAAGGAAAAACTTTTATGTAAAGTAAATGAAATCAAATTCTTCTCACCCAAATCATCTTTACTCACTGGCTAGCCACACACACCCCACTCTCGGATTGTGAAAATCAAGCATTCAAAAGCCACCTTTGTCATTTTGCCATTCATTTCTAGAAGACATGAGTCATATACTGGCAGTGACATAAAGGAGACATTTTAATCTTCATATCATGGTTTGAAGAAGAAGAGAAGATGGAAGGGAGCTAGGAAGAAAGTTTGGATAGTCAAATACTTAAATTTTTTAAAAACCACTCATTGCTGGGTATTCAAACTTCCTAAATCTAAAGTACTGTGGGTGTCATTCGCCTTCGATTATCATTTAAATAATATACAACTTGACCCCAGCCCCTGGAAAAGACATGTGCAGAAGAGTAGCAGGTATGCAGACTGGGTATACTAGACCATTAGATATGGAAACCTTGAATAAGTTTTAGCAGGATGATACCTCTGTAGATTAGAAATGCACACTTTTTATTAATTTAGTAGAACTTTATAATCATCCCCCTTATCTCTGCCACAAGGGAGCTGTTTCTCTCCAAACTAGGACAAATTTACATAAATTAAAATCTTGCTTTGTTAAGTTTCAAGTTTCAGGGGGAAGAAATGAGGGATCTATTAATAATCTATAATTATTAGGTATCTCCTGTAAGCTGGCACTGTGATATTTAGATTAGGCAGGTGTCTCACTTTATTTTTGGCAAAACCACAGAGTTGAGAACACTGAGGTTTGGGGGCCAAGTGACTTGCCCAAGATCATACAGCCACTTAAGAGATAGGCTCACATTCAAGGTCTGTTGGAGTCCAAAGCCTTCAACCTCTTTCTTTTTTTTTTGCCATTCTGAAGGGTATTTATTTTCCTTAATTCCAATAACTAATGTAAATTCTGAATCATGAGCATTTGGCCTTATGAGAAAAAGAAGTTGTGTACTATAAGAGAGTGAATAAAATAAATTCATCATAATAGCATTGCCTACCCTGATGACTGTATACCTTCAATATAATGTTCTCTTTTCAAATGCCAAAAGTAATCTATTCTAATGTTTAAATGTTTTTAAAACTTCTAAATGATTTCTCTTGAGGCTCTAATACCCTTTGAAAGGAACTTCTGGTATTGCTTAAACATGTAAACTTTCTTCTTTGGAATTATAAGGACTTATATGTAAACCAGACTCATTCACACATTCCTAACTTATTCCCCTTGCTCCCCATTTTCACTCATTTAGAAGAGTCTAAGCCAGGTTTTCAAAATGGCTTTTCATAGTTTTTCATCTTTTGAGATTTAAATTTTAAATTTATGTCTTTGTTACCCCAGGCCTTCTCCCTTTCTAATTTATTTTTCACTTACTTCAAGCCATCAACATTTCCCTGCCACCAAGTTTGATTTATATTGCTCAGGAACATAATCCAATCATGAATCTTCCTTGGGAATGCCAACATGGCATGAGAGAGAGAGAGCTCACTTTAATGATCTTTCTTGAGTAGAAAACAAAGAAACAAAAAATCAGTGAGACTTTAAGAATACATTTAAGCAAACCTATAAGCCCGTGGTAACATAAGAAACCTGGCTCTTATTATTGGGGTGCTTGGGTGGCTCAGTCGGTTAACCGTCCGACTTGGGCTCAGGTCATGATCTCACAGTTCGTGGGTTCAAGCCCCATGTCGGGCTCTGTGCTGACAGCTAGCTCAGAGCCTGGAGCTTGTTTCAGATTCTGTATCTCCCTCTCTCTCTGACTCTCCCCTGTTCATGCTGTCTCTCTCTCTCTCTCAGAAATAAATAAAACATTTAAAAAAAAAAAAAGAAAGAAAGAAACGTGGCTCTTTTCTGAATCCAAAACTGAAAGCAACAATCCTTCAGACTATTGTTCTTTGCTCTTCGTTCACAGGAATTGGAATCGGCCAGCTAAAGTTATAAATAAGAGACCCCAAATATCCACACCTATTATCCCACCTCTACTCCACATTCTACGTGCATCTCCACTAAAATCAGGCCTTTCTATTTTACCTGATCCAGTGAACATGTCTGGTCCGCTATGCTATGTCCTACCACTCAATGAGCACAGACACCTCCTGAGCCACAAGGTGGTCGTGTGGTTTCCTTCTGTTGCCCATGACAGAAACCAATACTGGTGTTCTGGCTGAGGAGCATGTTTGTTAGCAAGTTATCATGGGGGCTCCCAGCCCCGCACACTTTTCCACATGAAGGGACAGGATCCATGCATGTTTTCCGACCACTACTTCCAAGTTCTAGTAATTGGCTGAGAGGAGTTTGGCCACAAGGGCAACAACGCACCAGCTGGGGGAGCCTGGGGCATGGCTGGCAGGGCTGAGGGTGGCACACTTGAGAACATGTATGGTTCCCACATTTCAAGACCTTGCCACATATCTTTAAACAACCAAAGTCGCCAAATCCATCAGACTTTCCGACATCTGTTCCACATAACACGTCTCAGGAAGTGTTGCCACAGTAGCATACCTGGTTCAATATGATCCGACAAGGCTGGCATTGACCCCCATGGCATAGCTCAGCACAGTGGTGCTGACCACAATTCAAAAGATTATAACCTCAGCTAAGGCAGGAATCAGACAGTCTCCAGGTGCATTCATTCATAGACCCTCTACCCACCATTCTGTATTTAGTATGATTCAAATTTAAAGACTTTCAGATTTGGTGTCTCTTTGTTCCTTGGCTAGATTCTCAGGAAGGAATACCTCATTAGTTCATTAGGGGATTACCCCAGGTTTCCTCATCTGGCTCAGGAGGGTCCCTAAATGCACACATAGCCACCAAGAGTCAAACCTTGAATCCTGGAAACTGTGCACTGAGAAAGTTGCTGTACTTTCCCAAGGGATACCTCACAGATGCAGGCTCCATGCTTGGCATCAGCGAATCTTCTGAGACTCTCCAGGATGGCGGTCCAGAGAACACCTCAAGTTTAATTTATAAACACTAGGGACGCCTGGGTGGCTCAGTCGGTTAAGCGTCTGACTTCGGCTCAGGTCATGATCTCATGGTTCATGGGTTTGGGCCCCGCGTTGGACTCTGTACTGACAGCTTGGAATCCTGGAGCTTGCTTCACATTCTGTGTCTCTGTCTCTCTCTGCCCCTCCCTTGCTCATGCTCTGTCTCTCACTGTCTCTCAAAAATAAGTAAACATTAAAAAATTTAAAAATTAACTTACAAAGACCAAGTTAGCAAGTACAAAATTAGCATGTCAGTCAATAGAAAGCTCTATTTTTACTTGATTAAATTCAACAAACACAACAGTACACACACTACGTACAAAATAATATTATATAACATAGGTCTATTAAAAGGAGGAAAAGAGGGGCGCCTTGGTGGCTTAATCGGTTAAGTGTCCGACTTTCGCTTAGGTCATGATCTCGCGGTTCGTGGGTTCGAGCCTCGCGTCGGGCTCTGTGCTGACTGCCAGCTCAGAGCCTGGAGCCTGTTTCAGTCTGTGACTCCCTCTCTCTCTGACCCTCCCCTGCTCACGCTGTCTCTCTCTCTCTCCTAGAAATAAATAAAAAAATATAAAAAAAAAAAAAGGAGGAAAGGAACTGATCCCTGCCATCAAAGCAAATATTTTCTGAAATTTGCCTAGAAGTCTTAACTGATGGTCATTAATTTATTCCTTCTTGCCACAAATATTTCCTGAGCTCCTACTAAATATACTGGACACTTCTGCAGTTCTGAAGTGTTCAATAATAAACACAGGTGACAGAAATCCCTGCCTTTATGAAGTATTCATTATTAGATAAGCAAAGTAAGTAATAGTTAATAAATGGGCCCAAATCTTGGCTCTACCACTTAGGAGGTGAAGGTTAGATTTCTGAATCTCTCCACTGTTCAATTTTCTCATCTTTAAACTGAGAATGTAATGGCTCCTATCTCATAGTATGTCATAGAAGTGCCCCTATTGCTTAGTAAGAGCTGCTATCATCATCATCACCATCCTCATCCTCATCTTCACCACAATTATAGGACTCTTCAAACATATCTTCATCCCTTCGACCCTGTGCCCTTTAGACCCAGTGCCTAAAGCTTCCTTCCTCTCAACCCAACTCTGCCAAGAAACTGTTCAACCATATTGATGAAGAAGGAGATGAGTGCTTTATCAACCCAATCATTGTCTGTGAAAGGGACCATATTAGATGCTGGGTTCACCAGAACCAGATGCATGTTGAGGGGCAAGGTGTTCATTGGGGATCGATATCTGTGAAAGGAAATGGGAGGAAGCAAGATTGGACAAAGGGAGAAGCTGAAGAACAACTCAAGCCCAGAAGAGTCCAAACCAAGTACATAATGTTCTGAAGCTAGTACTGCCCATGAGAATGTCTTGCGGGCAGGGGGGCAAATGCCTGAGTCTTTTTACCCTCATACTATCCCTCAATGAGGAATCTGGAATATTTAGTCAGTGTGTCTCTGTGTCTCCTACAGATTGAGAAAGGCCTGAATAAAGAAAGCATATATGATCTTAAGCTCTAGAAAGCTTATTAGGAAGGAAAGGAGGATACTCAGAGAATGTCGACAGTGACAATGTGTTCAGGCAGGGTTATCAAGTATCATGAGAGTCTGTTTAACAGAAAGATTACTTCTGGCTGAGATAGGAACACAAAATAATAGTATTTAACTCTTCAGGCTAAGAAAATGTTCAAGATGAGTTGAGCAAGAAATTTATAAACCCTTGCATGATTGGTATATTGGTGGCTCTCATTTTGTTGAATTTTACTTCCTCAATTAAATTAGCATGAGAATATCTCACCATCTGTATCAATACGACACCAAGTATGGTCCACAGACTGGGATGTCCTGCAAACCATTACCAGCCCTTCGCTAGATAAGCATAGAAGGTGAGGGTAACCACTTAGAAAACTTTTTAGCAACTTGACATAGTAATTTCCTATCTATTGGATCTTACAATAAAATATATGGGGCTTGTGTTTTGTTCACAGAATTCTTTTACCTCATTTTTAATTTTTTTTTTAATTTTAGTATAGTTGACACACAATGTTACATTAGTTTCAGGTGTACGAGATAGTGATTCAACTTCTGGTATGGAGGTTCCGCAGAAACTTAAAAATAGAAATCCCATACAGTCCCATATTTTCTACTTCACTTTTATAATAATTTATTTGTATTGTATTTTACCAAATTGCTAGTCTCTAATGGATTAGACTTTTTCAAAAGATACGTATTCCTTCACCATGTAGTTTAAGAGTCACTGGTGAATATCACATATATCCTATTTTTAATAAACATGTTTTTGAAAGTATTTTAAGCTTATTTATTTATTTTGAGAGAGAGGGGAGTGGAGAGGGACAGAAAGAGAGAGAGAGAGGGAGAGAGAGAGAATCCCAAGCAGGATCTGCACTGTTAGTGTAGAATTGGACATGATCTCATGAGCCATAAGATCATGACCTGAGCCAAAATCAAAAGTTGGGCATTTAACCCAATGAGCCACCCAGGTACATAAGAATACGTCTTTAAAAATCTTTAAATGTATTTTCTTAACTCTAAATCTCTGCTATCCTTATGATTGTTAATTTGGAAGTAACAGTGTATGTCACTTGAACAAGCATACTCTTGTAAATTGCTGAAAGAGAATTATTTTGTGGCATAATAAGAAGTATATATTCGGTGTTTGTCTCCTAAAACACTTTAAGTCTCTGGAAGGACAAGAAATGCTTATGAGCTGACTGGTAGCTGGAGACCTCAGACAACTTCAGGATGGAAGTAGGTCATCAGAAAGACGATGCCATTATTAAAGAGTTGGAACTTTTAGCCCCGCCCTCAACCTGTGGGGAGAGGACTGGAGATCTAATCACCAACAGCCTATGATTTAATCAGTCATGCTTACATAATGGAACCTCCATAAAAACTCCTGACAGAGTTTGTAGAACTTTCAGGTTGGTGAACATTTGGAAATGCTGGAAAGATGGCTTCCGCGTTCCCTTTACCACCCCTCTGCTCTTTGCACTGCTTCCATTTGGCTGTTTCTAGTAGTATCCTTTATAACAAATAGATAAAC